>OX382272.1:26942441-28192441 GCA_947507595.1 Pyralis farinalis
CCATTAATGTCTAGACAGGAGTTCATTGTCTACGAATAAAATTACATAATTTGTACTAAGTAAAATTTTCATAGTATACAATACGGCTGATTTTAGTACAAAAAATTGGCAGCATCCTAAACAAAATTGACAATTTTATAATTTTGTGATTATTTCTTTTAGAACAGTGACGCAATTAGTTTGATAGTCATTCGGAATAAAAACTGACGCCGTTGTAGCTTTATTGTTGGGATATTTACCCAACGCTCTGTTTTGATATACATTATGTCTAGTATTTTTAGCTGATTTGAAAGCGAATCCGTCATTTATAAATTTATTCGTCGTACTGACCGTTCAACGTCGAACTTGGATTGTTGTATTACCACCAGTTGTATTCTATTATGTAGTATACTCGTATTAAGAGCTATATCGTCTGCTCGTAGTGCATCCTGCCCGACGATGCACATGGCAAAGACGTGTAGGGGATGAAGGAGCAGCTCCTCTGGAGTTGCTACGTTAGCACAGCAACAGGTCAAGTATTCTCCTGTTATTCAAATGATAATTTAATCTTTATATTATGCGAGGCGTATGCCTGTTTCCCTACAATTGTCCATCTATTGCTGCCAACAGAAATAAGTTTTTATTTTTGACAGCATTCGGTACTTCAATGAACCAAACTAAGAACTAAACTATCCAATATTTGATGCAATTTTTTTTACGATTCTTTCGCTAAAACATTCAACTCGAATTTTACAAATAAATGTAATTTGCAGTATCTAGGATCTTTAACCAGAAGTAAAACAAATAGAAGAACTAATTAAATACTGGTTTCTGCGGCAGTTATTCGTGCATTTGTTTCTTACATTATGAACCGAAGAGATGATACAAATGGAAATACCGCAAACAACCGCAATTCAAACACTACCACGAGTACCCGATGTCACATCGATAAAATTAAAATCGAACTAGATATAATTCACTTGTCACTCGTTCACTTCATTTCCAAATTTCAATAGCCTTCTACTATTACGGTAAATGGCCTTACCGGAATAGTCGAGCCCTAAAATGGTAATATTGTCATCTCGAATGCTGCGAGAATGCTAGTAATTGGCCTAGTTCTCTTAGACTGTGAATTTTAGACTCGTGTTAAGATATTGTCAATCTTTATTCTCTACAAAATGAATAATATTGTGCAATTGATGTATGTTGGTTAAAATATTAATCTGCTTTCGTAGTTTCCATTCCGTCCCTTCAAAAAATGCTGCGAAATAAAAGCCTTTCAAATAATTTTGTTGAATGTTTTTTCATAAATAACATTATTAATATCTTCAGTGGTAATTAGTAAAATATACTTTACAAACAAAAAACATACATTTCAAGTATACAATTGCTTAGAAACGATTACATCGAAGAAATTGAATCCGTGGTAGGGGAGAAATTCCGCGTCACGACCGCATTCCGGCGACTTCTTTCTCCATGCTATCGGACGTCATAGAATTTCTCTAAGTGCACATTACACGAAACAACACGCTATTGATTCGTTTCGCATTTGTTTTTATCCATTAGACGTCTTCGAGATGGGATCTTGATTAATCTTGCTAAATAATCTTAAACTGAAGACCATTCAAATCGTATTTTTTTTTTTATCTCGAACTTCAGTTTCCATTAATATAATAATTGTCTTCGACTTAGCTGGGGGAGACCCTGAAACACACATTACAATTAAATTCAAACTAATTTAACTGGAAGTCTGTTTTTCCGAAACAAAAATTTGATCTCGTTCGTTAGACGGTGGGAAGGGGGACGCCGATCCTGGTCAAAAACGTTAATTAAAAAGGCAATTTACGGAACACGAATATAGATTTACATATGTGTTTTTACAATACATTTGAACACGCATATCATACACAAACTTCTGCACCATTTAGAATGTTAACTTTTTGTCCCGCTTTATAGTCTTGTCAGAATTATTTTACGAATGTTGGTGTTAAATTCCACCCAACCATGAACTTGTTTTTTATATTGTATTGATACTTCACACTAGCTGTTTCTATGTATATCGCTCCAAATATATTTTCACGATCTAATTAAATTTAAAGGCAAGCTCTGCTCGGATAACAGTGGAATGCGGTCGCTGTTGAAATATTGATTAAGCTTTTTATGTTGCTTTTCAATCTGGTACGCCTATCTTGAAACATATTTATGTACGCTCCATTCCACTTCATGCCAACTCCTATACATTCTCAACTCTATATCAACCGCAATAAGACCATTCAAATGCAATATCAATTCGTACTTGCCACACGCAGCGGATGAGTCAATGAACTACGGAACTGCTAACTTTCCAGAAACAAAGGTGCTAATATTTCTCACATCAGTAAGTACTTTAAAAAAGGTGTGACAACACGACTTTTTCAGTCGTCTTACCTATGGCTAACATCTGCCTGTTGACACCTATGAAATGTTGACACATACGGTCGTCCAATGTTTACACAATAAAGTGAAACGGTAAATCTTTAAAACATCTTCAGAGTGAACATGTACGTTAACAAAGGGCTAAATGTTTATGGAAAGTCGGCACGCGCTATAATCAATTGACTACCAGATGACAGAGCTGTTATGATTTAAGACGACAATCACCGTTCAAAGGAGCGTTAAACAGAGTGTATTGTGTATGTGACATTTTATGTCGCCCACACAATTGAGAAAGGGTATCTCGATGATCGAGCTCCATTCGAGACGGATAAAGCTCCTCCGTTGCGCTCGCGAGTTCAACTCGTGTCGGATGAAAAAAGACAACAAAACGACGGCCAGGTAGCCGTCCTATTGTGGTCCATTGTGGACTAACGACCCGATGAATACTCTGATTTTGTATCGGACAGGTGGCGCTCTGGTCGGTGCTAGTCACTTCCTTAGTTTATTTTGCACTTTTAGAGGTTCGACGAACGCGTTTCATTATTCAAATGTTATTCGTGTGGCGTGAAAGCGTCTCGATAACTCGACGGACGGGACGTGTACGGAATGACTGATAAACAACGTATACTTAGATCCCGCTCGACAATTTGGCTCGTAATCAATTGGAAGCTCTACGCTAACGTAATAAAGGCTAGGAACAAATCGCGTCATAGACACGAGACGGACAGACCTCTCATTTACATTATGTCGATGCAAAAGCTACACGGATCTTAAGAATTATTCCAGCTTAATGTTAATCAAACGCCGCCATGGAATTACATGACTATAAACTAGGTACAATCTTATAACAAGTAACCGATGTTATAATAAACGGCCGTCAAGTGATTTCTATTAGCAAGACTTAGCGTGCGAATGAACAATTTTCCAAGGATGTGATCTTGACTAGCAGCAGACAGTTCTGCGGCGCGGCGTCTAGCGCCGTGTGCGTGTGTTGCTAGTTCATCGGCCTTTCTCGTTTGATATAATATTCCGTCGCGAAGTACCGCTACTTCAGGTATATCGTTCAGAGCTGCTTTCGAAGGCTTTACCGAACGCATTGTGGATATACCGATGTTGAGATTATCGACGCGATTTGTCAAGGTGCAGCACAGCAACCGGGGTACGGGCGGCTCCGACGACTCGATCGCGGCCCGCGATAGCTGCAGAACGCTACTCGACCCACAGACAGCCTCTCTCGACTCGCATTCCGATGTAAATTGCTCGCGGCCGCGGCCAGATTACTGGCGCCGCAATGGATAATTACGCACCGCTGAGGACATCCATTACAGAAGATAATTCAGCGAGCGCAATTAGAGGATGAGTCGTGATTCGATCAGCCGCGGCGATGCAGGCGATAAAGTGAGCTAAAGCAATATAAATTAACTATGCCCACAGTTATTAAAGCCGGCTTCGGGCGGCTGCTTAGTATTCTTTATGCATGCAATGGCAGATAATGATACTCGGGACGCCAGTGGCGTTTGTCCATATTGGGAATACTGATGCATTCGACGGTTTCTACATTCCGACTGGCGGTTGCTCATCGATAATATTGATAATACGCAAATTAGAAGCCACAAATCAAATGTCTCGTTTCGTAAATGAGTAGCGGACATCGGAATTCCACAACAAGGCCGCAACGCAGCCTTGCTTTTTCCGCGTCTTCCAATCAGCATAAAGCCTGTTATGTTGGCTCCAATCTGAATAGTCGAGAAACCGGCTGCGGCGCGAGCCACAAACATTATTAACGTAATAAAGTACTAGATAAAACGGAGTCGGACAGCGTGTGAACGTCGAGAGAAAGCCGTCGTCGCAACATTAGTTAGTCGCTTATTACCATCCGATAAGCCATTCGGACATTTTTGAATGACTCTGCATGTTTGATTACTTTATTCGACAGTTTATACGCCATAAACAGCAATTCCCATCTTCGACATGCACTAGCTACTAATGTTTCATTTATATAGATTCAACTAAAGTTTATAGACGGACCTTCGCAGATAATCAGACAGAAATAGCCGACTATTTCTGTGCACAACTGCACCACTATCTTGTCGGTCAATCTAAATTGAATCTCCGATCTGAAATGAGCGAAATGTACTGAAATGAACTCGGAACTTGATATCATAGGCGTCTCATTGCAGTGTTCTGTAATGAAATTGAAGGGACGTGCCAAACGAAGCGGCGCTCCTCGTTCCTTTATCTTTTTAAACGGATCTGTTCCAACTCCAGCTTCTTGGGAACATTTCAATCGCGATTCTAAAAACCGGTTCCTGATAATATCGACCGCTTCACTTATATAAACAAGTACTTGTAATGAGTATTTGTTTCCTTTTATTGTATCTTACGGAAGATGCCATAGACTTTAACAAGCATCCGTACAAAATCAATAATACTGAAGGTTTCGATGTCGAAAAACACTCTGTCGCTGGTGTTCGGATATACTGATAACGCACAAATCAGAACCCATAAATCAAGTGTTAGGAATCATTCACGATCTACCTAACGGATATGAGAATAATTCTACGAAAGACGCATGTTATTGTTTGTTATTGGTCACAACGTTAAGCAATATCTACATGCACAAAACTACCAATTTAGTGATAACCTTTTGTATATTACAAATGTTCCATAAAATCTTTTCATCGTGACAATTAGTGATACAAGAAGAGAGGAAACCCCAAATTAACACCTCATTTAACGGCACGCGCGCAAGGGAGACCAATTGCTCAAAACCTTTACAATGAACGCCATCGAAGAGCATCAGCATAGTGCATTTCAAAACCGCGCTTTTACAGTTAAATGTGGCGTGAAGCCGCACATGAGCCGCCCATCAACTCAGATAATTTAAAAATACCTATCCGAGGGAGAGGGCTACGGCAATAAATCTGAACAACAAACAAAAGTTCAGAACGGATAAGGAGCACTTTTCTTTATCTTATAATGTCTTATACCATACTCACCGGTCCCGTCTTCGACTCATTAGTTGGTCTATCCTTTTCTGGCCCCATTTCGTCTCCCTCCCACCCATCTTCGGAGGGCCATTTATCAATTCCAAATAACATGCCGGGCCCTTTTCTGTTTTGTTTATTTGTTTTTTATTTACCTTATACAGCGGCGTTCCGTTTGTGCCTTCCTTTTTGACTCGAAATTGATTGTACAGTGAAGCTAATGGCGTTCATTCAACATAATGTACGATGTATTGATAACGCTAATTGTAGAGTTAATGAGTAAATGTTTAGTTATATTTTAGAAAAGTCCCAGATTATTTTATTACAATGAAACTATAACAACGTTCGCAAATAATCAAACGGCATAAAGTTAACGACCCTAACAGAATCTGTTTATAATAAATAGATTGCAATTTCATGAAGGCAATTTCGCGCGCAATGCTATTAAAGTCTGCCATTAAAAGTTTCCAATTTCCTCGCGCGGATCCTGTTATTAACTGTCACGTATATTTATTTTATTAAAGTATGTCCAGTTTTTATTTCTCTAATTCTTTATTGTAGACCGTATTACTAAAAATAAATATATTAGTTATTCCTCCTGTTAAATCGGCGACATAGAAGTGATCATTTTTTGTAAGTATAAACTCTTCAGTGAGACATAGGAAAATGTCAACTTATTCCGGTGTTTCACTGAAGCTATTTCAATAAGCGACGTGATTGGCTCTTAAAATTTGATTACTCTCGTCAATTTGATGTTAACTTTTTTATCGGAATTCATCGATGTTCCGCCGGAGCCCGCCGTCAGTTGAATCACTAATCATTACAAAATTAGGCTTAAAAAAACACCATTCCGTAAACGAAAAAGATATTCTAAAGATGCTGGACATCAAGGGGGGTCTTCCTTGGGTTTTCTCGAGTCAGGAGAGCAAATAAAGCCGCGTACCTCTGAAATTAATTTTGTTTTGTTTCATCGTCTGGAGTCGAAGCATTTACATTGAATGCGGTCGGAGGCTGGCCGTTTGTCCGATATTTATGTAGGGGCCCGTACAGTATGACGTGCACATTATTCATATAAGATACGCGGCACGGACCAGCTGTATGTTATTTTTACCGGTTCATCGGCTTGTGTTCCGTTCCAAGGGAATTCAAAAATTTCCTATAGTCTAAATAAATTGATTTTCGATGACACAACACGGATGTTGTCTATGAATATCGCGTAAATGCTGAACTGCTATACAATTATATATATATATATATAAGCGATGTAAGATGTGAGTAACTTACGAATTTTATATCTAAGCAATAGCAAAGACGTTTCAAAGGGGTATTTCATATTTTTAACAAGTTAGGATAAAGTATCCTATGTGTTGAAGTATCATATCTAACTGTCGGACAAATTACACAACGCCATCTAGCCCCAAAGTAAGCGAAGCTTGTGCTATAGGTACTAGACAACTGATATACAACATACGTAAATATACTTTTTTGTTAATACATACTCATGATACATAGAAAACACCTAGACCAAGACAAACAAACATGTTCATACGCACAAATGTTTATCCTGTGTGGGAATCGAAACCTCACGTTGGTGTCAAAGTAGCGTTACTAACCACTGCACCACCGGAGCTCATCCAAGTACTAAGAAAGCACAGTACAATAACTTCTTTAAAATGGGCAAAGTTAATAAGAGTTAAGTATATTAACATTTTCCCTAGGTACGTTTAATTTCTATTAATTTTATAATCGTGAATCATGCCCGAACGGTTAACACCGTATAGTTAGGTAGACTAAAGTTCAATAAATCGTATGCCATCAAATTTAACGACGCCCGAAGGCGCCGCGGCGCCCTCAACCATGATTGGATTCATGACTAACTGCATTTCCTTATGCATTTTGCAACACCCATTTCCTGTATTAACTGTAAAATACTGAATTCGCCAAATTTAAGATAGCTGGTTGATTGCGAATATATGTTTTTAATTCATTTCTTGCGGAAAGTTCTCGTTATTTTATATGTCATGTAGCGTGGGATACAAACCTACAGACTAGCCTGATGCCTGATGGGAAGCTGTTACCGTCATTTACGGATGATTACAAAGCAAGTGTTGACCGCCATTTTGAATAGGAACCGCATACATTTCTTGTCATCACTTTGGAACTTGCTAATAGACAATATGCCAGCTCATCCAGTCTCCAGATAAGCGTTCAAATCCGCGATCATTATCAGAACTTCAATCATTTACATGACTACATTCTAAATTGATAGATAGATACGCTATTTATTTATATGTGCATGAGACACAACAATAAATATTGATATGTACATAAATAATTAACAAAAAATATTATAGTAACTATATAATTGCATGTCGCAGTGATACAAAGAGGCAGTTCAGCGCTTTATTTGCTCTAAGAGGTAACAAATGATTTTCAGCAACTGTATAAGCAAATGGAGCTTCACATGCCATTTTCTTTCTTAAAAATACGCCTTTATTCAGTTCCGACTGTTTTATCATTGTACATTTATTAACATTAAATATTTTATCCTTTTTCCAGATGTCAAAGCAGTCAGTGACACCGACGGAGTGAGGTGTTACTGCAACACGGCGCAATGTGTGGGGACAGGTTACATGTGCCGCTCGCCCCAGGGTGGTGGCTGTTACAGCGAGCTGCCAGCGCCGAGAAGAACTCACCACGCCAGGCACGGATGCCTGTACCATTTAGCTGATACGTGAGTTAAATGTTCTTTTGGCTTTAAACTAGTTTTCTTCTTTTTAGAATTATCCCGTAATCTAGTTGAAGATACTGATTTTGCCATCAGACCTCCAGAATTCACGGGGAAATTCAGACCCTATTTAGGTTAGGTCATACTTCTTTTAAAATGTAATTTCTTGACCGTGCGGGCTTCCTCATAATGCATTCCTTCACCGCCGAACAAGAGATAACTAGAAATATTTACATAAATCCGAAAAGATGAATTAAATGGTCATTGCCTACGCTAGGATTCGAACCAGGGACTGTAGGTTAATAGGCTGGTTCTTTATCCACAGAACTGTCACTGTTCCTAACTGATTTACTAAAATAGTATGAAGAAAATAATGCCATAGCAATGATACTCGTAGTAATTAATATACTAACGAATTAGTATAATAGTTAGAAACGATATCTATAGTAATAGAATCAATTACAATGCGTCGGACAAAAATTGTAATTCAATTGTTTTTAAAATAATTGATAGAACTTTAAGGCACATTATACGGACATTGTCCATATTTAACCCCGTCAGAGTTTCTGTGTTAGGAGGAAGGTGGACATCCTCAGAAGACGTCCACAGTCAGCCCAAGGAGTTTGCATGTAGATTAAACCGATTATAGATAACTAATATCCTTATTTTTATTATACATACTAACGTTACTAATATACTTATCCTACCTTTGTAAATATTACAAGTTGCAATTATTATAATTGTTGCAAAAATATTTATGTGTACTTTTGCGGATAAATCGCTGAAAAGAGTTTAATGAAATTTATCCCTTTGTTAGAGTACACAATATAGGCAACTTTTCTGATATTTTACATAGAAGGAGTCGCTTATTTTGTGTGATCTAATTGTTTTATTGATGTAATCTAATCACTTAAAAGGTATTTTGCTTCTAAATAAACTAAATTGCTGTGAGGCTATTACACATTTTTGTGGTGGGTATTCTCTCAATTAATTATCTCAAGATAGATATAACAGAATTCTTCAGGTAGAATTCATTTCAGAGATTTTATCACATCCAATTACACAACATTTTGGTAGGTTCAACCCTGTATGGGCTTAACACTAATTAAGCGAATGTTAGTGTGTTGTACAACAAATTTAGACATTCACAAGACGTTTAAATTATTTTTATGCCAGATCAAGGGTAATAAACTTCGCTTAATACGACATTGTTATCGTTAAGTTGTACTTATTCAAATTAACACAAATTTGATAGCGGATTTCTACTTAATCCTCGTTGTGAATCGGTATCCAGCGTGACAGTTTTTATGGCGTTATAATTATGATTTGTTTTAGATGTCGTGTCGGTTTCTTCTATGCCTCGTTATCTTTCATCGTAGAATTAATTATCTATTCTTTTGTTCGTCTCAATGCTAGAGTTGCTTTGTCACCCATCAATTTTACTTATCACGGGATCCTACATTTACTCACTAAATTTGTCTATCACGTTTCGGCTTCCTTAATATTCCCATTGTAGTCTGATAATTCGCCATAAAGATCAGCGTGTCTGATTCTTTGCTAAGATTCGTTTTTTTCTACGTGTTTGTTTATGATCGACTTATATTTCAATAGACCATTAAGTAATCTCATTTTTTATTATTTTCCTTAGTGTGTTCACCTCGGTTATTATTAATTATTCCGACGAAGGCGCGCCGCAGTCGGCTTCGTTTTTATACTCTGAAATTACCCGCTCAGTTGATTATCTTATTCGGATCGGCCCGGGCCGTGTTCGTGAAACCGGTTCCCCATGCACGGGCGCATGCCCGCTTTTATTTGCTTTAAATAAATTTTGCTCGTTTTTGGCAATCTCCCCCGTCCATTATCTTGGTTAACGATCGCCGAGCCTGCTTCGTTAAGATTCGATCGTCTTCAAATTGAAATACGGTTTTATCGGTAATTAATATTGTTTGAGTTGTTTATGGTCTGTATGGACTATTGTTGAGTGAAGTCGGATCTCTGTCCTCGTTTGTTGAGATAAGGCTGACGGGAGCTCGGGGTTGCGGCGGAGGTCAGACTCCTAGATAGTGCAGCTGTACGGGCGCCGACCCCATCTCTACGGCATTATTTAAATCTCCTCTTACATAAACATTGTCCATCGTTTTATTACTGTTTGATAATTGATAATGCTCCGAATACGATAAAATTTTGTTTGGACAATTTCGTTTTGACGTGCCGCTACATTGTTTACCAATTCTACTATTCCAACCCTTTTGACGTTATCAATATTTGTAGTGTGATAAGGAGAAATTGGAGCCCCTTTTATCGAATATTTCTCTGAGATATTATTGTTATCAATGTTTTTGTAGACACCGTCTGAAACAATTACCAAATTATCGTTCTACCTCATGTAAAGTCCAAAGAGCATTCCTAGAAAGTACCTATCTTCTTAATTATTACCTCATGCATAAATGCATTCTGACGAAACGTGTTAATTAACCAATTAATTAAATTGAAGTTTTAATCTCAAGAAATACGTGATTTATGCATAGACTTGGAGCAATGGTTATGTTTTAAACTGTAGATACCTATTTATAGCCCTTTTACATTTTGGTGGCTAGCATCATGCGTAAAGAATATAAGCCCTGGGAATTCAGGATTCTGGAAGGGTTTCCGACATCGATATCCCGTGAACAAACACATGATCCCTGGATTTTTGGATTCAACACAATATTAATAATGATAATACTCACCAAACGCATCTGCGAGTATTGCGACCCATTTGCTCGGTAGCGTAATGTAGGTATGCCTATGCGCCCTGTTCTCTTTGAACACCTACACTGGTACATTAGGATATGTCACTATGTAGTTTCATACTTCTCCCTCATTCGTCAAGCCTGAAGACAGGAATGTATTCAGGCTTGATTTATTTCAATCGAATCCATAAGTATACCGTGGGTGAACGTGGCGGCGTATGGTTTGTACCCCTTTGATTGAAAGGTGACCCGAATCCCAGCATTGGAATGAGCACTGAAGTGCGGTAAACCAGCTTCCTCAGCCAACCTGGTTTACCGCATTCCAATGTATGCTGGTAGTAAGCAGGTGAAAAAAAAAACGCAAAAAATAAATGCAATTATTGTGTCATGTAATTTTTTAGTATTTGGTGCAGATGTATTAACACAAAGGTTATGAAGTATATACATAATATTTAAATTTTTTACTGGAGTATTCTTCATTTATTGCTTAAAATAAGGTTAGCAAAGTATCTATTTAGTTTCCTCTGATAATACTTGTATTTTTCTATAAAAGGTATAAATAATTTAGTATGTAGGTAAATCTAATTCGTTAAGTTGATGAGTGAATTTAACAATCTGTCAAAAGTAAAAATACGGCTCACCTGACGTAAAACGGTTATCGTAGCCTATGAACGCTTGTAATACATTAAGTATCACTACGATGTCACCTCTGCTGCTAACACAGCAACTGCTTAGGAGCTTTACTGTACTGATTCTAAGTTCGGGTACATCTGTCTTCGCGTTCTTGTCTTTTAATACATCTACGAGTACAAGTTACGCAAAAAAATATTTCTTCAAAAAATTGTAGATATTTTTTCAGGACCTGTCGTCCTGTTGACCGTACACTTGTGTGCCACCGCAGTGGTACAAAAAATCTCCCACACTTATGTTACCACTTACTAAAACTTAAAGAATTGTTTCTCTGTTTTATTACTAGGTAATCAGGTAGGTTATATAGGTATTATTAACACTAATATCTATCTATAACTTCACGCCAAATCCCAAGGTAGGCAGAGACAACCAAGCGCCACATGATTCGATCCTTAAAAACCTCACTCGCATCTTTGGCATTCATTGCATTGACATCACCTTCTGATAAAACACTCCGTTGATTCGGACATGTTGAAAGAATGCAGGAAGAGAAAATTACGAAACAGATATCCAACTAATATCATAGTGTAATATAGTAATTTTAACACTATGCTAATATCCTCTATAGACCCACCACATGTTTAGTTATGCATGTGATGTTTTGAGGGGGGATTACAGTGAAAGAGTCATCTAGCTCCGGTAATGCGCCGGCTCTAAACTTTACTGCATAGAAATGCTTGTAAAGTTTATGACAGATGACCCAATAAATGGCTTTGTTAAACATTTATGATGTTATATCGACCACCTTATACAACTTTATATTGTTATGAAGTCTGTGAGATATTATAATATTTGTGTATACACAAATTGTAATATAAAAAATAAGTAAATAATGTGTAAGTTAATAACTAAAATAGATAGGTAGTTAATAATTTTGTTAGTATTTACTATAAATATAATAATCTTTGCCCACCATAAAAGTCATATACGAATTTTAACAACTTAGTATATAAATAGATGGTGCATCAAATTACGAGTATTTTATATATACTTACTTAGTAAGTTTTATTTGCATGTATGTATATCTTCACGCCAGGTCCCTTGCGGGGTAGGCAGAGAGAACCGAGCGCCATAAGACGCGGCCCTTACACACTTCATTAACGTTCATTTGATCTGTGTATAAGCGACTACAGATTTTTTATACAACGTCGGGAGGCATACAAGCATACGGCCCACCTAATGTAAAATGGTTTCTGTAACCTACGAACGCTTTCAATATAAGAAGTGACCACTTGCATTGTCATCGCTGCTACTTATTTTACTTAAGCCGTATACGTATAAAAAACTGCAATAGTACGCATTTTTTTTTCACTAGTTTTGTTTGTGCGGGGGTGATTGATATTCGCAATATTCCTCACACGCTAATGTCAATCTAATAACTGTATAAAATACCATTTACTTTTGTGTGGATAACGGTGTGGGCAGTGCTCTAACTTTATACTAATTATAAGAACATTGTGTACTCACATTTTATTGTACTTTCAGTTTGTTCTTCTTAGCGTTATCCCGTTTTCTAATCCATTACGATTAGCGGAGTCCGCTACTTAAGCCTAAGGATTCAGCGAAGATACTTATTTTGACATGGAGCGACTGTCGTAAGATCTCCAACAACCAGAAGGAAAATTGTTAGGTAATGTCACACTATCAGAATTCGAACCGGCGACCAGTTGGTCAATAGGCCGATCCGTTATCTGCTGTACTTGAAGTTTATTATACTAAATTACAAATAACCAGTTGAGAATGCGCAAGCTTGCATTGCCAGAGGAACACTTGGCACGTCAATTATATAACATTTTTTTTTTTGTCGGCCATTTTGACCATGTTCCTTAAGAAATAGGAATGGTGTTTCTGAACATTCCTATTCTACTTTTTTATGCTGAATCCGAATTTGAAGTCAAAATTCGAATATTCGAAAAAAACGCACAGACAAACATATAGATTTCATATAGGAACGGTGTTCCTGAAAATTCTAAAAAAGAATGCACGCTCTCCGACCTTGTTACACTGTATTTATGTGGTAATTCCTTTTAATAATTCTAATAATCCACCATTCATTTTCTTGATAGCATATTTCTTCACATATAAATGCACCGCAACATAACAAGTCGTGTTAATTAACCAATTAGTTTACGTAATATGTACTTTACAACCATAAATTGCTAAACTGTAATTTTTTACAGAAATGTAACGTTGACGAGCTCGGTGGCTCAGTCGTGAATGACGCGACTTTGACACCAACGCTTGTGGTTTCGATTCCCACACAAGGCAAACATTTGTGAGCATGAACATGTCTGCTTGTCTTGGTCTGGATGTTTTACGAGAGATATGGCGCATCAAAGCAATAGGAAGTACCTCCACCTCACAGAAAACCGCAGCCAAATAACAACTCCCTAGAGGGTTGTTGTGTTTCCTGCGTGTGAGTGAGGTCACCAGTAAGCTTCCAAGGAGTTGCTGTTTAAGCAGCAGAGGAGGCATCGCGCGAGTGATACTTAATATATCGCAAGCGTTAATAGGCTACGGTACCTAGGCCGTAGGTGGGCCGTATGCTTGTATGCCTCCCGACGAAGTATAAAAAAAAATATCGCTTACAGCTGTTATGTCTTTGTTATCTGTCCTGTTACTTTAAACGAGTAATTCTTCTATATATGTAAATATGTTTCGTATATCTTGGAAACAACTCTAACAATTTGAATCAAATTTTGTATTTAGAAAGGTTTTGTTTTTTTTTAAGTTTATATGTTTTCAATGTAGTATGTCCTTCCTGACAACGCACGATATAAAACCCATAAAACAATAAATCGCCGAGCGAAGCTCGGTTAACCAGATTCTACGAGTATTTATTACCTTTATATACAAACGCGAAAGGTAATTCGTTTACTAAACACGAAATCCCAAACTTGAACCTATGACTAGATATAGATAGCATACGTCTGCTAAAAATGGGCTTTTGAAAATATAACTTAAAAATGGTGAAAAGGCTAGTAAACTTTCTAAGAAACTTTTTTTTTACGTAAAGTAGGGACCCGCTAAGAAAGTATTTAATGATAACAATTTATGAATAATGATAATGGTAGTGATTTTGACAATATATACAAGATAAGGTCGAGATTTGACCGAATTTTACACGCGATAATAGAATACGTGCAAACGAAATTTGCCCCAGGTCCACTAATCACTTTATGAGTTAGATTTTTATATACTGATTTAGTAATTGTTCTAAATCCTACTACAAATTGTTCAATATAAAATCGACGAGATATACTCGATAAAAGGGCCTCCAATTTCTCCTTACCGCCTTACAATATAGCGATAACGAAAAAGTGCTTATATCATGTTCAACAATAATAAAATTGTTCAACAAAGAAATGAAAAATAATTGTACACACACGGTACTTACCTACAAGTGCAAGTGCCGACTTGTTCATTTGCGATTTTTTTTTTGTTGCGGCATGCTATTGTGTTGTTGGTGGCATGTGCCGCACATGTTACTCTGTTTGATACTCCACTGCACACAAACTAATACTCGTGTGTAAAATTACCTCCCTTATGTGTATGTGTACTGTATTATTTTATTAATGACTCCATTAAATTTATTTGACGATTTCAAAACAAAATTTGCATCTTATCAAGGTTATAGCCCCATACACGTATTATTAGTGCATACTTACAGCATTTCGGGTGATTACCCACAACTTCGAGTATATCCCGAGAGGATTTTTTAAACCCGTTGCTCAACGGATACAAAAGTCAAGCGCCAAGGAACGCCTATGCAAAATTTAATATTTCTACCCTGTCATAGAAAAGATAATAATTAACAAGTAGGTTGGCATGTGCACTTATGCCTTTTTCGACATAATTACGATCATTCGCATACAGTGGTAAGGCCGTTAGCTCGTGATAACTGAGCCGCTCATTCATTAGGTACGCAGAAGTAACCGGTCGGGTAACGGGTAGTAGCAGAACTAGAGTTACCGACGTGGCTCTAAGCATCAGCAAGCTAAAGTGACGGCAGTGGTCAGGTTACATAGCTCGAAGAACCGATAGCCGCTAGGCCGAAACTACGTATCGACGATATGGTGAAGATCATGAAGCCGATGGAGGCAAGCGGCACAGGACCTATTATCTCACTACTTACCGTCAAACGGACCTTACGTGTTTTGACACCTTGTGATACCAACTTAACAAAAAAAAGTAATATGAAAAAGTATAAAAACACAACCTAAAATTCAAGTCATTCATTATTCTTCAGCCTGAATGCCTGCAAATGTTTGATGCGAAATTCTTCAAATGCCTCCAATAAAGTATACTAATACTAATAGCCAGAATTGGGATTCGGCAGAACGTTTTGGAATTCTTCACTAACTAATTGAAAGACTCCGATCGGTTCCCGTGAGAAAAAGATACGATAATTATAATGCCGACATCAATACATATATATGTATGTATAATAAATATAATAAATCATCGAAAGGTCATTAAGTATTAATATCATAATTTTAGAAACTTAGTATTGTAAGTTGTTTTAGCAAATTATCGTTTATAACTTTTTTTTTTGCATTCATTCATTATTCATATCGTTCATCTCATTAATAAGAACATGTTAGGGGTCCGTAACCTAAGGGTTAAACGAAAACTCTATTGTTAGTTTAATTATTAGATCTATCAGTTTATCTGTTGGTATATAGCACGGGTCGCTTCTTCATAAACTATATGAATATTGGATAGGTTTAAAATGTTGAGCCAAAACCTCTCTCTCAATTGAGCAAACATAATCTCTCAAAAAGAAGAAATTATATTTATATTTCGTGAGCCTCAGACATGATAAATACGCGAACATTCTCGTATTTAAGGTTCCGTAGCCAAATGGTACCAACTCAACCGTATTACTAAGGGCCCGTTGTCTGTTCGTCCGTCAATTCGTCACATGAATATATCTATTGAACCGGTAAACACTTTAAATTTTCACAGAGTGTGTATTGCTATGAACTATATGACAGCAATTTGTTCTTTCTGATGTTATATCGTCACCTGATTCTTCGCCAAATGCTTAGACTTCCTGATGAAACCTAAGGTATTGGCGAAGATACTGATTTTAACATAAGGCGATTGACGTCAGACCTCTACATCCCAGAGTGAAAACCAGGCCTTTCTTATATGCACTGATTTCCTCACGATTTTTCGTTCACCGTCAGGCAAGTGATAATTACAAAATATGTACATAAATCCTAAAAGCGAATTCAGTGGTACATGTTTAGTGGAATGTTCTTCGACCGTATAATGCTATACGATAATTGCAGCCTATGTCACCTGTGAAGCTCGTATAGGCTTTTTTTTGTATACAACTAGATTGGCAAACAAGCATACGCCCTGTATAGATGGTAAGCGGTCATCGCAGCGTATAGCTCGCAACACCATGGGGATGTTACTAGCGCGCTGCCAATCTTGTGACCTAAGGATGTTTCGTCACATACCCACTAATTTCTTTGCCATATCTCACCCTTCAAACCGGGACACAGCTATATAAATATAGCTGCTTGTTGGTAGATATAGGTAAGACAGAGCCCACGCCGACAACTTTTGTACAAAGACTCGTTCTGGTAAGCCTAAAGCTTGATCTATTTTGATGCGGGATGTGTCGTTATATTTGTCTGTATTCCCAGAGAGTCATAAGCGACATATCCATAATATTAGTTAGAACGGATTTTTGATATGAAATGATATGAAAACTTCTTTATGCATGTTGGACACTTTGTGGATGGGGAAAAAGCACTGAACTCGCATGATCGTTGTTACACTCATACATATATAAATGTGGGTGAAAATTGCCTTGTTGTTATTAAATTTTATAGAATTGATATGTATTGATAAATTTGCTTGTATTATATAGATAATAATCATTGTTTTTCATGTAAAATTAGCGCAATAAATGAAATTTTTGTTACTGTATTTAATACGTTGATAAAATTAATTTCTAATAAAAAATACTTCGTAAAAATATTTCTTAACCCAAAAATAATATTTACAAAGTATTGTCTTAGGTTTTCGCGATTGTTATACATTGAATTAAACAATTTTTAGAGTCTTCCTGCGACCACGGACGCTGTAAAGCATTCGAAACGTCAGGTTCAACAAAATAAATAAAACACGCGATACTTCCGTTAAAAATTGTTTAATTCAATAATGTTTACAAGTTTGTGAAGCTAAGTATTCACTTTTGACGTGCAGTCCTACGATTGACAGATTTTTTTTATTTATTCTGTTTCTACAATGCCTGTGTTCTGGGCTTAAGCCTAATAGAGGGGACACGAAGTTACAAATCAGGTTAGAACATCTGTATGCGAATTATAACATCGACATTAACGTTATTATAATGAAGCACATTAATACTGTAAATCCATTAAAATTTAAAGTCTTTAAAAATATCAAAGTCAACGAACTCACATAACACTATTAACATACCTACAGCTGGGACATCTCAATAGAATTTATTATCGAAACTAAATCCAATTGCAATTCAATTAATTGCCAATGTCGAAGTATTGAATTAAATTTCGTAATCTCGTCTTTAATTGTGGCAACACGAGATTGAATCTCGTCAATATGTTTAGTTCGACAATCAGCCACCGAGATTTACCTGGCGCTATTGTCTTGGTTTAAAAAACTAATTCCTAAATGATTTTCTGTATTATACTTAGGTCATGTGATGTCAAGTTATTCAACATTAATATAATATGTTCAGCATTTGTAAGTGGTTGATAAACCGTGAGAACGAAGGCAGAACACGATTTTTGGTCATTTGTATCTGTATCCATATATTATCTGAGCATTTTGGTGGACGGATTATTGTAATTTGCTTGGCTTAATATATTATAACTATAAATTTATTTTTTTGTATGTCTGATGTTAATTTTAATGAGAAAGAATATTAGGAGTAATCCTTGTCGAAACTGTCACTGTGCGAAAAATCATATCGAATCGTTTTGACGTAAATGAAATCAAATGCACATTCTTTTTCTTTATGTTATTTTTATTTATTTACAATTTTCTTGTATTCGGTAATACAAAAATACGCGTATCATTATGTTTTACAGTATTGTGAAATGCGCAAGTTGTTATAATATACCTTATTTAAACATAACTATGTTACACCACTACTTAAACCTGGAAGAGCGGAACCTCCCGCCACAGGCTTTGTAATATCGCTTCCTAGGTTGGTTTTCAGCGCACTATATATTTCTAATGTAACAGATGTGAAAATAAAAAGTTTTTTTTAACTAAATATATTAATACGTGAATCGAAAAATTTGATACTCTTACGAAAATTACGCGGACGGAGAAGTATGAAATTTGACATAGGCAAAGTATACATGGAGAAGAAGTGCAGAATGCTATATTTTTTATAATAATACTTGGAAAATACATTAAATTTATAAAAAAATATATATTACACCCACTACCATGCACCACACAAACACATATGTACCCTAATATATACCTACTCTTTTGTTTATGGTTAAAGACTTGTCGAACTGAGAAGAGATTAACATTATTGATCTTCAGTATTATTTGTCTAATACTGTATGTATACTGAATGACAAAAATAATCATAATTATGATAATGTCGTAATTTGTCTAATAGATATTTGTGGTTTATATATTAATTATTCAAACGTTCAACCTTAAATGAATTATGGTCGAATTTCGACCACTAGTACTAATAAGCAAACACTTTAGCATTTAAATAATAATAATAGTGTAAAAATGTATCATTTACGTAACGACATATGCAAATTGAGAATTAGACCTATAAGTGACAAGCTTATTTTTCATTCGTTAGTCTTTGATAAAAGTAAAACCGCTTACGTCACCTAATTTTAAATCAATTAGCAACGTAAGTTCAATACAATACTCGTACAATAACTGACTTTAGATCTCATATTAAAACTACATTAATTGAGAAAGAACTCTGGATAATGGTCAACCTGTTAACCTGACTAATCCCTGGTCCAAAACGTGTGACTTAACCCAAGAAAGAACTAGTTTTCTGCCTGACTTACGGAGGTCTGACGGCAGACGACGGTTTCATATAGCGATAGCGCTATACATTTAAACGTACATAAATCATGTTTAAAGGTTTTTTTAATTCTGCATCGATTAGTTATTGATTGACATGTTATATCCTACTGAAATGCAGCTTTGAAGTCACATACTCGTTACCCTCTGTACTCTTTTTTAATAATCTTCCCACAAACTCGCACAATTCAATTCTAATGATTGATTATGTTGAATGAAGTTCGCAATTAATTACAAATAAATCCCATCCGTTAAACTCGACCCGGAACTCCCAACGCTAAAGGCACCGCAAAAAAAAAATCTATGTGGATGATAAAACAAAAGAATAATCACCGGCACAGTGGTTGTGACCGAGTGACATTTAAAGCATTTGTGGAACTTCAATAATGTCTATCCTTCCAATTGTTCGTAATAGCTTGTACTCTGTCGATTATGTTAAAAGCAGAAGCGGGTGGGAATATGTATATAAATTATGCTGATCAGCAATTAGCACACGATAATAGGTATTATTTTACCAAATAACCTTCCCACAAAAGACACACAATTCATTTTTGAGGATTGATTGTGTTGGATGAAATTCGAAACTAATACCAAATATTCCCATGCGTAAAATTCCCGGAACTCCCAACGCTAAAGACACCTAAACAAAAAATCTATTTTCACGTAAAAACAAAAGTATAATCAGCGCTTGATACTGTTGTATGGACAGACTGACATTTAAAGCATTTGCGGAACTTCAATAATGTCTATCCTTCCAATTGTTCGTAATAGCTTGTAATCTGTAGGTTATGTCAAAAGCTGAAGCGGGCGGGAATATAAAAATCGGCCAAGTGCGAGTCGGACTCGCGCACGGAGGGTTCCGTACCACTATCTATAAAAACGGCAAAAAAAATCACGTTTGTTGTATGGGAGCCCCCCTTAAATATTTGTTTTATTTTAATTTAATTATTTATTCTTAAAGTGAATATATAACTAAATATTCTGTGAATATTTCAAGCGTCTACCTGTTGCCGTTATCAATACCAAGCAAATAAAGCAAAAAAATCACGTTTGTTGTATGGGAGCCACCTTAAATATTTATTTTATTCTATTTTTTAGTATTTGTTGTTATAGCGGCAACAGAAATACATCATCTGTGGAAATTTCAACTGTCTAACTATCACGGTTCAAGAGATACAGCCTGGTGACAGACGGACGGACGGACAGCGGAGCCTCAGTAATAGGGTTTCGTCTTACCCTTTGGTTACGGAACCCTAAAAAGTATGCACAACAACTGGCACACGTTAATATGTACCAAATAACCTTCCCACAAAAGACACACAATGATTGATGAATTGATGATTGATTGTGTTGGATGAAATTCGAAATTAATTCCAAATATTCCCAAAAAACTCGCGGAACTCCCCGAAGCTAAACGCACCTCAACAAAAAAGTCAATGTTGACGAAAAAACAAAAGAATAATCTGCGATTGACACAGTGATTATGACCGACTGACATTTAAAGCATTTGCGAAACTTCAGTGGTCTATCCTTCCAATTTGTCGTAATAGCTTGTAATCTGCAGATTACGTTAAAAGCATAAGCGGGCGGGAATAAAAAAATATACTGATTATTCTTCAACTAGCACACAATCGTACCAAAATTGATCTATAAAAATGCCTATGTATAACTTACAATAGCAACTGTAAACACAATAGTGATATTTATATCTATATGTAATACAGTTTTACAATAAATCACGCGTCGGCAACGCACAAGTATCGCCTCTGGTGTTCATAGTCTGTAGTAACTATCTATCATCAGGCAGGTCATATGCATATTTGTCAACTTAGCGGTACGAAAAAAATATTTTCTATACTATTTTAGCCACTTCTTTAGTAAACATCAACTGTTAATCTAAATAACAAATGTAATGGTATACATGTAAACGTAGGAAGTAGTTGAATGTTTGATTATAACAATTTCCTCTTATAACTTGGACCAAATTCCATACAAAAGGACCCTACGTGTTTAAGATTCGTACAAATTACGTATTTTTTTGCTTGCTAATGTATCTCGGGCTAGCGTGCGTATAACAAGGTTCGTGGTTTTTTGTTCTAATAAATAAAATTAATGCGTCAATACTAAAAAACCGGTAACAACTCGAAGTCACACGCTTAGGATTCCGTACCATCGTAAAATATTTAAAACTACTTTTTTTTTATAAAATGTCGGCAAGTAACGCGACACGGCGGTTAACGTAGCCTATGAACGCCTGTAATACATTAAGTAACACTCGCCCGATGCCACCTCTGCTGCTAACACAGCATCGCCTTAGGAGCTTACTGGCGACCTCATTCACACGCAGGAACCCAACACCCCTCCAGAGAGCTTTAGTTTACTTGCTTTGAAATCTCTACTACCCCACACTACACTGATTTCGCTATGAAATCGTAAAAAATATATAAATTGATAAAGTTAAACACATTTACAGATAAACAGCTTGTAACTTCTTTATAAGTTATCTTTTATCCTAATCCCTTAGGACTGGCAGGGTCAATATCTTCGCCAAATCCTAAGGCTTAAGTAGCGCTTACGCCTGTGGATTTGGCGAAAATTTTGACATGAAGCAGTATCTCCGCTAAATCCTTAGGTTTAAGCGAGACTTTGACGTGAAGCGGCTGTCACCTCCACAATCCACAGGAAAATCTGACCTTTCGCAGGTTTTACGAAATGTAACTTCTTGAACTTGCTGGTTTCCTCGTAAATAAATAAATATAAATGTTTATTTGCTCATGAATAAGGTACAATAGGTGTTAGGTAGATACAATACATAGGACAACTTATTCAGCTACGTTGATAGCATGCAAAACATATTTTTGTGATTATATTGGGATGTCATTATAGATCCATTAACCATTATGTCAAACTAAATCTATGTCAGTTAAATATTCATTTACTGAGTAATCATGTTTATCTTCACCGCCGAACATGTGATAATTACGTACATGTAGGTACATAAAACTGAAAACACAAATTTAGTTAGACGAGGATTCGAACCAGAGACCAATCGGTAATTAGGCTGGTTCTTTATCCACTATGCTATTGCTGCTCTCCAATATTACTTAATATTTTTACTTTATTTTTATGAGAAGTAGAGTACATCAAAGTCTGAGGAAGTAAACTCCTAAGGACTCACTGTGCTAGCTAAGCTAAAGTGGCATTGCGCTAGTAATACTTAATGTAGGCTACGGTTACTGCTTTCCATCAGGTGGGACATATGCTTGTAGGCCTCCCCACGTGGTATAAAAAAAAAACATAAATTTATACGTCTTTGTAAAATATGAGTGTCCAGCAATCTAACTGCCTCTTTCTTTTTCTAGGGAGCAAGAAGCATTGTCCAGGTGTCAAAACTCCCCGGTTGCCGGCGGAGCCTTGCCCTCACATGATCACAGCTTGCTGCTCTGCTGCTTCAGGGATCTCTGCAACCACGAAGACAGCCCACAGGCTCGGGCCAGGCTTAACATGACTGTGATAGACTCCGGTGATTTATAGAATTCTTTCTTTTTATTATATATTTTGTTTTATGCATACGCAGGCAAACAAGCATACGACCTGCCTGATGGTAAAAAGTTACCGTAGCCTGTGGACATTTGCAACACCAGGGGTGTCACTCAAGCGTTGCCGACGCTCTAAAAACCTCTTCGCGCATTTCTTGAAGAACCCCATGCTGTAGTCCCTTGGAAAAACCTCGTAAGATAAGGAGAGAAAGTTATTTATATTTTCCCGGTTATAGAAACCAAGTAAACCAAGTATTGAATATTCAATACATGAGGGTGTGTTTTTATTTCAATATGCAATCAGTAGCATTTTGACGAGCCCCGGTGGCGAAGTGGTTAGCAATGCTACTTCAACACCAAGACTCGTTGCTTCGATTCCCACACAGGACAAACATTTGTGTACATGAACACTTTTCTTTGTCTTGGTGTGGGTGTTTTTAAGAGAGGTAGGGGCAACTACATAGCCCGACTGGGGAAGTACATCCACCTCACAAAAAACCGCAACCAAATAACAACTCCCTTGTATGTTTCGTCAATCTTTCATTCCTCATTCGTTCTAAATATCCGAACGATAATATTAAGCAAAGATCTTCTTATCGTGACTGTTCTATTAAATCTACTCGTTGTAATATTGTTGTGTACAAATTATTAAAATATGTAGTCCTTTTAAGAGAGCGTAACAAAGCAACCCGACTAGGGAAGTACCTCCACTTAAAAGTCCTTTTAAGAGAGCTTAACAAACCAACCCGACTAGAACCTCCACCTCACAGTAAACCGCAGCCTAATAACAATTTCCTGGGAGGCTGTTGCGTTCCTGCAAATAAGCGAGGCTACTAGGAAACTCCTAAGGAGTTACTGTATTAGCAACAGATGTGGCATCTCGCAAACGCTACTTCAGGCGATACGTAATGGGGCGTTTATAGGGTACATCAACCATATTACACACGTAAGCCGTATGAATTAACTTTCAACGCTGTATAAAAAAAAAATGTAATTTATATAACGCTGTAAGCGAAATTAATTTTATATTATGGCAATATCGCAGTATACGCATGCCAGACAAGTGCAGGATGCAACAATGTGATGCAAGTACACATTCTTAATTGGCCATAAATCATGTCCAAGGTACACGACTGGTGGTTTCACCGACCACGGCTTGCTGAGTGAACAAGTGGTATTTCAACCGGTAAACTACTAAATTGCATTCAGGCAGTCGAGATAAAGAATGTAAACAAGCATTCATGGGAGTAGAACACATTTTTATTGAGTATAGTAGTCTTCTTTCTCCTAGAGTTACCACCACAAGGCTCAATCAATACTTTTTTATTTGGTGTAATTTTTTTATGTTTTATGTAAGTTTACTTTAACAAAATTAAAGTTCTAAACTGAAACCCGACTAATATAAATCTTGCCTACCTACCGAGAAAGATTTTTTTTATACAACGTCGGGAGGCATACAAGCATACGGCCCACCTGAAAACAGGTACCGTACCCTATTAACGCATATAATATAGGTATTAAGTATCACTCGCACGATGCCTCCTTTGCTGCTAAGACAGTAAGTCCTTAGGAACTTACTGGTGACCTCACTCAAACCCAGGAACGCAACAACCCTGTAGAGAGTTGTTATTTGGCTGCGGTTTTCTGTGAGGCGGTACTTCCCCAAACGGGCTGCTTTGATGCGCCCTACCTCCGAGCTCGTCAAAGTATGTAGACAAGACTTCAAAATAGACATGGTTTTTATTATAAAGATATAAACAATAAAAAAATTAATAATGGATTTACTTATACGAGTAGATTGTAATTAAAATAAAGGTATATTGTATTTGTTGATTTGACCAATATAACGATTTTAAAACACTAAGTTTTGGTTAGTAAGGCGAGGTCTTCATATTTGCAATACACTAAGTATCCCTCGTGCCTCTGCTGCTAATACAACAACTCCTTAGGAACACTATATGTCGACAACACTGTGACTTCACTCATCCGCAGGAACCCACCAACCCTTCAAGACATTGTTATTTATTATTTATTTATTTATTTAATATTCTTAGTCTAGTAGCAAGTGAGTTGTCGTTTCCACCCTGCGTAATATACTCAACACCTACATCTAAAAATAAATGAATCTTGGCTGAAAATACCAAGCCTGTTTGTTTTTATTATACGGCCTTAAAAGCTGCTATTGGGGGAATAAATAACTCAAATTGTTGAGTTGTTTATTTCCCCAATAGCAGCATCGAAGGCTGTATAGTAAAAACAAACAGGCTATAATACTTCATCAGGTTATTTTATATATTCTTTATTGCGTACAACAGTGTTAAACATAGTAATATAAAAGTAGTTATGCAAAGGCGAGATATCTATATTAAAGAGATCTCTTCCAGCCAACATGTTCTGTCGGACATTTTGTAAAGTATACCGGATAGGAAAAGTACAATATGCCTGAGATATAATAATACACTGATAACAAAATACACAACAATTAAATACTTATTAATATTACTTTTTATCTTACTTAATTTCGTTTTCTTTTATTCTTTCTTTTCTTTTTTATCATCACCTTACATATATATTTATATTACTTACTATATTTACCTAGCTACTTTCAATTTTATTATTTACTAGCTTTTGCCCGCGACTTCGTCCGCGTAAACTACAGAATAAATCACCCTATGCTCCATATCTTCTGTTTTTTTAACGAAATTAAATGATACGTGGCTTAGATTTTAAGATGGACCCCCAAACTACCAAAATTGTGAAAATTGTATCGAAATCCATTCAGTGGTTTTTGTGTTATGCCATAACATACAGATTGAAAGACACCAAAATTCTAAAACCATTGTAAAGGGGTAAGGCTATTTTTTGAGCTTATACCAATAAATCTTTTTTATTCCCGTTCCTGTGGGAATTTCGAAATATCCTGAAAATTGTTTTTTGTTTTCATAATCACCTACTTATATGCCAAATTTTAAGTTTCTAATACATATGGTTACAGAGATAGGGTAAATTTAAAGCGACAAAATATAAATAAATCCTTTTTATTCCTGTTCCCGAGGGAATTTCGAAAAATCCTAAAAACGGTTTTTAGTGATTGCAATCACATATTTATATGCCAAATTTCAAGTCTCTAATAAATATAATAACGGAGATAGGGCAACTTTTATAGCGAAAATATAAATCCTTATTATTCCCGTTCCCGTGGGAATTTCGAAAAATCCCGTCTTATTCCTTGCCTACGTCATAAAGACAATATCTGTGCAAAATTTCAGCTTCCTAGGTCCAAGGGTTTGGGCTGGGCGTTGATGAGTCAGTCAGGACTTTGAATTTTATATATTAAGATTTTGACATTTATTACTTTTATATACGTATATTATTATAATGATCTATTTGTACTACCGCGCCACTCGCCTACCAAATTCCAATTAGACACTCAAAGGTTGACTGGAAGAGATTCCTTATAGGAATAAGTCCGCCTTTGTACATTTATTAATGTATTGCAATTTAATTTACATTTTACATTGTTATTTTATGTACAATAAAGATATAATAAACAATCAAACTTACATAACAGTATAATTATGAAAAAAAAAAAAGAATCGATATGTATTGGTCTTCAAGTTAGTGACAGATGAACTCTCATGAATTTACGAGGATACTTATTTGGACAACTTTGCAGCACGGTAAGTGTGCGAGTTATAAAAGAAATTGGAATACGTAGTTGGATGGATTAGTGTATTGGTAACTGGCAGGATCGAGGTGGAAGCAACTGGAAGCGGCAGATAAGAGGGGGCAATTGGGTGTTTGAGAGTCGTAAATAGGAAAGAAAGGATATGGAGTTTACGTCAAAAACGAATTTGGAGACGTTTCAGTTTCTGGTATTTAGTAATGCGGTCAGTTTTTTTTTTAAATAACTCTTAGTTGTATGTTGCCCAAGTTCTGTTTTATATACTTTCCCGAACCCGGTAGTGGAGTCAGCAATGACTTTGACGCATAAACATGTGTGTATGACATAACTGTCTTGAATTGGGTGTTTTAAGAGAATTAGGCCACATCAAAGCAGCCCGACTTGGAAACTATCTCCACCTTACAGAAAACCGCAGCAAAATAACAAATCCCTGTAGGGTTCTTTTGTGCGAGTGGGTGAGCTCCCAGCAAGCTAGGATTTGCTATGTTAACATAACAGCAAGGGTGGTAACGCGCTAGCTATATTTCTTGTATTTCGAGTACGTAAGTACTTCCACCTCACAGAAAACGGCAGCCAAATAACAACTCCCTGAAAGGTTGTTGTGTTCTTGCCTGTGAGTGAGATCACCAGGTAGCTCCTGAGGAGTTGCTGTGTTAGCAGCAGAAGTGGCATCGCGCGAGTGGTTACATCGCGAGTGTGTATTGCAAGCGTTCATAGGCTACGGTAACTACTTTACATCATGCGAGCCGTATGCTTGTATGTTATATAACAAAAAATTATGATATATTATTTCTTACTTTTTCTTTTATATCCCAAGAATAAATATCAAATAGATAGGTACTAATAAAGTACTAACAAGCCGTGTAATATGTATTTTGTCTGGACAACTGTGACAAGTTACGCTCGGTTTACGAGAGAGTAGCAATTTACTGTCCTACCACCTGCCGGAGTAACTACCAGGCTCTTTGCAACAATGTGCCATTATGCACGCACTGTTAATTGGCGGTAACGTCGTGTCCATCAACTAGTGTTTATACCCCACTATGGTGACTATAAAGGTGCGGTCATATCTTGGAATAGAATCACTCAAATTCCTTTTTTTTTTTCGATTGATTCGATCTATTCTACAAAGCCTACAGACCTACTACTAGAAGTTTTGACTAAAATTTCGCAATCTGTACTATAATTTGGTAGATATGGAATTGAGTTTCATTAATATTGTCGAAATAACAATTAACAATCGTGTGCCAAAATCAAACCAATCTAATGCTTCTGTGGGAATTAAAGATTTTAATTCGATATCGATATTTGTTTCCAGAACAACCAAAGGTCTTCTTTAGAATTTCGTAACTCAAATGTAAAATTAAACCCTTATAGGTTCCACTTTGTTGTCACCTGTCGGCCTTACAAAATGTCAACCACAAATCAAAACCTATAGGGTTCTTTAAGTTGATCTACCATTATGAAGTTTGGCAAGCATAAAACCAGTAATTGTAGGAAACAGACTAAAATCATCATTTTGTACCTATTTCTTTATCAATAAATCACGAATCAAAAGCTATTAGATCCTTGTAAATGAACAAGTAATATGAAATTTAGTAAGAATCATGGTGTCGCAGCATCAGTACAAAGAAATGTCCGAAAAAATTAGTTAGTTTTTCAAAATGTCTCAAATCAATACGATACTTGCTATACACCTTGAATTATAAATTTGGAAAAAATAACAAGATGTCGCCACCAGTCCAGCGTAAGTCTAATAATCGCCATTTTGTAGTTCTGCGTTCTGCCCGCTTTAAAATAAGTCACAAATCAAAGTTATAGGGACTTAGGATTTGAGCTTGTAACTTGAATTGAATACTCGTATAAGACCATGTTTTTCAGCGTTGTTTTCGACGATGGTATTGAACCCTTCTTCACTTAGTTGGTTTTATCATATAAAAACATAACTGTTACTATATTGTAAGAATATTATTGTATTGTTTTTTATCTATCCATAGACATGTATATAAACATCAATTACCGTAAATTATGCATTTTTTTATATATTCAACACATTACTGAGGAGGTTTGTAAAGAAAATACGGATGAAGTCGCTAAAAATATGCACATTAAAAATTCATTACAAAAAAATATTAATATATGTACATTTCAATTATAACCAATATGTAATCACCCTTATATTTCACTATGCGCAAATCATAGACGCGTCACTTAGCAAGCATACTTAGTAAGCATTGGTTTGCGACTATAATTCGTTGTCCACTGACTTCCTACATAAATATGTGTTGCCATCATTAATAACAGGTAATTGTATTCCATGTCCAATAGCAATCAAGACTTGCCGAGCTTGCGTTAAATTCGCACTCGCATTTACCTTTAATGTTACGCAAAAAAATTACAGAATGTTGTTTTACAATTTCATGGGAGCAATTATAGCCTAGTGGATAATAATTCAATTAACAGACTGGTCACAGGTTCGGTTCAGTAAGTTCGTGTTTTTGGATTAATGTATCGATTTGTATTTATCCATATTTATATTTACCGTCGTGCTAGAGGCTCGGCGGTGGCCGAAAATATACTGAAGGGGTGCGTTCAGTATTTTTTACCGCATCTTCAAGAAATTATATTTAGAAAGGCGTTTCTAGAAAGTGTCAATTTTGTATACCCTATATATACATATATATATGTATACATATTCAGTTCCTCTGTGTGTTGCTTTCGTCACTCACTGTAGTCTGTTGCATCGGTGGTCAAACCTTGCAGCTGCTCTCGGTTCTGCTTTACTCGCGTCCATTCTTGTTAAGTTAACATAGTGTGTGACCTTCGCGAGAGAATGTGTATGGGTGGGGCAGCTGAGAGGACCCGAGCGATGTAGCCTATGTTCTGCGTAGCTGAAACTGCGAACGAAGAAACTTGTAAATGACTTCTGTACTTCCATGTGCAAACTATTCCAAATTAAGTATACGCCTTTTTGCGAAGCGCATATAGTATCTGGCACGACACAACTCCTAGATTACTCTACACTGTATCGCAAGGTACTAACCACCCAGAGGAGCCTGCGCCCCTGAAGTCAGTCCCTAGTAATGAGCATTAGCTGAAAAGAGGTAGGACGCATCAAAGCACGTAGGTACTGCATCTGGGAAAGTACCTCCACCTCACAGAAAACAAATAACAGCTCCCTATAGGGTTGTTGTGTTCCTGCGTGTGAGTGAGGTCACCAGTAAGCTTCTATGGAGTTGCTGTGTTAGCAGCAGAGGTGGCATCGCGCGAGTGATGCTTAATGCAAGCGTTAATAGGCTACGGTAACCGCTTTACATCTGTAGCGTATGCTTGTATCCCTCCCGACGTTGTATAAAAAAAAATAAACGTTCAATACTCTTAACACAGCTTACTAGTTGTACACCCAGTGAGAGAGATCACCATCACTCACTGTTAAACTGAACTTATGAGAAAATCACAACATAATGCAATTTATGAAACCGTCTACAAAATTAACTTCTTTATATCCAGCTGCCGGACTAGATAATTACTTGCCCGCGGCGTCGGTCGAGTCGCTGGCTCAATTTCTATTGCGATGCGCAATTGTTTTAACATATTCCGCATTATTCCTTTGTGAGAATTAACTCTACCGCTGTTCAAGCTACTATAAACTTTGCTACACACAAAATAAAACGCATTGTACGCCTTAACATAATAAAGCCACTAGCCGCTATTAATCGACCAGTATAAATAGCAGGGAACCTGTTCTGAAGAGCATATATCTTGGGAGTAATTTATATGTGTATTTAATACAGAAGGGTATGCCCTCGTCCCGACTTTAGCTTTACAAAATCTTTATGTACAGCGGTTAAAGTTCAAAATCGTGGTATGACGTGAAATCACCCGTCACCTGCCTGGCTGAAATATGGCCGTATCACCTTTTTGTAAACTTAAATGGTAATCGCCAATATTGCTGATAATAACATTATCGTAGAATACGCAGTTCTACCTATTTATACTTCAGGTTCTACTATACCTTCCCTTACCTTTTGTCAATCCTTTAAATCGAGTTATGTGCATAGACACTGACGAGATGCAAAGGAATACTTCGGGCAATGCTGAAACAAGTATTGTAGGTTGTCAACGAAAATAAAAAAAAATGTGCTCTGTATAATCTATACAAAACATTTTTGAATTTCGCGTGACCAAACTTTAAATGTTTGGTTTTATATTGCATTTCGCTAATCCGTCTAATTAGGAATTCATAAGATTCGTTAATATTAAATTAAAAAACAATTGAAAGGTTCGCTGACGTAAAAAAAAATATTTTTAATTATAGAGGTGTTTGCTTCGTCGACGATTGTATTTATTGCCATAGTTTGAAATATAAATGCTCTATTTCCTTCAAAGGGTTACGTTTCAGAAGACGTTACGTTAACCCTAATACACAGGATCTAGAGTCGCCTTAATAAAAGATTAAAAACATTGAACATTTAGAATCCAAATTATGGAAATACATTACAAAATTTAAAATATGTTGATTTAGAATACAATACACTTTATTGCATTAAAATAAATGCATTTAAGAAACACGTCATTAAAAGAGTACAACAGGCGTCTTTGTCTTCCAGACAATCATGCCAAAGGAAAAGAAACAATAGTTAAATAAAAGGTAGGTAGGGACTTCTTGCAATACATTAGTGACAATACGATGTTTCATTATTCAAATGATTTGAAATGAGTAATAACTCGAATAAATTTCTCATTTTAAAGTTATTAATAAAATACTGTTTATTTATGTGTGGGTCTTCGTGGAAAGGAGTACATTGGATTGAAAAGTGCTTTGTTGTTTTCTTGACGGTTGGTATTAATAATACGTAGGCCCCTTTGCGGGGTAGGCAGAGAGAACCGAGCGCCGTAAGACGCGGTCCTTACGGTTCCTAATCTGATATCGTATTCTGATAAAACACGACCAATTTAGACATGGTAGGTCAGGTATTAATATTCAATAGTTTTTTGTGTTTTTACTCGGAATTGTATATTTTTTAATGACAGCGATAATTATGTTATTCTTACTTAATTATCACCATCATTAAAAAATAACTTATCTTTATGTATATATAAGATATACATACATACATACGTATGTATGTATATCTTCACGCCAAGTCCCTTGCGGGGTAGGCAGAGAGAACCGAGCGCCATAAGACGCGGTCCTTGCATACTTCACTCGCTTCTGTGACATTCATAGCTCTTTTCATGCACGCTCGCCGGTTCCTGGGGCTTCTGACATCACCTTCTGATAAAACACGACCAATTTGGTCATGGTAGGTTAGTCTCGGCCTTCCTCGGCTCCTACATCCTTCCACTTTTGCATTGTATATCTGTTTCGTCATTTTTTCGTCCCGCATTCTTTCTACATGTCCGAACCAACGGAGCATGCCCTTTCTTATCTTAACACCGACACTCTCGTTTAGATTAACTCTTTCTCTCACGTCTTCATTACGAACTTATATTATATAAAATATAAAAAAATAAACTTATAAACTTATCTTTAGTGCGTATATTATCCCTTTGTCAAGAATTCCTTACCAATACAACAAGCTAAATCAAAGTATCATATTCAATGAGATATCAAATTGTTCATATTCTTATTGTGACCATGACACAAGCGATTAGCCTACCGGTTCGGTACAATGGCTATATCAATAACGAAAAGAATGTGCCAGACCAATATGTGACACCTCAACACTCCACATCCGATCTACACCTTCCCGGTAGCCTGACTACCACTGAACTGCTGCGTGTTGGACTTTCTTAGAATGTTTACGTGCGTTGTGATTAGCCTTTATGCTCGGACGCATTCTTGATACATTTTTTCTTCAACGTCCGGAGGTACCTGCTTACGACCCATTTTTTTTTTTTTTATGACGACGCCGAGAGGCATATAAGCATACGGCCCACCTGATGTAAAGCGGTTACCGTAGCCTATCACTATCAATAACCCTTGCTGCTAATACAGCAAATTCTCAGGAGATTACTGGTAACCCGACCCACTCGCAGGAACACCATAAAACTCTAAAGAGTCGTTATATGACTACGATTTTTGTAAGGTGGATGTATTCCCCAGTTTAAGATTATCTAGCTAACCACATTCACTCGCAGGAACACGACTTTCTAAAGAGTTGTATTTACATGTATATGTATGTTGTTGACTGCGGTTTTGCTCTGAGCAGGAAGTATGTCCCCAGTCTTTGATGCTCCCTACCTCTTTCTTATATATATATCAGGTCTGATAGTAAATAAGCATGCGCTCCATATGTAACGCGTGATGTTGCTTATAGACGCTTGCAACGCAAGAAGTATCTATCGCGCCGTACCACCACGCTGCTGCACCTCCATTGCTAGTCGGCATCGTGCACCACATGTAATTTAGGTTGGCTTTGACTCTAAAAATGATATTGATCTCGAAAAGTATAGCCCCCTATCTACCTACCGTAGATGTTAGTCTCCTTTTTTTACGCCCGACGTAAACGACGACCCCCAAAAGGAAGACTAAGGCCTAACCTGAAGGGGTACCCTCCGGGATCCGCGGGGAGGGAGGTGGTGAACTGTCATGCCTCCCTCCCTTACAGTCGACCGTACGGGTTATGTCAGACTTTTACTGACTAAACACTAAGGTTGCCTTTAGCCGGGAAGGCTCATAAGGCTTCGTACAACACGATTACAGGACAATTGCAACTCGACTTTAACTGGTTTATATATTTTTTATACCGCTAAGGTGCCAAACAAGCATACGGCCTGCCTGATGGTAAGCAGTTACCGTAGCCTATGGATATTTGCAACACCTGGGGTGTCCCCTGGGGTGAACCCTTCGTGCGCGAGTCCGACTCGCACATGGCCGGTTTTTTTCCTCATGTTATCTCCAAGTTCAACTCGAATGCTCTTTGCACAAGATGATATCAATTTCAACCACTATTAAGTACGAAGCTTAATGTTAAAAAAAACGGAATCACATAAACAGTGCGCATTAATTTGCCTATAAATAAATGCAATTCTCCGAATGCTGTTTATCAGCCAATGGAGAGGAAAAATGCAATAATGGCCATAATGCTTTTTGTATGGTTCTTGGTATGTAACTGAGAATAGTTATATATATGATAATGATATGTGTGTGCAAGTAGACACAGAAAGTAACTGCGAAGACAGTGGATGGATTTAAGGTTGACCACCTGACGTATAGTGGGTTACCGTAACCTTACAATCCAGGAAGAATCACTCGTGCATTGCCGTCAGCACAGCTAACACATTAACTCCTTAGGAGCTTCCTAGTAACCTCACTATTGGGAGTTCAAGTAAAAAGCTCACTTCACCTCTCCACCTGACAGAAAACCGCAGTAAAATGATAACTCCCGGATAGTTATTGTGTTCCTGCGAGTGAGTTAGGTCGCCAGGAGTTGTTGTCTGGGTACAAACCTCCACCTCACAGAAGACCCGAAACCTGGAGAGTTGTGGTATTATTGCGTTTGAGTGAGGTCACCAGTAAGTTCCTAAGGAGTTGACGGAAGTGGTGGCATCGCGCGAGTGATACTTAATGGATTGCAAGCGTTCATTGGCTACATTAACATCAGGTAGGAGGTATGCCTCCCGACGTTCTATAAAAAAAAACAATATATCGATCTAATAAATTCTTAATCATGTATTGTTTCTTTTTCAGAAGGCAACACGGTCGCCAGTGAGAGGGGCGCCAACTACAACGGCGAGATATGGTTCAAAGCTGCCACCATCGCTGTGCCGGTGTGCGGCGCCCTTATACTGTTCCTGCTGGTTGCTGTTGCTGTCAGACTGCTCAAGGCTGACGCACTGCTGCACGCTGACAGAAAATTAAGGTGGGTTTTATCATTAGCAGTGTTCCGCAGTACTGTTCGGATCGTGACGCCGTCAGAATTATCAGTTTCACAACAGCGGGGGTCTATGTGAAAAACATTATGCTTACATTCCAATTGCTTGTGGGTGCGATTCCCACACAGGACAAACATTTGTATACATGAACATGTCTGAATGCATTGATCTGAGTCTGTTAAGAGAGGTACCTAGTGCACATACGAGTAGAAGCAGCCCGTCTGAGGAAGTCCCTCCACCTAACGGAAAACCGTAGCCAAATAACGCGGATGGTTGTTGTGTTCCTGCATATGAGTGAGGATACCAGCCATGCAATTCTCTAAGCGACTCGTAATGGCTGTGTGCGTCGCTGTGATCACAAATGTCACAGCTTTGACATCGTCTACTGCGATCACGGCTAAATTATTTGGTATTCTATAAGGCTGTAAGCGTACGCGAGGCTGTTTGCCTTGTAGAATTCCAATTCCAAACGTAGCCTTGCGGCGCTAGTGTCGCACAACCATGAAAAGCGACACCAAAGTATTGCAATTTTGTGTTCAAGGCTGTAACAGCCGATGTTTCCGAGGATGTAAGGATGTTTGCTCTTACAGAATTGCATGGCAGTAAGCTTCTAAAAAGTTGATGTGTTAGCAGCGGAAGTGGCACCGCGTGAGTGTTACTTATTATTCGTAATTGTAAGCGTTCCATAGGCTATGGTAACCGCTTTCCAATAGGTGGGCCGTATGCTTGTATGCCTCCAGACGTTGTTACAAAAATGTGTGTGAAACGTGTGCAGTAGGTACGTTCCTTCGTAATTAAAATGGAGGACTTATAAAACTTTGGAACTTCCATATATCATGTGCAATGACATGTACATAAGCACTTGAAGAGTAGCTGTGTCAGCAGTGCTGGTTGAAACGCATTAACCATTCTCCTAGTATTATAAGCATTCATAGGCTGACAGCAACATTTTAAATCATGTGCGCCGTATGTCTCTTGTTTCGACGTTGTAAAAAGACTTGTCGAAATGCGAGCATTGCGCAAAATCTGCGACGTAACGCTTGTAGACCGCGTTCACCGCGATTATTTTACGTAATCATAGGAAGCAGCGCCTGCTCCCTCCATAAATAACCATTAGGCTTAGATAACGGACCGCAACAATCCTGATAGGGTGAAGAAGAGGTAGGGCACATCAAGGCAGCCCGCCTGAGGAAGTACCTCCACCTCACAGAAAACCGCAGCCAAATAACAAACTCGCTGGAGTGTTGTGTTCCTGCGTGTGAGTGAGGGCATCAGTAAGTTCCTAAGGAGTTGCTGTGTTAGCATTAGATATGGCATCGCGGGAGTGATAATTAATGTATTACTTGCGCTTCTTGGTTAGGCAATTTAGATCAGGTGGATGCTTGTATGTCTCCCATCGTTTTATATAAAAAAGAAGATTTATTCACTTATTTAACTGTGTATTTCTTAATTGATACTATAGTTAGTTATTATCTCCTATTTTGACGAGCTCCGTGGCTCAGTGGTGGAACGCGCTGTTACGCTACTTTGACACCAACGCTCGTGGGTTCGATTCCCACACAGTACAAACATTTGTGTGCATGAACATGTCTGTTTGTATTGGTCTGGGTATTTTCTATGTATAATAAGTATGTATTTACAAAAAAAAAAAAATATTTACGTATGTTTATCAGTTGTCTAGTACCCATAACACAAGCTTCGCTTACTTTGGGGCTAGGTGGCGCTGTGTAATTTGTCCGACAATATTTATTTATTTAATATAAATTTAGTTTATAGGTCACATTATGTTTCAAATACTAATTAATTTTAAATATTATCCATTTCAGAGATGGTTACATGTCTCCATTGGCACAAAACAGCTCCGACGACGTGAAAAAGGTGTGGGTCGGTACCCCCTCGGCGCCCCTGCTGGTGGCCCCGGGGGGTTGCCTGGTGGCAGTGGAACGGGCGCAGTTGGTGGACGTGCCCACGCATCATCTCTGTGATATCCAACGGTAGACTGACGAATGAGCGAGCGAGTAATCTCTAGGCGGGCTGTACCTTGGAGTCATGGATAGGTTTGGTCCAAAATTGTGGACAAATTCCGAGTATAAGGTTAACATTTTATTAGAAATTCAATGACTTCACAGTAGGTATATTTGCATTGCTAAAAAATTTGTTCGTTACGACCCGGTCACTAACAGAAATTTCTTTTCATCATCATCATCATTACATACGAAGGACGCCAACTGCTGATCATAATTCCTCCCGCTTTCCGAAATGCCGCCTTTTTCCACCAAAATACGTAGTCGTAGAGTGCAGTGCTCCTTACGTCACATTTTTGACGAATTACACTTCGCGCTTGTCAAACTCCTAGTCTAGTTTCTCTACAATATGGTTGTAATATGCATTAGTTACAAGATGTATAATACATGTTACAACCTTATTCCAGCTTAAACTCTACATACTAATAGTATTTTTAATGCCATACCTAAGCAATGCTATAAATTCATATATACCGTACCTATTGGTCCAGACATGTCCAGGTTATTTTATCTTTCGACTGAATATATTCTCTTGGCCTTTCTCATTAATATGGATCTGGATTGAAGACATATTTAAATTGATTTTAAGCAATATTCAGAAGTTGGAACGTTAGCAGCGAGGGTTACAGCTCGGGGATGATGCACCTTTTATTGTACTAAACGCTACTATGCTAAAACCGGTGTCAAATCTGACGGGCCGTGTACCTTATGCATCCATACCATCCATATTGTAGTATTATAAAAATCAAAACGACTCACGCAGTGGTAGCTAGCTGATACAAGTATTAAAAAATATCATTCATCACACACACAACTGATAACGTAAAGGGTAACTGTACACGTCCTGACAAGTTACAAACAAGTCCGATAGAGAGCTGTAAATTCTTTGAATTAGGTGTTATCATACCTCAGGCGATGATAACAATATAACAATGCTTATTGTTTTTAAAAGAGAGCCGCAAAGGATTTGGAGCTAAGTTATAACATCATCATATAAGATCACATATCTGGAACTAATTGCCATTATGTGATGTCATTTTGCTTCTTAATTCTGTAAATGTGCAGTAGGTATCCGGGCTGCGTCCAATTTTCATTATATTGAATAGCGAAGTAACAACACTTTTCAACGAGACCTACGAGTCCTTACATTACGTGTTTCCTTATGCCGTATTTTTGTTTGCCATGGATGGATGGTGACCACGTCTTTCCGACCAATTGGGCGACTTCTTTAGAACTGTGTGCGTACACTTTGTCACTTTGCTTGTTGTAGTGCTGTTCAATCAAGAATTTTTTTCATAAGTAAGGGAAAACTCCTTTACTTGCGTATCGGGACAGAAGGCGTTTTGATTGATCGGTCACTGTAAAAAATTAAATATACATAATATTGCGGTATCAGTTAATTCATATTACTCGTGACCATATCATATTATGTTATTGGTTGCCGACCGGCTAGCGCTGTTTGGTTAATTGAAATAAAGTGTTTGTAACCATCTTACATGGTTTCTATCTACATACGTAGATAGAAACCATCAGCTTGCTATCTACGTATAAATGAAAACAGTTCTATTAACCAATATATATGTTCGTAAAGATTAACTAGTGTTTATTGTGTTATTAGTGTAAAAGTGAACACACCACGTCTATTTTCTAAACGCCAAGAATAACATAGGCAAATATAATATGATTATTGTGTTAATGAACATGAGCGAAGTTTTCGACTGCATTGGCAGCGAGGATGGCAAATATTGGTAGGTAGTGATAGTAGTATAATAAATAGTGGTTGATCATCGTGATAGAAGAAAGACTTGCTCTGAAAGCAATAGATAGGCTTGAGGTACAAGCAAATAGATTAAAGATTTTCTATTTAAATGAATCCCAAATCAACCGAGCTTGCGCTTCGCAATGTCTAATTAGCCTTTATAAATTATTACGTACGTACTGTGAAGTCATTTGCTGTTATGTGAATTTGTATATTATAGTTTTAGAGACAACTCGGCCTGTACGGCTGCAGTGTTATTTTGGACTCTTGGACCAAACCATACAAACTCTCGACTGATAAAAAACTAAGGTTTAATAATATTAGGACATGTTTTGCCTTAAAATCTTTTTATACTTACAAATTTTGGGTCGAATCTTTCTTTGAACATAAGTTATTAGAATTTTGATATTAAATATAACTGGATTTTAATTATGCATGAATATATGGGGTGTAAGTGGCTCACACGTCATCTCTAAAGCCAAAGCCAACCTCACCTGCACGTGGTGCACCCTGCGAATCAGCAAACGAGGTCCTGACGAAAAAGAAGTTAAAGGAAAACAAAATTTTTCTCTCAATCAGGAGCAACTCTCTTGTGGGGAAGTATCTGATATCGTCAAATCACAATCATATATTCCTGCGAGTGATTACAGTCACCAGAGGCCCCTAAAGGCAGTGGTGTTGCCGACTGTGGCTTTAGCAGCGACAGAATGAATAAAGTTATGTGGCTGAGGTGACTTTTTGGGTAAAACATTATATTTATTTACAAATACAATTAGGTATACAAAACTTACAATGAACTTTACCATTCACTTCGTTTACAAATTCAAACTATTCAATTGTTGTAATAAAATTTAAGTAAAAATGACCCAAAAATGTGAATCTTCTTCAATAATTGATCTCAAATTACCTTCTCCATTCCATGGCACAGCTCGCGGTATACCAAATCTACCATGTGAATATTTATGTTTATTTACTGTAAGTGCTTGTGTTCCTTTCCGTATGTACGCAAATTAACCACAAAATACACATAGAAGGTCTGTCTTTGTATGTAGGTACACCGCATTTATAATTACATAATTAAGCTATCAAACGAATTTCAGCTAAGTCCGTTGTTTATATACCGTGCTGAAATTACGACGCCACCAATTTAGCGTATTAACGTATAATGATCTTTGTATTAAGCTTAAACGGCAATCATCAGAGTGAATGTAGTGATAGTTATAATACAATGACTGGTAAAGATCAATTACCCGTCTACATGCAGTAATTCGACTGTGTAATGTGCACAGCCACACTCGCTGGAAACCTTAATTAACTTCTTTTAACGAAATGTATTTCAAACATTCAAATTTGAATTTCAAATTCGATGTGCGAAATTGTTTTAAAGAATTTGAAAGTTTAAAATACATTTCGTTAAAATACGTTAATTAAAGTTTCTAATTTTCTATCGTGCGTGGCTGTGCACATTATCAGATTTGTTGTCAATTCCACATATTAAAAAAATTTCAAAGGTACTATGGATGTAGACGCGATATTATCTAGTGTTTCATTATGTAAAAATATATCCTGCTAATTTTGTCTAGTTAGATGGGCGATGCGCCTTAGCGTTCCAATGAGGTGTTTATGAAATAATCCGGTTTCGTTACATTACGATTACAATTGCTACGCATGACAGATTCCATTCTGCGTTTTTGGCGTTATACGTTTTTGACGTTATGAATTTCTTACGTTAGAGGTTTCAGTCATTATGCCCATTTGACGGTTTGCATGATTGAACCTTGTACAAGATAAAGTTTTTTTTAATGTTCTTATTATTATTTTTATGCAACCTGAAGCCTGATTTGTGTAAGACATAGATCATTTTTCTACATTTTGTTATATTTTCGTGGATGACTATGTAATTTATAAGTGCGGTACCTCTATTGATTAGTTTTGTTGTGGTAATCATCTGGTTCGATCTGAATTTACCGTACGCGTAGTACATATGTTGCCGTTTTGTATGGATCTTCTGTGTATATTTATACATATGTGGTGATACTCTGTCTTAAATGAATTTTTTTGTATGAAATGTAACGTATATTAGTTACCAGTTATGTCAAATTGTTTAAAATCCCAGTTTTGTTGGGGATATGGAATGTGTCATGTAAGTCAGATTATAAGGTAATGTAATTAATTAAATATTTATCTCTATTTGCTTGTAAAAATAAATCTTGTTTTACTCCATCTCTTATTACAAGAATCATTCTTGACTAAGAGACAATGTAAATAATATGAATGTAGCTTCAAACATCTATAAACACATTTATAATGTTATATAACTGTACTACAGAAGCTTTTATTATACATACGAACCATTGGATACATAAAATTGTTTACCTCACCTATCCTCTGCCATTGAATAAAAAAAGAAATATATCTAAGTACAGATTATAAGTACATTAATTTTTCATAAATGGCTTTACTGTTAGAATTAAATTACATAACCTAAAAAGCGAGAGTTTTCAGGAGGAAAAAAGGTAGGTTTGCAGTTTGATATATACACTATATATTTATTCAGTTTTAATTAAACCGGTACTTTACATATACCTTACTTATTATGTCTTACTGTAAACTATATTATACTGTAGACTGGTTATTTACCATGACATAATTTCATATCGTGACTTTCCCCGAAAATAATAACTTAGGAACTATTAGTCATTAGAACCTTTACAAAAATATCGCAATATATCATATGTTTTGTATGACTCTACAAATAAGTCTTTATAATGCATATCGCCAAACTATATTACTGCCAATAATTAGATATTTTTGTAAATTTACAGACGTGGGATCTTCTACAAACAAATATACGAGTAAAATCTTTGTTTTCACTGAATACCTCAAAATATAGAGACAACAATGATATTTAGTTCTAGGAAATACTAAATACGAGTATAGAGAAAGTAGAAATAGTAGATAACATTTATGGTTCATTCCAATTCCATTAATGCATCACATTTTCTAAATCAAATTCCTTGTTTTGTAATATTTGTTTAAAGTTTCATTATATCACAAACACGCATTTTATTATTTTATAAATTATACAATTTATTTAATATTTTAAGTACATAAAATTATGTGGAATGATCTATCTATATCATAGTGTTTAGTGAAAACAAATATACATAGTTTTTGATTACGTCATTATTTTGTGTGTACCAGTCAATTTCATAGCAGCTTATCTTATGAAGAATTTATATGTTATTATATATATTTACATAGGTTCAATTCCTGAAAGGTACCAGTGTAGACCACTTTTAATGTTGACAGTCCTTTTTAATTAGAATTGGCCTCTTTCATGTAGGCCATTAAACGGAACTGGTTTAATGAAAATAAAATGCCATTGGATCGTCATAATCTGCATTAGACATAAAGCAAAAAGCTTCGTCAGAATTTTTACAAGAATTCCATGGTTTTCGAAAGATTATCTAACGTGAAAGTTGGGGAAAGAGGAATCGGGCACAGCGATAATCAGTACCACCTCGCCTGAGGAAGTACCTCCATTGTGCAGAAACCTATTCCTACGAGTAAATTATGTCAAAAGCAAGTTCGTGATGTGTTGTATTAACATCCACTCGCCTTTAACTTGTATTGTAAACGTCCATATTTTTTTTATTTTTGGCCATTCCAGCGCGCTTATCGCTTAGGTGGGCTAGTATTTGAGGCGATACAAAATAATTATAATATATAACGCGGGAAAAGCGACACTACGAATTGACACAACGTTGTATCTCGCTATTAAATCTAAATTGAGATCAATAAATTAAAAAAATGTGTATGCTGACTTTAGAAATTATATAAAAAATAGTTTATCCTTTCTGCCAATATATTACTTCCGCATGCATTTCCTATTCTTATGTAAATGTCCTTTTGTAAATATAGTGTTAAGTTGTTACCTGTTGTTATAAGATACGAGGTCATTTCTGATAATAAAATCCATTGAGGGCAATGCCTAGTCTTTTTATCTGAGTAAATGTGTTATTAATAAACTTTTATCCTTTTTTGTGGCCCTACATGGATTTTATTTATGGTCGATCTGTGTTTAAAAACTATTTATAATATTTTAAGTGTATTTCTGAATGAATTTGTATATGAAAAAAACGCTTTTTGCTTTTTGAGAATAAATGTATTTTTGTAAATAAAAATTACGTTCTACTAGGTATCAAATTTATTTTAATTATCAAATTGATGGGTTACTTTCCTTATTTATTCCATGCATCAAGTACAATATGGACCTTTTTTTAAACTGTATATTTTTTACTACTTCGACCATAGACTTAAGATTTTTCACACGATCACGACCATTGCCAGAATATGGCCTGGAAATGAAGCTTCCTTGAGGTGCCTTACCTTCTGCGAGTAGTTCATAGAGAATATAGGTGCGAATAAATACTCTGTAATAATTATACCTGCGATCTTGTAAATATAATGTATGTGTATAAAATAAATTTATAAAGAAATTATTTTATTACTGGACGCTGTCGTTTTCATTTCATTTATTTAATTATTTCCCGCCGTTCTCTACTCCACTTTTTTCAATCAAATGTATAAAAACAACTGTATTATTGTCCTTATATTGCGTCACCCCGTTCCCTGGGGTGATCGCTTCAGATGAAGCCTTTGACGCCTTCCCGGCTAAAGGCAGTCCCAGGGGGTGTTTTAGTCAGTAGGAATCTGACATCACTAGTTCGTTCGCACGAAACAGCATCTTATGCAAGATCTCACCTCCTCCCTCCCGTTTTCCGGAGGGTGCCCCTCACGGAAGAATGACTAATGCACACCCGCGTGTGTGGGTTGGTCCTTCTTTTGTGGGTCTACAAGTTTCTTGGACGAAAAACAAAAAAAAAATGTCCTTATACGAGTATAATCGAATAACGTAGACAACAGAAGTACCGTACATTTAATTTTGATTCATTTATTTCATAACAATAAAATATTGTGTGGAAAATACATGCATTTACAATTTATCCAAATTAAAAATGTCACAATTACATTATAAATAATTACAAATATACACACAATTAAATACAATACGAAATGTTCAATACTATTCAAACTAATGTCAGCAGGCGTCACTCAGTTATCGTCAACGGAGTAGTAGCACTTTTTCAATAAAAACCAGATGAGAATGCGCAAGCTTGCATTGCCAGAGGAACACCTGGCTCGTCAATTATATAACAATACAATTTTTTTTTTTTAATTTGTCGGCCATTTTGACCACGTTCCTTAAGAGATAGGAACGGTGTTCCTGAACATTCCTTTTCTACTTTTTTATGCTGAATTCGAATCTGAAGTCAAAATTCGAAAATTCGAAAAAAAGCTACAGACAAACATATAGATTTCATATAGGAACGATATTCCTGAAAATTGTTTCAATTTATTACTAAATTCAAACTGATAATAATAGATTTCAATTCCATAGGCAGTTTGTTAAATAATTTTATTGACTGATAGCGCGTGGTGTGTTTTACGATTGTCAAAGGTACTATACTTGATACAAGATCTTTTCTTCTTGTTTTTTCTCTCTGTATACGTTGTTCATAAGTTTCAAATTCATACATGTGTTTGGCTGAGTGGCATAACAAAACCTGAATATATAGGCCCGGTACAGTCATAATCCCGAGGGCCCTAAAATGCTCTCGGCACGACTCCTGCTGTCGTGTACGGGTTATAGTACGAATTGACCTTTTTCGTAAGATGAAGGCCTTAATATTGTAATCATAACTTCTACCCCAGAACATTATGCTGTATCGAAGTTTACATACAGAGAGTAGTGATAAAGAACCTGCCTATTGACCAACTGTCCCCGGTTCTAATCCTGGCATGTACCACTAAATTCGTGCTTTCGGATTTATGTACATATTTGTAATTATCACTTGATTGTTGGTGAAGAAAACATCGTGAGGAAACACGCACGTCCAAGAAATTATATTTCTATACTTAAGATATGTCTGGTTGTCCCTCTGGATTGCGGAGGTCTGACGGCTGTCACTCTATGCAAAATACAGTTCCTTTGCCAAATCCTTTGGCTTAGGTAGCGAACGCCTCCAATCCTAATTAATTAGGAAACGGGATAATGCTAAGAAGACAATTACGTGCTCATAGCGACACCTTTTTGACCTTAGTATCGTTCTTATGGCGCACGCAATAAGAGTAAAAATGGTGCCGCAAGTGTCTAACACTAATTGTCGCTGTGTGTACAAGTTTATACTGAACACAATATTTTTTTTTTATTGTCTCGTGTTAAATGTAAGGACATCTTTGGTACTCAATTGTCTCATGAGTCATATGTACAAGTCAGTTATACTGCGCGAAAGTAGGATTGTAGGAGCCGACGGAGGTCAAGACTCACCTACTATGGTTAAAGCAGTGGTGAGTTATCAGTAGGTATCTGTCAGGAGCCCCTACAGCTTTAGCTATCATGAACCAGCGAACCTGCATGGAAGAAGCGAGTAACGTGTGTCGGAATCGAGTCATGTGGCGCTCGGTCTGCCTACCCTGGCGTGAAGATATAAAATTATATATTCGGCGGGTAATTTATTCGGTTTCAGATGATCAGTAGTCTAAATGTCGTTGTTTATTCATAATTGATTGATTATGATAAGTATAAATAACAGACTCAAACTGGATATCTATGATTGTGATAGACACGCATGTTATATACATAAACAAAGTTTTATATTAAACTTTATTAATATATTATACTAAAATATTAACTAAAGCAAAATTTATGTTCGTTATAAAATAGTACCGTATATAAATTATGTTTTTTGTTAATGTCAGTAGATACCTTCGATAAATCCTTGGGCTTAGGTTCCGGGCCCCGTTAATCCTAATGGAATAGGAAATGGGATAACGCTAAGAAGAATAAATTTTGGTTATTACAACTCCTACAATGCGACGTAAAAGTAGGTTTCACACTTTGCGTTTACAGATTTGGATAGTAGATCGCGTAGTAAATTTAGTCCTAGCATAGCAACACACAAACCTATAGGATCTAACAACGCTGTGCGACGAACATGATTATTTGAAATAGATGTTTTTACACAACTATGGTGCAAACAAGCATGAGGCCTGTCCGAACGTAAGTTGCCGAATGCGTATGGACAATTGCAACACCAGACCTGTCACTCGTGTGTCACTTTACCTTTGCAAAAGGAACCTTCCTGTTCATATTTGACGAGCTCGGTGGCGCAGTGGTGAAACGCGCTGTTACGCTACTTTGACACCAAGGCTCGTGGGTTCGATTTCCACACAGTACAAACATTTGTGTGCATGAACATGTCTGTTTGTCTTAGTCTGGGTGCTTTCTATGTATAATAAGTATGTATTTACGTACATATGTTTATCAGTTGTCTAGTACCCATAACACAAGCTTCGCTTACTTTGGGGCTAGGTGGCGCTGTGTAATTTGTCCGACAATATTTATTATATTTTATGTAGGTACGTAATGGGTTATTATAATTTTGATAGTTGGTGCAGCCAGCATGTAGCCGTATTTGATGCAAATCACCTTTTTTTTACCACCTATTGCTGTGCTTTATGTAACTCCTTTTCAACCAAGCTATTTATTTACTGACATTTCAGTAACTTTTCATTTTGATTTGATGACGACTGGTAATATTGTAGATACGTTGTATTGCCAATTATCAAAATGTTCAGAGACCAGTTTTTGGTTCTGTAGAGAAATATAGATCGATCAAAAAACCCAATGCCTGATAGAAATACGTGAGCAAATGTTTTTATGTGCCACAATTGCTAGAATCCACAAAGTATGTGAAACATTATTAAACCTTTGCTATTCTACATTTTATCTTTATTTAATTGCCTTATCTCTAATTTCAATCGTATAAGTTTCAACCCAATAGAAGCCAAACTTAATAGACTCAATGTGCTTACATATCGCGAATGTTTATCGGTCATGGCAGATTCTAGATAGGTGAGTTTTATCGACTGAAGTCAAGGTGTCAGTGGTCATGGAGGCATTGACTGTTAGCTGTAAATACAATAGCGAATTGCCTATGAAACTGAAGTCTTATAACGCATCTTCGTTGGTGGTCTGGTCACGAGTTTGTGGATATAGATTTACAAATTTCTGTTAATTTAATTTATATATAAATATGTATATATAAAGAAGTAGAACGTCTAGAGAAATATAGTGGTTTGTGAGGTGGAGACCTCACAAAAAATCGCAGCCAAGTAGGTAATAATAATAACCCCCTGGAGGGTCGTTGTGCGTTACCAGTAAGCTCTTAAGGAGTTGCTGTGTAAGCAGCAGAGGGGGCATCGCGCGAGTGATACTTAATATATTACAAGCGTTAATAGGCTAAGGTAGCCGCTTTACATCAGGTGGGCTTGTATGCTTGTATGCCTCCCGATGTAGTATTAAAAAAAAAGAAGGATGACATAACCAACTTTCGACCAATCGCCCTTATATCAATTTTTGAGAAAGTCATGTATAGAGGAATGATCTCCTCGTTATACAAATATAATGTTATGAAATTAGAACAATATGGACACTTCACAAGCTTGTTTTTCTTTTATGAGGGAAGTATCTTTAGTACCTTTAGTACTCGTAGATAAAAACATCCCATTTGACATGACCAGAGTTTTCGACTATGTCTATCATCAAGTACTTCTGGACAAACGTGAGAGATGGGGTATCATAGGACAGGCGTTAAACTAGATAAGCAGCTATCTCAGTGGCAGAACTCGTCGAAATTAGTAAATTGAGAATACCTCATATAAGTCGAATTCCAGACAAAATAATTATGGCGTTCCACAAGGCAGTATATTGGGCCCACTACTCTTCTTGCTCTATGTAAATGACCTTCCGGAAATTATGACACATCCCTGCGTACTATTCGCAGGTGATATCGCGATTATTATACACAAAAATCCTGATATAAATAATACAATAGAGCAGATCGTTGGCTGAATGACATTTAATAATCTTTGTGTTAATATTAATGAAACAAAATTTATTAAATTTTATAACACATTTGGGAATCCCCAAATTTTAAATATCTCCTACTGTAACAACCCTATCACCGAATCCACCACAGCAAAGTTCTTAGGCATAACCATAGACTCGAATCTAACATGGAAGCAACACAGATGCGGTCTATGAAAATAAACAGATTTGTGTATGCGTTGGGCCGATTAATGAAAATCTATGATTTTGAAATTGCAATAGTTTTGTATGATCCAACTTAAGGTACGGCCTCATTATGTGGGGAAAATCAGTCGATATAATTCGCTCATTTTTAATGGGCGAATTATATCGACTGATTTTCCCAAAAGAAGTGCGTAAGTGCGATGTGTGGGTGGATCATTTGAATCTTGCAGATTATTATTTAAAAAACTTAATCTATTGACATTACCGTCTATGTATATTTTTATATGTGTCTTTTTTGTAAAGAAATATATAAATTTATACGAGTACCAAAGGAAATGTGACGTTTTGAAATTCTTGACACGATATCCAAATCGTCTAGTTGGGGCCTCCCATAGAACCACCTGCTACGCCAGAAATAGCTATTATATGTCCATAAGCTGTACAATATCTTGTCTGAAGCGTTACAAAATCTTCTGTTCAAAAATTAAATAATAACTTTGTTTAGGCTACTCTGCGACGCAGTGTCTATAGCGTAGAGGAGCTCAAAAAATTAAATATAATTAATATGTAATTGAATTTATTGTTTCTATTTGTAATATTATATATAAAGTATTGTTTGTAATTATCAATTAATGTTAAATAACTTATACTTTTGTTTTCTATTTATGCTAATTTATTATGACATTTAAATTGTAATTATATTAAGTATTTTTTTGCGTGCCAATGTTTTGGCGCAACACGTTTGCACTTCTATATTTGTTAAGACCTTTGTACTCAGTGTATGCTCGCAAAAAAAAATATTTGAATCTGCTACAGGTTGACCACTACTGTGGTGTAATTGGCTTGCCTCTATCTTCGAGCCAAAGCCAACTTCACCTGCACGTGGTACACCCTGCCAGTCAACAGACGAGGCTCTGGTGGGTCGTGAGACCCGCCTGCTCTGCGTGGCGACTTATGGGCACTTTCTCGCCAATGAAAATGAACCTACATGTGAGACCCCCAGTACCCGGCAGCTCAGTTATTCCGGCTCAAGTTGGCGGTCGCGGTTACGGTCGGACAGGGGGTGCTAAGAATCCCAATGGAGGCCGCGCTTTGCACGACGAGGTGTTGAGCGCCCCTCCTCTAGATGGACCGATGACATAAAAAAAGCGCCCGGCAGCGGCTGGACGCGGAAAGCGTAGGATCGCATATGGTAGAAGGCATTGGAGAAGGCCTGTATCCAACAGTGGATAGATACAGGCTGATGATAATGACAGGTTGACCACAAAACAGCTTTGAGCAATTTGAAAAGTCTAGATACACAATAATCTCGATTTGGAAGCTACATGAGCTCACTGAAATAAACCTAATGCATCGAGCACTCATTGGCGATCCTCTGTTGAAATGTAAAGAAACCGAACCGTTTTTGAAAAAAATGATCACTGGTGATGAAAAGTGGATTACCTACGACAAGAACATGCGAAAAAAAATGGTCCAAGGGCAGTCAAGCACCACAGACTATAGTGAAACTCGCAATAAGGTGATGCTATGGAATAAAATGACACATGTATGTTATACTCGTAATGTACCTATGATAAAAATATCTTTAATTTATATATCTATAAAGTACCAAAGAACGTTTTCCCCAACCTAATAAATTTATGTCTATACGTTATGTTTCATAAATATACAAAGTGGTATCAGTAGGGTATTTATTTTGTTGTAAAGCTCCCTAAGTTATTGCCTGAATGAAGAATAAAGCGTGTTAAATTTGTCGCGTAATAAAAAATTGAACAGAAATTAGATGTAGGTGATTTTCATCTCAAATTTTGTAGTGTAACCAAACCAAACGCCTATAATGAACCATTGTAATGCTTTTTTCTACAAACACCGAAAAATCGGATTTTGCTTGTTTCAACACCGGTGCACATATATATCTCAAACCATCAGCATCGCCTGGATTCGGCACTACCGAATCCCAGTCTCCATGTGCCATCCCATTTGAGCATCTTCCTACTTACCTATAGGTGAATAATTAAATAATAATTACCGATTTCAACACGCAATTGACAGATAGAGACTTGAGAACTGTGTTTTCTTACTGCCCCTTTTTAACACGGTGACGCGGAACCCACCGTGTGCAAGTCGGAATAGCAATTAACAAACGTTAGTGTTAAGAATAAAAAACATTTTGGAAACAGTTGAAAAAAAAGTTAGAAGCAATCAATTCGTATGTTGCTAGTCTCACTTCTACGGCCAAATTGGGCGTGTTTAATCAGAAGGCGGTGGACGTCAGGAGCTCTAGGAATAAGCGAACGTGCATGATACAAGCTATGAATGTAAAGAAGCGAGTGAAGTATGTAAGAACCGTTCATTATAGTTCTCGGTTTTCCCTACCTACCTCGCAATGGACCTGGCGTTCATATACAAATATAAATTCGTATGTTTACCACAGATGTCATTTATGGTAAGTATTTAAAAAAATGACAGTTACATTATCGTGTAATTAAGGGGGGTAGGGCGCACCAGAACATCGCGTCTGGTGTACCTTCACCTCACAAAAAACTGCAGCCAAATATCTCCCTAGAGGGTTGTTGTGATCCAGCGTGCGGTTGAGGTTAACAATAAGCTTCTGAGGGGTCGCTGTAGCTGTAGTGTTAGCAGCAGAGGTGAAAACGCGCTTTCTTTTTTATTACTTTCCCTTTGTATTTAATTCACGGGCTACAGTAACAACACCAAGGTCAAATGCTTGAATGTCTCACGAAGTTGTACAAAAATATAAATGCCACCTTAGTTTTATAGCAAAAGTAATTATTACCAGGAAATGCATAGGTACATCTAGATCTACAATTAATACATCCGTTACTGCCGAGATTATCATCTCTAATCATGATCATCGGAATAATATCAAAACATAAAATTTATAACTAAGACATCGAGAGTCTGTATATTTTTAGCCTTTACGTGGAGATCCTGTTATTGCCACAATAAATAATTTATTACTAAATTTGAAATATAGTTTCCTTTACGTTATGTTACGTTGCGTTATGTCTACTTAAATTAAAAGAAGTGTTAATTATGAAACACGGTTTTTATGTGGTTGTCTCCACACTGGATCAAGCCTGTCTCGTAGAGCCCATTTTAAGTACTACATAATATATGTTTTATGAATTATTCCATATTCTTCCATATTCATTGTTCCTTGATAAGATGAACGAACTGATGGACGTAATGAATGAGAAACGTTTAGATGCTTTCAGTGTGACAGAGACTAAGCGCAAGGGGAACGAAACCGATTATCTGCCTAGTGGAATGATGGCCCTATGGTCTAGGGTAGACCGGGACGATCATGCCAGTGTTGGTGTAGGTGTCGTACTCTCCTCTCGCGTATCCACTGGCGTAAGAGATTACTCTTGAGACTTCTCTGAGTTCGTATAAAACTGGGCATCACGCGGGTATTTCTGGTTGCAGCATACGCTCCCGTAAGCTCAGCGTGTGCTCAAGAACTAGAGAAGTTTTGGGAGTCTGTGAGGGATGTTCTGGATTTAGCTGAAGGGAATGAAAGAGAATGCGATTATGTGTGGAGATTTGAGTGGATGAGTTGGGACCAAGCAAGACAGCTATGAAGCCCCAAACCATGGCATGTGCCAGTGTTAATCTTCAGCTTCGTTAGTTGACTTTGTCCAACACGAAACGAAACGAAAGGTGATAGAGCGGAACAAAGGCTTCAAAGTCTTCGCCAAAGATCTGTAATCTTTGGTGAAGCCTTTGGAGCCTTGGTTCCGCTCTATCGCCTCTTTAATACGAATTATATTAAATTGGTGTGTGTATCGCCGTATGCCTTTGGAGATCTGCCTGTTCAGCTGTCTGTACTCTAGCGTGTGAGCTGAAGACTGCAACCACATCTCACATCTGACCTGCATGAGATTCTGGGTGTTAATCAGAGCTATTGGGGGTTTTTAAGCAAGGCTGGAGAAATATAGCTCCCACTGTATGGACAGTTTCTACGAGCTTACTGTTGATATCGTCCGGTGTTATACAATAATCTAGGCGCTGAAAACGATTATGAAGTTCGAGTTGAAAGCTTTCGGGGGTTTGGATCAGGGGCACGAGATGGACGGAACGTAGACTTCACCAGGCGAGACCTTTCCAGCTTTATGTTAAGATTCAAGATGCCTCTTACCATCCGGTGATCGCTTCCGGTTTTCCCCCTGTTGATCATAGCGGCATCATTGAACAAACGCCGGTTGGTCGTCAAGATGAAGTCTATCTCGTTTTTCGTCAAACTATCCGGGATACTCGAGGTCCACTTACGCTGCGGCTGCTTCTTGAAGAAGGAGTTCATCATAAAAAGTTCCTCCTTCTCCATGAAGTCGACCATTAGTTGGCCCCTTTAGTACCGTTACCCGATTCCAAATTGCTCCACTCTCAACTCGTCGTTCCGTTTCGTTCCCAGCTTTACATTGAAGTCCCTCATTCCCAGCACTTTGTAATTAGTTTTAGAGGTATGTATGGCCTTGGAGATGTCTTCATACATAGCCTCCACTTCATCATCGGGGTGTAACGAAGTTGGTGCGTAGACCTGTATGATCTTTGCGAATACCGTTTCGTAATTTTGAGTATAAGGTACGCAACCTTTGCCGACATAGTCTCGATCTTTAGTACATTACTGACGAGGGGCTTATGGACGATAAAACCGACACCACCTTGGGTTAGTCCCTTCCGGTAGTAACGCAAGTTGCCAGATTTAGGGATCACCGTGTCCTTCCCCTGTCTTCGGACTTCGGACTGTCCTATTATATCCCAATGCAACTTGCCTAGTTCCTCTTCCTGGTCCACTATCTTCTCGTCGGTCTTCATTGTACGCTATTGTATGTTGCCAGGGTCAGTACGTTGTGTTGGTAGCCGCGGTGTCGGAGCTGGGAATTCTTAGAACCTCCTGCCCCGTTGATACTCTGACCGCTACCGGAGTCAGGATCAACGGGGCTGCCGTTGACTGGGGGCAGTCTTATTCTAATACTCATGTAGAGGGGAGTTTAGCTATAGTTGCTACGCTTGTCAGGCGGGTTGGCAACTGCAGTAGTTATTAATATACATTCTGTGTACTAAGTATCGGGAATTTGTCAATAAAACAAAAAATACAAATTATTCATCTAAATTTATTTTATCGCCTTCAAAGTAGGCCCCATCGCTTGCAATACAACATCTCCACCGCTTCACCCAGTCTTCCATACATTTTTCATAGGCTATTTGCGGTATGGCCTTTAGCTCATTCAGCGAATTTTCTTTTATGGCTTCTATCGACTCAAAACGTTTTCCTCGAAGTGGTAATTTTAACTTGGGAAATAAAAAAAAGTCAGACGGAGCCATATCAGGTGAATACGGTGCTTGGTCGAGAACTTTTGTTGAATTTTTCGCTAAAAACTCTTTCACTATAATGGCTGTGTGTGATGGTGCATTATCATGGTGCAGCATCCATGAGTTGTGTTGCCACAAATCTGGACGTTTTCGGCGGATACTCTCACGCAAACGCTTCATGACGCCTAAATAATATTCTTTATTCACTGTTTCTCCCTCTGGAAGGAATTCGGAGTGAACCACACCACGGTAGTCAAAAAAAACTGTCAGCATCACCTTGATTTTGGAGCGACTTTGCCGCGGTTTTTTGGGTTTCGGCTCGTTTTCGAGACGCCATTCTGAAGACTGTTGGCTTGTTTGCATGTCGTACTCATAAACCCATGTCTCGTCGCCAGTTATTATACGTTTCATAAAGGTCGGATCCGTAGAAGCTCGGGAAACCATGTCTTCAGCGACATGCTTTCGCTGCGCTTTTTGAACAAAATTGAGCTCTTTTGGAACTAGTCGAGCGGCGACGCGTTTCATGCCTAAAATGTCAATGAGAATGTTGTGGACGGACTTAAAAGATATGTTCACCTCACTAGCCAACTCTCTCAGACTCATACGTCGATTTTCGAGCACTAGCTTCTTGATTCTGTCGATGTTTTCTCTGGTCGTAGCGGTTGAAGGTCTACCAGAACGAGGCAAGTCTACTACTACTTCTCGGCCTTCTTTAAAAGCCTTATACCATTCATAAGCCCTTGTTTTCGATATACACGATTCGCCGTAGGTATTTCGCAACATTTTTAGTGATTCACCACATGAAATATCATTTGAAACACAAAATTTAAGGCACACTCTTTGTTCAACAATATTTTCCATTGTAAAAATCGCCGAGGACTCAAAACTATGACCAACAAAAAGTGTAGTTTAAAACAAATTAAATGACAGATCCCGCTCAAATTTTGCGCGCTAAATCAGTACAGTGCTACCAACATGCAGTAAAAAAATTAGAACGACCTCTTTTACGCGGGTCTTTTTATTGACATATTCCCGATACTTTTTACACAGAGTAGTATATTAAAAATAAGGGGACGCTCCTGCCCATCTCCTGGATATCTCCCTTAGTCCTCTTTTACGACACCCACATTAAAATATATAAACTCTATTTAAATTTCAGTACATGCGCGACCGTCATCGAGAATTTTTTTATTTTTTTCGTATAAAATCACGTTATTTCAAGAATTACACCCATACAGAAAACCTTCAAAGTAAAACCTTATCTAAATACAAAATTTGATCCAATTCGTTAGTGCCGTTTTCGAGGTACACGAAATATATTAGAAGAATTGCTTGTTTCTAAGATGTATCCAGATATGCAAGCAAAGCCCCGGCCAGCAGTCTGTGTTATAATTATGTCACATATTTGCCAGTAATTAACTGCAGAACATCACATTAATTAATTATTCAAGGCCCAAATATTGATACCATCGGAAAGCATCGTAAAATAAAATATGTAATACATCCAAGATCAAGAAGATAATTGCCGTGATAAGTGTGTACTATAAATTGAAGCGATTGAGAAAAAAAAATATATTTGTGTATTAACACTTTGAAGAAGTGGACCAGTTTTAAGAAAAGGTAAGTGAGCAACTGTTTGTTGGTGAATTGTGATTCAATTTTTCTCTTTTATAGCACATGTATGCAATAAAGAGGAAGATTTTGTTTATTTGAACGCGCTAATGTCTGGAATCAGTCGGTTGAAAAAATAGTTTTGCATTTGTTAGCCCAATTTTTAAGAAGGTCAAAGGACCATGATACGAAAATCACGATACGACTCCTGAAAGCCGAGCAAGCAAGAAAAAGCTGTTCCCACGGGATACCGGGATACGCTCGGGCGAAATCCCCCCCGAGAGGGGTCGAACCTCGGCTTAGGGCGTCGCGGAGCTACAATAATCGAACTCGCGGGTTGGTTATTGTGCCTTAGGGGCCTAAGATGAGAGGCGCCCAGGTACCTGGGCTACTCGGTACCTGGTGTATCGCGCAGAAGTCCTAACTCTCCGCACGCGGGTCTGCCGAGTGCGGTGTGCGTGTGGAGTGTTGGGCTCGGAGTCTGAGAGGTAGTGGGCGTTCGCAACAGTAATGCGATCATCGGGATCAAAGAGTGAATTACGCGGTCTGCGCCGGAACCCCCGGGCGTCGATCCGCGGGGTGTAATTGGTAGCCCGGGCTACCAATGGGTTGGGGTGTCGGGAGGTTGTTTCGAAGTAGCGCCTAGACACTTCCTTCACGAAACTGATGATGGAATTATATTCGAATAGTTAGCGTTTTCATATACGTATTGACGTGCTCCGTACCATGTTACGTTTATAAAGCGATTTGTATCATCAATTAACTGTTGTATTTAATAACTATCGACCTACGAATAAATAATATTCGAAAAATTTAGACATCTGATATATCGCAAAATGCGTCGTATATTTGATGTTGTCGCATTTACATTTGCCTGAAAATTTTTCTTTCGAAGGATGAAAATAATAACATAAAAAAACGCTATACGTACAATGTACTAATTCGATACTTGGTTAAAATTACCCAACATAATATAATACTATACTATGTTAGCCGTGCTTAGCACAAGGTTACGCCTAGAGTCATTTGACCACTCATCTAGTAATCAATTAATCCAATTATTATTAAAATAATTGTTTTCAATTGTATGTTTATAATGATTCTTAATTTGTAAGTAAAATAGTATATTTTATATGCAAGTCACGCACTCTTTTTAACTAGTGAATGCTACTGGTTTTGATTGAATAAATAATATTACAGTTTATATGAAAAAAATTATAAAATCCGTCTTGCCATAAATACTGAAACAAAGAAAAAAAATTCTGTTACAAATAGCATTTGTTACTTTTACAGTGTGTTAGTTTAATACATAAATATAAAACAATTTAAAATATAAAAAGCTTATTCGAAGTGGTCTCCATTGGCTGCCATACAGTCCTTTAAACGTTGAGACCAGTTATCAATAGGAGCACGCACTCTTTCCATGGGAAAATTCTTCACTGCCAATCGTACGGATTGTTTTAGGGACTCCAAATTATCATGGCGTTTAGAGCAAGCCGTAATCTCTAAAACTGACCATAAATCATAATCCAGCGGATTAAGATCGGGACTAGACGACGGCCAGTCTTCAGCTCTGATGAAGTCCGAAACGTTCGTTTCCAACCAAGACTGCGTAGATCGAGCTTTATGACCCGGCGCAGAGTCTTGTTGGATGGACCATTCTTGGTTATTGAACATGGTGTTGTTAAGGGGCTTCACTACCTTCTCAAGAATGGTATCTTGATACACTTGTGCCGAGGTTTTGATACCTTTTTCACAAAAGTATGGCTCAGTCACTCCTACATAGCTAATACCCCACCAATCGGATAGTGCCCACGTTGCACTCTGTCGAGTAATTGGGAAGCTTCCTTAGAGCTTTGAGCATAAATACGGTCATTTTGTTTGTTAAAATGTTGCTCAATTGTAAAAATTTTCTCATCCGTAAACAAAATTTTTCTGCGACCTCCCTTTGCGTACCGCTTCAGTAGTTGTTTCGATTTTACCACACTATTCTTTTTTAAATTATCAATTAAGAAATGACCAGTACGTCTCTTATAGGCTGCAAGTCCTAAGTCATCATTTAAAATACGCGACATGGTGCTATCTTCATCTCCCGAGATAAAATCTTTTGCTTTCGGACAGGTTTTCTTCGAATTCTTTCCCTTACTGCTTTGACCACCTTTTTCGTACGAACACTACGTGGACGGCCAGATCTTTTTCTATCACAAACAGAGGAGGTCTCATTGTACCTATTAATAGCCCGGTACGCAAACATTTTACTAATACCAAGCGTATGGAGAGTTTTAAAAATTGCATTTGGCTCCATACCTACTTTGTGTAATGCAATCACAGCGATTAGGTTCTCTTTATCACCCCTCACCCCTTTGGAAAACTCAATGAACAATCATATAAAAATGACAGATTCCAAATTCAATTGTAATATTTTGTTTATTTTTAATTGTAACAGTATTTATGGCCAGACTAAGTATATTTTTCATTCGAGTACTAAAAATAAATGTATCTGTGATTCCCTAGACATATCGAAATATCTACACATATCGGGGTTTCCCTGCGTGATAGAATCAGGAATGAGGATATCCGCAGTAGAACTAAGGTAACCGACATAGACCACAGGATAAGGAGGCTGAAGTGGCGGTGGCCCGGCCACATAGTTCGTAGAAACTACAACCGCTGGGGAAGAAAGGTTTTTGAATGACGTCCCCGTACTGGCACACGCAGTGTGGGACGACCTCCCACTAGATGGAGTGACGACCTCAAGATGTTAGGGGGAGAGAGGGAATCGATGGATGCAAGTGGCACAAGATCGAGATGAATGGTACTCTAGAGGGGAGGTCTACGTTAAGCAGTAAACGAATACATGGCTGTAATGGCTGAGATGATGATGATGATGACACATATCGACAAATCTTTTTGGAGTTGCTGTGTAAGCAGCAGAGGAGACATCACGCGGGTGATTATAGAAGCGTTAATAGGCTACGGTACCCGCTTTACATCAGGTGGACCGTATGCTTGTACGACTCCCGACGTTGTATAAAAAAAATGAGATGTGTGAGAAATGCATTCATAGTTATTTTTTACCGACTCCAAAAAAGGACGAGGATTTTTTTAATGTTTGTTACTTCATAACTCCGTCATTTATAAACCGATTTGAAAAAAACTTTTTTTATTTGAAAGAGTATATACTTCCAGATAGGTCCCATTTTTTTCATATCATATAATTAAGTTTTGATAGTGGGGTTCATGAAGATTTGAGAAAACTCCTCAAATATCATAGCCACACATACCTATAACGATTTCGATATTTATAGCAAACAAAAAGAATATCGAGAATTTGCATTCAGAAGTATCATTTTTTTTTTTGTTAAATGGACCCGATAAAGATGGCCATCGAAACTTTTCAATGTTGAGACGAAGACAGATTGCGTAGCTTTATCATTTCCACCGATGATCTGTCGTATGGCCGATTCAATAATTTGTTGCCGTCTAAATCTGACAAAACCATATTTGGAGTCGGTTCTTTTTTGGTAAAATTTAATCTTTCATTGCATTTAAGCAAATATATGCCACTGGGCATTTAGACATTCATCTTTATTTCTATAGGCATAGGTCATTTGAATTGGAGTATATTTGCTTATGAACATTTAATTGACAAATTACTAGGTAAGTTCCATATAAATAAACCCATTGACCCACTACGGACATTGTATTCTGTTTTACATTCCATTACAGATTACTCTACTTTAAGGTAAGCTTATAAAATAAAATAATACTTATTGTTTTACAACCTGTTTTTAATAACTTATACATAGTTATATGATAAAGTTTATTGAGAGAGATATTTAAAGCTTTGCTCTAAAGATTGCAAGTGCTCTTAGTAAATAATACCTACTGAACCATTACCGATATGAAATAATGGTAGTACCGTAGATGATTTAAGGTTACGCTACCACCGGTATATTGCTATAGCGCTATTTTCTCTTAACCTATGTGAAATTATTTCGGTACCGTAAAATATCTTCTGTATAATGCGACGTTGCCAGCTCGCTTGATGACTTCTGAGGGGCAGAGCGGGAAGGTGTAGTGGAGCGGCGAATATGTATACAGTGAAGTGGGTGCCTTGTCGTCGTCGTCTCATCTCATCGCCATTCTACACCGTATTATATTATCTTTAATAGAATTTAATTTTTAGGCCAGTAATTTAATAAAATCGCCCAGTTCTGTAGTTCTGGTCAATTGTGTATTAGTATAATATAATGGGGAGGAAACGAAGGAACGCCGTGTACGGTTTCTTTAAGTTTGATAAAGACACAAAAGTTTCAATATGTTTAGTCCCTGGCTGTACATCATCTATTAAGGTGAGACATTGCCCATTCTACTTTGTCTAGTCTATTTAGTTTTTATTCGTTTTATAACTTTATTGCATTATTTACAATTATAATTACAAGTATAAAAATTACATGATTTGCAAAGGCGGGCTTATTCCTTCGAGGAATCTCTTCCAGCCAACCAGTTTTTATGAATATGACTAATATTAGACTAGAAGATTTTGTTATGTTGTTATTATTCTTTATAAAATACTTTGTTGTTACATAAAATACGCTGATTCCGCAAGAGTGAAGCCAGTTTGTCAACCAACTTATTTCCCGTAAAACCGGTTTTCATACCTGTATTGCAGACGTCCCTGTACCCATATGAATACTGGTTTTATCTCGTTGACAAATTTATTAGTTAAAATGAGCTAAGAGGTTTTTTGTATTGCTATGTATTTTTTTTATATTACTATGGTGTGATGAACCGTGCCTACTGGTTAGCCTATGGACTTGGTGACCAGCTGTAAAAACCATACCTTTTTGAAGTACCTCCTAAAAACCCTTGACGTCTGCCTGGTGTAAAGTGGTTACCGTAGCCTATGAATGTTTGCAAAATAAGCAGTGTCATTTTCAAACATTTGAGAGAGAGAGGGCGCATCAAAGTAGCCCGGCTGAGGAAGTACCTCCACTTCACAGAAAACCAGTAGCGTTTTCGTTTTCCTGCGAGTGTACTAAAAGTAAGCTTCTAAGGAATTACCTATGCTAGCAGTAGAGGTGGCATCGCGCAAGCGTAACATAATGTATGGTTAATGTTCATAGGCTACAGTTATTACTTTACATAAGGTGAAGGATGAATGAAATAATCAATTACGTACTAGACGTGCTGCTGACCGCAGAACATTAGTCTTCAAAAGTCTAATTTCTCGGAAGACAACAAAGATACATTATTACTACAGGTATTCTGTGAAGTAGAAACAAAAAGTGTTACAGATTTGAGCCAGTCTTTGTCAATTATGTCAAGAACTATTCCAAAATATTTAAATATGTTTGCAGAGAAGCAAAGTCTATGCATATTAAAAACAAAATTAAGCAATCATCAAATAAAATTAAGGCTGTATGGGATATTGTTAGTAAAGAAACAGGTAAATATAAGCCACAGGATAATGAGTGTTCTATAAAATATGACAATCGAAATATTACAGACGTTATATAATAGCAGCTCTATTTCAAGACTACTTCATCAATATCCCTTGCCTTACCACTAACTCCCTTAATTCATCTCTAGATGGTGTTATTAAAAGAAAATGTACAACCTAGTGTGAAACTTTTTCCGTTTACACATATTGAACCCACTAAAATTATTAAAACTTTTAAACAGCTGAACATTAAAAACTCAGAGGATCACTGGGGAATGTCCATTAAAGTTTTTTATTGTATTATAGAGGCAATAGCTCCATACTTGTCACATATTTTTAATATATGATATATATGATAGATATGGGTGTGTTCCCAGACTTAATGAAATTCAGTAAACTTATTCCTTTGTTCAAGTCAGGGGAAAAGACCGATCTGGGGAATTACAGACCCATATCTATATTACCAGTTTTGAGTAAAATATTCGAAAGGATAATGCTTGATCAATTGCAACTCTTTTTTAAGACCAATTAAATTTTTCATAATGCACAATACGGTTTTACAGCTGGTAAATCTACTACGGATGCAGGAGTGGCATTGGTTAGGCATATCCTTAAAGCATGGGAGAGATCACAGGATACTATTGGGGTTTTCTGTGATCTCTCTAAAGCTTTTGATTGTGTAGATCATCAGACATTGTTACTCAAACTGAACTATTATGGAGTTAGAGGTAAAGCCCAGAACTTGATTGTATCTTATTTAAACAACAGAGTGCAGACAGTTGACATAAATGGGGTTAAATTTTAATCTGAAGGCAAAAATGTTAATATCGGGGTGCCCCAGGGTTCTATTTTGGGTCCATTTTTATTTTTAGTATATTTGATATCATTATTGTACCAATATGCTTATGTATTTTTTTTGTTTTTGTAATATCTAAATAATAAAAAAAAGACCTATATTAGTAAGTTTCTTTCGGAATTTCTTCTTAGCCAATGGTAATTTGCGAAATGCTAGTAGATAAAAAAAAGGAAAAAGTAAAAAGAAAATTATACAAGATACAATAAGATTATATTTCAAAAACTGTAAGACGTGTCTAAGTGCCCGCGAGGGCCCATTGGCAAATAAAGAATTTTTATCTTCTATCTTTAAAAAAAAAAAACTTTGTCGCCGGCTTCCATCACAGAATAAAATTGGATACCGCATGTCATAGATGAAAGAAAGAGTAAGGAACTGATAGCCCAGTGGATAAGGAACCGGCCAATTGAACAACTGGTCTCAGGTTCGAATCCTGACAGGAGCACGTGCCACTAGAATTGGTGTTTTCGGATTTCATATTCATCACTTGCTCGTGAAGGAAAACATCGTGAGGAAGCCGACACGTTCTAGAAATTATATTTCGAAAGAAGTGTGACCTAACCTAAAATAGATCTGGTTTTCCCTTTGGGTTGTGGAGGTCTGACAGTACTCGCTCCATGTAAAAATCAGTATCTTCACCAAATCCTTAGGCTTAGGTAGCGCACCCCGAAAATCCTATTGGATTTGGAAACGGTATAACGCGAAGAAGACAAACCGCGTGTCGTACGCACGTCGTGTCGTCAATTCAATCAATAGTTAAATGCGACGCCGTGGTTTTTTTTAATGTCGCCTGCCAAAATGTCTTCAGTGCGCCTGATGGAAAGCGTCAATGAAAACCAGATGAGAGAACAGCCATCACAGTGATTACCGCTGTGCTGACTGTCCTCCCTTGATAGCCCTTTAAGGTCCCTCTTCACACCTCGTCTGAACGACCCAGGATTATAGGAGGAGGGGAACACAGTGGGTGGTTATGGCAGCGTGCGCATCATGCGGTACATACTGTTCGTAGAGATTTTTTTATACCGCTAAGATGGCAAACAAGCGTATGGCGGCACTGTCACCTGCCGATGTGACTAGGCGGTCATCTCGATTTCGGATGTGTACCTTAACACTAATGATCATTATTGTTGTCCGTCCAGGGTGAGCACGGAACAAACCTGCTGTACCACTTGTCATCCAAACACCCAAAAGAGCACAGAATAGTGACTGATCGAAACAAGCTGAATCAACGTGAGGTACGACTTTCAATACTGGATATAAAATTAAAAAACAAAACAAATTATAGAATATAAATATATCAGAGGTTCTAGAAATCTGACTTATTAGTTACCTATGCAGTGTAGCCTTAAATTTACAGTTACCTCTCACACACAATAATAATATATAAGTAAAATAATCCCTCCAGATCTCATTTCAATAGCTCAATTATTTCTGACACATTCACCTGCCGTGACCTGTTCGTGGGTATATTCTCCCATTGATATCCCTTAGAGCAGGTCACAGCGGGTGTGCCCTGTTGCTGACAGATCCGGGGCACCACACCAACGCGGCCGATGGCATTTCGCGGGGTCGTTTAGTGGGTATACCGTCGGACAGCCGACGGGGAGTCCCACACTACCACCGGAGGCCACCCAGGCACCGGTGGTGTGCGTAACGCATTTTCCCCCATGTCACAAAAAAAAAAGGTCACAGCGGGTATAATACATTACATCAATCTTTTCTAAGGGGCCTCTATGCGTTGGATCCATGTCCCCGCACACGCCTATCAAAGGACCGGGGTTAACGCCCGTGATTAAAGAAAAATATACAAGTAATAACAGTAGAAATATTAATAATGATTACATACATATTGAGGTTACACGAATATGTGTGAGAAGCTGGTGCCTGAGATAGGCTTCACAAGGACCCTGTAGTGGGGGTCGCCAGGTTCCCACCCCACGGAGATGTGATCAAGCTACTACTTAGTAACTGTTCATTTAAGGTCGGTACATTGACGAATTTCTTTAATAATATACCTGGTGTCCTGCCATGCAATTCTCTAAGTGACTCGTAATGGCTGTGTGCGTCGCTGTGATCACAGATGTCACAGTTTTGACATCGTCTACTGCGATCACGGCTAAATTATTTGGTATTCTATAAGCCTGTAAGCGTACGCGAGGCTGATTGCCTTGTAGAATTCCAATTCCAAACGCAGCCTTGCGGCGCTAGTGTCGCACAACCATGAAAAGCAACACCAAAGAATTGCAATTTTGTGTTCAAGGCTGTAGCAGCCGATGTATCCGAGGATGTAAGAATGTTTGCTCTTACAGAATTGCATGGCTGATGTATAAAGAGAACCGTAGTGATGTAAACCAAAACGTAGTAACTCAATTTACCACTACGGATCGGCGGTAAAGTAGAACATTATCATCATTATATAAACCGAAAGAAATAATTAAAAAAAATAAACCGTTGAACTTTTGAAGTGAAAACTTCTTTAGCGGCGTTGTGCACTTTTTGGAATGAGTAAAAAATGCTAAACTCGCGTCAGGCGTCAGGACACGTGACCCTGACCGTAAGATTTTGGTGAGGATTAGAACTTAAGTTCGCTGCAGCGCTAAAACATTAGTTACCTCTAATTAAACAATTGAAACATGAAGCGCTAGATCGTTCATAGGGCATTATTTTCTCGCGACCAAAACGTTGTTAGCGCCAAGAAATTGTTGGCGCTTACAACGCGTTTCGTTCAACGTTGTTTATCAACATCGCTGTTTGGTTTAAGCGGCGCAGGGCGCTTGCGCGAGTGTGCGTGTGTTTGAGTTTTAGAGATTGGCGATAATGATGCTGCTGGTAATGATGATGGTGAGTCGTTGAAATTATGGATGAAAGTTGATTTTTCAGAGAGATAAACTTTCAAATGTAAAATAATTGTAATAGTTCTGAAGTGTTAAATTTTTAATGTAATATAAATTGTCATGTTTGTGTACAATAGCGCAATAAATGAATATTGTATTTTACCACATATATGATAGTACTTTTATACTGATAAATAAAGCAATTACTGCAAAAAATTTTTTATACTACGTCGGGAGGCGTACATGTATACGGCCCACCTGATGTAAAGCGGGTGCCGTAGCCTATTAACGCTTACGATATATTAATTATCACTCGCGCGATGCCTCCCCTGCTGCTTGCACAGCAACCCCTTGGGAGCTTACTGGTGACCACCCTCACACGCAGGAACACAACAACCCTCTAGGGAGTTGTTATTTGGCCGTGGTTTTCTGTGAGGTGGAGTTAGTTACTTCCCCAGACGGGCTATTTTGATGCGCCCTACCTCTCTTAATGCATAGCAATGCAAGAACATAGGCCTCCCCCTTAAAAAGATGATGGAAAAGAAATAGTGATGTAATGTAGAACTCGCAGCTCTTATTGGCTAGTTCGCGAATCAACATGGCGACATGTATCGGTTTATTGGTTAATTAATATTGTCCCTTTGGAGAGAAATGCTGACATATTTAGGCGTTAAAAATAAATTTTTTTTCAACGTGGAGTGCCTTCAAGCGCGGTCAAATGGTTTATTAATTATACTAGCTGTGCCCGCGACTTCGTCTGCGCGTAATAGTTATTTTTTTATTATTTAGTTATATTAATAAAAATAAATAAAATTTCTAAAATAAAAGTAGCCTAAGTTACCCCTTATTACATCAGCTATTTGCCAGTGAAAGTCCCGTCAAAATCGGTCCAGCCGACTCAGAGATTAGCCTGAACAAACAGACAGACAGTGTATACATCCATATGCATTTAGTAAAAAGCGGTTATTTTAATATTACAAACAGACACTCCAATTTTATTTATCTGTATAGATAAATAATGTCGGACCAATTACACAGGCGACATGTAGCCCCAAAGAAAGTGACGCTTGTGTTATGCGTACCTACTAGACAACTGATAAACATATGTCCTGCATGGGAATCGAACCCACGAGTGTTGGTGTCAAAGTAGCGTTACCAACCATTGCGCCACCGAGCTCGTTATTGGTTTGTGAACGACTACCATAGCCTACAAACCCATGCAATAAAGTTAAGCACGTCCGCTACGAACAAAGCAACTTCTCAGGCGCTTACTACAGCTCAAATCTCAAACGTCGAGAAAGTAATTTTATGGTAGTCCCTTGGGAAAATTCTGGCTGGAAATCCATTCTACAATTAGAGAATTCTCGAAAAAACGTAGCTGGAACGGCACGGTACACAACCATTGTGGTTACAGCATATGAGGGTGAACTCCCCGCCGTCGGCGAGCAGTGTGTTTGTAAAGAGAAGCTATTGGCATCATGTCACGATTGACAGTCGATGAGTTTAAGTTAATTTGATGACGGTGTGGTCACTTAAACTCATCGTCTGCGACAACGAAAAACCTTCTATGATGTAGAAATTACATAATTTAGTTGGCTTGGTTTACCGTAAAACTCTTTTTATAAATATAATTTTTAATAAATACTTTCATAGATTAGTAAATATTTATTATCAGGCTGGTACTATATAAATATATGTTTTTTTTAATATAACGTCGGGAGGCATACAAGCATACGGTTCACCTGATGTAAAGCAGTTACCGTAGCCTATTAACGCTTGTAACATATATCACTCGCGCGATGCCTCCTCTGCTGCTTACACAGCAACTCCTTAGGAGCTTACTGGTGACCTCACTCACACGCAGGAACACAACAACCCTCTAGGGTGTTGTTATTTGGCTGCCGTTTTATGTGAGGTGGAGGTGCTTCCACAGGCGGGCTGTTTTGATGCGCCCTACCTCTCTCTTTTTTCCTATAACCTTCGCACACGTGCGAGTACGTAGACACAGTTTTATCTCGGGAGGAAAATATTAACAAACAAACAAATCTTGATTTTTATATATAAGATGCTGGCTGTTTTAAATAATATTTTTTATCCTATAACCTTTAAGTGTGGGCACTAAGTTGACAAAATTTTATCTAGTTTATTCCAATTGCAAAGTCCTAAACAAACGTACTCTAAATGTTTCATATACTTACACAAATGTTTATGGCAGCCATATATATATACATATATTTATACATCGATGATGTCAGCAAATCACCATTAGAATTATTGAGAAATTTAAATTGAGTATATTAGTGTATGTATAATTTTTAATAGGACTTCGTAATTGCAATGGAGTGTGATGCCTCATTATTTGATATGTAATATTATTGTTTTAGATCACAATGACGAAAGGAAAGGCACCGCAAAACAGCAAGCGATCTGATGGGAAGGTTTTAAACTTTGACCACCTGATATTTTGGGTGGGGAATTCAAAAACAGTACGTATCTAGATCTTATTCACTAATTATGGACAATGTATCAAAGGTACTTTAATACTAGACTTGTGGGTTCTCTTCCCACACACGACAAACATTTGTGTGCATGAACATGTTTGTTTATCTTGGTCTAGATAGGGCGCATCAAAGCAACCCGACTAGAGAAATACCTTCATACCTAAATACCTTCAACAAAAACCGCAACCAAATAACAACTTCCTAGAGGGTTCTTGTATTCTCGAGAGTGAGTGAGGTGACCAGTAAGCTCCCGAGGAGTTTCTGTGTTATCAGCAGTATTTTTTGTCTGTATGTTACGAAAATATTTTCGCTAAATGTGAGGCGATTTTTTATATATTGATATTAGTAATGTCCTACTGTCTGATCACTACTGTCCCATACATTTGGTAAAGAGTCTCACGCATGTCGACTCAGACGGATAATAAATCTGTATGTGTAATTATTTCACGTGCCTCAAATCTCCTAAGAAAAATCTTTTCAAAGAAAGTTTAGCTTGCAATATTATAGAAAATCCTTAAATTAAGGCCGCCTTCTGTGACGTGATCAATAAAATTAAATAGACCTTCTTATCGTTATCCCGTTGCCTAATCTATTAGGATTGGCGCGGTCCGCTACCAAAGCCTCAGACTTTAGCGAAGACACTGATTATTACATAGAGCGACTGCTGTCAGACCTCCAGAACTCTGACGGAGAACCAGATCTTTGCTAGGTTAGGTCACATGTCTTTGGAAATATAATTTTTGGACGTGTGGGTTTCCGCACGATGTTTTCCTTCACCACCGAGCAAGTGATAAATATTTTAAGCTGTATGCTGACGTGACATTTGTATAAACAAACCTGTTACGCGCCGGCTGGGTCACACGTCTTAGGTCTTAGGATTATGTTAGCACTTATTTGCGCTTTTTCGTGATACTCATAAATCCTTATTTTTTCAGACATCAAGTTATTTTGTAACCAGATTTGGATTCAAGCCATTGGCAGTACGGGAGCCGACGCCTGAAAGGCCAGTGTTATCACATGCTATCAAACTCAATCAGGTATGTCCACAATAAGATAGGAAAATAACCTCACTGTTCAGCGAGGACAGTAACAAAACGAAATTAATAGAAACTATGTCTTTAATTCGTTACGCGCCTTCGTGTTACGCTGTGTCCTAGCCGAACAGCCATGCAATTCTCTAAGCGACTCGTAATGGCTGTGTGCGTCGCTGTGATCACAGATGTCACAGCTTTGACATTGTCTACTGCGATCACGGCTAAATTATTTGATATTCTATAAGGCTGTAAGCGTACGCGAGGCTGTTTGCCTTGTAGAATTCCAATTCCAAACGCAGCCTTGCGGCGCTAGTGTCGCACAACCATGAAAAGCGACACCAAAGAATTGCAATTTTGTGTTCAAGGCTGTAACAGCCGATGTTTCCGAGGATGTAAGGACGTTTGCTCTTACAGAATTACATGGCTGTAAGCGACTGACTCTCTGCCTCAAGTTTGCCTCCACATATATTTCCATTCCGTACCTACTATTTGATTCTACTAAAAAAATGCACTGCAGCGCGGCGTGTGTCAAAATGCGTACATTTTGACGTTTTGTTATGACAGCGGCGACGTTTAATTTTTGTTTAGTAGAATCGGCCTACTACGCAGTTTACGACGTTTCGCTTAGGTAATATTGCCATATCTATCATTTATTCAGCGGCCGATTCGCCGCTAAATTACGCGCGCAATTTGATCCAATCATAGTGAGCGTACTTCTCTACGATGGTAGGCAAAAAACCCCTCGATTTAGTATTACAGCAATGCTATTGATTGTGTTTGTGATAGCAACCCAGTTTGCATTCTTTGCCAGCGCTCCACGGCTAATTTGCTACATTTCGTCGCTCAAACGACCTCGAATCTACGGGGATCTGCCGCTCAGAGTCAGCCAGCGGAAGGTCAGCCGTTCATTGTTCGACTAATGAAGACACAGCCTTAATTCATCGCGTATGAAAAAGGGCGATATATCACTATCTAAATTTTGTTTTTTTTCAGGAACACCGTTCGTATATGAAATCTATATGTTTGTCTGTGTGCGTTTTTTTTGAGTATTCGAATTTTGACTTCAGATTCGGATTCAGCATAAAAAAGTAGAATAGGAATGTTCAGGAACACCGTTCCTATCTCTTAAGGAACATTGTCAAAATGGCCGACAAATTATAAAAAAAAAAATTGGTTTGTTATATAATTGACGAGCCAGGTGTTCATGCAAGCTTTCGCATTCTCAGCTGGTTTAATAATGACGCCATTTCCGAGTATGTGAGAAACAGTACTTCTAAGTCAGTTATTGATTATATCAAATTATTAAACTAAACAGATTTTGATGAGCTCGGTGGCGTAGTGGTTAATAACGCTGCTTTGACACCAGGGTTCGATTCCCACACAAGACAAATATTTATGTGCATGAACATGTCTGTTCGTCTCGGGTTAGATTTTTAAGTGAGGTAGGGCGCATTAAAGCGAGTGAGATTACCAGTAAGTTCCTAAGAAGTTGCTGTGTTAGCAGAGAGGTGGCATCGCGCGAGTGAGTACTTAATGTATTACAAGCGTTCATAGGCTACGGTAACCACTTATATCAGGTGGAGGGCATGCTTGTATACTTTCCGACATTGTATAAAAAAAAAGTTGTTTTCATTTACCCTGTATAATATATATTTCAGATAACAATAGTATTTGAATCACCAACCACGGCCAGCGGGGAAATTGTAAAAGACCTTACAGCTCACGGGGACTTTGTGAAAGACGTGGCCTTTACAGTTCACAATCTGGATGAACTCGTCCGCAAGGCCAAGGAAGGAGGCGCGGCGATTGTTAAAGGAATCACCGAAGAGAAGGATGGCGATGGTGTTGTCAGATACGCTGTTTTAAGAACGGTAAGACACAAAAATGTTTAACCCCAAACTTAAGTAAACCTCGTTTAAAAACTAAAAAACATGTAGATATGTATACATGTGTCTGTGTATCTCGATGACGAGCTCGGTAGCACAGAGGTCAGTAACGCTTCTTTGACACCAACGCTCGTGGGTTCGATTTCATTCCATTAAGTACATTGTCAAGATTATCATACTGATGAAAAATTTGCTACATAAAATTAGCAATCGCAGAAAATAATAACTAAAATAATAACTGTTGATGAAAACCAGTAAAAAAAGTTCGTATAAATCTAAATACGAGTATAATAATCCGTATCTTCTTCAACTTGTTATAGGTAATCAAAAAAAACAACAACAAATTGTTACCGCCAATCTGTGGGACAGTTTGTTGGCGAAAATTATTGCACTCACTTATTCTAATTTATACGTATTTACATTAGAATTGCATTAATTTATTAGAATAACTTTAATATTATAAAAGCGATTATTAACGATTCTATAGTTACATATTTGAATAGAATGTGCCAATAATTAGGTTTTAGCATGTAGAAACAGATTTTTTTTTGTTTTTCGTCCATGAAAATTTAGACCCACAAAAGAAGTACTAACGCACACCCGGGTGTGCTTTAGTCATTCTTCCGTGAGGGGCATCCTTCGAGACCTGATAGGAGGGAAGTGGTGAACTCTCATGAGTACCCTTTCAGACGGCCGAACGAGTTATGTCAGACTTCTACTGACTAAACACCGCCTGGGGAATGCCTTTAGCCGGGAATGCTTTAAAGGCTTCATGGGAGGCGATAAATCTTTTGTTATATCAACTAAGTAATGATAGACTGAAAATAATGTATTAATAAAAAATTAGGAGTCTTATCTACATTCATCACAAGTAATATAAATCGTATTAGATTCCATTTGACAATAAATATTTCTAATTATTTGAAGGTGGTTTTTTAAGTGCCAATAATTGGATTAATACCCTATATACTTTCTTGTTCACTCACATACTGATTCACGTCACGATGTCTCGTGGCTCGGCGTAACCAGGTTCAAAGATATGTTCAAATAAAGAAATGTTTGTTTCAGTATGGAGATAACACTCATACGCTGATCGACCGCTCTAAGTACACGGGAGCTTTGCTGCCCGGGTACACGTATCTTGAAGAGGACGACGTAATCAACGAATCGCTGTAAGTTTCACACATTTTTACAAAACATATACTTATTTAGAGCAGCGACGGTATGATGCATCTACTAAAATAAATAAATAAATATTGTCGGACAAATTACACAGCGCCACCTAGCCTCAAAGTAAGCGAAGCTTGTGTTATGGGTACTTGACAACTGATAAACATACGTAAATACATTTTTTTTTATAAATACATACTTATTATACATAGAAAATACCCAGACCAAGACAAACAGACATGTTCATGCACACAAATGTTTGCCTTGTGTGGGAATCGAACCCACGAGCGTCGGTGTCAAAGTCGCGTCATTCACGAGTGAGCCGCCAAGCTCGTCAAAGTAGTGGATGTGTGCCGACCGTTGCTAGTTGGAATGAACTAATTGGTGGCGGAGACACACAAAGCAGGTTAGATCAAATTGCATATGTAAATTTAATTTTCGCGAAAATAACACTTCAGTCTTAATACTTATTTCATGAGCTTCCTCAACACTATGACACCAACGCTCGTTGATTCGATTCCCATACCGACTAAACATTTGCGACCATGAACGTGTCTGTTTATCTTGTTTAGGGTGTTTTAAGAGAACCGCATGAAAACAGCCAGGAGAAGTACCTCCACCTCACAGAATACTGCAGCCAATTAGCAACTCCTCAAAGTAACTCTTTTCATCGGGTGGTCCGTATGCTTGTATGCCTCCCGACGTTGTATAAAAATCCAATATTTACATGATTGATAATAAAATTAGAAATCTTAAGTATGTAATCCATCCAATTATTGGTACTTCAAGAAGCAATCTCAAAATAAATATTTAACGTCAAATGGAATATAATACGATTAAAATATAACGAATGTGGATAAGTCTCTCAAACTTTTTATCTACTTCTTACTATTTATGTATTCTTACTACTGCTTCTAAATTTACTATAAGTCTTAATACTTAGTTAATAAAAAAAAGATTTTAGGTATCCACACGCTGACCCAACTATTGGCACATTCTATCCTAAGTATTGGAATCTTATTATTTGTCTATAAATGTAAGGATGCCAATAATTGGATGGGTTGGGTGGCAAGGTTCGACGGACTGATTACGGCATCATGGTGAGTCCTTTACAGTCTTCCGTTAATAGTTTTACCTTCGTTTTCAGACCACCAACGAACTTAATGTTCGTCGACCATGTCGAAGGCAATATGTCCGATGGCACTCTTGAAGACTCCGCTGCGTGGTACGAGAGGAATCTCAACATGCATAGGCAAGAGAACAGATTTATTTTGAGTAAAAATAGGTATAATTTATAGGCAGTAAAAATATTCTCAAACAGTGCATTAAACCGGTACTTATTATATGTATTTATTTATATATTTAAGTACCTATTTATATATTTATAATTAAATATTCGTAATTATCATATTATTGAGAGCTCGATGGTGTCGTTGCGCGTGTCATTCTAACCAAACACGCAGGTTAAGCAACGTCGACCGCAGCCTGTCTATGGATGGGTTTATCTGTCTCGAGTTTCTCCGTGCTTCGGAGGGCACGTTAAGCCGTCGGTCCCGGCTGTTGTCGATAGGTGACAGTCGTTAACTAGGTCAGTGCCCCTCGAGCGGCTTGAAAAGACTGGCCTCCGCTATTTGAGTAGCGTGGTGGAGTATGCCCTAAACCCTTTCGGTTGAAGGGAGGACCAAATCCCTGCAGTGGGATGAGTAAGGGTTGATGTGGATTTGTAATTATCACTTACTCGGCGGCAAGGCAAATATCATGAGGTATCTACCTACCTAACCTGCAAGAAATTGTATGAAAATGTAATAGCCTTTTTTTTTTTTTTTTATACCACTAAGGTGGCAAACAAGCGTACGGCCTGCCTGATGGTAAGCAGTTACCGTAGCCTATGGGCATTTGCAACACCAGGGGTGTCACTCTTGCGTTGCCGACCCTGTAAGAACCTCTTCACGCCTTTCTTGAAGAACCCCATACTGTAGTCCCTTGGGAAAATCTCGGCAGGGAGCTCATTCCACAACACAATAGTTCTCGGTAGAAAACTTCTCGTGAAGCGCACAGTGCGCGACCATTGCGGTTCCAGTGTGTGCGGATGAACTCCCAGTCGCCGGCGAGCTGTGCGATTGTAAAACGAGGCTGTTGGTATAATATGTAGCCTAACCTAAGAAAGGTCTTAGGCCGGGTTGTGGAGTCGTTCCTTGTTAATATTGTTTATTCATAAGTGAACCCCGCCAATCCTAATGGATTAGAAAATGGGACAACCCTAGAATAATGTATGAATAAAATTTGTAAATCGAGTGTAGCATATATTATATTTGTATTTATTCAGTCATAGTAGGTACTGTTTCACCAGCTTGCTTTGTCTCCCTTAAATCTAGACTCGACTCGACTTCGACTGTCTTGCTAAAATCTAGACAAAAGAAAATTACGCTGCGCTACACAGTTCAGCTTTAACAAAAAATATTATTTCAAATTTTCTATGAAAGTTTATTTAAGACAGCAACAGTAAATTGTGGAGGCATGTATCCAGTACTTCGTAGATACAGTAACAACCACAGAATACACAAATGAGGTATTTATCTAACATAATACCCAAAGCATTTTGTTTTTGGCAGTGAACTTTATTAGATGAACTTACCTAAGTTTACCATATTATAGGACAAAAGTAAGAATAGTGAATTGAATAATAATTTTATCATTAGGTTCTGGTGTGTGGACTACAAGCACGACTTGGTTCCCTATTCCTGCATCAACTCTGCTTCCGTTATTAATCATGATGAAACCGTTCTTGTAAGTATTTATTTCTTATATATAAACTAAGTATAATCGCATATACCAAGTGTTATTTTACAAATAAACATATTATGCATTATTCACAGTTGATCTAAGACTATTTATATTACATATAGTACATTGCCATCTGTTGAATGTAACTTGAAATAAGAAGTATTTTATATAAAATTCAGTGGCGCCATCTGCTACATGTATCTAGAATTAGTAAAATGTAAGTAGCATGTATCCGACCCTCAATTTAAAAAGTTACTCGCAACTGCCACTAGGTGTCGCTGTATTTTTATTTGCATGTTTTATTTCGCGCTATTTAGATTTTTGCTTATTATATGACCCTACTTGGTTGATTTTCTTACTTTATCGCTTCTCGGCCTTTTGGCTAAGATCAAAGTGTAGTATCTGTTCTTTTCAGCTTAATATCTGAAAGTTCCTCCATTGGAGGACCAGTATATTAAACTGATTTTTGAAAATAGATGGGATGTTCGGGGCTCGCTCCACTCCCGTCACGGGTCGGCCCGGCATTGCAGTGCCGCCGGGATTGGCCCACATAAATCTCTTATAATCATGCAATATATGACAATGCGACAATAAGGTCTCTGGGGTCTAGTCATTTCTCATAAATTAATTACATAGGCAAATAAATAAACAAATAATTTCGCAAGCTCATTAGTAATTGAATTATTGAAGTAATACCTTTCAGGTTAAAATTTAGCTCCTAAACAGAGGGTTCCGTAGCGCTGTACAATTTATTTTATCGAAAAATAAAATAAACTTTTCTTTGAATAATGTCTTCTTCTTAGCTTTATCCCGTTTCCTAATCCATATTCCATTGGCGGGGTCCGCTACCTAAGCCTAAGGATTTGCTGAAAATACTGATTTTTACATGGAGCGACTGCAGTCAGACCTCCAGAGCCCAGAGGGAAACCCATATCCTTCTTAGGTAAGGTCACACGTCATTCGAAATATAATTTCTTGGAGATGCGGATTTATTCACTATGCTTTCCTTCACCGCGGAGCTGAGCAAGATGTAGTTATGTAGATTTAATTGTCTTTCTCAGCTGTCCATGAACGAGGCGGCAAAGGGTTTGCGGCCGACCAGCAAGGCCAGTGAATTCGTGAAGGCACTCGGAAGCTCGGGGGTGGAGCATATCGCTCTTTACACGGACGACATCGTCTCCACGGTGAGTTCCATCAGGTGGAAGTGGCTCCCTATCAAGGGCCTGTACATTAAACGAATTCAGCGAAGCCCGGAGGCGGTATGTTTAGTTTTTTTTTAAGACATATAGGCCGTATTAAAGCTACCTGACTGGGGAAGTACCTCCACCTCGCAGAAATACACTACCAAAACAATAACTCCATGGCGAGTTGTTGTGTTCCTGAGAGTACGCAGGGTTACCAGTAAGCTCCTAAGGAATTGCTGTGTTTTTTTTTTTTTTTTTTTTTTTATTTATTCAAAATTATTTCATAATATAATGTACATAAAACCGCACCCTAGAAGCCTCACAGGGCTTATCTTAGTGTCGGTTGGTCGCTGACATACAGTGTTTTAAGTAGTTTTTTCAGTACAAACATTTTACTTTTTGTGTACATATCTTGAATTTGTGGTGTAGTTTCATTTAGGTAACACGGAATGAGATAGTTAGAAGTTCGTGTACCATACGTATTGATAAATTTAGGCAGTACGTATGTGTTTGATCTCAACGATCTTAGATTACTAGGTCTTGATTTTATCTCTAATTGAGCTGGTTGTTTACATTCAGTTAATACAAGGAGTTTGACTTTATCGAAGACATTAATAACTTTGCAGTACTTAAATATGGCTGCGTCATTATTTTTATACAGCTTTCTGATCTTAAGTGGTATAATGGTTTTTAAAATTCTTAATTGAAGATTATAGACATCCATAATACACGTTTTGGATGTTCTACCATAGCTGCTCAAGCCATAGCTGATCACCGAGTCCGCGAGTGCCATATACAAGAGTCTTAGTGTGTTATAAGGTAGTCTATGTTTTAGTATAACCAATTTACTGAGGATTGCTCTAAGTTTATTGCACACGTAGTCTTTATGCGGACCCCAGTTGAGTCTGCTGTCAATTTTAAGTCCGATATACCTGTGTTGCTCAACGAACTCTAGACTTGGGCAGGAGCAACTCGGATGGTTCAGAGAGGCGCCTACGGTGTGGAGACAGTCGTGACTGTGAGCAGCTATTGTAGGCTGTACACTAGTTATATTATGTGAGGAATGTATGTGTATTACTTTTGTTATTGCTGCATTAATAACTAATTTTAAGTCGTGTGACCACTCACTTATCAAGTTAAAATTTTCTTGTAATACTTTTTCTGCTTCAGAGACATTTTTATGGGCTACCAGCAAGCATGTGTCATCGGCGAATTGATATACGGAACCCTGTTTGATAATATTACACATATCATTAACATATAATAAATATTCTGTCGGTCCTATAATGGAACCTTGTGCTGTACCTTTTGTTGTCAACATCTTATTACTGTACTCATTTGAGACTTTAACTGATGTAAATCGATTATCGTGATAGTTTTGTAAAAGTCGGAGTAAGGGTCCCTGTATGCCACATCGCGAGAGCTTGTCATACAGTATCGAATAATTGAGCACATCAAATGCCCGGGAAAAATCAATGAACAGGGCGAGCACGTGCATTTTATTGTTAAGATAACCGTTTATCTCATCCGTGAAATTAAAAAGAAGTTGAGTTGTACTTTTCTTTTTTTGGAATCCATACTGATTACAATTGATTATGTGGTTGGATTGTAGGTACTTGCCAATTTCGTTTCCTAGGTATCGTTCTATTATCTTGTCGATACAAGACAATATAGTAATAGGCCGATAATTATTGTAATCAGCATGGGCCCCCTTTTTATAAACCGGCCTTATTATACCAATTTTTAGTAAGTCCGGATATATTGATGTATCCAAGCAGCAATTAATCAGGTGAGCAATGATCGGTGCAAGTCTTTTAGCTAGATATTTGACATCGCTAACGCGTATTTCGTCGAATCCCGGACTTTTGTTGTCGTTAAGTGATTTAATTATTTTTAATATTACATCTACACGTGCCCGCCGTAAATTCATAGATCTATCCGGTGTGCATTCATAGGCTGCTTTATCTAAGATAGATATTTGACAATTGTTGTCGATATTTTTAACATTTTTCTCAAACTCATGAGCAAAATTATTTGCCAAGATTATGGGGTTTAGATTAAATGTTTTTTGCAAAATCGTATCGATACTATTAATTATTTTACCCGTTACATTATTAATTATTGACCAAATTTTTCTCGTGTTTTTAAAATTATTACAAATGTCTGTATTTACCTGCCTGTTTTTTAAATATTTAACATATTTATTTGTTTTGTTCCTATATTTGTTGTAAAGTAATTTTTTTTGAGGATTGTTTACATCTTTTAGCCATATATTATATAGTTCATCTCTCTTTTTACACATCTTTTCTAGTTGCTGGTTAGTCCATTTACATTTTTGTCTCTGGCTTTTACACTTATACTTATACGTACATTTCTTATATGCGAAGGTAAATTGCTCATGCAAATATTGTACAATCATATTAGGGTTAGTGTATTGCAATGGTTTTAATAAATCAATTTGATCGAGTTCCATTTTTAATTTCTTATTATCTATGCGCAAGCTGAGTTGATCATTGTTAGTATGTGAGCTATTTGTATGAAATGCGCCCGTCAGCGCGCATCCGATTATGCAATGGTCACTGGGAGCGACCTTGATCAAGCCGGTATAAACGCTGTGATCGCCGGCGTTGCGAATAAATATATGATCTATGCATGATTTTGTGCTGACTTCCCCATATTTTTCTACTCTTGTGTATTGATTTAATCCACACTGAAAGCCCAGTTGACTTATACGGTTAACATATCTTGTAACAATAGGGTTTGACAATTTAATATTAATGTTAACATCTCCTATTATAATGTAGCTATTTTTTTGCTTGTACTGTGTTACGACTCGTGATAACTCATTAATAAACCTGTTTTTATTTGTGTTTGGAGGTCTATACACCGCGCACAAGCCTATTTTCTGTTGATTTTGTTTAATGTAAATTTCACCAATAATACCTTCGCATTCACTTAAGCAAACACTGTGTCTAGTGAAATTTATGCTTTTATGCACATATAGCAAAATTCCTCCTCCTTTTCTGGTTTTTCTAAGTTCTGTATGTAAAAAGTAATCTGGTAAATTAAATAAACAAGAACAGTCGTCTTTTACATTGACTTCTGTTATTACTAACAAATGTATGATATTATTAGCTGTAGTAACTATGTGTTCCAGTTGATTAAATTTTTTTGTGATTGATCGAATGTTTACATGAAAAATGAACAATGCAGAGTTTGAGGACGGAATTAATTCAGAGAAATTATTCCAGTAATTACAAGTTAATTCTATTAATTCACCGTTCGCATTCGTATCTGTCATACAATATTAGTTTTAATGTACTTACCAAGTGAAGTCGGTAAGTGATTCACCAAAACAGAGCACCTACCTACGTAACTGTATAAAAATTATTTTTTGTCTACGAGGCTGTCGAGGTCCTTTACTGAACGAATTATCACTGGCTTGCTCTTTGCTGTTTTACGGGCTAAAACTATGCCGTTTTTACACCACACAAATTGGAAGCACTCCGATTCCTTCAACACTTTTTTGCTTTTCCAGAGAAGAAAGGCGGTAGATGATGATAGACGCTCCCGAAGGTAGATCTTGCTCTGTCCTGATCTCCCCAGATCCTCGTTAGTGACGACGGTATTTTTAGCCGCATCCATCCACTGGTCTCTAGTGCCGTCAGCCAGTGTCACCACTATGGGTGCAGACGACTGAGGCGTGCCCTTGTGGTTAATTTTCTTACGGTACGCTTTTAGTACTTCGGTCCGACTTCGGCCAATTTTGGTACCCACACTTTCCGCTACTGCTTTTACGTCTTCCAGTTCCTCCTCCTTCACTCCACACACTTCAATACAGTTAGCTAATTGCGATTGCTCCAACTGATTTACTTTTTGTGCTAATACTTCGTGCTGTAACTCTAAGTTCTTGTTGTTATTTCTAAGGTCTTGGCACTTGTTTTCAAGGCTTCTTATGTTACCTTCGTATGATATCACTTTATGTTCCAATTCGTCTATTTTATCGTTGTAAAACTGGAGTGACCTTTGCAGTTCCTCGCGAATCACCTCACGTACTTGTTGGCGAATTTCATTAAGTATTTGTTGTGACACACTGCTCGTATTGCGTGTTGACGCTGTTTCTGTGTCTGTGAAGTCGTCCTCATCAGCATCTGGCAGTATGCACGACACTCGGCGTTTCGTATTTCCCGTACAAGGCTTGCACTTCCAGTCTACCGAGTCCGTGGTGTGCAGAGTATTGAGTTGATCTGTAGTGATAGCTGCACACTCTCCATGCACCCACTTACTACATTTGCTACACTGTATACCAGGATATTTTTTATTAACGATTTTTGTACATTTGAAACATTTCACCATAGTTGCAAATTATGATATCGCTCGTATCGATCGTTACATGCGTACGTCCACCCGTTATTGCACTGACGCAACGACTCAAGCAGCAGCAAGGCGAGACTACTTCCTGCAAGCATTAATAGGCTACGGAAGGTAACTGCTTTACATTAGATGAGCCATATGCTTGTATGCCTCCCGACGTTGTAGTTAAAAAGGCTCTGGCGAATGGACCTCCCTTTCGCGTGGGGGGCATTAAAGCAGCCTGAATGGGAAAGTGCTTCCACCTCACAGAAGATCACAACCAGGTAACAATTTCCTGGAGGGTTGTTGTGCTGCAGCTAGTGAGTAAGGATAGCAATTAGCTCCTGAGGTGTTGATGTGCTAGCAAATCTCTTATTTCTAAGTAATCTGAATTCCAATAAAATTTAGGCATTCTAGATCTTATATTGATTGATATGATATTACGTAGAAAATAGGATAACAAATATATGATATTTGAATATATATCATGAAAGAAGGTTTAACGCGATCGAAATGCTAGCGTTGCGCAAAATCGGTGGCGTAACTTTTGAAGACCGTCTTCTGATGATGATGTTAGAAACGAGAGTTGGTCTAAAAGAGAAAGTCGGTGTTAATATAAGTAGAGACAATGACCCTTTGGTTCGGACATGTAGAAAGAATGCAGCAAGAAATAAATTACAAAACAGATATACAACGCGAAATTAGAAGGATGTAGGAGTCGAGGAAGGCCAACAGTTACCTACCATGACCAAATTGATCGTGTTCTATCAGAAGGTGATGTCAGGAGCCTTAGAAACCGAATGTGCATGAGAAGAGCTATGAATGTTAAAGTGAGGTGTGTAAGGACCGAGTCATGCGGCGTTCGGTTCTTTCTGCCTCTTCCTTTGTTGTAAAGAAAACTTCTCTAGAACCGTACATTACGCGCCCATTGCGGTTCTAGCGTGTGATCGTGAATTCCCCGCTGTCGGCGAGTGGCGCGTTTTAAAAAGAAGATGTCGGCATCATATCGAGCAATTCTTCAGAACCCAACTCTTTGTACAATCAGTAGAACACGCAATGGGAGGCAAAATCTCTCCTTAAACCGGTTTAACTATTTAATGATTTTATTCCAGTCATGTTTAATACACTATTACTGAGCCCTGACTGTTCCATCCTAGCATCCAGACGTCCTTGATTGACATGGTCAAACTGGCTTTGCCCTTGGACTTCACTAAAACGATTAGATGATCTGGTCTGGTCATAAGACGTACACCCACGCATTATGCATACTTTATTTAGGAGGTGAATATACTCATCAATAGAAAATTATGTAACCATTGGAATTAGTAAACATATGGACTTCCATATATAAGTGATTATATAATGGAAGAAAATGTATGGGTTCTCTCATACAATTTTTTAGTGTTAAGTGTGAAATTACCGATTTTATTCCATACACATATAATTTTTCCAAAAATTTACATCTATATCAACAGTTATATTTCATTAAGTTAAATTTAATTTAATAAATATATTTTTTAAGAATTTAATTCTTTATAACATAAAGAGTGCATCAAGATCCTATATATACGTCAAGAGACATGAGTAAAAAAATGACTTCCTATATTACAGGCCGTCATATTTTTTTTACGTTTAGAACTAGACGGCTAAACAGCTCATGTGTCAAACGACAAACAAAACGCAATTTTTATATTTTTAAATGTTACATTTATCATATCATTTAAATTTCGTAAAATCCAGATCATTGTTCAAAAAATAAAAATACGCTTTTACACATACAAACGTATGAAAAATTCAATAACTTTCATTTTCTCCATACACAACGGAAAATTCATACTCAAAACCTAATCTCAAAGCGGATCCGTTGGCACCTAGTAGGTACCTACGCTTTTCCTGTGTCTTCTTCTTCCAAGCGTTTCCCAGTCAATTAGGATTAGCGGTGGGGTTCGCTACCTAAACCTGAACAATATACAATTTTGACGTGGGACGACTGCCGTAGACCTCCAATACCCAGAACTTTCTTAGGTTGGGTCCCAAGTCTTTCGAAATATAATCATTTGAACGTTCCGGTTTCCTCACGATGATGACGATTTGCCTCACCGCTGAACAAGAGATATTTGGCAGAGCTGCGATAGCCAGCGGAGCCACATTACCCTCAAAATTGCCGTTTGGGGTAGACTGATGTCATCCAGCTAGCGTTTAGACGGTAATAGCGAGAAACTCCAAAATCGACACACTAATAGCTAACATATTGTAGTTTTGTATCCTTTAATTTGAAATTTAAATGTTCGTTGGTGAGGAAGAACGGTCCAAAATCGTTCCAATTAGAAAAAAAAACATATGGGAAAACGTATGGCCGGCCACTCTGCAGTGCAGAGTCTGCACTGCACTCCCATCAACAGAAAAAGTAACAGCACTCGTCGCTAGATGTCGTACAGGGTTCCATATATTTTTAAAAAATTAAAAATAAATGAATTAAATATTTTTTAAATTTAAAAAATATCAGCTCTGCCTACACAGCTTGCTGTTATTTACTAGTTCAAATATGGACATAAATCCGAAAACACAAACTTAGTTACATGCCTACACCGGGATTCGAACCAGGAACTAGTCAGTTAATAGGCTGGTTCTTTATCCACTGGGCTATATCATATCACTGCTCCATGGTACATGCTTTGACACCACCACTTGTGAGTTCGATTCCCACACAGGACAATCATTTGTCCGTGAACATGTCTGTTGGTCTTGGTCTTGTGTGTTTTTAAGAGAGGAGGAGGTAGGGGGCATCATCTGGGGAAATACCTCCACCTGAGAGAAAACTGCAGCCAAATAATAAAGTCCCTGGAGGGTTGCTATTTGCCTGCGTGTGAGTGGGATCACCAGTAAGCTCCTAAGGAGTTCGCGCGAGTGATACTGAATGTATTACCAGTGTTCATGGGCTACGGTAACCATTACGGTAATACATCAGGTGGACCGTATGTTTGTATGCCTCCCGAAGTTGTATATAACAAAAAAATGCTACACTTTTCCTGAGTTTATTGTTTTAACATATAAATTTTCTACCAGATGCGTAACCTCAAAGCCCGCGGTGCAGACATATTGTCCTGGCCCCCCACCTACTACGACTTGATCAAAGAAAAACTGGAGAAGAGTCCATTGAACGTGGTGGAAAGCATAAACGCTCTCAAAGAACAGAACATTCTCATTGACTTCGATGAACGAGGATACATGCTGCAAGCATTCACCAAACACGTGCAAGTTCGGCCCACTTTGTTCATAGAGATCCTGCAGAGGAGGAACCACAGAGTAAGTATATTTTTACTACTAGCAAGTTTTTGCGACTTGAAAAGTATTTTGACGTGAATACGTCATTAAATTGTTTCCGTAGTAGGAGGCAATTCAGAAAACTGTTGAGAACAAAATCGAGGGACTCGTTTGGTGTTCTAGCTGTCGTTTACCGATCCGATATTTAATTACACCACTTGATAACTGAAGCATTGATAGCCGCCATTTTGATATCGTTTCGCTGCATCATATAATTTTCTTTTTGTATAATTTGCTTTCGTCTGTCTGATGGTAAGCAGTTACCGTAGTGCATAGACTTGGAAAATCCGAGTAATTTTTGAATATGAGTTCCGACGCGGAACTAACGCGAACTAACGCGGCTCGCAATATCAATTTGCGTTTGGAGAGGAGACTGCTAATGAACGCATCGTGCATTTTTGGTTAAATGGTTTCGTAATGGAAACTTCGACTTGAAGAACGAACCACGTGGAAGACCACCCACGCAGGTGAATAATGCTGAATTGAAGGAGATGGTGGAAACCATCCGAGTCAACCTACCCAGGAGTTAGCGGCATGAATTATTGTTACCTTACCTACAATATTGACACATTTGTATCTAATTAATAACATAAAAAATATGAAAAATGGGTGCCTCATGATTTGACTGATCTGCAGAAAGAAACGCGTGTTGAAACATGTGTTGTCTTGTTGAATCGGTACAGTAATGAAGGAATATTGGATCGAATTGTGACATAACATGACAAAAAGTGGATTCTTTACGATAACCGTAAGCGAAAAATGCAATGGCTGACCCTAGGTCAAACGTCGCAACAGTGCCCTAAATTGCTTTAGGGCACCGTTGTCTTACCAATAAAAACGTAATGGTAACTGTTTGGTGGTATCTTCATGGCGTTATTCACTATAGCTTTCTCAGGTCTGGTCAAACAATAACAGCACATGTTTACTGTGCCGAACTTCGAAAAATGATATCGTAACAGACAGTGAAACAGCCCGACTCGGGATCTTCACCATTATTGCTCCATGATAATGCAAGACCTCACACTGCACGAGAAACCGTTGTAACTCTACAGGAGCTGCAGTTAGAAACCATATGTCATCCTCCGTATTCGCCAGACCTTGCTCCAACTGACTACCATTTTTTTCGTGATTTGGACGATTTTCTACATTGTAAAAAATTTCCTTCCCAGGAGGCAGTACAAAATGCTTTCACACAGTTTGTCGAATCTAGATCCCCAGAGTTCTATCGCAAAGGCATAAATAAACTTCCGATTAGATGACAGCAATGTATAGATAATGAGGGCAAATATTTTTATTAAATAAATATGTTACATCTTAGAAAAAAAACGATTTTTAATTTTTCAGTACAAATCGGCAATTTCATATTTTAACCCCTAATAATATTGATGAGCGCGATAAATGTATGTAGATATACCTCGTGTATAAGATATAAGAAGGATATAAGATGTTTCAAAGATAAGATGTAAAATATCTAGTATTTAAGTGTTGAATAGTTATTAAGAAGTTAGTTATTAAAAGAAGTCGTTAACAGTAACTCTTCGCAATTCATAGTGGTTCTACAGTGATCAATAATAGTTACAAAAATGTAATCTTTAGATATATAATTACTCGCAAAAGAAGTTAGGTATTCATTTACGCAAGAAACTCCAAACCAGTCCGCGGGCGCAACACTCTTCAAATATAGTATTAATCTGATTCCATATGTCCAGGGTTTTGGAGCTATGAATTACAAGTGGGTTTTTGAAGCCATCGAGCGTCTGGAGCCTTCCACTAACGTCAAAGAGGAGATACAAGAGGTTCAGGTTACAGTACCAGTACCAGTTGTACCAGAACAACCCGCCCAAGTTTAAAAGGTTAAATTTATGACGTACTTTTAGGGAGAACATCGTAAGGAATATGTCAATTTACAGGTGGTATCATTGTTTCATTGTACATTATTATCCAGTCATGTCTCAGTGATATTGTATCTTTTTTACACATAACTAATAATGAAATAAAATAATATAAAATAATCTACTGCCTTACTAAAATATGGAAATGGATGAAAATACCCTTAACAAATTTATGGTTTAGATGGATTTGTAATAATATATGATATGTGACCAAAATTAATTTTATGTAAACTATATATATATATACAATACAGTAAGTAAAACTTTTTTGTTTTATTTTCTTCATATTTCGACTATTGTTAGAATTCTATCAAATGTCCTTTGTGTTTGATACAGACACGACGTATTCGGTCAACTTAGAAGTATATACACTTGCTACATTTATATTTATTATAGAATTTGAGAAAAGCTGCTAACCTCATAAGTAGGTACGTTATATAATTTACAGCCCTGTACCTATTATATCGTGGTTGTTTACAGTCATGTACTGTACTAACTGTAAACTATATCATATAAAAGTTATTGAAACTTGTTCATTTTTAAATTTTCAATTATGCAATGGTTACTAGTTTGAACAGTGCAGAAAGTGATTTAAGAAAAGTGTCAAAGCAGCCTGACTGGGGAAGTAAGTACCACCACTTCACAGAAAACCGCAGCAATATGACACCTCTCTGTTTGTTATATTCCTGCCAGTGAGTGAGGTTACCAGTAAACTCCTAGAAAGTTGTGTTAACAGCAGATGTAGGAATGGGCGGTCGATATTTTCTGTAACGCAAGCAAGCAACTTTACATGAAGTATGCCGTATGCTTACGTGCCTACCGAAGTTCTATAAAAACAAACTATGTCAATTATTTCATATATAGAAATGAGGATTGAATGTTTAACAACCGGAATGCGGTTACATCTTTATAATAATAATTCTTTATTTCCTATTTAATAAAATTGATAAAAAACAATTTTTAAGTTAAGGTTTTATTGAAAGGATAGATGTAGATAATGTTTTTTTTATATATACAACTAGATTGGTAAGTGTATGGTAAGCGGTCACCGCAGCCTATTAACGCTCGCAACACCACGGGGATGTTACTCGCGTGCTGCCAATTTTGTGACCTAAGGCTGTTTCGTCACATTACCCAGTAATATCTGACATATCTCACCCTTCAAACCGGAATACAGCTATATAAATGTAGCTGCTTGGCGGTAGAAATAGGTGAGACAGAGGTACCCACGCAGACGACTTTTGTACAAAGTCTCCCTCTGGTACAATGTACTAAAAGCTAACAAAATAATTAGGTAGGTCCTAGGTACCAGTAATCACACCACTTTCCTCATCAATCTAGGGCATTGATCTGACGCAAAAATAAAATGGTAACCGGAGTAAATATGTATTTACAATGAAATGAGTGTCGACAAATTTCATGCGCCCCGCGATTTTATTTTTGAATTTGGTTTTTTATATGATGTACTGTAATTCTACTAGTAAAGCCCTTTAATTTAATAGGTACCTATATTGAACGGGTTGAAAAAAAAGCTGTGTATCAAATTTCAGATCAATCGGTCAACAGAAAAGGGGTAAAATTTTTATTACTAAATATGACCCAACAACAGAGCAACCTAAATAAAACCTAAAAAACGTGCATACTTGTTGCACATGCTAAAACTTCCATATTAGGCCAGTGCAGTATAAACTATGTTCCACAAATAACGAGTGGGTATTAACCAATACCCACTAAAAAGTTCCTAAAGGATCCAATTTACTGTTAATGTATAGTTACATAATATAATTGCACTGCAGTCTTTTGTCAGTTGCCGCTGCGTTTTGGGCTCCTCTTTTCTCCTACCATCAGGCGAAACGGAGCCACTATACTGAGCTGAAATAGAAAAAAATTATAACCAATATTTTTCATCTTCGCCGCAGTCGGGTAATAAAAGACCACATTGATTGGAGCGCAAACGTAGTAAATTCTTTACTGTTGTTTATGGTAGGGCTAGGCTAAGAATTTACTACGTTTCAAAAGACCGGTTATATAATGACTTTACAATGTTATTTATTGAAAGAAAATAGACGTCATTACGCCGCGTGTTTGTTGATGGCAACGTTACGCCAACTCAACGTTTACGTCTTGAGCACGCTGCGTGAATTCAGCGTTTTTTGTTGCAGGATGCAAATACTCATCACATCACCCTGACTCATCCCACTGCAGGGGTACGGGTCTCCCTTCAACCGAAGGGGTTTAAAGCATACTCCACCACGCTGCTCAAATGCGGATTGGCGGAGGCCAGTGTATTCAAGCCGCCCGAGGGCCATTGACTTAGCTTAACGACAGTCATCTATCGACAACAGCCGGGACCGACGGCTTAACGTGCCCTCCGCGGAGAAACTCGAGATAAATAAACCCATCCATAGACAGGCTGCGGTCGACGTTGCGACCTGCGTGTTCGATTAGAATGACACGGGCAACGTCGCCATCGACCTCTCGTGCAAATACTAAGAAGGCTTTATTGTTATTTATGCAATAACATTTGTTTTTAGAATAATGTGACATGTCACTGGAAGGCCGGCTAATCAAATATATAGTTCATTTCATTTTCAGGCGTTATTTTGCGAAAGTCAAATTTACATGCAATTTGATCTAACCTGCTTTGTGTGCTTCCGCCACCAATTAGTTCATGCGGCCCAGCGCCGGCCGGCACCCACCCACTACTGTTAGTAGATGCAACATGCCGACGCTGCCATGGCTGCTCCGGTAGTCTCTGCCTCGGCTGCTGTGGTCGTCCGTCATCTCGAACAGAATCCGCATGCCCCATGTTAATCGTAAGAATAACACCATGTTATTCTTACGATTAACATCTACAGCGCCTGATGATGCCTCGTGGAGAGGCGAAACACGTGTCGCAGCGACGACCAGGCCAGTTGTGGCAGCGACGGTGGTGGTGGGGGCATGGGGATTCTGTTCCAGATGGCGGACGACCGCAGCAGCCGAGGCAGAGACTACCGGAGCAGCCATGGCAGCGTCGGCATGTTGCGCCTACTAACAGTAGTGGGTGGGTGCCGCCCCCGGCGCTAGGCCGCATGAACTAATTGGTGGCGGAAGCACACAAAGCAGGTTAGATCAAATTGCAAATCAAATATATATTAATATTTCTTTTTATATACAAACGGGAAGCTCACCTGACGTAAAGCGGTTACCGCAGCCTATGCACGCTTGTATTAAGTATCACTCGCGCGATGTCACTTTTGCTGATAACACAACAACTCCTTAGGAGATTTCTGGTGGCCTCACTCACACGCAGGAACACAACAACACTAGTGAGCTGTTATTTGGCAGCGGTTTTCTGTGAGGACGACGTACTTCCCCAGACTAGTGAAGTTAAGAATGCTATTATCAAATCGTGGAATGAACGTCACTTTTAGTCGAGAATTGGAATGTAAACGTGTTGTGTGAATATGTTCGAAATGCATTGAACCAAACTGTTCGAAACCCAATAGAAGGAAGTGCGATATGTTAACGAAGGCTGAGGATGTAAATGGCTTATTTTCCTCGATGCGCTCGGTGGAGCTAGACAGACAATCCTCATACCATTGAATTTGTCCACTTTGCCCACTTTTCGCAAGATATCCGAAATTGCAGTTGCTTCTTCAGGGATAGCTCTCATGTTGCTAAGCAGAACGACTGATACAGCATTGAAATTATTGTTAAACCTTCAAACGACTGAAAAACCGCAATTCAACGTTGCAAAACACTGAGCAAGGTCGAAAGTTTTGTTAACAAGTAAAATCATCATCAGGGATGAATGCACAATGGCGCATGAACGCGTATTGAAATCGTATTTAACGATCTGGGCAATGACTCGAGATGTTTTGGAGGCGCAATGATTCTACTGCCTGCCGATTTCCGCCAAATACTACCAGCCATTTCAAGATCGACCGCTGCCGTTGATATAAACGTTTGCCTCAAATCGACGACTCTGTGACACCATGAGACGAAACTTCAGCTGACGGTAAACATGCGAGTTGAATTGCAACAGGTTTCTCAAAACAATTACCGACTATCGGTAATGGTCGTATTCCTATCGACGAATCTGACGAATTGATTTTGTTTCAGCCGTATGCTTGTATACCTCCCGACGTAGGTAGTGTAAAAAAAAATCGCCGAGCAAGTAATCGAAACGAATATGACATAAATTTGAAAACACGAATTTATTGCCTACGCCACGATTCGAACCATACTTAATTATTACATTGGCTCTTTATCCACTAGGGTAATAGGCTATCACTCACTTTATTCCAATAGTACGATATTAAAACTACATATTACTAGTAAATAACAGCAAGCTGTGTAGGCAGAGCTGATATTTTTTAAATTTAAAAATTATTTAAATATTTTATTTTTAATTTTTTTTAAATATATGGAACCTTGTACGACATCTAGCGACGAGTGCTGTTACTTTTTCTGTTGATGGGAGTGCAGTGCAGACTCTGCACTGCAGAGTGGCCGGCCATACGTTTTCCCATATGTTTTTTTTTCTAATTGGAACGATTTTGGACCGTTCTTCCTCACCAACGAACATTTAAATTTCAAATTAAAGGATACAAAACTACAATATGTTAGCTATTAGTGTGTCGATTTTGGAGTTTCTCACTATTACCGTCTAAACGCTAGCTGGATGACATCAGTCTACCCCAAACGGCAATTTTGAGGGTAATGTGGCTCCGCTGGCTATCGCAGCTCTGCCAATTAATTAACCATCGGAAAAAGCACGTAAAACATACTCTGCGAAAACTTCAAGCATTTACCTACCTATTATGGTTCTAAAGATATATATCCCTATAACAGACGAGCGGACGGACAGACGATGCCGCGTTAACAATAGGGTCCCGTTAGCACCCTCTGGGTGTTATATATATACAATATATATACAAGTTTAAGAGATAGGAAGTTTTCATCGTCGCCTATAGACGTTATCATCACTTAGATAACTGGAACTGGTAAGCGTTGGGACTAACATTGTGTGTAGCGAGTTGTTGCTTCAACAACCATCTGGCTCAAGTTTTAACTGCCAAGAAGTTTTCCCGACGCTCCATTCACACTATTCTCATCACTCACTCGTCTTTCTACATCGTAATGTAATATAAGTTATAATATATATATATATTATATGTCTACTAGTACATATATATAGGTACCTATATTATAACATAGTGGTACTGGCAATGTATTTGTGTTTAGATTTGTGACTTTGCAATTAGCTTATTGGTTGACGTAACGAGAATCTTAATGCAACGTAAATTAGGGGGTAAGGCTGAGGTAAACTGCAACTGTCATGTATCCAGAATACCTCCACCCCATAAAATCTACAGTCAAATAACAACTCCTTAGAGGGTTATTGTATTCCTGCGTGTAAGTAAGGTCACTAGTAAGTGCCTTTCAATTGTCGCAGAGGAGGCATCGCGCGAGTGATACTTAATGTATTACTAGTATTCATAGGCTATGGTAACCGCTTTACATCAGGTGGGCCGTACGCTTGTATAGCTTCCGACGTTGTATAAAAAATATATATAATAACTTTGGGAAGCACAGTTCTAGACTTTTATCATCATGAGATTGCTTCGTCGTGCTTTATTGTATAGTGGTTCACCTAATACGAGTACATTAGGTACCTTGAATATATTCAACCTGACCATGATAAAATGCCATGGAAAATTCTCGATACATTGATATTTTATTGCGCAATGTTTTGAAATAGGTAGTATCTATGCAAAGTGGGAACCCGTCTCGTACCGGATTCAGACGGCAACTAACGTGGGGTGGAGACTGCTAGCGCCTTTATACAACATTTATGCGCACGAGAGACGGCATAACAGACATTACAGATCCATATTCTATAAGACACGAACAGATATCTCAGTATTTTTTATATTAAGCAAGTGCAAACTTTGTTATTATTAACTCTTTAAGACACTCATACGTTATTTATAAATCATTAATTTCACATGTTAAATTAGCCTAGATTTAGGTATTGTCTTAGGTTTTTGCGATTGTTATACATTGAATTAAACAATTTTTAACGGAAGTATCGCGTGTTTTATTTATTTTGTTGAACATGACGTTTCGAATGCTTTTCAGCGTCCGTGGTCGCAGGAAGACTATTAGCCTAGATTTTATTTTTATTCTCAGAAAAAAAATGCATATAGAAAGTATATTTATAAAAAGAAAACACGAGTTAAATATACTTATTTACTTACTTATTTAGGAAGTGTTGTTGTTTATGTAGGTATTTATTTAAAATGAACTTTGCTATTAAAACGGAACGCTAGTCTTGTATGACTATAGTCGCTATGTTAGGATCTTGGTGCCTAATTATTATTGTGACATATACTTTTAAAAATAAAATATAATAATCAACGAGATCTACTTTAATTTATATTTTTATTTGCAATTTTGTTTGAGATTACTTCTAACATACATAAGTTATACTATCAACTATTACATATAATAATTATGTACAATTATATAAAAATTATAGCACTTTGTTTGTAGGTGCTTATTTGTACTGCAGTAGATCTGTGTAGAAATAGTTTAGGTGATGATTTTGAGGTGCCGCGTCGCCACCCCGCCTGTGTGCCGTCTCAGACTCAGGTTCCAGTTTTCTATAACGAATCTCATTTGCATTTTGTTTATCAACTGGTATTCACAGTGGTTCCACGCTGTGATTATTCTGGCCAAAAAGTGTTGGTCGAAACGAAAATACGCAATTAGAATATATTGTAAGTTTTGAATAGTAAATTATATTTTCAGGAACACCGTTCCTATATGAAATCTATATGTTTGTCTGTGTGTGCGTTTTTTTCGAATATTCGAATTTTGACGTCAGTATCGGGTTCAGCATAAAAAAATAGAACAGGAATGTTCAGGAACACCGTTTCTATCTCTTAAGGAACATGATCAAAATGGCCGACAAATAAAAAAAAATGTATTTTTATATAATTAACGAGCCAGGTGTTCCTCTGGCAATGAAAGCTTGCGCATTCTCAACTGGATTTTATTTAATAATATAATATTAAGTTGACCTCCGTTTTACTTGAAACTTTGCAGATATGTATATACAAACGTTTATAGAACTTAAACTTTACTACAATTGTACTTAGTACTGTCTGTATATAGCAAAATAACAAAAACATCTAGGCGACCGAGCTTTCCTTGGTAAATAGATTTTCATTTTCACATATACCTGAATTGATTTATCACTACCACCAAACCCTCTTATCCTACAAAAGGAAACATGGCGCCAGTACGAAAACAGCATAAGATAGCTACATGCACCTTAGATACACATTCAAAATGCAGATGATGATGAACTACTTGCTAACTTTTCCTTTTTTTATATACCACTAAGGTGACAATCAAGCATACGGCCTGCCTGATGGTAAACAGTCACCGTAGCCTATGGACATTTGCAATACCAGGGGTGTCACTCATGCGTGACGCTGACGACCCTTTAAAAATCTCTTCACGCATTTCTTGAAGAATTCCATGCTGTAGTCCATTGGAATCACCTCGGCTGGGAGCTCATTCCACAGTTTGAGAGTTCTCGGAAGAAAATTTCTCTGGAACCGCCAGTAGACGACCATTGCGGCTCTAGCGTGTGAGGGTGAACTCCCCGCCGTCGGCGAGCGATTTCTAACATATCTTCAGAACACAACCCGTTGTACAATCGGTAGAACACACAAGGAAGGCAAAATCTGTCCTTAAACTTAAGGGTTCAATACCGTGTGTAAGCTTAGGATCGTCGACAATTCTTACAGCTCGTCTCTGAACCGAATCATATGGTCCATTTTCCATTGTATTCCTATCCTATTAGGCGTCCAGTATTAAGCCACGCGGACAATAGTATTTGTAGCATGTAGAGCTTTTAGATATATGTCAGTATATTGTTATATACTTTTGCTACTCACAACCACAAGTAGTTCTTCAATTAAATGATTTGAGTCTGGTGTCTATTTAGAATTTTCCAGGTTAACCACGGGATGCCCCTGATAAAGATTTTCTTAAGGCAGCATTTAACAAAACTTTGTTGCCGGCATTTGATTTTGCAGCGAAAAGATTTTGTCTACCTATACTCTTGTTTTGACACAGTGCGCACTGGAGGCTCGACTCGGCACCAGGCAAGCCCGACAACTACGCGGTGTGGCGTGATAAAAAAGAAAAAAGGCAATTTCACACTCATTGGCTTACATAGTTTCATAGAAGGCACTTAGTAGTTTATTATTTTTAAATTCTGGTATACTTATTTACAATAAATTCTCCCTCCAAATTGTAGCATCCTGGATAAATGGCCGGATTTCCCGCTCCTGAGGCGGGTCCTGCCTGCCTCTATTCCGTTCCGATAAGGTTGGTTTTAATCCTGAAAACCATCAACCACTAACGAGCCTGGAAATTACGAGTAGCCTTTTCAAATTGTTTATAGGTCATACTTTATTGTTCTACGTTCTTGGTTTTAATTATATGGTATGGTTTTAACTAAGGTAGTTCCACTGTGTATAATGTGAATAGATCTTCAGAAGCTTGTTTTATTATTAAACGCAAAACATTATAATGAATACCAGACTTGTAGCGAGAATATAAAACCGATCAAGAACGTGCAGTTATGGATTCTTGTGCCATAGGGAACACTGAGCATACATATATTTAGTACCGTAACAAACATTTTAATTTGGTGAAACGACTTTGACATTAAAAAATGGCAAGTAGCTAGCAATGTTTTACAATTATCTATTATTACATATGTAAATAACTTGTTTCCAGCAAGCTATTTCTTATTTCTTTCTATTTTTATTTGTTGTAATTAACGTATTTTCAGCAAGATTTTGCTTATAATTTCTTTATATTATTTCCTGTTGTATTTAACTTATTTTCAGTAACTGCTATCTTATAATTTGTTTATGTTTTCTCTTGATGTACCTAATTAACGTATTTTCAGCAAGTGATTTCTTTATATATTTTTTTTGTTGTAATTAATGTATTTTCAACAAGTGATTTCCTATAATTTCTTTCTTTTTCTTTGCTTCCAAATTCTTTTTAGTATAATCATGATTTAGCTAGTTACAATATATTAGGTTTAGTGTTCTAATATGAAAGTTTGTGAATTGAAACTGAACTATTACGACCACAAATTATGATTGTACTTAATAAAGTTTAATTAAAGTATAATACTGTATTATTTGTTTTTGATATTTCATAATTAACTTGTATTCTTTTATTTCATAAATAGCTTTAAATTGTATAAGTATTAATTATTTTATTAAATAAATATTTTAGACTTCATATACGGATAAGGGGAAAAAGCCGGAGAAAGGAAAGTTCCTAGCGTTCGATCACATTACACTTTGGGTGTCCAACGCAAAGCAGGTTAGTGTTTTTTTCTTATTTCTCGTTATTTTATACCACGACAGGTGACATACAAGTATACACCTTACAACTTTACATAAGGTGGGCCGTGTGCTTGAATGCCTTCCTACGCTGTTTAAAAAAAACGTACATATACCTATATATATATATCGCAGTATGCACTTACACAGTGTAATAAAATCAGTGTAATAAATAAAACAGTGTAATAAAGGTTCTATAAATAATTGTAAATAAATGTATCATGAAAGGTCAATGCTAATGCAGTGGCTAACTCCCAACTGAGCGTCAGCGGTGCTAAGGCTTTTTGTGAAACGTCTGTATTTTATCAAAATGCGATGTTAGGAGCCCTAGGAACCGGCGAACGTGCATAAAAATTAATATGAATCGAGGTGTGTAAGTACTCCTACGTGTGACGTACTTGTGTTTGTGGCGGTACTCTCTGCCTAGCCCGCCACGGACCTGGCAAATCAGCAGCTAATTGGGTTAATCTGGGTTTAGATACAAAATATGGGGAGATTTTTTTAATTCGATGTTGAATTATATTTATTTACTTGCAAAATGTGTAATAATAATAGGCATGATTAAGTACAGCTAAATGCAGCTCAAGCTGCACACTAACCTTTGTACCGTTCTTATGCCGTTTGTGATAAGAGTTACAATCGTACTTCGAGTGTTAAGCGTGATAGCGCACATATATACTTATCTAGAAAGTTAATAAAGTATCTTTATATCTTATCAAAAGTGCATACCGATTATTTTCGGGTTGTGTAAGGCTACGGTAACGGCTTACTATCAAGTAGGTCTTATACTTATTTCCCACGTTAGTAGTAGGTACAAAGAAAATGTTAAACATCAATAAGATTTTATCTATCTATCTATAACTTCACGTCAAATCCCTTGCGGGGTAGGCAGAGAGTCGTATAACATAATCTGGAATGAATATTAAAGAAATACATTTTTTTATATACGTCATACAAGCATACAGCCCGCTGATATAAATTGGTTACCGTAGTTTATGAACGCCTGAAATGCAGCAAGTATCGCTGGCGCTTTGCTACCTCCTGCTGCTAACTCAGCAATTCCTTAGGAGCTTACTTATAACCTCCGTAACTCGAAAGAACTCTACAAACCTCGAGGGATTTGCTACATGGCTATGGTTATCTAAGAAGTGGGGGTATTTTCCCAGACAGGCCGCTTTTATGCACTCTAGCTCCCTTAATAAAACCCACATTAAGACAAACAGACTTGTTCAAGCACACAAATATTTGTCATGTATGGGAATCGAAGCTTGCTGTTAAAATAGCATTGTTAACTACTCAGCCACGGGGCCCGTCAAAACTGTTTAAGGTAAAATAAAAAGCTGTTCAAGGTTATTTTAAAATTATATTTATTCGAGTTTATTACCGGATTGTTGGCTATAACTTTTTTTCGCACACTGGACCAGTGTTATTAATGAACATGGAAATAATTAGCATAAATGTAAATGTATGTATATAAGATTTGCGCATTGTTTATTCATTTCTGACCATTTTATATTGCACGTAGTTTATTTATAACTATTCCGACTTATTCTTAGCCATTAGCTTTGACGGGTCTGCTACCTAAGCCTCCGAATTTGGCGAAGGTACTGTTTTTTAAATGGAGCGGCTACCAGGTACTATCTTAAGTAAGGTAAAATATAATTTCTTGGACGTATCTACGGATTTCATCACGATGGTTCACCGCTAAGCAAATGATATTTACAATTATGTACCTACAAAAATTCGAAAACACGAAGATGATAGTACACGTCAGGATTGGAACCGGGGATCAGTTGCACGACAGGCTATTTCTTTATCCACTGGGCTACCACTATACTATAATCATATTTGACTATATTTCCAGGCTGCCAGCTACTATGTGACCCGGTTTGGGTTTGAACCGCTTGCGTATTCTGGTCTGGAGACTGGGTCTAGGAAGGTTGCTTCACACGTAGTGTCCTTGAATGAGGTACGTAATGAAAACATAACGCATACTTGTAATATAAAGTCTTTTTCGTAGTTCAGTGAAAATAAAATAAATATGCCTTATTAAAACTGGTAGGTCTTTAGTTGTTAATTGTATTCCATTATCTAATTATTGTATCACTGTACTGATACAAAGTTAATGTAATATTTATAGACAATTCGGAAAAAGACCTTTTTTGGCTTCTTTTGGCATTTCTTCTTCACCATCGGTCATTTCCGAAAGATTAAAAGAAAAAAAACTGGCCAAGTGCGAGTCGGTCTCGCGCACAAAGGGTTCCGTTCCATTATCTAATTAATATCGAGCAAAAACGAGCAAAAAAGCCCCCTTAAATATTTATTTTATTCTGTTTTTTAGTATTTGTTGTTATAGCGGCAACATAAATACATCATCTGTGAAAATTTCAACTGTCTAACTATCACGGTTCATGAGATACAGCCTGGTGACAGACGGACGGACAGCGGAGTCTCAGTAATAGGGTCCGTTTTACCCTTTGGGTACGGAACCCTAAAAATGAAAGCTATGGAAAATGAGTGAAAATGTCAGTGCTCGCAAGGGCAAATAATGAATTCTCCACACGCGACAGCTGTACGCCGATTATTACCTTGTATCGTTGCAATTTGTATAAAAACACGCGCGGTACAAGATTCTGATATCGCTTCTCCGCGCGGATGTTCTGGTACGGTCGTCCCGAGCACCGCTGCGTAGCGCGAAGCTTTGTGGACGCCGTCTAACTTCTAAGTTGTGTCGTACTGGACATTAGTTTATGACCAATGTCACAGGCATGCCTAATACTATAAATAGTTCCATTTTATGGCATAGATCGCGCCAAACTTCTAATTAGCTCTGAACACAGCACGTTTCGTTCGCGCAGTAGTAAGATATTTGGACTACACCTGCGCAGAACATCTTCAGAGCGAACTAAGTATTTGGCGTGATCTATGTAAGTATATTAAATGTAATTCTAAGAAATGGTACGTTGGTAGAAAAGCATCTTATTTATTTATTTATTGTAGGTACTTACTTAAATATGTACCACAGTTAACATGCTACTACAAGAAAAAATCCTATAAAAAATAAAATAAAAAACTAATTATTTATAAAAATATCTCGTACGTCTACGAGTGTTTAAATTTTGTAGGTCTTGTTGGGTTCCGTTAGCATTTTTCGGGTATGGAATCAAAAAACAACAAGTGGAAATCACTTGCGCTTACATGATTCCATAGCACAGTATATGTACTACCACATATTTATTAAATAGTTTGACTTTTTTACTATTTGTTGTTATAGCGGACAGTAATATAATTAAATACTGAAAATTTTAAGCGTTCACGTTATAAGGTTCAGATTCATAATTTACAGCCGGACGGATGTACAGACGGACAAACGGGCAGACAGTGGAGCCTTAGAAATAGGGTCCCATTGACACCCTTTGTGTACAGAACCCTAAAAAGGAGAGTAATTCTAACAATATTCATGCATTAACAGGTGGCCTTCCAATTTCAATCTCTATACGATCCGGAAGAATCAGAATTCGCAAATGAAGTCGCTTACCACGGCGACTTCGTGAAGGACGTTGCCTTCGCAGTGGAGAATATAGACTACATAGTAGAGTACGCTAGGAAGCAGGGAGCCGTCATCGTCAAGGACATATGGGAGGAGAAGGACAAATATGGCGTTGTGAAGATGGTTGTCTTGAAAACGGTAGGTGTGATTAAATTGCGTTAAAGTTTTAAATGAAAGTAATTGATTTATAAATACCAAGACCTCCTTCCGTGCACGTGATTCGTGTTAATTAGCCATCTTGTATTTGTTATTGACTAGCAGAAGCCCGCGGCTTCGCACGCATGAGATTTGGGCTTTTAGTAGCCTTTATTTCTCGGTAGACATGAAGTTGTTTCTGTTTTAAATAAAAAAACAAAGTTGAGGGTCGTAGATGCAACCATAGAGCGATTCAATTTTCGTACAGCGCCATCTATTGACCTTTACAGGAGGCAACGTATATGTATTTTATTTATATTATAGAAAAAATGCGTAGTTATTTTATGTTACAAAAAATACGTATTCTATGAAAAAAATAATAATAAAATTGCAAAGTCCCTCGAAGGGGAAGATAATTTTAACAGTTTTTCATTTTTTACGCAGGAACCCTAAATATTTACGGGATAAAAAGTACCCTATATTCTGCTCTGAACAGTCCTCTACCTATCAGTGAAAGTCCCGTTAAAATCGGTTCAGCCATTTCGAAGATTAGCCCGGACAAACAAACAGACAGACAAAAAGTTAAAAATGCGTATTTAGGCTTTGGTAACGTGAAAATAATAATATGAGCTTAAGATAAAGGCTTTATTTTGAAATCACAGACAGACAATTCAATTTTATTTATATGTATAGATTAGTTAAAATACCTGTGTTTTTCTTTTCTTATAGTACGGGGACAATACACACACCTTAATAGATAGAACTAATTACGGCGGCATATTCCTGCCAGGATATGAAGCGCTACACAACGACCCTATCAATAGTTTACTGTAAGTATCGAATTAGTATAACTTTAACCCTTACTGAATCAGAATCCGCCAAATCATAATTGTACCTATCAGCTCACCGTATATTTGATCTAAATATATACTTACGTAATCAAGTCTCAAGTTTTGTACGTTAAGATTGTTACATGTCAAGCAATTTAGAATGTTAAGAAAGAAAAGAAAAAAGTTACCTTAAAGTTTAACAAGGTATCATTATCAAATAGTATAGTATCTGCTACATTCTACGCCATGTAGCGCAGATCATTTACTTCTGTTGAAAATAAAATGAACCCAAAATGGAATCCTGGGCCAATCCGACTTTTACATTTGCGCCTTTAAATTTAAATTCATTCTCATTAACAATCTGAATTCTGTTGTCAAGCCCCGAGTGACTGATATCAGTCATGCGCGTTACGTGATCTGACTGCTCAAATACGATCAAACATGTGCTGCATAACTCCGTAAGCAATAATCTTCAATAGTCCAAACTAAGAAAGCTTAGACATCGGAGGAAACCTCGATAGCATCATATGAAGAAATCTACATGTGAAAGAAATTATATTTCGAAAGGCGTGTGAAGAAAGGGGTTTTTTTCATTCTGGGTTGCAAATGTCTGACAGCAGTCGCACTTTGTAAAAAACCGTATCTTGCTCAAATCCTTAGGCTTATGTAGCGAAACCCGCCAATCCTAATGGATTAGGAAACGGAATAACGCTAGGAAGAATTAGAAGTCGCCATGTATTGACTATCCTATTTCAAGACTAAGCAGAGGAAGAAGTTTCTATATACTTTATTTTTCAGGCCACAAGTGGACCTCGCTTTTGTAGACCATGTGGTGGGCAATCAGCCTGACAATGAAATGGAAACAGCGGCGTCGTGGTACGAGCGGTGCTTGCAGTTCCACAGGTAAAGAAGTTTTAGAGGGCTAGCTGGGGTAACACTAGCATCGTCCAAATGAAATAGCGGCTATGCATTTTGGGCAGGTGAAACCAGCGCAGAATTAATGTAATGTATTCTCATCCCCACGCGATCTACTACTATGTGGTTCACGTACAAAAAAATAAATGAAAATTAAATATGCTTTCAGTCAATAAAAAGTAAATTGTTTTCAATACGAATGCACTTGCAACGATGGACACAATCGTTCTTAAAAGTAAAGATTAAAAGCACATCGATAATATATTGATATCTAAATAAACCAGGGCGTTTGTGAAATAATTGAGCTATTTTTTTTTCAATTATTGTGAAAGCAATAGGTAATCAAATGTTAAGTTTTCACTACAATAAAAATATTTCCTTTTTTTTATACTACGTCGGGAGGCATACAAGCATACGGCCCACCTGATGTAAAGCTAAGGGTACCGTAGCCTATTAACGCTTGCGATATATTAGTTTTGCTTACACAACAACTCCTTGGGAGCTTACTGGTGACCTCACTCACGCGCAGGAACACAACAACCCTCTAGGGAGTTGTTATTTGGCTGCGGCAGCCACCGACCTCGTCATTTCCTATCCAGTTTTAGGCTACAAATAAATGAATTCAAATTGGAGTTCAGAAAAAGACAATTTCGATATTTATAAATACGAGTATGTTAAAGGCAGATTTATTTTAATGAAGGTATCAAGCAGTAGACACAAATATTTAATACAAATTAGCAGAAGATCGAAATTCAGGCGGACTTCGCCTCTTCTTGTCTTTCACATTTCATCGCTTAGATTTCCTCAAAAAAATATTTGTAGTAATTTAATACATGCACAATTGTATTTCTTGTACATATTTTTTCAACTATTTGTTCTAGATTCTGGTCTGTAGACGACAAGCAAGTGTGCACAGAGTACTCGGCGTTACGGTCCGTCGTGATGGCGAATTGGGAGGAGAATGTGAAGGTGCCCATCAATGAACCAGCGCTCGGCAAGAAGAAGAGCCAGATTCAGGAGTACGTCGAGTACCATGGCGGAGCTGGAGTCCAACACATCGCTCTAAATACTAATGATATTATTACTGCGGTATGTACCTTAACTTGTATTGTACTAGAAGTGACTTACATATCTGCCCCACGTTACAGATAACTACAGAAAAACAATTCTGTGGGCGTTCGTGTCGCAACAAGCGGATAAAAATATCCGGAAGTTTCAGAAACAGCAGAAGCAGCATCTCGGGCGATTGTCTTGTTGCAGGTGTCCATAGATGTAGTAGGATAATGTTACCGCTTGACATCAAGTGATCCATATGCCATCCGAATTGATTATAAAAAATGTTAATCAAGACTAATAATGACGGCTCAAATCAGTTGAAATAACTAATGAACGTGCAGTTACATATAGAAAAATCATGACAAACATTCATGCTCATATACACAAATGCTTGCGTTAGAACTAAACCGAGACCCTCGGTGATAAAGTTCAAATTAGCGTATGAGGCAGATCAGCTACGCCAATAAAGAAACGCATATAAAATGGGGAAAACGACTCTAAATGGCGACGCTCTTACTTCAGAATATTTATTAATTACGTCATGAACAATAGAATGAAAGAGAAGGCATCACATGACGTTTATTGGCACCGGTTTTAAATTGTTTGTATTTTTTTGTCCAGATCACCAACCTCCGCGCCCGTGGTGTAGAGTTTTTAAGCATTCCATCAAAATACTACACACTGATACGCGAACAATTGACTCATAGTAAAGTGAAGGTGGCCGAGAGTATAGACGTGTTAGAGAAACTGAACATCCTGATAGATTACGACGACGATGGTTACCTCCTGCAGATATTCACTAAAAACACACAAAATAGACCTACGCTGTTCTTAGAGGTTATACAGAGGAGGAATCACAATGTAAGTACATTTTTATATAGACTATAATTTATAACCGTTTTTAAATGATGGTTAAATACGGTTTTGATGTAAAAATTGATTAATCGCAAGTTCTCGCGCTGTTGGCGATCGCATACTTTGAGATTTGACTTTCGTTCTTTAAAATTTTATTAAAGAACTTGCAATACAACACTAGAAGATTAAGAAAATAAGTTGTATAGGGCAAACTACATTGTTTGTGTTATAACATTCACATACCATTGTATTTTACATTACTATTTAACAGTGGAAACTGATCAATTTTCCTTCTTGTTTACAGGGTTTCGGCGCCGGCAACTTCAAAACGTTGTTTGAATCTTTAGAAATAGAACAAGACAAACGCGGGAACTTATAATTTTTTTGTAAGACACGCATAGTAATTGGGGATGGTTAATTAACGGAAATATTTCCACGGTGGAAATGTTTACAATGGAAATATTTCCATGATTGCCATCCTAATCGAAAACAATAAAATTAAAACTTCAGTACGATGCGTATCATAAAGATATTTTAAAGCTGGATACCCAAAAATACTTACTATGTTAAGAGTGAATGGCTCAGTGTGTTTACGTCATTGTTGTAGTTTATTAGTTATATTCCATGCTAATTCTGACTTCCTACAGTGGTACGATATTTGACGTTGAATATCACATATCGACAGTCCAATTGTAAGTTGGCTTACAAATCGAAACCAAACCGATTCTCTAAGTCAACATCCATATTTCGAAAACACGATAGATCAAGCTGACGCTAAAATAAATAGTAAATACAATTACTTACAAATTACACAACGCCATCTAGTCCCAAACTAAGCAAAGCTTGTACTGTGGCTACTAGACAACCGATAAACATACGTGAATACCTTGCTTCGTAAATACATAGTAAACACGCAGATCAATACAGACGCGTTCACGCGCACAAATGTTGTATTGTGCGGGAAATGAACCCACAAGCATTGGTATTGAAGTAGCTATTTACTAGTTACTTGAGCACTGTCGAATGTATAACGTAACACATATAATAACATAAACATCAGTTTTCCGTATACGCGTAGCGTGTCTTGATTGTCATCCATGTGTTTGAACTACATTTCTTGTTTTTAAACGATTTATTATTTCTAGTGTTAAGTAAAGAGAGCAATGTAAATCATGCACACCTCATTCATGTCATCAACTGAGATACGCCGAATCCACGTTTATGGGAAAACGAGCTACATAGCGTAATAGCTGGTGAATGAAAGTTTCAAGATCAAATCCCCACTAGGAGGACAGAAATGAAACGCAAATTAAAACACTTTTAGTTTATAATGTTCAAAAGAAAGGTATAGTGATGCTCCAAAACTTTTATTGAATATAAACAGATTTTACTCATTTATTCCTTTGTTGTTTATACTTTATTAAATAAAAACCATTTTAAAAATTGTATCGTTTTATTGAATAGTCAAATGACATAAATACATCGTAACACCAATAAGATCTTGATACGAGTACGTTATTCACAAATAAATGTACGTTTTAATGAGAAATTTCACAATACTCGACCGTAAATGTAGCCGTTCCGTTTATGCAAACCTGGTAAAGAGCGGAAAAATTGGCGAATAAATGATGCAATAATTTGTCCTTCATGGGTTAGTTCATATATGTGTATACATTTGAAATGGTTGCTCGGAACGAATGATTCCGTATTTTACGTATTCCATTTAAACCCCATGTAAGGGACAAAAACGTCTCGCGTTACGTTGTTATTTAGATAGGCAAATATATTCATGTATCATATGTATATGTGAAATACATTAAAACTCAAATAAATACTAGAGAAAACTCATGTTTCCGTCATGTAACCAGCGGGATTTTACAGAAACTCGCTGGTTACATGACGTTTTACAGAAAAAAAGTTGCGTAATCTCATATCGGTAAATAGACATGAGAATGCGATTGTTTGGAAGAAATATGTAATGATTATAATAGAAGTAAATACGCAACTTGATAACGCGAACCAATCGGATTGAATAACTTGATACCGCATTAGTTTTTAACATTCAATTGCATGAAACAGGTCTGCATTTCCTGTCACACAGTTTCGATTGGAACTCCTAGCAGGTGATTTGAGCCGCAACAGATGATTTTGATCTTTAGATTAAGTGTGCATAGTTGTGTTTCGCAAAACATCCAACAACTCGTCCAAACTGAATTAAAGCTACACTACCAATTTTAAGTAATTGTAAGAAATTAAAGAACGGTATGTATAACTTAGATTTTTCAGGTGCAATACTGTCAGAATAAAAAATAGAGAGAAAGAAGCAAACAATCTTGGCCACAAAAGGCTAGTATCCATAACCTTGAAATTATAAAAAAAATCAAGTACATCGCGTATGGCACATACGCAGGTCTGAGAAAGATGTGGGCGGCAAGAATGCAGACCAGAATGCGGGTGGGATGACGCTCCGATTGTCATGTGTTTACACAATTTACAAATCAAAGGAATTTACCCATAAACGTACATTCTATTTTAACTGTGTAAAACTATGAAAGCGTGAACCTTATTACAATAACAATGATTCAAAATTCCCTTGTCACTTATTTTTACATGTTGTCTCTGTGTGCACGGATGAAACAGCACCAGTACGAAATGGACATAACAATACAAATAATATGCACAATTGCATAAATACAGCACAAATGTAGGACGATGACATTTGAGACCTGTCCCCCCTTCCAACAGTCGTTTTGGATCTCAAAGACTCCAAAAATTGTAAATATTCTCAAAGTTTTTAACAAATCAGTAAGGTCAAACTAAATAAACGGAAGACATCAAACAACAGGCTTGTATATAAAAATTCGTTACAAAATACAAACAAAAACCGTAGTGATCGGGAAATTATCAACTAAATAATGCGCAATAGATGACGAACTGTGAGAAGTTGTAAGGCTTTCAATTGTGTATCGTACGTATCTCTCTGCAGTGTGACTATTTCAAATGTTTCTTTGAAGTTATCCTACTGCAATCCATCTCTCTCTACAGTTCTAATAGAGTCGAATTAGACAAGACATGTATTTCCACGTTAAAAATGATAATAAAAACATATCATCATATGATATTTATTAAAACCTGTTGGTAGGTGGGACATTTTTAACGCAATGTCCTTAGTCTAAACGCCTATTACAAAACATTGGGAAAGCGTCTAGGTAAAACAAAAGCTGCATACTTACTATACATATGCTATATGAAAATGTCTATATTGTAAAATTTCCCAACATAATTCTCCTAAAAATCAATACCTAAGTTGTGTTCTAATATTTTAATTGTAACTATAATGTATCCAAATAAAAACACGTTACACCAACCTATCGAAAATAGACTTCCCGATTGAAATTTCACTTGTATTTCGCGTGTTTCGGAGATACGATGTCAGAGATACACATTAACAAGCTTGAATCTTATAATTCAGCTTTTCTACATCAGGATTTATAAATAAAATGAGCATACCAGATATATTGTTAATGAAAATATATTAACTTTTATTTAACTATCCCGTAGATGGTAATTAATCGTTGGAGTCACATAAAATAATTGAGAATACGACCCATAATAATCCCACTAGTTTGTAATAATACCTCCTGTATATTTTCAAATTACTTTTAGACATGGGGCCAGTGTCTAACAATTGTATAAAACGTGAATTGGAATTAGACCATAGTATAGTAAGCACTGCAGCATAACAAATATTCTCACTATTGTATATCGTGGTACCTCACTAACCATTATTTAACGTATAAACGACCAAACTGGCTGCACGCCAGTTATGAAAAACCATGATTCGGAATACTTACAATTTGCAATCTATTACATCTACACAGTTCCTTTTGAACGCACTGAGTGTATATTAACTATTGCTAGACGTTTTGACGGGTGTTTTTAGCATAGCGTTGCATAATACCACATTGTGTCTTCGCAAGTTAATTGTATAATTTCATACACTATTCGCATCAATCTTTTGGATCTAAGAAAAAAAAACACTACTATTGCTTAAACCCTGAATTTTATTTTAAATACATATATTTCAAATACTAATTTATAGAATAATTACATCTCTGAAGCAAACAATAATTTATTTATTTTATATAATATTATTTATTATGTTATTTATCCATAACTCATAATAAATATATAACGAAAAATCATTTAGAATTGCAGGATTTTTATTACTGCTAGGAGGCAGCAGACTATTTCTTTACGATTGTCATATTTAGTATTTTATGACAATATTTACATGGCAAATATCCTACAACGTAGCCAGTTATAAATTATTGTAAAGATAATAAGAGAGATAGGGAATAATAAATAAAACTATAAATGCATTTCATAACTGATTAAATAAAATGTATTCATAAATTATACATTACAACATATTTTTCTCAGTCGGCCTAAACGCAGCAAGTCTAGATACTGGCACGTACACACTAAGGAAACGGTGGCTAACAATTTGCCTTGACATAGCACCTATATAAGTTTATGGCGCAGCCATGTGCGCATTTTGTGTACTATTTGCTCAATCAGCCAGCCGAGTCGCAAAATCTTTGTTTAGCGTCTGTCACAGCACAATGTATTATTGTGCATCTGGTACCTAGTCCTGCGGCGATAGTCCTAATAATGCAATAAAACTAAACATTTTGGTATGTATATAAAATGTATAATAATACACACATACAAATCAATTATTGTACCCCAGTGCGTTCAATATAAGTGTTTACCTAAGTAGCAGGTTTAGGATCGGGCTCCAGATCGACTGGCTCCACCATGTCTGGCTCCACCATCTCGAAATCTCTATCGGTGGAGGAACGCTGACTGTTCTCAGATTCCGATTCAGAGAGCTTGTCTGGGCTAGGCAGGACTGGAGTTTCCTCTCTGTAAATAATATAAAACAGATCGAGTTATCCAAGCGTTATTTTAGACTCAGATGGCGAACAAGAACATAATCAAGTGCAGCTTTGGCTTTACAGACAACAGCAAGAATGTAGTCGTATATTGGGTTCAATACACACTGTTTTAAAACTTCCTGTTTTGACTTTATTTATGGTACAATAATGAAGTAACTATACACAGATCAAAATAGTTGTAGGTAAGTTAAGTCTTGGGATTTAGAATAATCGTAAGTACTCGATGCACATACCGTGAACAACCTAACTTTTTATTTCTATTCGCACGGTAAATATTAACTAACACGGTGCCCTACGACGCAAACTGATCAGTGCGCTGCGACGAATTACTTTACCGACTGCAATGCGCAAGTCGTGTTGTGTTGTTAACGATTTAACCATAGCCACACTATCCCATGGCCTATTATAGCTTGATAGTTAAAAAGTAATCGCAAGAGTAGATCTACCAAAAAAATTAACCAGTGAAAGTGTGAATCAGTCACAGATTGGAAAGGGATCGCACTGATAGCTTCCACGGACGGACATCATTCGAGAACCTTTCTGCCTCAGCAGTTCTACGAACTATGTGGCCGGCCGGCTTCGATTTCAGCTTTTTTATCCTTTGGGCTATGCCAGTTACCTTAGTTCGACTGCCGATATCTTCATTTCTGTTTCTATCATGCAAAGAAACCCCGAGCATGGCTCTTTCCATAGAACGCTGAGCGATCTTGAACTTCCCCATACGGCCCATTGTGAAGGGACACGTCTCAATTCCTTATGTCATCACTGAAGACCTTGCTCTTCAGGCGTTGAGGTATTTTGGATGAGAAGATGTGTCCAAGTTTCCCGAACGCTGCCCAGCCGAGTTGGATTCGTCTGTTTCGACCACTCGGTCAAATTTGGACTTACCTAACTGAATAACCTGCCCTAGGTAGATATATTCGTCAACAACTTCGAGCTTAGTGCTTCCAACCGTGATCGGCATAGGTGTAACATGGATATTCGACATGATATCATTACTTATTAAAACTATATTGAACATCATTATTATCGGCCCATATCTACCCATAATTGTATAAATGAGCGTCCCTATTACTTCATTATAGCGATCGTCTGGTTTTCACATTTAAACACTAACTAGCTCTTGTTTAAGGTCTTCGTTCCATTTAGAGGGATGCCCATGTAGTAATCATAAATATTAAAAGAACCATAAAAGTCTGACGTACCGTTAGAGAAATACTAACATTCGAAGGGGATTTTCTTCTTGCCTGTCTATATATCTGGCCATAAATACTGTTACTTTACTACTATAGAAACTTAACTTATTTTCAACTCTAAAATTATTTTGAACTTGCCCTAAATCAATCCCTACAGCTAAAGAGAGTGGATCGATCAAAACGCCTTCTGTCCCTATACGCAGGTGAAAGGCACAGAAATATCATCTTTACTGATGATAACGATTTTCACGATTGAAGAGCACTACAACAAGCAAAATGACAAAGTGTACGCACACAGTTCTAAAGACCCAGGTGGTCAGAGAGGTACAACGTGGTCTCCATCCTGCGTCTGTAATGGGTTGGTGGAGGGTGGCTTATCAAGGAGTCACAAAGCTTCATTTTAGTGAAAAAGGAGTGAAGACTTGAAGTCGTCAAAGTGTATCAAGAGACTGTCATGGGATCGTGTTGTGAAACCTATCTGCATTATATATATTTTTTAATATACCGTGGACTTTCCAACAGAACTCTGCACCTGATCACAAGGCACAAACTACCCAAGCCTGGTTCAAACCAACGTTCCAGACTTTATAACTGCTGAAGAATGGCCCTCGTCTAGCCCAGATCTGAACCCCATAAACTACAAATTATGGTCAGTTTTAGAGATATGGTCTGCTCGAAACGATACGCCGACATTGTCTCTTAAGAAATCTCTTGAGCAAGCACTGGCAAAATTTCCCATGGAAACAGTGCGTAAATCCATATATTCGTGGCCAGACAGATTAAAGGTCTATATCAAAGCCAAAGGCGGCCATTTCGAATATATATATATTTTATACAACGTCGGGAGGCGTACAAGCATACGGTCCACCTGATGTAAAGCAGTTACCGTAGCCTTTAACGCTTGTAACATATATCACTCCCGTGATGCCTCCTCTGCTGCTTACACAGCAACTCCTTACGAGCTTACTGGTGACCTCACTTACACGCAGGAACACAACAACCCTCTAGGGAGTTGTTATTTGGCTGCGGTTTTCTGTGAGGTGGAGGTACTTCCTCAGACGGGCTGCTTTGATGCGCCCTACCTCTCTAAAAATATCCAGACCAAGACAAACAGACATGTTCATGCACACAAATGTTTGTCTTGTGTGGGAATCGAACCCACGAGCGTTGGTGTCAAAGTCGCGTCTTTCACGACTGAGCCACCGAGCTCGTCAAAAGACTCTCGTTTCGCTTTTCGGGGTTTCGTTTCGAGCCCGTTTGCTGAGACTTCCATAAATATGTACATAAGTTTTATTACAATTACATGATTTCATAAAAAAATGTATATTAATATGTAACAGAACTAATGACCGGACTAAGTATATATCATAAGTTTTCTATTTCAAGTCTTCTTCCTAGCATTACTCCTGCAGTTAGACCTGCACAACCAGAGGGAAAACCAGACCTTTCTTAGGTTAGTTCAAATGTTTTTCGAATAAATTCTTAGATGTGTAGGATACCTCACGATGTTTTCCCTCACCGCCGAGCATATGCCGCTTATAAATAAACACATTAATATGGACGAAACACGAATTTAGTACATTACCCTAGCCAGGATTAGACTCAGGACCAGTTCAATAACATGTTTTTTATCCACTGATCAATCACTGATCTCCTTTGTTTTTAATTCTTTATATCAATTTCTTTAAAAATATAACAAGTAAATCGATTACTTTGTTTCTCCTTTGTCCTGTTCCGCTGCTGCCTCGGCGCTAGCCTCTGCCGCCGGCGTTTCTTGCAGGAGCGGCGTCTTCTCGCCCTCGTCGTCCGACAGCTTGTCTTTCTTGCGTTTCTTCTTGTTTTTGGAAGATTTGTCACTTTCGGAACCGGGGCCGCGGTATTCATACTGAAAATATACAGAGTTATATTTAGTTCTTAGTATTCGTGTTAGAAACGAACTATATAAAAATTCTTTATTTGCCTTAAGACCCTCACGGGCACTTAGACACGTCTTACATTCTCAATATTATATCTTATTTTTTTTTTTAAGTTTTACTCTTTTTATAACCTACCAGCATTTCAAATAACCATTGGCAAAGAAGAAATGCCAGAAGAAACTTGCCAATATAGGTGTTTTTTTTCCAAATCATTTATACATATTACAAAAAATATAATTATATGAGTATACATATAGTGATATCAAGTGGTACAATTAAAGTTATATTAATACTGTACTCAATCATTTCCAAACATCTCTGTCAGATAGATATTCATCGATTCTATAATGGGTTATTATTTTATTTTTATTTCTTACATAGAGTATTTTTGATGTGACTTTTGAACATATTGTCAGTGCATGGTCAGACAAGGACAAAACTGTTTCAGGTAATTTATTATAGAATCGAAGACAATTTATAACAAAAGCTCTATTAGTCTTAGCGAGCCGATGTACTGGCACATGCAATCTATTTCTGCTTCTAAGATTTTCACTACATTTTGAAAACGACTTTATATTTTTACGAGCATACATTATGTTCTCATAAACGTACTGAGAGGTAACCGTGAGGAAATTTATTATTATATTGCTGTCGTCCTTACGAGTTGCACAAAGTATGACATCACATAAATATTTTAGTGTGTAAAAGCAAACCTATTTGGTTTTGTGCATATGAAAGCTTCACTGTAAGAGCAGAAGCAGATGATTTTTGACGAGCTCGGTGGCTCAGTCGAGAATGACGCGACTTTGACACCAACGATTTCGATTCCCACACAAGGAAAACATTCGTGTGCGTGAACATGTCTGTTTGTCTTGGTCTGGATGTTTTAAGAGAGGTAGAGCGCATCAAAGCAGCCCGTCTGGGTTGTTGTGTTCCTGCGTGTGAGTGAGGTCACCAGTAAGCTCCCAAGGAGTTGCTGTGTAAGCAGCAGAGGCATCGCGCGAGTGATACTTAATATATCGCAAGCGTTAATAGGCTACGGTAACTGCTTGACATCAGGTGGGCTGTATTCTTGTATGCCTACCGACGTTGTTTATAAAAAAAAGATGCACATGTGTGTTTGAGATAAACATTGTGTAAATATATAATAAATATCTCCGGACAAATTACACTATTATTATTCCTATTATTACCGGCGAGCGTGCATGAAAAGAGCTATGAATGCCATAGAAGCGAGTGAAGTATGTAAGTACCGCGTCTTATGGCGCTCGGTCCTCTCTGCCTACCCCGCAAGGGACTTGGCGTGAAGATATACATATATACATACATACATACAAATTACACAACGCCAGCTAGTACCAAATTAAGTGAAGCTTGTGATATTGGTACTACACAACTGTTAAACGTACGTATTTTTTTAAGAATACATCATCTCGGTCCGTATTCCCCTGCTGTACATACGCCTCCCCTCTACAGTGCCATTCGTCTCGATCATGCCCCACCTGCACCCCTCGACCCTGTATAAACATCTTGAGGTCGCCACTCCATCTACTGGGGAGTCATTCCACACTGCCATGCCACTATCTCGAATGGCGTCCCCGCACTAGTATGCCAGTTTTAGTACGGGGACGCCATTCCAGAAATTTCTTCCTCAGCTGTTGTCTAACTATGTGGCCGGCCCACTGCCTTACCTAAGTTCTACTGCGGATATCCTCATTTCTGATTCTATCACACAGAGAAACTCCGAGCGACCTTGAGATTCCCCATACGGTCCATAGAAAAATACATACTTATTATAATAGTAAATAATCAGACTATGACAACCATACATGTACACGCATAAAGAATGATCGTCTTGTATAGGAATCGATCGCACAACTCGTGGTGACAAAGAATCCATTGCTAACCAATTAGCCACGGGAGTTGTTAAAATAAAAAAAACTGTTGAAAAGAGATGTACAAGATCGGATAAGTCTGGTAAACTTAAACCACTGAGACGGAGATATCACGTAAGTAACATACATACAAAGCGCATGCAGTCAAATTGTAAAGCTTTACAAAGATTTTGCTTAAACCTTTCGAGATATTTGCAGCAAACAATAACAACTCTGTGGAATGTTGTTGTGTTCCTGTAATGTCACCAGTACGTTCCTAAGGAGTTGCTGTGTTAGCAGCAGAGGTGGCATCGCGCGGGTGATACTTAACGTATTGCAAGCGTTCATAGGCTACGGTAACAACCTAACATCAGACGGGTCGGATGCGTGTATACCTTCCGACGTTGAATAAAGAACTAAATAACCTTGTAAAGCGGCCAGAAAGACGCGAAGAAGCCAACATCTTCGGTCAGATTGGGCAGCAGCCAGAGATGGTGCCGGGACAGCGTCAGGATCCACACCAGACAGAACACGACCACGCGGAGCATCGCCAGGGCTATGATCATCACTAGGAATGCGGCCGCAGCGATACTTAGATAGTATACTCCTTTTCTGGAAAATAGTATATCAAATTAAGAAACATAATCATAATCGTTCTTCATTGTGGTACATATGTATAAATAAAGGTGTTACAGACATACAATGGGATCAGCTATGGCCTGCCACATGGTTTACAACAGCTCATAATTTTATATAACTAAAAAAAATGATATCAAGACGCCATAATGAATTAAATAAGCATTGATGCAAAATGAAAGAGCCAAATACAATGCACTTTTGGTGCAAATTTACTAGAAGAAAGATTTTTCTTCTTTTTAGCGTTATCCCGTTTCCCAATAATCCATTCCCAGTGCATTGGCAGGGTCCGCTACCTACTTACTTGATCATGATTTAGAGAAAAAAGGACGTATAGCTCGATTTGTAACCAAAGTAAGTTCAGTACGATTTTTTTTGTATACTACATCCGGAGGCATACAAGCATACGGCCCACCTAATGTAAAGCGGGTACTGAACCCTATTAACGCTTGCGATATATTAAGTATCACTCGCGCGATGCCTCCTCTGCTGCTTACACAGCAACTCCTTGGGAGCTTACTGGTGACTCACACGCAGGAACACAACAACCCTCTAGAGAATTGTTATTTTGCTGCGGTTTTCTGTGAGGTGGTGGTACTTCCCCACACGGGCTGCTTTGATGCCTACCTCTCTTAAAACATCCAGACCAAGACAAACAGACATGTCCATGCACACAAATGTTTGCCTTGTGTGGGAATCGAACCCACGAGCGGTAGTGTCAAAGTCACGTTATTCATGACTGAGCCACCGAGCTCGTCAAAAAGCTCGTTGTTGAGCATACTGTGGTGATAGTCCTAATGGTAGTAACGTTAGAAGGAAAAACACTATGCTCAGTAAAAGTATGTTGTATCTTTATCTCTTTCTCCATTTGGGCTGCTTTGAGAAGCTACCTTTTAAATATAGGACAAAAAATGTATCTCTTAAAAATATATATAGGACAGAAGCGACGCCGCTGCGCATTCTTTCTAAATTGGTACTTTTCGTTCTGTCACGCACAAAGTTCGCTCTCGCTGTTTTGTTGCCGCCCTTATCTCGACCAACATACCTGACGGTGGCCGGCCAAAGCGGGAACATGCATACGGTGATAGTTCCGAAGACGACCAGCACGCCGCACACCCAGTAGTACCACGGCATCGGGTCGTATATCCACACGTACGCGTCCGCCGTGTCCAGAAACACCTGTTCGAGATGCATCTCCAGTCTTATCTTGCGTTTCTTCTTCTCTTTTTCCTTCTCTTTGCCTTCCTTTGCGTCCTGATATAAAGAAAGTATCTTGTATCCATTTATTTATTGTTAATACTTACAGACACATTGATCATCAATATAACTTGGTTATAAATCACCTGAATTAATAACTGTATGTGAAATCTTTGGTTTAATGAGCTCCCGAAATCAGTGAAAAAGAGCCATGATTTTAAACAAAGCGAATGTGTTATGTATGGATCGAGTCAAGTGTGCTCAGTTCCTTCTTGCCTACCCAGAACGTTTTTGGCGAGAAGATATAAATAGATATAAAATCTACGTTGAGTAGCACACAAATTTGCTCTTTACGCTGTGGTAACTGTGTGCCATCAGGAAGACATACATAACCAATGATAGAATCTATGGAACCTCATGAAAATGGTAGAATCGTGTAAAACGGTATATTATGAGATACATGATAATATCATAAAAAATGCAGAATATAAATAAAATATCTCTTGTAGCGTAGAATTTCGTACCTTTCCTTCGCTGGCGCTCGCCTGACTCTTCTCTCCGTCCTTATCGTCGCCATTCTTACTTGATTTCTCTTGGTCCTTTTCTTTCTTCTTTGATTTACCTTTCAGTTCTTGTTCACTTACTGGAACCTAGAATATTTAATATTTGGTTGATAAGTTTTTGTAAAAAATATCATTTATTTACTTCTTACTCTTCTGTCAACAACCCTACATGTATACTTTGTAAAAATCTTGGCGCCATACTTGAAGAACGTCACGCTTATAAACATATAATACAATTGTACAAACGTCGAAAGTGTACACACATCGACAAGACATATTCTAGACGTGAAGTACCATTTCTACTCTTATTGTGTGCGCCATAAGAACGGTACAGTTTAGCTTCAGTTCGCTGTGTGTATATGGAATAAAAATGATTTACGTAATAGCAAAATCAACACAGGTGCAGGTCTCCTATCAATACGGAATTATTTAATATTTTTAAAATGTCTAACTAATTATCATCGTGACAACTACATACTGATTTTGATGAAAGTTGACATGGATATAGCTTTTAGACTCGGTCAATATTAAATATTAGGTACTTTTTAACACGGAAATGTTTAGATTTCCTGCATAATACTTGAAAAATCAAACTTTACTCGATTGTATCGGTGCCAATTTCTCAAAGTAACATTAAACGGTTGCATGAAAATTTGGAAACTTATATAGATTTTGTAGACACTAGTAGTTTTGAACGACCAGTATTCACATTGCGTCAGAAGGCCATATTCGAAACGAATTTGACAGATAACTTTTCAATTCGAATAAATATGAATACACCTGCGGTTTAAATTCGCCAACTATTATGCCGTGCTTATGATAATTTGAAAAGAGCTCGATGGCGTCGTTGCGCGTGTCATTCTAACCAAACACGCACGTTAAGCAACGTCGACCGCGGCCTGTATATGGATGGGTTTATCTATTTCGAGTTTCTCCGTGCTTCGGAGGGCACGTTAAGCCGCCGGTCCCGGCTGTTGTCGAAAGATGACAGTGGTTAAGCTAAGTCAGTGGCCCTCGGGCGGCTTGAAAACACTCGCCTCCGCCAATCCGCATTTGAAGAGCGTGGTGGAGTATGCTCTAAACCTTTCGGTTGAAGGGAGACCCGTATCCCTGCAGTGGGATGAGTAAGGGTTGATGTGGATGGATGATAACTTATGTTAAACGCATAGACTACGATTTTTAGCAAAATTGAGTTAATACAATATCCAAAATCAGACACACAAGATCTACAAGTTTCCTAATGTGACATTTCATCATTCCTTTGGCAAACGTAGTGTTTACTTTAAGTATCGAGAGCCAGAAAGTACGTTTCATCAACAGTTTAGAATATTCACTGGATTTTAGAACTTCCCTTTGCGTCATGATAGTAAAACCTAAAAGGCACATCTTTCGAACACTGTGAACCGTAGTTTCTATATAAAGAAGCGTCGTGCAGAAGCGTGCAGGCTTTCTGCATGCGGCGGTGGTGGCCGCCACCCACCACGCAGCGCCAATTCCGGCGGGACGAGGGGAGCCGAGTGCCGCATAGGCACGTGGAATGTGAGAGGTGGATTGAAAGATAAGACGAATGAACTGATAGACGTAATGAATGATAGACGTTTGGATGCTTTATGTGTGACAGAGACTAAGCGCAAGGGGAGCGACACCGATGATCTGCCCGGTGGTATGATGGCCCTATGGTCTGGGGTAGACCGTGACGATCATGCCAGTGCTGGTGTAGGTGTCGTACTCTCCTCTCGCTTAGCCACTGGTGTAAGAGATTACTGTTTGGTAGGGCCTAGACTTCTCTGGGTTCGTATTAAACTGGGCATCACGCGAGTATTTTTGGTTGCAGCATACGCTCCCGTAAGCTCAGCGTGTGCTCAAGAACTGGAGAAGTTTTGGGAGTCTGTGAGGGATGTTCTGGACTTAGTTGAAGGGAACGAAAGAGTGATTATGTGTGGAGACTTGAATGGATGGGTTGGGACCAAGCGATACAGCTATGAAGCTGTTCTTGGTCCGTATGGAGATAAGAGAGTGAACGAAGCAGGTAAGTCTATACTAGATTTATGTATGGAACGAGGCCTCCTCGTGTCGAATACTTTATTTCATCATAAGGATATTCACACGTATACATGGAGAAGGAATGATCAAAAAAGTGTGATTGATTTGATTTTAATAGATAGACGTCTCCGAAATGTTTTAATGGATACAAGAGCCTTTAGAGGCCCCACTCTTGAGACGGACCACTACCTGGTGGTAAGCCGGTTTGTGGGCCTTTTTAGGAAGTGGAGGCACTGGCGAGTGCGTATCCCTTTCGGAGATCATGAAAGGATAATGAGCGAAAAATTGCAAGATGAAAGTGTAAGGAGAATGTATGTGCATCTGGTAAGTGAGAGACTTGCAAATGCAAGCCTCTCCGACTCAGATGTGGATGATTGTTGGAAAGTTTTGAAAGAAAGTATGGTGAATAGTGCAAAAGAAGCTTGTGGATGCGCAAAGAGACGTAAAACAGCGAAAGGAGATGCCTGGTGGGATGCGGAGGTTGAATCCTCCGTAGCAAGAAAGAGGAAAGCATGGCTGGATTACGTATCATCTTTGCCTTTAAATGAAAATATGAGAGAAAAGAAGAAAGAAATGTACCGTCTATGCAAGAATGAAACCAAGGCTTTAGTGAAAGAGAAGCGTGAAAGACAAATTATGAATGAGGAAGAGAGGCTGACGAAAAACTTCGAGGCAAATACCAAACTCTTTTGGAGAGAGGTAAAGAAGTCTCGGAGTGGTTCGTCGGCATCCAGAATGGATAAGATAAAGTCTAAAGCTGGTGTCATTCTTGCCAACACTCAGGAAGTGTTAGAACGGTGGAGTGAATATTTTGAGGAAATGTATGAGTATGCCTCGGACGCTGGCAATGAGAGTGAGTCGGATGCTTACTCCACGTTGACGGCGTCCGACGAAGGCATAACTATGGATGAGATCGAATGGTCGATACGAAGCTTGAAAAATGGAAAATCAGCGGGAATTGATCTGATCACAGCTGAGATGATCAAATTAGGTGGCACTTACGTCCGGGACGCCTTCTGGTACCTATGCAACCTATGCTGGAGAACTGGAAGGGTCCCAATGGACTGGAGACGCGCAGTCATCGTGCCCTTGTATAAAGGCAAGGGATCACGCATGGACTGCGCCAACTATAGGGCCATCAGTTTGATCAGCTTAGCAGCAAAAGTATATGGAAAGGTGATTGAAAGGAGAATGAGGGTGAAATCCGATGAAATGCTGTGGGACGCACAAGGAGGTTTCCGAAATGGAAGGGGATGTACGGATCAAGTTTTCTCGCTCCGCAATATCGTAGAGAAGCATCTGGCCATAGACCGGAAGGTTTTCTGCGGTTTTGTGGATCTTGAGAAAGCCTTTGATAGGGTTGTGCGAAAGGAACTGTGGGACATATTGCCGAGATATGGGATTGACGGTTCACTGCTCCGTGCTGTGCAGTCCACTTACAAGGATTGCTCAGCATGTGTGCGGATAGACGGTGGCATGTCACCCTGGTTTGATGTCAAAATTGGTGTCAAACAGGGTTGCATGCTATCTGCTAGGCTGTTTATCCTGTATCTCGATAGTTGTCTGCAGAGAATAAGGTCAACGAATGTGGAATTGCGCATGGGTGACCAAGTGGTGAACTGTCTGCTGTATGCAGACGATGCCGTGCTATTAGCAGATACACCATCTAAACTGCAAACACTGGTCACAGCGATGAAAGACGACTGTATGGAGAAAGGCTTACTACTGAATGCGAAGAAAACAAAGATAATGGTATTTGAAAGAGAAGAATCCAGAACTAATGTAAGGATTACGATTGATGATGAAGTGTTGGAACAGGTGGATGAGTTTGTATATCTTGGATGCGCTTTCAGCAGGGATGGAAGGTACACCGCAGATGTGGAAAGACGAGTGAGTGCTGGGAATAGTGTGAATGGAGCGTTGGGAAAACTTCTTGGCAGTAAAATCCTGAGCCAGAAGGCACAACTCGCTATACACAATGCAGTGTTGGTCCCAACGCTAACTTATGGAAGCGAGAGTTGGGTATGGCAGAAAGAGCATGAAAGTAGAATAAACGCGGTTGAAATGCGAGCGCTGCGCAAAATTTGTGGCGTAAGGCTCGTAGACCGTATTCGCAATGATGATGTTAGAAATAGAGTTGGTCTGAAAGAGAGCGTCGGTGTTAAAATAAGAAGAGGCATGCTCCGATGGTTCGGGCATGTAGAAAGAATGCAAGATGAAAGAATGACGAAGCAGATATACAATGCAAAAGTGGAAGGATGTAGGAGCCGGGAAAGGCCAAGACTTACCTACCATGACCAAATTGGTCATGTTCTATCAGAAGGTGATGTCAGGAGCCCTAGAAACCGGCGTGCGTGCATGAGAAGAGCAATGAATGTTAAAGAAGCGAGTGAGATATGTAAGGATCGAGTCACGTGGCGCTCGGTTCTCTCTGCCTACCCCGCAAGGGATTTGGCGTGAAGTTATAGATAGAGAAGAAGCCGCTCCACCCAAGCCAGAGAGCAATACGTAAAGACCGACTGGTATAACGCAACATAAACCATTCTCACTAGGGTAGGTGGTCCAACATCGCGTAGCAATTTAATCACATGGACGAATTTCCTTATTTTTCCGGTGAGTTTTTCATCAATAATGACGCCTAAGTATTTAGTACTGGATACTTTGTAAGTACTCACAGTTTCAGGATCTATGTGTAGGATGGATATTGTAAGTGCATGTGTGAACTTTGACTTTAACAGATAAGATTAGACTTGTCTGTGTTTAACGTCAGCAAGTTTAGGCTTAACCCATCTGTAATCAAACCAAGACCACGTTCGGGAGTTTGTAATAATCTGTTCCACGAGTGTTCGTGGAATATGATAACAGTATCATCGGCATAATTAATGATATTCGCATTTGACAGATTTAGTGACGAGAGCTTGTTAATATATATTAAAAATAGCGTAGGCCCAAGGATACTGCCTTGTGGGATGCTATAAAATAATTACGAGGACTGGCTGATAAATACATCGACCATACCACCACTTTTCAGTAAAACCTGTTGACCTGGTTTGGGTATAAGAACAGTAGTTGGGCAATTTAGGGATTATAATAATCGTGAATCTGTAAAATATATAAAGAGAAGAAAATATATAACGAAAGCAGATATACAACGACTGGCCGAGGAAGACCAAGACTCATCTAAAAAGACCAAATTGGTCATATTTTATCAGAAGGTAATGTCAGGAGCTATGAATGTTACAAAAGCGAGCAAGATAATAAAAGGACCACGTTTTTGGCGCTTATTTCCCTCTGCCTATACCGACTTTGATTGAAGATATAGGGATACATTTTAATAAATGTCGACTGAGGATGTCATCCTTATCAACAATATAAGAACCCCGTATAAACTACTATAATATAAATAAACTTCTGATAAACATATAGCGTCCTTGCTTATGTATATTTGCTTTATTCTAAGGTTACATTTTTCAGTATATATTTTTTATCAGATTCCACGGCATTTCTAGTAGATTGGTACGGACCTTTTTAGCTCTGTGGAATAATTTGTGCAGCAACATTTTGTGAAGGTAGACGGTGACGTCGTGGCGCGTTGTAAAAATAGGGTTCTTGCCTGTCGCCCATTTTGATGTGAGCAGTGCGTCCACCGCTTTTGTACCTGAAAAAAAAAACGACAGTGTTTTGTTATTCGGTGTAAATTCACCTTCTTATAATTATATAAAACTTATTGTGTGTATGTTCTCTATGGACTCTAAAACAGCTGGACAGCTTTTGATGAAATTTTCAGGCAATCATCAGATTAGCCCGGCAATATTTTAAGTGTCACATTTTATCACGAAATAAACTTTCATTGAACACAATACGAGTACATTCAGAAAAAACTATATAGTTACATTGCATTGCATATAAGTAAATATTCCAAAGATCGCACTAGAATAACCATGATAATTTCCGTAATTTTTATACAACAATTTTTCATTTTTACACCTTATAATGTAGTGAATCTCGAAGTAGGAACGCATTATTCCAGTCCCCAATAAGCATGAACCGTTAACACATCCGATGTATGAACACTTTAAAACTTTTGCATTTATCCAGATTATATGCGCCATTCTCACTTTTGACAAGATGTTAACGCTGAGTATTTTCTGTCTCCGATTATTTCTGTCATTTCTTATTTTTGAAGTTATACTTCCAATGCGACTTCCAACAAGGTTGCGTTAAACGTTTAACGCTACCATGGAGGGGGAATGGAAAGAGACAGAGCGAGAGTGAATGCGTGGCACTCGAACACAAAAGTACAGGTTGAATCTGCTAAATGTTTCACGATATTACCGGTAGTTGGCGCTATAGTTAAAAATGTATAACATTTGTATTTTACATTTGACTTGTATGTAATACATTCCATAAACATCGCCGCTACTACTTGATAGACGTTTTTTAATTTTACTCTAATAACCCTTCTTATAAATTAAAATATTTAATATAATTAATACTAAATATTATTAAGTTATTAATGTTAAATATTTATTTAATGATGCCAGAGAAGTATAACTTCTCACGCGCGTACATAAGTTCCAACCGAAGTTGTATTAAATATACGATATTTTTGTTAAATTATTTAGTTTTTTATTTTACGAAATGATTAGCCAATTCTAGATTATTTTCTCTTTTTCAGAAAAATGTGTCCGTATTTTTTTGCCGCCATAATAGTGATGTTTAGGTTAAGAGATAAAGAACTAACCTATCAACCGACTGCTGCCCGGTTCGAATACTGGCAAGTACCTCTAAATTTATGTTTTCGAATGTGTGTAATATGTGTTTATGAACATATTTGCAATTATCGATTCCTCGGCGGTGAAAGAAAACATCAGAGGAAACCATCCCGCACGTACACGAAAATTTATTTTGAAAGCGGTGTGTTCCAAACTGAGACAGGCCTAACTTTCCCTTTCGCTTGCGGAGGACTGATGGTAGTCGCTCTATGTAAAAGTCATCATCTTTTCCAAATTAGGAACGACGCTAGGAAGAAAACGAATAGGGAAGTTTAGGTAAATAAGCGTCCGACCCATAACAACAACACAACATAATCAACTTTAAACTTAACTTAAACACTAATATGAAACATCAACAGCTAACATTAACAGCGTGTCTAAAGATTTGTCATGGACTATAAAATGTAACTGCAATACTAAACACGGACCTCGAAATGTATACCAACGATAACCTATATAGGTCAGTAGTACAGCGTGAAATGTAAACGATGACAACTTTCGATGTATAAATATAAAGTTTATACAACGTCGCAAGACAAACAAGCGTAATGCTCGACTAATGATACAGCAATCATAGCAATGGCTTGGAATATTCTGAGTATAGCAACCGTGTTGCTACAGCCACTCTTTAGGAGCTTATTGCTAACCTCACTCAGAAACAAGAACAACAACCATTCACAGAATTATTATTAAGTTATGTTTTTTCGTGGGATGAAAAATTTTCCTCAATCGCGTTGCTTCGATGCTTCCCATCCCTTTTTCTCCAGCCTCAATGGTTATTTGGCAGGGTGCATGGCGTGCAGGTGAGGTTAAGTTTGATTCCGACGATGTTAGTGAACCACTTACACCCACATACGTTGTATGTGTAATTGTCATGAGAAATCTCAGCGCAATATGTTTTTGCAACTTCCCCATATATAACATTGACGTTGCAATGAACACGGATAATAGAATAACGAAAATGTACTAAGCCTGTATTTTACAAAAGTCATGTCTCCTGAAAGTATGGAGTACAAGACCCTACATCTCTGGCACATTAAAACATTAATTATCTATCTATCTATCTATCTATAACTTCACGCCAAATCCCTTACGGGGTAGGCAGAGAGAACCGAGCGCCACGTCACTCGATCCTTACATACCTCACTCGCTTCTTTAAATTCATTGCTCTTTTCATGTACGCTCGCCGGTTTCTAGGACTCCTGACATCACCTTCTGATAGAACACGACCAATTTGATCATGGTAGGTAAGTCTTGGCCTTCCTCGGCTCTTACATCCTTCCACTTTTGCACTGTATATCTGCTTCGTCATTCTTTCATCCTGCATTCTTTCTATATGTCCGAACAAAGGGAGCATGCCTCTTCTTTTTTTAACACCGACGCTCTCTTTCAGACCAACTCTGCTTATTATTTATTATTAATTTTAATTATTAATATCTTAATATTAATTATGTTACAATAAATCACTGAAAATGTAACAAAATGTAATTTTGTACCATGTGCGTGTCAAATGTCAGTTTACAAATCTTATATATTAAAATCGAAGTGTGCAAGTACTCGTATGTTCCCTATGGACTGCAAAAATGGTTAAACCGATTCTGTTGAAATTTTCAGGTAAACTTCAGATTAGCCCAGCCCAGGATTACACATTCACCGACTAAAACACCCCCTGGGACTGCCTTTAGCCGGGAAGGCTACAAAGGCTTCATCTGAAGCGATCACCCCAGGGGAACGGGGTGACGCAACAAAGGATCACCCCTGTGAAATTATTAAATATATCGGATCAGCCGTGAGAAGTCAAGGGGAATGTACTCGATATTAGAATATTTCATTAAATCATAATTTATTCTATTAATCATCAAAGACGCAACAGATATACAATGCGAAAGGGGAGCAATGTAGGAGTCGAGGAAGACCAAGAGTCAGTTATCATGACCAAATTGGTCGTGTTTTATCTAAGTGTTCTCAAAAGCCCTAATAGTAGTAGTAGTAGGCGAGATAAGATATATAAGATTTTATTAAAGTAAGAGTAAATTAAGTACAAAATCTACATTGTAATTCTTACAAATGAACGTAAACAAATATTGACATTTTGTGGGATGCGTCAGTTTACATGGTAGCAATCGATCTATAGGTCCATACGTCTTGTGTTCCGATCGTCGTGGTGCGTCGTACCCGCGTATGTATGTGATTTCATACATCTGCGCTGATATCAACATCGTCCGTCGTTCCTATAAACTCTGAATCATATTCGACTGTGCATTTCATAACGGATTACCACGCGTGTTTTTATGTGCGAACGTAATTAAAACATTAACAGATAGGTACTTTGCTGTTAATCTCATAACAGTAATGAGGTGGCCAGGCGACTAAGCTGCACTGGGGGTTTTTTTATGGAATAGCGACTTTTCTGGAAAGAAATCTGTATAAATAATTTAAAAAAAACGAGTGTGCTTTAGACCACACGACTGAAGTAAAACTTCTTTAGCTCCATATTATGATACAGATATACATAATAGGCCTGCACTGTGTCTTAGATATACGAAACTATCGCCATAAGAGAAAGAAAGAAAGAAAATGTGTGCTCGCACCTCTCTCTCTTGCCGCTACAGTAATATACGAAACGTAACTCTCTTTTTCTATCTTCACTAACTTACTCCCTATGAACTTCCGTTTGCCTCGACCGATCACTCTTTTAGTAACGCTCACGTCACGTAGTCACCAACGTCCCAAGACAAGCGTGCGTAAAGAACTTTTACTTCAAAAGCAAAACCTTCTCTAAATATAAAATTGAATACAAATGGTTAGAGCCATTTTCAATATATCTGTAACTAATATAAAGCTGACGATGAACTTCCGTTCGCCACGACCGATCACACTTTTAGCAACGCTCGCGTCACGCAGTCACCAACTTACTCCCCAAGTCAAGCGTGCGTAAAGAAGTTTTACTTCAAAAGCAAAACCTTCTCTAAATATAAAATTGAATACAAATGGTTAGAGCCATTTTCGATATATCTGTAACTAATATAAAGCTGACGATGAACTTCCGTTCGCCACGACCGATCACACTTTTAGTAACGCTCGCGTCACGCAGTCACCAACTTACTCCCCAAGTCAAGCGTGCGTAAAGAAGTTTTACTTCAAAAGCAAAACCTTCTCTAAATATAAAATTTAATACAAATGGTTAGAGCCATTTTCGATATATCTGTAACTAATATAAAGCTGACGAAGAACTTCCGTTCGCCTCGACCGATCACACTTTTAGTAACGCTCGCGTCACGTAGTCACCAACTTACTCCCCAAGTCAAGCGTGCGTAAAGAAGTTTTACTTCAAAAGCAAAACCTTCTCTAAATATAAAATTGAATACAAATGGTTAGAGCCATTTTCGATATATCTGTAACTAATATAAAGCTGATGAGTTTATTTGGAACGTGATAATCACTGAAACCTTCAGTCGGATTTTAAATCTTCTTTACATTTCATAGCCCAATTCCTGAGGAACGTTATAGGTTATTCGACATCACGATTCGATCCTTGAAAGCCGAGGAAAAATAAAGAAAGTAAAAAAGCGGTTTCGGGATAAGTACGAAGTTACGGGATACAGCTCGTTTGTGTATATACAAGAAATGCTCATTTAATGCAATAACTTTGACTTTGACGAGCTCGGTGGCTCAGCCGTGAATGACGCGACTTTGACACCAACGCTCGTGGGTTCGATTCCCACACAAGGCAAACTTTTGTGTGCATGAACATGTCTGTTTGTATTGGTCTTAATGTTTTAAGAGATGTAGGGCGCATCAAAACAGCCCGTCTGGGGAAGAACCTTCATCTCACAGAAAACCGCAGCCAAATAACAACCCCAGAGGGTTGTTGTGTTCCTGCGTGTGAGCGAGGTCACCAGTAAGCTCCCAAGGAGTTGCTGTGTAAGCAGCAGAGGAGGCATCGCGCGAGTGATACATAATATATCGCAAGCGTTAATAGACTATGGTACCCGCTTTACATCAGGTGGGCCGTAAGCTTGTATGCCTCCCGACATAGTATAAAAAAAAACTAGAGATTTTTTTATGCAACGTCGGGAGGTATTCAAGCATACAGCCCACTTTCTGAAGTTCTATAAAAACGCGTTAAGTAAATGGTTGATGATGGTATACCTGTGAAATACTCCACATGGTGGTTCAAGAACTTGGTCTTCTTGGTGGGTACGTTCGCTTTAAGCCACTTGGCTACCGAGTACTCTTCGCTTGTAGCCTTCTCCGACTCAGCTGGCTCCCCGAATTCCTGGCAAGTTCAAATATAGATAGTTTAGATCAGACAAAGGAAAGCGCTTTTTATTTGTCTACCATAAAAGTTAGCCCAAGCGACCTAGGTTTTTTTAATAGTTCGTCGGGAGGCATACAAGCAGACGAACCTGATGTAAAGCAGTTACCGTAGCCTACGAACGTTTGCAATATATCAAGTGTCACTCACGCGATGCCACCTCTGCTGCCAACACAGTAACTCTTTAGGAGCTCACCGGTGACCTCACTCACACGCAGGAACACAACAACCTAGGGATTTGTTATTTGACTGCGGTTTTCTGTGAGGTGGAGGTACTTCCCCCAGACGGGCTGCTGTGATGCACCCTACCTCTCTTAACTTAGGTTTAATACCTTGCAAATATTCTTAAGTCATTAAAACTTCGGTATACTATGCATATAGTGAAAAAATTAAATATTCTTAACGGGGGAAGAAAAAGTGAAAAACACATTTTATATAGACACATATCATCACACCTGTCTCCCATTAGGGTAGGCAGACACTGGAACGCCAGGTGTATCGATCCAAGCATACCTTTCTCGCCACTTCCATACTTATCAACCTCTTCTCGCACGCTTTTCGGTTTCGGGTGCTTTTGATTTGACCCTTTTTCAGCACATCAGCTATTTGATCCATATGTGTGCGTCCGATATGTCAACTCACTCTTGCTCGATATACTTCTTTCGTAACTCTTTTGTTATCCATGCAAAATACATTTATATTACCAGAATATGACAGACCGTGGACTTTTATTAAAACATATTATTTTAGGCAGTTTTGTACATTCAATTTCGTTCAATATTCACTGGTCAAAACTTGTTTTTTTCTTTAATTTATAGGTCCGAGATACAGAGTCTCGAAAAAGTGTCAAATTTACAGAGCTTATAACAGTAGTTATGGTATTTTCCACACTACCGTCCAGATATATTAGTTACTATTGGCAATAGTACCCAAAATTCTAGATAGATTGCCAAATTGGAAATATAAACATATATTTTCAATTCTAATTTATCTAGAATTTAAAATATATGTTTATATTTCCAAATTGGAAATATAAACATATATTTTCGCCGTTGTGATTATACCAAATGTAAATTAATATGTTTTTATTACAGTGATATGTTACAGAGCTTATAACAGTAGTTATATATCTTCTTCCCGAGCTTTTGACGAGTGACATTGTTGTTTTACTTGAAATTTTTACAATTCAGTATAAAATTAGACTGTTTTGTGTGACAATTTCGATAGCATTTTGTAACATATATATATAAAACAGTAGTTATGGTATTTTCCACTACCGTCCAGATGTATTAGTTACTATTGGAAATAGAACCCAAAATTCTAGATAGATTGCCAAATTGGAAATATAAACATATATTTTCGCCGTTGTGATTATACCAAATATAATATAGCTACAAAAGTATTTCAAGAAGCACCTCGGATTTTCTATTTCAGTATTTCATAATTCTAAATTGTAATATAAAGTTCTATTACAATATTAGAAAATATAACAAACATTTTTTTTTAAATCAATTTGATGTTGCAATATAAGCTCAGAAACACAATAAGAACATTACGGAACTCTAAAAAGCGAGTCGTGACTTTCACTAGGCCACTTTTATTTTTATCTAGCCCCCCCCGACCGCGTGGTGTTGGAATTTCTTCACAATTTCAAGGGTTCTACTTTTAAGTTTTGTTACACGACATGTACTAACGTCGCAACCACTATTTTTTTTATACAACGTCGTGAGGTATACGAGCGTACGACCCACCTGATGTAAAATGGTTACCGTAGTTTAGGTACACTTGGAACACAGGAAGTATCGCATCTACGTACGTGGCCTTAGTTTTTTGTGAGGTGGAGGTATTTCCCCTTGCTTTGATGCATTTTGATCCCCAGTCTCTACCTCTTAAAAACACCCAGGCCAAGACAAACATGTTCATGCACACAAAATGTTTGTCTATTGTGGAATCGAGCCTACTAACTAGCCTAGAAATGCCATTGCTAAGCACTCCGTCACCGGCTCGTCAAATATTTGTCAATAATAAACTTTAGGAAATTTATTATTAATATGGAAGACTTAAAAACGTTTCCAATTCATAAAAGTAGGCACATTTAATCAATTTGTTCGTGTTCAGATTTACGATTGTCGACGAAATAACAAAACATTCATACTAATAAATATTAGTATTTATACAAAGCGGAAGAGTTTGTTTGTTTAAACGTACTAATATTTCGAACTACCAGTGGTATTTGAAAAATATTTTGCATTTAATAGCCCAATTCTTGAGGAACTCTATTCCACACCACGATATGACCCCTTTACATGAACATGCCTTCGTAACGGGTAAACTATACTATGTATGTATGTATATCTTCACGCCAAGTCCCTTGCGGGGTAGGCAGAGAGAACCGAGCACCATAAGACGCGGTTACATACTTCACTCGCTTCTGTGACATTCATAGCTCTTTTCATGCACGCTCGCCGGTTCCTGGGGCTCCTGACATCACCTTCTGATAAAACACGACCAATTTGGTCATGGTAGGTTAGTCTCGGTCTTCCTCGGCTCCTACTTCCACTTTTGCATTGTATATCTGTTTCGTCATTCTTTCGTCCCGCATTCTTTCTACATGTCCGAACCAACGGAGCATGCCTTTTCTTATCTTAACACCGACACTCTCTTTCAGACCAACTCTTTCTCTCACGTCTTCATTACGAACGCGGTCAGCAAGCGTTATGCCACAAATTTAAACTATGCTAAAAGCAAATGAAATGATCTCAAACTGGTAGTGCTCTCCCCCGCCCCTGCCGCGTGCGAGCGTCCCAGTCCTCACTCAACGCAGTAAATTTTATCATCATTCTTTAGCTGTCGAGTGTGTTATTAAATTTTGGATGTGAACGATATTTGTGTAGATAAACACTAAACTATGTCCCCCCTTTTTTTTTGTTATAATCAGCGATTTTTCTTTATACTACGTCGGGAGGTATACAAGCATACGGCCCACCTGATGTAAAGCGGGTACCGTAGCCTATTAACTCCTCTGCTGCTTACACAGCAACTCCTTGGGAGCTTACTGGTGACCTCACTCACACGCAGAAACACAACAACCCTCTAGGGAGTTGTTATATTGGCTGCGGTTTTCTGTGAGGTGGAGGTACTTCCCCAGACGGACTGCTTTGATACGCCCTACTTCTCTTAAATCTAATCATATAATGCCTCTCACTATGTAAACAAATTTAAAGACGCAACACGCCAAAAAAAGAAAGCAGGAAACAACAGTTTTCTTGGGATCCTGGAATACGCGCGGACAAAGTCACGGGCTGTAGTTTGTCCATCTATAAAAGGGATTATCTATTTTTGATTGTCAAGCAATGGTTGGGGCAACACGAACGTGAATAGATGGAGGATATCCTTCTCGTATATCCAAGGGAACTTGGTTCGTCGAAACAGTACGTGACAAGAGCGAGTCCACTTTTAGTTTAGTTTATTTTTGATCGACTGCCATGTCACCGTTATGTGACTGGATAGTTAAAAATGCATTACTTTTCTATTAAATCGTAACATCATTTTGTTAAACTGGTTGGTATAATTAAGTGATTTGTTAATTTGGATAATAACTCGTTATGATGGAATTTTAATGAATCTATACATATCAACACGCCAAATCCTTTGCGGGGTGGGCAGAGAAAACAGCGCCACATGATTTGATCCCTCCTCTTCTTCTTTCCCGTCCACTCGCTAATTCGTAACACATTCAGTGATCGACTCATATCTATAATATAATACTTTAAAATATATATATTCCATTACAAAATGGACTCTGATACTACTATATTTTTTTTATACCACTAAGGTGGAATCAAGCATACGCTGCCTGATGGTAAACAGTCACCGTAGCTTATCGACCGTCATCATCATCGATCATCGAACATATGTGTGCATGAAGATATCTTGTATTTTACATGTATTGTCTGGGTAGAGATCGATAGAAGTCGAAGAATTATACATATATATATAGTTCTTCTTTATAAGAAGAATCGAAGAAGACATTTTCAACTGCACCTCAGAAAACCGCAGCCATACAACAACTCCCTGGAAATTACTTTAGATCTATTGACGTTGTATATGTATATAAATATATAATGTATAGGAATCATTTTCATCAAACACCGCAACAATTAACAATTCTCTAGCTGGACAGTACGTACTACTATCACTTACTAAGTATGAAACAGTCAAACTTTAAACAATAGAGGCAGCACGGCTGTTCGACAAATCGCCAAGCGAGTTGAAAACACTTGAAGTGTCAATAACTTCAAAAACACACAAGTTATAGCGACGAGAACTAGGCTCTGATGTTACGTAATTTATCACTTCACAGAATTAACAATACCATGAAGGGTTGTTGTGTTCCTGCAAGTGAGGTGTGGCGCAGTGGTTAATAACGCGACTTTGACATTTGTGTGCATGAACATGTTTGTTTGTCTTGGTCTGGGAGTTTTAAAAGAGACGTAGGTTTCATCAAAGCAGCCCGTCTGGGGAAGTACCTCCACCTCACAGAAAACCGCAGCCAAATAACAACCCTCTGGAAGGTTGTTGTGTTTCTGCGTGAGGTCACCAGAAAGTACCTACGGAGTTGTGGTGTTAGCAGCCGAGGCATCGCGCGAGTGATATTTAATGTATTACAAGCGTTCATAGACTATGGCAACCGCTTTAAATCAGTTGGACCGTATGCGTGTATGCCTCCCGACATTAAAAAAAATACTTGCCGCGTTAACAACGGAAGCAGCTTGTATTAGAATCGTCATAAGCTACGGTAACCACTTCACGTTCAGGTGGGCCTCAAGATATTTTCAATGCAACATATGGAAACGAGCAAGCGACACTCCCTGTATTTGCAAGGGCTACCGTAACCACTTTATATATATATATATATTATATATATATATATATATTATATATATATATATATATTATATATATATTGTCGGACAAATTACACAGCGCCACCTAGCCTCAAAGTAAGCGAAGCTTGTGTTATGGGTACTAGACAACTGATAAACATACGTAAATACATTTTTTTTTGTAAATACATACTTATTATACATAGAAAATACCCAGACCAATACAAACAAGCTCATACACACAAATGTTTGTATTGTGTGGGAATCGAACCCAGGAGCGTTGGTGTCAAAGTAGCGTAACAGCGCGTTCCACCACTGAGCCACCGAGCTCGACTTTACATCAGGTGAATGTCGTATAAAATAAATATTGTCAATATACATACCTAATGAAAATGAACGTATGCTACTCCTTGTACAGTAACCGCACATAGGCTACGGTAACGACTTTAGAGCAGGTGAACCATATGCTCGTTTGCATCCCGACGTTGTATAAAACAATATTCGTCATTAAAAGTAAAATTAATTTTCATACGAGAATAAAGTTCTTTAAACCTGAAACCTAGCAAATAACTACTCTTTATTATATAAACATTCATGGTCTACGGTGACAGTTTTACATTAGGCATACTCGGAGACAAATAAATACGCCACTGAAAATTCTATGAACAATGTTACGTGAGATTTTTGCGGCCCACATTAGATGGTAAGCGGTCACCGCACCCTATTGACGTTCGAAACATCACGGGGTTGTTACTCGCGCGCTGCCAATCTTGTGATTATGGATGTTTCGTCACAGTACCCAGTTATCTCTCTGCCATTATCTCACCCTTCAAACTGGAACACAGCTATATAATTATAGCTGCTTGGCGGTAGAAATAGGTGAGACAGAGGTACCCATGCAGACGACTTTTGTACAAAGTCTCCCTCCGGTGAGTTTAGTTCCGCGACGAAACTCGTGATACCAATGTCGTATTGTTGACCGGATAACGGTGAATGAAACATGGCGGAGCGCTGGCAGGCTGGCTCGATCGCCGGAGTACTATGTGTTGTTCTCTAGTATCTGCACGACCGAGCATCACTCAGCGTTTTTTATGTTTTATTCCGTTCAGGAAAAGCACATTATATAACTGTCATATCTACTGTTACTGGCCATAAATAATGTTACATAGAAACTTTTCTTTTTTCAACTCTTTAATTATTTTGAATTTAGAACGTGTTTATCATGTTAAAAACTTCTTTCGATTTCCCGCCGTTTTACATATTTTTTTCGTGTTTATTATCAAATTATAATATGGAATGGGGTGTTAAAAACAAATAGGTTTGCAGTGATTGCCTTGCACAATGTGAGTATGTAGCCGTCGTCGGTCATATTTAAGGCAGTTCAAAAACTTGGTATCAGCCGTATGTTTGCATATCGTACTATCGACAGATATACCAACACATTCTCTATTGAAGCCCATACAATATCGGGGCGACCGCGTGCTGTTAGAATTACAAAGGTTGTTAATGCTACAAATTCGCCGCAATCCCATTCGGAAACAAAAAATCTTATCGCGAGAAATGAAGATTCCCGCTAGGACTCTGTCACGTATAATAAAACAAGACCTCAACCTCGGCGGTTATCGTCGATATACAGCGCATGCCCTAAATCAATCCACACACTTGTAGAGAGTGGCTCGATTAAAACGCCTTCTGTTCCGATACGCAGGTGAAAGGTACAGAAATAGCCTCTTTACTAATGAAAAATTTTCATGACTGAAGAGCACTACAACAAGCAAAATGACAAAGTGTACGCACACAGTTCTAAAGAATCCGCCCAAGTGGTCGGAAAGGTACAACTCTCGACGTTGTATATAGAAAAAAATCATTTTTTTGTTTTTTTTCTATATACAACGTCGAGAGGCATTCAAGCGTACGGCCCATCTGATGTAAAGCGGGTACCGTATGAACGCTTGTCATACATTAAGTATCACCCGGACGATGTCACCTATGCTACTAACACAGCAACTCCTTAGGAGCTTACTGGTGACCTCACTCAGACGCTGGAACACAACAACCCTTCAGAGTTAACAAAATCATGTTAAAATAATTGTGAAATTAGAAACGAACATAACATCAAACACTAATCGTTGTCTTTAACTAACACAAATGATAGTACAATATCACAGTTACTAGCCAATGTGCCATTAAAAAATTGAAAAATATTACATTAAAAAAAACTTACAAAGTCGCGCATTTTCGCACTAATAACCACGCACTACACACTCACTCAAGCCGCAGACGTGCAGTGAGACGATTCGCAGCGCCGGAGAAAGTGGGACCGTTAGTATCGCCGGTGTAATGGGGACATGGCTTTATAAAAAAATCACGGTCAAGAGTATTACATCAATTAAGCGCATTGTTACGTCATGTATTAAGGCTCTTTGAATTTTTACGCGACCGCCACCAAAAAAAGGAGAATGTTTTCAGGTCTGATGAATCTTCAGTAAGTTCTTTATTTCACCATAAGTACTAAACGCGTTTAACGATTCAGATTGTGATGTATCCTTACGCTATCCCGAGGAAAGTAGGCTGTGTGACATAATATCCTAATAAAACGATATCGAAAAAAAGATTGGAAGTATTCGAGTGAATGTGATGTCAACTTACATGTTTAAAGCGGTTTTTTAATTAATAAAATATAATCAATTCATTTTATTAATTATATATTTATTAGTTTATATACTTATTAGTGCGGAGTAGGATCCTAGAAGTCAGGGAAAACAACGAATAGCCGCCATTGCGATGTGGTGCTGGCATGAGGATGCTCAGAATCCCCTGGACATCTAAGCACACCGATCACGTCCCGCCTTACCACCCTTCGTGAACAACGCATGCCATGGTGCTTTGGCCATATCATAAGGGAAATACTTGTAGTTATTGGTAATGCTTACGGGAAGAGAACGCGTGGACGATCACCACAACGATGTACAGACCAAGTTAAAGAATGCTATCTATCTATAACTGTGTAAATCCCTTACGGTGAAGGCAGAGAGAACCGAGCGCCACGTGACTCGATCCTTACATACCTCACTCGCTTCTTTAACATTCATTGCTCTTTTCATGCACGCTCGCCGGTTTCTAGGGCTCCTGACATCACCTTCTGATAGTACACGACCAATTTGATCATCGTCGGTAAGTCTTGGCCTTCCTCGGCTCCTACATCCTTCCACTTTAGCATTGTATATATTTGTATATCACCGACGCTCTCTTTCATACCAACTCTGCTTTTAACCTCATCATTGCGAATACGGTCTACAAGCTCTCGCTCGCATTTCAACCGCGTTTATCCTACTTTCATGCTCTGTCTGCCATACCCAGCTCTCGCTTCCATAAGTAAGCGTTGTCGACCAGCACTGCGTTGTGTATAGCCAGCTGTGCCTTAAGGAATGCTCCTCGCAGAAATTTTACAACGTCGTGAGAAGTATTACCAATTGGTGCAAATGGCGGGAATGAGTTCGTTCCATGATGGTTGCCATCCACGTCAGTCATGATGAATACGACTGGGAATGTTTAATTATTATAAGTGCAGACGAGTTCTTTAGTCTCTTAATAATTTGACTTATTAGAAACAGACCCGCAACTCGTTACCACCCCTGTAGCGGACACTAGGCGGTTACTGTATGTCTCTTCTTCTTAGTGTTATCTCGTTTCCTAATCCATTAGGATGTGCGGGGTCCACTGCCTAAGGCTCAGGATTTGGCCAATATACCGATGTTTAGATGGAGCGATTGCCACGTGCGGACGTCTGACAGCAGTCGCTCCATCTAAAAATCAGTATATTTTAAGGTTGTGGTGGAACCCAGAGGGAAAACCAGACCTATCTTAGGTAAGGTCTCACCTCTTTCGAAATATAATTTCTTGGACGTGCGGGTTTCCTCACAGAGCGTGACAGAGACATGTGTGACAATGAACAGTGAAGTAGCCTTGGAACAGGAGCTCCATGGCTTCGATGTATCTAACAGAATACGCAACTTATGCAGCGTCGACCGCATTCTAGCTAAGGACAATCCCGGCTGTGTTCAATAGTTGATAGCCACGAAAATAATACTTAGGAAAACCGACGACACTGATATAGCGTAGTAACTTAGTTCATTGCTACGGATCGAGGAGTGAAGTAGAAAGTGAAGTTCTTATTGGCTAGTTCGCGGGTCATCATCGCGGCTCTTATCAGATTATTGGTAAAAATATTCGCCAACTGGTGAGTAGGTTCGAATCGCTAAGATATTTAAGCGCTAAAACGCAACGTTATTGTGAGCGCGGGGTGCCTTTATACGCAGTCAAGTGGTTTATTGGTTTGTGATGACAACCATTTAGCCGGTAAGCCTGGCTGTATGTATAAGCAACACCACCTCAAAAAAAAACCGTAGCCAAATAACATCTGCCTGGAGTATTGTGTTCCTGTGAGTGAGTGAAGTTCCTGCAAGCTCTTAAGGTGTTGCTGAAGGGGTGAAGGGCAGTGAGTGAGCGATATTCAAGGATTATCATCAGGTAGCACATTGCTGCGTAAGCAGTAGGTGTAGTAATCCACTTTACATCAAGTGGACCTTCCGTTCGGAAGCTTTTCGACGTTGTATAAAAATTTCAAATTTTCCAATTCGACGCGTCTGATTTTTTGTGTTTATATGACTGCGATATTCTGCGTCAATTGTGAACCAAATTTGGAAATTCTTTAATTATAGGAAAAGTCCAAGCGTCCATTCAGTGCACTATAAATTTGGTGTAGGATTGGTTACTAAGGTTTTTAGTCTTTGGATTTTTGAGTCTTTGTCTATATTTTTTGCGCTAAGACGGCTAAAAAGAGAAACGGGCGAAGCGGCTGCCCTCATGGCATATCACGGTTATGTAGTATCGATACTAAGATACGGAATCGTACTGTGGGGTAACTCGACTTCGAGCCAAAAAGTATTCATTGCTCAAAAAAAATGCCTTCGTGCGATATGTGATGTAAGCCCCCTAGAATCGTGTAAGCCACTCTTCAAAAAACTAAAGCTTATGACATTAACGTGTTTATACATATACGAGATCGGAGTTTTTGTCAAAAAATATCCCTATTTGTTTAAAAAATTTTATGAAAATCGTAGTTTCATGGCTAGAGATGTAACTAGATTGAAGTTTCCTACTTGTAGAAGTGCGTTCCAATATAGAAATTGCAACGTCATGACAGTCAAAGTGTTCAACCGAATTCCGAAAGAAATAAGAGAATTACCATTAAATTTTTTCAAAAATAAATTGAAGCACTGGCTAACTGAACGCTGCTTTTACAAACTAAATGAATTCATACAGTATTAATTGACAAACCTGTGACTCTTACATTATTAAATTTTATTTGACTGTAATGACAACAAACTTAGTAGTAAATGGATAAATAATTGTGGAATGACATTTTATTAATTTTTGAAAGATGTAGAATAATTTAGCGGACCTTTAGTATATGATATAACCTTGACAATATAATTTGGAATAATAGTATGGTAATAATATTGATTACAACAATTTTAATAAATTTGTTATAATATATCCTTAATTTCATTGTAATATAAATTTAACATTATAATATAAATTTGCACGTCAATTCAATGACGAAACATTGGAACAGCTTTACATATTAACACCTATTGTTCATACCATGTTTCTGGCAAATAAAGATATAAAGATATCAAATTTTTCTTTTGAAGATAAATCTGTTTGCCTCTTTGTTTATCTAAAAATATTGCATAGCATATGCTAGGATCCATTAAAGGCTTTTGGCAAGAAGCCAGCTACAGCACTAGCACAGCCAAAAGTTTAAAAATTGCGCCATTTTGTGGTCATATCTATCTGTCTGTCATCTTTCTAACAAATTACAAATGAAAGCTATAGGATCACACATACAGGATGTCACCGGTGACCTAGGAATATGAATTATTCAGCACAAAGCAAGGCCTATACTATATAGCACAAGTACAGACGAAAGTCCAAAAATCTGTATTTTGTAGTTAAATATGTCAGCTCGTAGTTCATGAAATCACAAATAAAAATATAACTTATCTTTTTGGCATTTTCTCTTATCACAAGTATTGTAATTACTACTACTGTTACTATCTTCACGCCAAGACCCTTGCGGGATAGCCAGAGAGAGCTGAGAGACACATGATTCGGACTTACACACAGAAGCAAGAGTGCTTCTTTAACATTCATAGTTCTTTGCATGCACGCTTGCCTATTCGTAATGCTCTTTCCCTGACACCACATTGTGATAATACACAACCAATTTGGTTGTGGTAGGTGAGTATTGGCTTTCTTCAGCACCTACATCCTTGGTTCTATTAGGATGCTCTATAAGATGCCTGATCTATAAATTCTTATATAAACATCTTATTTCTTATGTTAACACGAATATTAAAAGAACATAAAAGTTTATCTTTAATTATATCAAGTAATTGTTTTAAGATTAACTTCTAAAAGTTGTCACTTGTAAAGGAGTATTCTTTTTGAGATTTGATATGGATGTATGTTTCTAAATGAAGTTGGGACAAAAATCATAGAAAGTTGGGTAAGATTTGTAGAAAAATCCAAAATTTACCCAATGAACCCATGGTGTTAACCCCCTTTGACTGAATTTTTAAAACAATAAATGTTACACCTCACACATGTAAAAAAACAGCTGTACTAGATCTCAGTGCAAATACTGGGCACACTTGTGAAAATATGTTAACTGCTTATGATTTTCACAAGCTTTTCAAACTATATCCAGTGGCAAACAAGCATACAACTCGATTTGATAATTATGGCCTAGGGCTTACTTAAAGTATAATAAAGTACTAGTTGACGCTTGCTCTATCAAGGGTCAGTACCATTATTTGAAACAACTACTGAAAAAATACAAAAGTTTACTTGTTTGGGCACAAATTACTGTTTTATAAATTGTTATTTTCAGTATTTATTTAAATACAGTTGATGAAACATGAAATATATGTATACAGAAATTCTAGATTCCTAGAAAGATGTATTTAGTTTTTTTAGTTTCGTAGCACTAAATGTTAGAAAGACAACTTCTCCTCCCTCCATTTCTTTTATTTGAAGGTAAAAATTTATATATTTTTTATACATAATTTATACTTTATAATCACGCTTCACATGTAAGGATAAAAGAAAATATTTTAATTTGATTCAAAACAAAAAGATCAACCTTAACAAGTGTAAGTAGCATGACCAAGGCACATTGATTTTAGTATTAAAAAAGCTGTAAAACATATTTTCGCAAAACAATCTTTTTTTGTGATATAACTTATATATAAATGGATTTTTCCCATTATTTGTGCTACATAACATTGTTTCTTACCAAATTTCATGATTCTCGTTCAGCAACGAGAAGTAACCTATAGTTTTTGATTCCCTTGCGAGTGTCAAAATATGGACATAAACCAGGCATAAACAGCCGTATCTTTTGATTGCGTTAACATAGAAGTTTGATTTTTTCACTGCTCGAAGGGTTTGTAGACCTGAGTCGAAGGGTTAGTCGAGCTCGAAGGGTTAGCTTCACTCGTCCCTAAGAAAAAGGCTCTTGACAGACAGAGAGACAGATGGATAACAAAGTGATCCTATAAGGATTTTGTTTTTCCTTTTGAGGTACGGAACACTAAGAATACATAAAAAACTTACAGTTCTGTTTAGCTGCAATTAAATAATATGCCACATCGGGCATTCATTCAGCATTTCATCACCATTCTAATTCTATGGTAGAATATATTGTAATAACTTCGCCAAAAGAATTTTGCTTTGTTAGTTATGTCAAAATCACCTTAATGCCGAAAGTGCAGGGAAAAGTAATTGAGAGGGTGAAATCAAAGGGTATGAGCGGCACAGCCCCGCCGTGTGTCTCAATTATTTTTTCTGTACAGTTTAGCAGCTGAATTAATCAATTACATATACCACTCTTGCAGCTAAGCTAATCAATAAAAATAAATGATGTCCGCCTAATTTGTTTAATGCAACTGCAATCATATCAATTCCTGCTGAGTTTGTGTAGTTTAAATCCTAAAATATCTATGTAAGTATTCCGCCAAGCAGCTATATTTATATAGCTGTGTTCCAGTTTAAAGGGTGAGATATGACAGTGACATTACTGGGTACTGTGACGAAACAGCCTTAGGTCACAAGATTGGCAATGCGTGAGTAACATCCCTGTGATGTTGCGAGTGTCAAAAGGCTGAGGTGATCCTAGTCAAGGATTAGGATAGGTACAGTTTGATTTAGTATCAATATGATAAGCCAGTTTTTATACACAAACAAACATTTACATTCAGAGTTTCCAAATTCAAATACCAATATCTCATTACCTATCAATTCATAGATTAGTAATACTATTGGGATCCCCAATCCCCACACAACTTCTCCTCTCCAACTGCATCTTTCACATAATTTTGAACCCTGGATTCCATATAACTATATAACCCATAATGAAAGTAACTAAGTGTGTAGTCAAAGTAAATTATGTAGGTAATGAGATGTTGTTCAAACCTTTTTTCGCTGTAAATAAATTAAATGCATTTTAATAAATTAAACACATATGCAAATACATTACGACAATATAAAGACAATAGAAAAATTATTTAACAGCAGCAATTTTTTTTGCCAATGAAATTGGCAGATCTAGCCTTCAGCTTTCTTGTTGCTTGGGCATGCAAATTCATTTTTCCATTTCCTTGCAAATTGAAGAGCATGGCAAGGAATAAAAACACAGTCATTTGATTAGATCAATAATAAAGGATACTACTGTGCCAGCTATTTTAAGAAAAACGCAAAAACGGTGTAGTTATATATGTATACGGTATAAGCCGTCGTCCAAATAACATGTTACTTTTTAAACTATTAATAAAGTCGACGATTCATCGCGGCCAATGAACTGCGCAGAAAATATCTATAGTTTCAAAAAAGGAATAAATTCCAAATAAGCAGGTTTAATTTTATGGCGCAATTATTATGACTAGGAAAACCAAGGAACAAACGGAATAAGGGAAATCCGCACGCCGTAATATGGAAACATAGACAAACAATGGATGCAAAAAAGCCTATAATTGGGTGTCTACTGGACCTGAATGTTTTACGAAATTGTAATATACAACAAACAACACTTACTTCTTTACGTTTCTTAGTTTTCCTTTTTTCAGCCATTATTCTAGAACTTTGTCAACGTTGCAAATATTCGTCACAAGAAATGTTCACAGTCAATTCCACAAATTCATCAATTTTTGTACAATACACAACATCGAAATCGAGATTGACGTTGACTTTTGACTTGACGTTACATTTTTTTTTTTGGTTTTTTTTTATCCCCGATGGGAAAGGCAAAGGGATCAAGCCCATACAGCCACGTCATCAGTTTAGAACCATTTGAAAATCTTAATTCTATGTTCCAGCTTCAGGAAGTGTGCTCAAAAAATACTTGGGAAGGGTACTTCGACCCAATCAACCCAGTTTAAATACCACCCGTAAAACGATAGGAATTTTACAAGGTTTCCTTGATGAACTTATTCACGTCTTCCAAAAAGTGCATAAACGTGTTACAGTCAATCAGGCTATCTTTGGCCCAGTTTGAACATAAAAAGTTAGACCAATGTTTAAAATAATACGTTACTCAAAAAGATATACTTATTATGGTGGCTTTATGTAGCCTACTTCCAAAAAATTTACTCATTTACCAATAATCTCTAGGAAAATAGTTTCAAAATTCCATTTAACCACTGGGCCAATGTTAGATTGTGAGTTGGGCTTGGATTGGCCCAGGTCCCAATTGTAGGTTGTTTTTGCTTATTTTATTTAAAGCATTTTGCTAACATTGGCCTGCATATTTACCATAAAAACTACAGCTGAGAGCCATAGACAATAATTATGTATACATTCGTTTTCATTTATTAGTACTAAAATGGGTAAATAAATTGTTGCTATAGGAAAATCAACACAGTTTTTATTCAATCTTATTTTTTTGGTCAACAATGCGTTTTTAACTTATTTACTGACTTACCATATAGCTAAGATAATGAAAAAAGTATCAAAATAATTAAATTTTATTATTTAATCCTACATATCATGGGGTTAAACTTTGAAAAATTTCCATTCCATTCCATGGCCAGGAAGTCGTCTTATATGATAAAATACCTTTCTTTCTTTGAATATAAGCGTCATTCAGCATTCGTATGATATTTGTATCATTCATTCTTCAAAACTGAGCCACGGCCTTTACCACATTATCGCCAATCATCTGAAGTTCCCGTCTACCGTCATGTACTTCGTATGTCTCTATAGAAAAAAAATCTTCCTGTGCTATATCCAAACCACATTCTTCTTCATGCATCTTCATCTCCTTCCTCTGCCCTTTCTTCACACTTATCGAATATATCTCCTCCCAATATTTTGAGAATTTTGAACTTTGGGCCGGGCTCAAGTTACCCTTATTCACCGGTAATAATTTACCTGTTCAACATTTATGGCAATATCATGGGAATTAGCTAATTAACTCTCGTAATTTTTGAAAGAAATGATAGATAGACACATATGAGACACTTTAAAATAACACTTGCCTCCTTAAGTATTCAAATGACAACACAGCAGACAACTTTTTGGCGCTTTCGTAACAAACCGCTCTATTCACACCACAGAAAAAAGCAACTGACGTCTCAACAATGGTAGATGTCAATTATTTGGCAGAATCTGAGCATTTACGAAGATATATTAGAATCGATGTTTACAAATCTAGTTTGAAATACATAAAATCATAGCAAAAAAAAATCTATAATATGCATTTGAAATTTTGGGCCAATTTTATATTGAAGGCTTAAGTTACCCTGATCGACTGTATATTTGAGTTTTTTCATTGTTGTATAATTGCACTAGCACTTATGTTACAAACCACTATCAAAATTGTCACATAACACTAATTTTACACTGAATTGTAAAATTTTCAAATATAAGAACAATGTCACTCATCAAAAGCGCGGGAAGAAGTCTTGACGTTACAATATATTTTAATTAAGGTCTTTTATGGTTCTGGATATAAGGTTAAGGAATTACGGATTATTACAATATTTTTCTTTGTTCATTTCAATACTCTGTCTACGATTTCCTTAGATCAACGATTTTATAAATATTTTATAATCGCTGTAAATCTATGCAAAGGTATGTATTCTGTTTCTGAAAGTGATTATTGTTCTTTGAGAAACACTAGGAATTCTGTCGACACTAAGTCCAAGCCTCGGAAGCAGTCTGCTTGATATGATTCACTTGTCTACAATGTCAATTAATTGGATTAGTATAAGTAAGATCGTCCGGTGAAGACAATTGTGTTTCCGTGAGGAAAATAATGGTCAGTCGAATGGTCTCCGAATAAAAATAAGATAAGCACCGTTGCATGCACTTAGACAAGTCTTTCATTTTTTTTTAAATATAATCTCTTTGTATCTTATTCAATTATCTTATGTTACTATTTTTCTTTATTTAATCTGCTAGCAGTTCGAAAATGACCATTGGCGAAGTAAAAATGCCGAAAGAAACTTGTCAATATAGACCTCTTTTCAAATTGTCAATTAAATAATACAATAAATTCATGTAAGCATATTGTTATATAATATAATATTGATGTGATATAGAATTAAAGATTATTAAGAAAAGGCTGTCTGTGCAGATGATGATGTCGCAAATCCCTGATGTTGCAAAAGTCCATGTACGTTGTGGAAAGGCTGGGGTGCGTGTAATGAATACCACTTTTCTTTCTCCTTTTTGCCTTTTCATGAGATTAAAAGTAAAAAATAAGATGAAAAGCAGCGGACTGAATTCTGTGATTCAAGTGCGCGGACTCCCATCGTGCGTCTGCGAACCCGGCGTGGACCAGACAGTGCAGCACATATTGTTTCGGTGCCCCGCATTCTACAAACAGAGGTACGATTTGGAGCAGGAGTTGGGAATGCGGGTTACCGAAGAAACGGTCTCCAAAATAGTGATGAAAGAATGATGTATGAATGCGTTTATTTATTTATATTGTAAAATATTTAACTAAAATTGTATATTAAGTCAATATGTCTAAAATTGTATAGTAAATCAACCAAAGCCTTGCCCACGGCAGGGGTGTAAGAATAAAAAAAACTGCTGCTCCAGTTCGGGCTAACCCGGTCTTCTTCTCCGACACGGAGTGCAAGCTTTGACTGGCAACCGTACTTACAAATATTCCTATGATTGTCATACGTAAATGCCTAAATATTACTACACAGAAGATACTGATGTTCACGATAACACTTACGAATACAATGACCGTCGGACAATTGTAATAGAAGTAAAACCTTTTGTATTTAGTTTGTTTGCTCTGTTTTGAGGGTTTCAATAGAACTTAAGAGATAGTGTATAGCGTCTTTTGTTTTAGTGATTATTGGTATGTCGAAGTCTTGTGGATATATATCAAAACGCGATTATGTCGATTTGTTTACGTGCCGGCGAGTGTCAGTTGTGACTCAGCTGTTACGAACGGACTTTGCCGAATGCCATCCGTAGACATACGAATGCAGGTAACGCTCTGACTTGTAAAGTGCTAGAGCCCAGGTTCAAATCTTACAAAGTGAAAGTTTCTTTACAACTGAACTATCCTGTTTTCACGTACGCTTTTTTTTTGTCGTCATTTATCATTAATACTATACAGTTGGATACAGGATGGATTCAGAAAATATTACTTTCAGAAGAAGACATACATATTCACGAAAATCTTCTGACTCCCTTCAAAACTATTCTCTATCATCATCATGTGATTCAATTACGACAAAAAGCCTGCCAGATTTGTCAACTTACGACATTGGAGAAAAGGAAGAATTAAATAAAAAAATTACGGACCTTGAAACAAAACTAAAAAGCGCCAATAATGAAATCGATAATTTAACTCTGGAAAATAATAAATTGCACAATCAATTATTAAAGCAAGAACTTCGTATAAAAGAATTACTACATATCTGTTCATCTAATACAAAAAAGAATGACAGAAGGGACTCCATCAGAAAAAAAAAACCATAAGTACAATCAAAAGAAAAATCAACTTTGGAGATCAAGAAAATGAAAACAATACACCAACACGTAAAATATCACTAGGCGAAATATTACCAACTTTAACACCAAAAAACCAATCGCCTCACCCGGCTATAAATACAACGGAAATAACGAAGGAAACCAACATTGCTCGCGCAAATGTAACAGGCGACTTATCAAATCATGTAGTGAGTAACAATAAGGAACAAATACTGATCTTTGGGGGCCAAACATGTTCTGGATTGGGACTTGCACTCCACAACGCAAGAAAGAGTACAAAATATCAAACATATACTGTAAGCTGCTTTTCAAAACCAAATGCATCAACAAAAGACATACTGAAACTCTGCAGAAAGATATCACTAAAAGACAATGATAAATTAATACTAAGTGTTGGAGAAAATGACAGCAATTCATTTAGTGTGACTTCAGAGTTATATAATATTCTAGAACAGTTTAAGCACAATAATATTATAGTATTAAGTGTGACGTGCAATAACTATTTGAATGAAAAAAAATTAAATAATCAGTTAAAAATATTATGTAATCAATATAAAAATTGTAATTTTATTAATGTATGTAGTAAGCATGAGTATAGCCACATGTATAAATACTATAACGATTTATGTCACAAAATTAACTTTGACATTGACTACTTTGACTATAAAAAAAAATTTTTGACTTTCACAAAACACCAATCACATAAAGTTTGGGCTACTAAACAGACTTTTGAAAAATCAAAATTAGATCAACCTAAAAAGGGAACCATACCTTATTACTTCAAGTTATCACAAAATACCAAACATGAGCAACATACGATACCTAAAGAATGTAAAATTAATCAATTTAAGAAGGGCACGATTCCCTACTACTTCACAAAAATAGTTTCAAATACAACTATGAAATTGCAGAATATATCAAGTAATGACATAACTGCAATAAAAACAAAACAGCAGTTTTTTCTTTAGAATATTCCATCAGAATATTGCCAGTATACTTTCGAAAAAAGAACTTTTAACCATGCACTTAAGTGACCTTCAAAACCAGGGTAAGAAGCCTGACATAATTTGCCTATCGGAAACATTTGTTAAATCAGGTAGTGAAGGAAATATTATTATTAGGGGATATGAAATAGGGTCACATTACTCCAGAAAAACAGTAAAAAGAGGGGGGGTCTGTATACTTGTAGCTCAGGGTATTGGGTATAGGAAAATAAATGACTTTGATGAACTTACACAAAGCAACGTCTTTGAATGTTGTGCAATTGATGTAACGTCAAAAAATCTTGTTATTATATGTTTATATAGAACGCCTAACTCTGACAAGTCCTTATTTTTGAGTAGACTAGAATTGGCATTTCATATAATCTCTAAGAAATACAACAGCAAAAAAATTGTTATTACAGGTGATTTAAACATTAACATTTTAAAAAAGGATAAATATTCGGATCACTTGCAAGACATTTTACAAAATAATAATTTAAGAAATTTTATAAATGAACCTACTCGTAATAAAGCTTGTCTTGATCTAATGATAAGTAACATTGATAAGGCAGATGGCTGCGTTATTCCAACTGGTCTATCGGATCATTTCATGGCTCAAATGCTCTCATATCCCGTTGATAGTAAAAATGAACAAACAACAAATCATTACATTTACAAAAGAAATTATAACAAAGAAAATGTATTTAAATTTCGTGAGTACTTAAAATGCTTAAGTTGGTCTGAAGTTTATGGAGAAAAGAACTTAAATGAAGCCTTCAACACATTTCATGATTTCTTTTGCTTATTGTATAAACTTTGTTTCCCATTAACTAAAATTAAAATAAAAGCTCAAGCATATTCTGCGTGGATCACGAAAGGTTTAAGAATAAGTGCTAAAACGAAAAGATATTTGAGATACCGTTATTACAAAAATAAAACAGAAGCAGATAAAACTAAATTTAAAAAATATTCGAAAATATTAAAAAAATGCTACTTATCCGCGCAAAGATATCAAAATCATAAAACCTTATGTAATAGTACAAATACTTGTAGGACGTCATGGAAGATTATAAAAAATGAATCAGAAAATATATTGTCAAATCACATCACAGACAATATATCTGGTAACCCAAAAGATATCACAGAAAAATTAAATGACTATTATATTGACATGACTAACAAACAGGTAGATGATAAGCTATATAATGACAAAAATGTAAATAACCCAAAAAATTCCATATTTCTAAAACCCTTTGACGTCGAAGATATTAAAAAAATTATTATGTCGCTCAATAATACAAAATCAGTAGGATATGATGAAATATCAACATATATACTAAAACATTGTAAAAATGAATTAGCAGAAGTTATAACCTATCTAATAAATTTATCATTCGAGACTGGTTCATTTCCTAAAAAAACTAAAAAAGTCGATTATAAAGCCACAATATAAAAAAGGTGATAAGAGTCAAATAGAAAACTATAGACCAATTACTCTTATTCCTGTTATTTCAAAAATTTTTGAAAAATGTATGCATATACGGATGACCCAATTTTTTAAATCTCATAAAATTCTAAGCGCTGACCAATATGGCTTTCAAAAGAAAAAATCGACAACATTGGCAGCATTCAATCTAGTATCAACGATAACTAAAAGTATGAACGCTAAAAAACCGACAACCGTTCTATTTTTTGACATGACGAAGGCCTTTGACTTTGTTTCACATAAATTATTATTGTCAAAAATTGAAAGTTATGGCATGAGAGGTAATGCTCACAACTGGATTAAAACTTATCTTACTGAAAGGTCCCAGGCTGTTGAAATCTACAAAACAGATAACAGGAACACTAAACAAATATATCAATCTCAGTATAAGCAAAATAATTTTGGTGTACCACAAGGAAGCATTTTAGGACCGCTTCTTTTTCTAATATATATTAACGGCCTTCCCAGTGCACTAACTCACAAATGCGTATTATTTGCAGACGATATTTCTGTAATTGTAAGTAGCAATACACATGATGCTGACAGACATGTAAATGACATTAATAATGCCGTTAGTGACGTAAGCCAGTGGCTTCAACACAATAATTTGAAAATAAACGTAAGCAAAACTAATTATATAAATTTCAATAAATTAATAAAGGATAAACATTATATTATTAAATACAATGGACAGGCTATAAAGCAGGCACAAAATGTGACATTTCTAGGATTAATTGTTGACGAAAACCTTAAATGGACAAATCATATTGATAATGTTTGCTCAAAATTGAACAGATATGTATATGTTCTTAATAGGCTACGTAAAATAGCAACACAACGTACTGCGATTACAGCATACTATGGTTACATAGAGTCCGTATTGAGATATGGTTTGGTGATTTGGGGCAATGGTATTGGTATAAATAAAATTTTTATTGCCCAAAAAAAATGCTTAAGAGCTATTTGCGGTGTTCCTCCTTACATATCGTGTAAGCCATTATTTAAAAGGCTTAACCTCCTGACATTTTCTAGTATTTATATTATTGAAGTTTGTAAATTTGTAAAAAACAATATGAATCTGTTCACGCCAGCCGCGGAAGGATATGCAAGAAATACAAGAAATGGCAGTAGACTAGTATATAATCACATACCAAGGACAGAAATGTATATGCGAAATAGTTATAGCATGTGTATCAAAGTCTATAACAAGTTACCCGAACGCATTAGAATTTTACCTTTTAAGAAATTTAAAAAATGTTTAACTGAAATATTGTTACAAAAGGCATATTACTCAGTAAATGAATATTTAACTGACATAGATTTAGTTTGACATAATGGTTAATGGATCTATAATGACATCCCAATGTAATCACAAAAATATGTTTTGCATGCTATCAACGTAGCTGAATAAGTTGTCCTATGTATTGTATCTACCTAACACCTATTGTACCTTATTCATGAGCAAATAAACATTTATCATTTATCATTTATCCGATTACAGGACCAGAGCGCGAAATCTATCTAATGACAGAGAGGTGTGAGACTAACGTTATGTCTTCGAAACTAGTGATTCGTACAGCTTGACAAATATAACTTGGCGTTCTAGTAGCGGCGCCTCCTACGTTCTGCGTGTTGCCATATCTTGTATCATTTTGCCTAAATTTCCCAAAAAAAAACCGACTTTTAATGAGCCGTTGGTAAGGCTATTTTCGAATTTTTTGTATTTACCATATTCATTTATTTAAAGTTTAATCAGTGCCGTCTATATTATTTTTGTCTATAGTGAAGCTCGTTTAATTATGTAAAACATGCCTGTAAAGGTATATTCTCTGAATAAATGATTTGTTTCTTTTTTCTTTTGTAGAAGGTAACCTGGAAATCAGCTCATTGATTTTAGGTAGTTTTCTAAATCTGGATTAGGTTAATAGGATAAGTGTGGTCTATTAGCAGCGGTGATATGCCAACCATGAATTCTTCAGAATCATCCGAATCAGAAGAATCTGAATCGCTGCTATCTAAATTAATTAAAAATGTTTCCATTGCCGTTTCAAGCCGGTGCTCTGTAGAGCGATAATGATTTTCAACATTTTTGACATGGTTACAATGTTTCTGCCACTCTTCAGTGGTTATTTTTGAAAATGCATAATGAATTCTCTGCTCCATATTTTCAGAGAGACCCGTCACATTACTTTCTGCGAATATTCTTTTGAAAGAACTCCAAATTAACTCTATTGCATTGAAATCACAATGATAAGGCGGAAGTCTAACTGCTTTGTGACCATGCTCCTTCAAAATTTCATCTATTAAGTAAACATCTTCCTGTTTTATGGTTTTAATAATTTCATACAATTCCACTTTCCTCATAGTGTCCAAATAGGACAGATTATTTCTCATAATGAATTCTTGCATCTCTTGTTTTGTACTGCTCATTGTAACGCGTTTATTTGTTTTAATACGGTGATAAGGCGCGTTGTCCATCACTATCAAGGAATTGGGTTCTAAGTTTGGAATCAATTTTTCCTGCAGCCCTTTACTGAAAATTTTTCCATTCATCTCATCGTGGTAGTCTCCACTTTTGGTCTGTGACTTAAAAGATAAAAGGCTGTTAGGTATAAAACCTGTCTCACTTCCAGCATGGACGATTATCCATCTCTGACCTTCTGAGACTTCTGTAAGGACACCATCAGTTTCATCAGATTGCCAACATTTTTTGACTTTATAGCCAGGATGTAAATAAGTTTCATCCAAATAAACGATTGGCCTCGGATTATCACTCATTCTATTATTGTCCATTTCTCGTAAAAACCTTGATCGCCAGGCCACAATGTCATAGCGTCCATTAGTATTTTCCTTTTTGATTTATTTTCTTTAAAACGAAAACCCAATTTGTGCAACAGTTTTCTAAGAGATTCTACACTCCCCTTAAAATTTTTTTCTGCCTTTAAATCGCAATGCCATTTTGTGAGAGTGGGGATAGAGTTATTTACGTAATACGATTGGACTTTACGTCTAACAACACCAAGATCAAAGTCATCCAAATCAGAAACCGACAATTTTCTATTTCTGTGCTTTCCTGGAGTTACTAGTTTTACCGTCTTAGCCACGGAAGTACGGTCTCCTGATGTGGGGTTGTCAGTGCAAGCTGTCGACGTCGAAGGTTCTTGAGCTGCTTGTGCTGGACTGGGGACTTCAGTTCTGCGACTTTTCCTTCCGAAACTATACGACTTACGGTTCTTTCGGAAACACCTTAAAAATAAAAACAAAAAATTACATTTCACAAACTTTTTAAAGAAGCTCACTTTTTCCCCTAAATTAGTGAAAATAAATATAATGTGTTACTAGCAACATTTTACCTGTCATTGCCGCTGTTCGAGCAATAACATGTTGAAATGGAATAACCGGCCCATTATTATGTTTCTCTTGTTCACAAAAACGTTTCACTGCAAGAATAACTTCTCTATCTTCACTTCGCACTACTTTTGGCATGATTCGTAAAGATTTTATACACAAAAAACTAAATTTCTTTCGTACTGTAGATCTTGACAATTTCATCATTTGAGAAATGTCAAAATTAGTTCGTTTTCTTACCACACGCCAACTTATAATTGTCAGTCTGTATAGTAGTAATCAGAGTCGGCTCTAGCCCATGTAGCGCCCGGGTGCAATTGTTACCCTAGCGCCCTCTGCGGTCCAACCTAAAACTAAAAAAAAAAAAAATATGCTGCCATAGCAACGTTTCCTCCTTCCTTAGGGCTGTTAAGGTGTTTGTGTTTACACCTTAAACTTACATTACAAACAATGAACACAAATATAAAGGTAGATTATGACGTATGCTGAGTCTCGTCTCGTATCAAGTTTTCCACATCTGTCAAAATTCATTCTAACTGCGACCTTAAATAAAATTTGCAGAGTTCAATCTTAATTAGGATAATTATGTACATTTGACAGATTCGGAAAGCTTGATGCTAGGCCAATGTAGGTACCTACGCTGGTAAAAACTATTTTTGGGACGGAAGGAGTAAAAAAAATTACAAAACAAATTATGGTTATTTCAAAATAACCATAATTTGTTTTGTAATTTAAAAACTTTATTTTTTAAATTACAAAACAAATTATGTTTTTAATTTGTTTTGTAATTATGTTACAAAACAAATTAAAAACATAATTTGTTTTGTAATTATGTTTATTTAAAAACTTTATTACAGGCACAAATGTACTGGATGACTGAAATATTGTTATTCTGATGACTTAAATATTATTACAAAAAGTTACCTACCTACTTTCCGAGCTTTTGCATTAGCAAAATCCTTAATTATGTTACTGATTGTCACTGACATCAATTTTGATTACTTAATAACGATTTTGTCAATCCACTTTGCGACAATGTCGATCTCTTTAATAATCAATATTCAATACAATTACATATAGGTTTTTAATATTTTTGTATGTATGTATGTATATCTTCACGCCAGGTCCCTTGCGGGGTAGGCAGAGAGAACCGAGCACCATAAGTTTTAATATTTTTAGTTTAGAAAATTGATCTTTTGCTGTATGGTATGCTACTGTAATGTGAGGTAAATCCTAACTGCTGTGGATTGATGACAAATCAATCCTGATTGACACTGAACTTAAATTATTTGTAAACAAATAGGTACTTTAAAATGTCCAACAGTGTACAGTAGTGGATGGAATCATCAATGAACATCAGTAATAAGTAAAAAAAACATAATTACAAAAAAGTTACTTTTCGTGTTTTGCATTAGCAAAATCCTTAATTATGTCACCGACATCAATTTTGATTTCGTGTTCAATACTTAATAAAGATAAATTTGTCAATCGACTTTGCGACAATGTTGATCTAAGATAGTTTTTAATTATTTTTAGTTTAGAAAATGATCTTTCGCTGTGTGCTACTGTAACTGGTAATGTGAGGTAAATCCTAAGTGCTGTGGATAGATTTGGGAACACTGAAATTAGATTATTTGCAAACAAATACTTTAAAATATCCAACGGTGTAGTGGAATCATCAATGAACACCGGTAATAATTCGATTTCATTGAAGATCTCTTAGAAGACCTTATCCACGTCTGAAGAGCCAGCATGTCACAGTTTACTTTCTAAATTAGCACAATGTGTTTTTTTGTGTCTAAATCCAAATTGTTCCACTGTTTTATGAAATGAAGAAATGAAAATATTATGTTATTTTGATTTAAAAGTTCGAACCGTTCGTCGATCTTACTAATTGCGGTATCTAATAGGTAGTAGTAAAAATTTACTTTAAATTGTGTTACCACGTCTGTTATTAGCTCATCCTCCACCGCATAATCATAAAACCTCCTACGAACGCGAGGGCGCGCAGGTGCGGAAAATTCGGCTGTTGCCTCTACTTCTTCCGCTACTATTTTTGCGCTATTAAGAAATTCCTCAAAAGTAGAATCATTACGAAATTCAGACAAACTTTTTTTTACATGATCAATCATTTTTACCGCTTCCGACAATGCGACGTCTGACTTTTGAAGAGCCTTGCTAACTATATTTATCTTGCTTAAAATTTCAAACCAAATAAGCATAAATTTAAACGACTTCATTTTTGCCAGTAATGAATATGCCATATTTCTTGAATCCGGATCTTTGCTACTATCGGAATATATAGTAAACAATGCATCATACACTTTCCCCAGATTAAAACGTAGAGCTTTTACCGCTTCTACTCTGCTCTCCCATCGAGTATTTGACAGTGGTTTTAGACTTAAAGTCGGCACTTCTTTGGCAAGTATTTGCCAACGTGCTGTTGACGCAGAAAAAAAGACATAAATTTCTTGCACAATTGAAAAGAAATTAATAATTTCTAATAAACTTTTGGCAGCGTCATTCATTACCAAATTTAGGCTGTGTGCTGCACAAGGTACATAAAATGCGCGCGGGTTTAAGCCTAAAATGCGTTTTTGAAGACCTATATTTTTCCCTTTCGTGTTTGCAACATTATCATAACCTTGACCGCGCATATCTTGTACATCAATTTCGTTTGAGGTTAAAAAATGTAACAATAAATCAGTTAAGCCCTGACCAGTAGTATTTGTAATAGGAAAAAAACCCAGAAAGTGTTCTTTTATTTCAGCTTTGTTATTTTTAACATTTAAGAGGACGTACCGTACGACAACCGATATTTGTTCTTCGTGTGCAATATCTGGAGTGCAATCTAAAATAATTGAAAAATATTTGGATTGTTTCAATTCCAAAATAATAGTTTTTTTTATTCTTTCTCCTAATAATTGTATAATTTCATTCTGAATAATATGGCCAAGATAATGAGTCAGGCGTGACTCAGATTTTTGAATAAGGGCAATGTGTTCTTCAAGTACATTATCGAAATTAGAGGTGTATTCAACCAGCTTTAAAAAATTACCATTATCAGAATCGTATATTTTTTCAGACTTTCCGCGTAAAGCCAGACATTGTCTAGTTAAAAAATTAATTATGTTGATTATTCGTTCTAGTACTGCCACCCAACGTTTTTTCCCCGTTCAATTACAACCTGGTTCAAGAAATCTACAGTTTTTTCTTTTAAAATAACATTTTTTAATGTAATTTGTTCTTTAACACATCTTAGGTGACCAGCGCTCTTTTCATGGCGTTCTAAAGCTATAGATAAATGCTGCCAATCTTTGTAACCTATGTTACCATCCAAAGGAGTGCTATTAGCATGGAAAAGTTTACAATAAAAACAATAAACTGAATCATTCGATTTAGAGTAAACCAGCCAGTTTCTTAAAACGGTTTCATTATTTAACAATTTTTTAGTATAATAAACATTAGAAAAAGATATCTTCGAACTATTCATAGGATAGGAACTTTGTTTTAGCTGTACTGGTCCACGTTCAATCAAAAATATCCTCTGTTTGTCCGATAACAAATGTGGCCATAACGCGAGATCATTCATTACATCTTCTCGAAGTATAATTTCTAGGGACGTTTCGGCACAAGAGGGTACTTCGTCTTCTTCAGCTACCGATGACAAAGCTAGTAGCGGCGTTGAAGAGACAACTTCTGTTGTTGAATTACCTTGGTTTTCAGATGTCACCAGATGTTCGTCTGAGGATGGACCGAGTTCATCAGATCTAATAATAAATTTTTCGATAGAACTTGTATTCTTTTTAAGAGATTCTTCCTTCTCCAATTTTCTTTTTCGATTCTGTGCACCAGAGAGTTTTCTTTTTCCATCGACATCAGACATCTAAAATGAAAAATAAATTATGTTATTTGGGTAGGTAGGTACCTAGGTAATCGGTTTTAGTGTGTAAAGTGGTTCATCATCACCTAGCGATACTGCTTGTGTCGAAAGCGTTTATTTAAAGCCAGCGGTCCTGTGGTAACCGCTACACATCAGGTGGGCCGTATGCTTGTTTGCCACTCGGCGTTGTGTAAATAAAAAGTATATTTTTATAGGCACCTAAAAGTAGGTAGGTAGATACTATTGACGTAAATAAATATAGCTTAATGTTAATTCTGAATAAGTAATATTGCTCGTAAATGATGAAAGAATTATCAAAATCGTTTCAGTAGTTTTGGAGTTTGCCCATAAAAAATAAAATAAATCCGTCGCATTGGAACCCGCGACCCCTAGCTTCGTTCGTAGTACGAAGCGTGTGTGAACCGCTCGGCCACTCGGTCGAGGAGGTAGCACAGTCGGCATCACATAGACCCAAATTCTCAAAATATCCCAATTCATATTAATCTTTATGGGTTTGAAATTAGGTTGAAATTCAGTTGCATAAATTAATTATGGATAATGATAAGACAATCAGTTATTAAATTCCATATAACCCACAACACTCTGTGACACAAACATAAACCCACATGTATTAAAACCTCGTTGGTCAGAAGTTACAAATTACATTACAAGTACATACTACTCATACTAGTATAGTAGAACATAATTTAACTTTAACTTACCGTTTGTTCAGCACTGACCACTGCACTAGGATAAATTGATGAAAAATTCGAAGTACCTAAATTACTTATATCATCACTCACTATCACTCACTCACTATAATGTATTGTTATTTTCAGACTTTAATTTCACTTGCTAGTTTTTGACGACCTCTGACCCTGGTGAAAGTCGCAATCACAATAGGCGTGACAAAACTGACAAATCAAATTTACTTTTTTATACCATTTTAATCAAAAGAAAAGCTGATGTAGCAGAGCGGTATAGTGCAAAGTGCAGCACGCGTTGGCACATGCCTTTGAGAATTGCCGCGTCCGCCATGCCCATGCATGCCAATTTGAACTTTATTTTATAAATTATTAAGATTGTAAACTACCGAATTCGCAATGATTGTCGGCGTGCTTTCAAACGAATCAAAACAGGTGCCGGCGGCGGGCGGCACGCGCCTTTGGTAATGATGTGTCCGACACTCACTGCCACACAATTATAATCCATAAAATATCTGCTATAAGGTTTATTTTATGTTGAAACAAAAGTTACTATTTTTTTTTTTCTAAGCAAACCTGGGGTTCCTTTTACATGGGGTTGATTGAGTTATAACGCCCGGCGTCATAGCATGGGCACCGCCCGCGGCGCCCCCTACATCGCTGCGCCCGTGTGCACCGCACACCCTGCACACTAGGTAAAGCCGCCTCTGGTAGTAATAACGTCTGTCACAGCCTTGAAAGGTGTTTTCAAATTGAAAAATTGAATTGGAAAACATCCGACGTCAACATTAACGGCGAGTGTACCACTCACTTTGTATTGCCGATAATAATTCTTTCGGAATAATTATGTCGGACTCGATGGAGTAGTTGAGCGCAATGGTCAAAGACCTCGACCTCGACAAAGCATTCAACGAGTGGGTTTTAAAACGAACATGGACAAAATGAAGAATATACCGAATGTACATGTCTCTATCTTGTTTCAGTTGGGAGCTCAGTTCTCGAAGTTGTTGACGAGTAGGTATATCTTTCTCGTCTCAATGTCTGAGCATGTGGGCTATCTGTAATGGGAACATGGAATACATGAACATGAAGCTTTTTGTACATGAAGCTGTTTTCTAAAATCAGCAAATATGTGGGGCATTGCGTTGTAATTGTACTCCTGGCGAAATAGCTTGAATTCACGTTTAATAAGACGAAAGTTTTGTCCACTTTGCGTAGCCAATAATGACTTATAGCACAGTAACGTGGTCCCTCTCATAGAAGGGTGTGCAATAGAGAGAGCCATGTTCGAAATTTCTCTGCGAGATAGATTGATGATGATATATAAAATGAAGGTGTTGACAAATTATAAGAAGGAATGTAAAATCTATAATTTGGTAGATCAAAGAACGTACAAGGACGAAGAATTCTTACGACAGTTAAAAACATTGTCAGGGGTTCCTTTGCCCAGGCTACATTCATACAACGAGCTATCACAAAGACATATTTTCATGTATATGTTCACGCTAGGTTCCTCGCGGGGTAGGCAGAGAGAACCGAGCGCCATAAGACGCGGTCCTTACATAATTCACTCTGATGTTTCATTGATATTCATGATTTCGTTTCTGTGATATTCATAGCTGTTTTCATGCATTCTCGCCGGTTCCTGGGGGCTCCTGACATTTTTTTTAACATTTCCATCTAGATGTTTAATGAACTATGGCACTAATGTAATGGAATCCTGGAAATACTACGAAGATAATGTTTGCCTTTCAGCGCCCTGGATATAACACACCACTTTTTTTTATACTACGTTGGGAGGCATACAAGCATACGGTCCACCCGATGTACAGCGGGTATCGTAGCCTATTAACGCTTGTGATATATTAATTATCACTCGTGCGATGCCTCATCTGCTGCTTACACAGCAACTCATTGGGAGCTCACTGTTGACCTCACTCACACGCCACAACCCTCTAGGCAGTTGTTATTTGGCTGCGGTTTTCTGTGAGGTGGAGGTACTTCCCCAGGCGAGCTGCTTTGATGCGCCCTACCTCTCTTAAACCACCACAACTTATTCCAATCAGCATACATCTTGGTGTGAGTAAGTGGGACTAAGTCCTTGGAGTATTCCCAGTAAAGCGGGGAGACAGACTACTATGCTGTACGGCATTCCTAGCACAGTTATCGACCGTTTTATTTGCTGTAACCTGGTATTCGGGCAAGATGAACCTAAACATCTTGCTTTAGCATTTGTTCAAAGCCTGCTTAAGGCGACACCTCGATCGTGAAGCTTTAAAATGGCTCCGCCCAATCACCCCGCGCCCCTCAAGTGACACTCGACGCTCGATTTGTAAAATTTGAAATTAGCGCCTAATAGGTAACCTGGGGTCAACGTATAGTCAATGCAAACGAACAGAAAAGCTACGGAGTCGCGTCACACAAAAAAAAAAATATTATATCAATATTTAATAAAAAATATTGATTTAATTATTATTTAGCTTTATACATACTGAACCAAACATATTTATTTAAGCTAGACGGAAAACAATAGTAATAATAGTAATAAAAAACTACAGAAACGTATTCACTTTTAAAAGTTTATTGAAAGAGAAATCAATGACATCGTTTTATGTTTATATCTCTACAAGTTAACATGTCTCGGTATCTATGTTGTTCTTACTTAGGTCTCGTCCATACGTCCATACGTCTCATTGAATAAAAAATCATATCATAGCATAGAAGACAAACATTATGAAATCCTATGTTGCATTTATTACGAAGATAGTAAAGTATTTTTACGTTATTAAACCAACACTCAAAATATTCCACTATCGTTGTTATAAGCAAAAGTGCTAAAAGAGGCCGTTTTTGGCAATTATGCCTATAACAACGAAAGCAAAACATTGCAATTGTTGGTTTAATGACGTAAAAGTACGTTATTGTATTTGTAACACACGCAACACAGGACTTTATAATGTTTATCTTCCACGCTATAATACGATATTTTATTCCTTGAGGCGCCACTGGATGGCATGTATCCCCCTTAAGAAGAATGAAACACCAGCTACATAATACAACATTGTTTATCGAGAGGCTAAAGCGGGTCATTTGTTGATTCGGGCACATATGTTCGAGTGTCAAAGAGGTGTCTAAGATTTTAAAAATTACTGTTTTTGACCCTAACCGTTATGTAGCTAAATAAATTGATAAAATTATAATTTATAAAATTAATTTTTATTCCTTGAGCCTCTTTAATAAGCACAAACCTTGATTTGGTGCCTTCACCACCAGACTACATTCAAGCTATTTCACGTAATATATATAACCGCTATGAATAAACAAACGTCTTGAAGTACTCGTTTATCCTTGGCGCTAATTTTGGATTGGGATTGCAACAAACATATTTTTAAAGAGTAAATAGCTCTAGCCATCCACCTTGCTTGATGCATCGCCAGGATCCAGGAGGTCTGATTTTAATTTTTTTCTCATTATCTCCTCCTAGGAATATAATGGATAGTTCAATTACTTCCCGATAATCGTCACGTACAATGTTTTTTTGTAATTCTTGATTATAAAATATCAACAATTCTTTTATTATTGTATTACCAAAATGTTGTGTGACAATATCGGTGTACGATTGAATAGCAGCAGGATTAATAGTTTTCCAGTCGTCTCTAAATCCGCTCTATCTTTTCCACTCTGAGTGCTAATGCGTTGATAGACGATTTGTTTATCGGTAAATCATCACAGCTAAAATCTAGTGCTTCTACTACAGCCCGGTGTATATAGACAGAATCCCTTATGCTTAATTGAGATCTATCTAAATCTGCAACTAACATAGGCGTGATAAAGTCTTCCTTCCTCGTAACACATTTGGTCATGTCTTTTTTTCTCTTCTTTTAATTTTCTCTGTTTGGCCCTTTCTTCTTTTTCGGCTAACTTTTTTTTGTGCGCCTGCTAAACATCCTGAATTATTTATATAAATATTTTGTCTTCTTCTATTGTAATCCGTTCTAAAGCATCAGCGTGTGCTATATCGAATAAACTATCTAAATTATTTTGAAAGTCCTCACGGTGCTTGTAAACATCTTGTATTTTTTTGGAAATTTTTTGCAACTCCCTCCTGGTGAAGATTCACAAGTTATTTTACACAGTTAGGTATATCTCTGGTAGGGATCCTAGCTTTTTCCCTAAATATAATACACTCTCGAATGACTAGGTATGCGCTTTCACTAACAGTCAATTTAACTTCGCGAATTTTATAAAAAAGTACAGGAAGAACATGACGGTTAGACTGTAATTTTGCGCCTATTATTTGATAATGTACGTCTCCAACTAAGAAAATACTTGATTTATTGCTTCTCAATTCCAGTGCCATCTTATAAAAGTTAAAACATCACGAGAATAACTGACATTCAAAATTAATAGACGGTTAGGTAATTATGACGAAGTTAACGATGTTCTCACTAAAGTTATTCTTTGGTTTAGTGTTAATAATCTGCTTTTAAATGATAAAAAGACTAAAGTAATTAAGTTCTCAACACCTAATGTAAGACAGGTGGCTACCAATGTACATGTTAATGGAACTAATTTAGCCTCTGTGGAGACAACTGTGTTCTTGGGTATAACAATTGACTCCAGACTACAAAGGGGCCCACAAATTGAAAAATTATCAGGAAAACTAAGTTCTGCAGCTTATGCAGTGAAAACTATTAGACGGCTCACTGCTATTGATACGGCTAGAATAGTTTATTTCAGCAGCTTTCATAGTATTATGTCATATGGAATTCTTCTTTGGGGTAACTCCGCGGATATTAACACCATCTTTTTATTGCAAAAGAGAGCCATAAGAGCTATCTACAAACTTGGTCCCCGGGAGAGCCTTAGAGAAAAATTCAAAGAAATAAATATTTTAACAGTCGCATCGCAATATATCTATGAAAATCTTTTGTATGTCCATAAAAACATAGACTCATTTTGTAAAAAGAGTGATACTCATAGCATAAATACTAGATATAAGCATAATCTTGTGTTATATGCAAGCCGTCTCCACAAAACAAGTAATTATTTTATGGGGCAATGTATACGGTTCTATAACAAACTTCCCAGCAATTAAGAGATTTGTCAATAAACAAATTTAAAACTACTATTAAAGCCAAATTGTGTAGCAGGGCATATTATAAAGTATCTGACTATATTAATGGTAAAAATGCCTGGGAGTGAGTCGATCCAATTATAATGTAATTAACAAAATATGTAAATTTGTTTGGATACCAAAAGAGGGATGCCTGAGTTTTTTGGCAGTATTTTTATCAGTGCTCACCTAGTCATAAACTGCACGGTAGGGAAAAAAATTGTGACGATTCCAAACAAATGTAGCCATTTTTACGGAATAAAAAGATTTTGACTTTGAATTTGAACAAATGAATACCGCGAGTACGTGCGGCACTGCCGCGCAACTTGTATGAACATGTTTCGATGTAATTCGGCACGGATTATCGTAATCCAAATAAGTTAAAAATTAATTTCCGAGTGTTTTAAAAGCAAATGAACAAAACTAAGACCTATGCGTTAGAAAATAAAAACTTTGAAAAATAAGGGACACCCTAATATACATATATACAAATAGATTTTATAATCTATTCATATTTAAAAAAAACATGTGACAAATGATTTTCTTGCTGTTTCATAACTTTAACTTCAGTATAATGACATTTATTGTATTTTACTTATGTATACTCTGTGTTTTGTATTGTTGTACGTTTCCTTGTTATTTATTAAACTCTCAAGAAGAAAGAACCAGGACCATCTCTGATGTTGCAAAATAAATCTAATCCGTACAATAGTTCAATACTAACCACAATGTATAGAATAGATGATTTTTTTGTGTTTTCAGTGTTGGTTCATAGTAAATATTATTTGTTTTCACGAGTACCATGGGTATAAGTATACTATCTATCTATATCTTCACGCTAAATCCCTCGTGAGCGCCACATGACTCGGTACTTACACACCTCGCTCGCTTCTTTAACATGAAACATACCGAGTTTTTTTAAAAACTATCAAAATATACTATTTTACTAGTAATTATTTTAATACAAAAAAAAAAAAAACCTCCACTGGTTTTCTATCTTCTGATTGGATAAATTTCCAACGTAAACTAACCTTCACCTACGTACAATGTCTAAGTCGGAGTTCGGTGAGCTTATAATGGTTACTATGAGTTTGTCGTCCCGTATGACACTTACGTTAAAGTAGCATATAAATCGAGTAGTGATTCTTCTAGTGGAATATGTTTATTTAGTAAGTTTCTCCTAAAAAACAAAACAGCAAAAATATTCTATTTTATAAGTTTTTATTTTAATACAAAGAAATAAAGAGTCTCCACTGGTTGCTATGTGCTGAGAGCGTGAACCTTATTGGTATAAATTTCCAACGTAACCTGACCTCCACCGACGTACAACTTCTAAGTCGGAGTTCGGTCAGATTATAATGGACATAATAGGAGTTTGACGTCCTATATAGGTACGCGGTCAGCCTGTGGATAATGTATACCAATTATCAAATGTTACTGTTTATTCCTGCAAAAAATAACTCTTATTTAATGCAGTTTTATATAGAGTTATTAAGTAAGCAAAATTAAAAAAAAGTTTGAAGAGGAATTAAATAGCTTGGGCCAACCATACCTAGGAACTGTTCTAAAAACTAGAAATATGTCTACACAATGTTATTATAATATGTTTAATGAATATAATAATTAAAAAAAATAAATACCTTGTCTTGTTCGCCTCCGCCATTCTACGAATATTTTCTTTGTATTTTTATTCTATATATTTTCTTTTTAGTGTTCCCCAGTATTACAACAGTATAATAAATATATATAAACCTATAATATTATTTACTACTTATATCTAATAATAATACACTTACGCTAAATACTATAATATTGAATATTTACAACTATTAATTATAAAAACTTCGGTGTCGCGATGTTAATGGAGCGAGCTCGAGCAGACAGTCGACATAGGTCTCACCTCGAAGCGGGCTGCAGCCGGACTGGCTGGATGTAGTTAGTCAACGCGTTTATAATCCTCATTACCGCACAATAAGGTCGAAAACACGTAGCACCCAAGACGAATGTGATCGCTTAGAAATTGTCAGAAACTTAAAATATTTTTAAAAAATTTCATGTTTCACTTATCAAAATATGCAGCAACCATATTATAAACATAGATATTACTAATAGATTTAAGTAATTTTGAAGCGTATAAACAGAACAACTTCGTTGTAATTTCAAAAATAATGAATTTCAGGAGGTGTTTTCGAAAGTAATTATTATCGAATCAATTTTACACAATCGCGTATTTGAGCAAGCAAATTCAAGATAAAGAAATGGAGTTATTTATATTAAAATCTTAGATCCGTCAGTTTAGTCATTAGCCTATACTATTCGATGAAAGTTGGTCTAATTTTTCGATGTGTCGCCTTAATTGCGACGATGACAGGGGTTTTTGTTTTCCTGCAAATTAAGTTAGCGGTAGTTGCAACTAAGCACCTCACAGAAAGCCAAAATATAGCAGCCAAATAAAAACTCCCTTCAGGGTCGTTTAAGATAAATACCATTAAAATTAGACTACAATGACACAAAAAACGACGCGGTAAACACTTTAAAAACTTTAAATTTTTGGGTATAAACTTAGGCACGTACCTTATCTGGAAGGAACATATTAACTTATTATGCAAAAAAGTAGACCACATTACCCACAATCATAGAAGATTGCGTCAAACAGTGTCTACGGTAGCAGTCCCTGCAGCGTACCATAGTTGCGTTTTCTTTGTACTCAATTTCACAAGTGTGGAAATTCTGGTGCTATAGAGAAGTCGTTTAGGATGCAAAAGAGATGCATTATGCGCTTTAAGTAATGCATTCAATGTCATTTGAAACCTACCGATTTTGTTGTCGTTGATATAAAACCACTGAAGATTTGACGCCCGAGGGTCGCTTCGGTCTATCCGAAATCGTCAAGGAGGCAGTACAAGTTCATAGTGCTTGGAGCGAAGTTTGTCGGTAAGAAAGCTTTTAAATTCTGTTTTAATGGAGTTGGAAAAAATCTGCACTTCAGCGATCTCTATCTTAATAATTTGTAACATTTTAACCTTGCACTTTGATGTCTCATGATATTGTCAAAATAAACTGTATGCTAGTATGTACTACTAACATCTGTCACGACATCTATAGTATTTGCATTTGACAGTTGTCTTTGTCTGTATTACATTGCATTAAAGCGTCGTTGAAGTCGTAGGTGACATGATGTTTAATTTTAATCCATAAAAACTTCATCCATCCCTCCGAGTCTAAAATTATAAGAATTTCTCATAATAAAAATTATTGAATCTTTTTGAAGTAAAACTTCTTTACGCACGCTTGACTTGGGGAGTAAGCTGGTGAACCAGGCGAAGCGAACGGAAGTTTTGAGGGAGATATAAGTTAGTGAAGATAGAAAGAGACGTAACTTTACGTATATTACTGTAGGGGCAAGAGAGAGCGGCGCGAGCACACATTTTCTTTCTCTCTGCCTTTCATAGCGAGTTATGTTTTGTATAACTAAGACACAGTGCAGGCCTATTGTCTGTATCTCACCTCACTATGGAGAATTTTCCATATTTATACATAATCTATAGTTATACATATATAAATACATAGCATAAAATACATATATACTATACATATAATATTACTTATCATGTGTAAGGTAGTACTCACTTAACCTCTTCTTGAAGGAAGATACCGAGCCACTGTCTCGTATTTGCAGTGGTAATTTGTTCCACAGCCGTGCGGCATTAACGGTGAATGACCGAAAGAAAAAAATTGTGTTGGATGAGGGATACTTCAGAGTATTGGTAAGACAAGGACGTTGGGAACGGATGGGAGCTGTCTTATGAGAAAACCGGGATCGAAGGTATTGGGGTGTCTCAGGGTTATTGAGGATTTTATATAGAGAGCATAATATGTGCACATTTCTGCGAAGGCGGATAGGGAGCCACTTTAGACGTGTACGGAATTCGGAAACATGGTCATATTTACGCAAGCCGTAAATATAACCGATAGCCAGGTTTTGTAGGCGTTCTAGTTTATTAAGTAGCTCCTCGGTCGCATCTAAATAGCAAATGTCAGCATAGTCGAGAATAGGGAGGAGGAGAGACTGCGCAAGCATAACTTTAGTTTTAAACGGTAAGAAGTTCTGGAGCCGCCTGAGTGAATGAAATGTGTAATGCATGCGTTTACTGACATTATTAACCTGCGCTGTCCAGGATAGAGTGTCGTCAATGATCAGTCCCAAGTTTTTTGTTTTATTAGTAAAGGCAATCGGAAGACCATTGTAGATAACCTGTGGCAAATCACTAACCTTGACCCTATTTTTCAATTGCCGACTACCAATAACAATAGCCTGTGATTTGGATGGGTTGACTAAGAGGCCAAAGCTGTTAGCCCATTTCTGGACTACGCACAGCTCTTCATTCATAGCTGCAATAGCACCAGGTGCATCAGGTAACGAAAAATGTCTATAAATTTGAAGATCATCTGCATATAGATGGTAGGGAGAAGAAATTACTTTGGATAATGAAAATCGAAAAAAGTAATGGAGATAAAACACCACCCTGTGGCACGCCAGCAATTAGTGGGGTCCAATCAGATGAATGTTCATCAAGTTTGATACATTGCCAGCGTCCACGAAGATATGATTCGAACCATGCGGTCACAGATGAGGACAAATTCAAAGAGCGAAGAATTCCTAGGAGAATGTCAAAATCGACAGAATTGAATGCGTTACTGAAGTCTAACAGAATAACCAGGGAAAGTTTTTTATTGTCCATAGCAAATCGTATATCATCTGTGACATTCAATAACGCACTCGTTGTGCTATGATGAGGACGAAAACCCGACTGAAAGGGGCTAAGAAGATTATGCTGATGGAGATATGAATTAAGCTGTTTATGAACAATGCTTTCAAGAACTTTAGACAGCAGTGGAAGAATGGGAATTGGCCGATATTCAGAGAAGGCTGTAGGATTAGAAGTTTTAGGGATTGGGATGACTTGAGCCATTTTCCAAGCTTTTGGAAAAACGTTAGTAGACAGAGAAAAATTTATTAAGTGTGTGATTGCTGAGATAATATAATCTAAAACTGGGATCAACATGTCGCGACTCAAGCCATCACTGCCAACAGCTTTCGTGGTAATGGATAAGATGCTCTTTTTAACTTCCCCCTCTGTGATGCAGCGAAATGAGAATTCGTCACATGCGGGTTGGACGGGTTGACAAATTGAAGACAATGTAGCATTTTTAGTTATCTGATTAACAGAAATGGGCGGAGTACAGAAATGTTTATTTAATGAGTTTAGATCTAAAGACCCATTGACATTCTCAGAAGATTTACCCACACCCTGTGAACGTAAGAATTTCCAGATGTATGGCTGGGACATATTTTCCAGAGAAGCATGAATATATTGGCGTTTTGCATCCCTACACATCCTATTGCAGATGTTCCGCAGTTTTTTATATTCAAGGAAATGGTTTTCACTCGGATTTTTTTTAAGTTTCGACTTGGCTTTATCTCGTTTCCGCATAAAGTTTTTGATAGACTGATGCTTTACTTTTACGGGTCTAATTGGGGCGTAAATATCGTAAAGCGAAGTCACAGTAGAGTTGAAAATGTCAACTTTCTCGTTAATGGAAGTAGCTGCATAAAAATTAGTCCAATCAATATTACACAAGTCATCACTCAAACGACTGACATCCATGTTTCTAAAGCTATGCTGAAAAATTGTTTTATTAATACGTTTGGGAGGACGCACCCTATATGAAAGATATAGCAGGTCATGGTAGGAGAAAGGTGCTGTAAGTTGTCCATGACAAACCACTGAGTCAGCATCAGAGACAAACATTAGGTCGATCAGAGAAGGCCTACAATTTGGGACGTGATGCGTTGCAGAAAGAGGAAGTACGCTGAGGTCCAATGAGGTTACAATACTTTTAATTTTATTTGTCCTATTATCCTCTTTTAAAAGGCAGGTGTTAAGATCGCCCATTACAATAATGTGACTATATTATTCTCACTACCAGGTAGTTGATTCTCTTAGCCTTAAAAAATCAGTTAGTACTCTCTTGAATATTTATGGCTATTGCTAATAATAATTGGCAATGTATTGAAACATTTAGTCTTATTCTATAACCAAGTGAGATCATGGCAAAAATGCCGTTTTTCCTTGTAAAAAAAAAATTTGCAAATAACTCCAGAAATAAATATAGAAGCAAATATAGAAGCGCTTCTAACAAGCGATATTCATTTCTGGAGTGTTTGTTTTTATTGGAGTTCAAATAAAACCATCTGATGGAGAGATATATTAAAAAAAAATCACTGTATATTTGAAATCTAAATTAAACTGAATTTGTACGATTTTTATATTTCTGAATTTAAAAACTTTAAAATGCTCTATTGTAAAGTTATAAAATGTCGCTTCAAGCCATTATGTAACGTTTCCACCCTCGATATTTTAAAACATTTCGACTTCGTTTAGAATATGGCTTTCCGAGTCAATGTGAATACTCCTCCGGCTATACTGACCGTGTTGCTAGATCTAACATAAGAAATTTACCTTATTTCTAGTTGATAATTATTATCAGCTGCTTTTGTGTTGGCTATTAAAAAATGTGTTAGTTCAGTTCACTTTCAATTCGGTTGAGTTCTGTTGTCAGTAAAATTTCTGCGACATATCCTTTCTTATATGCTTTCTTGAGTAGCTCAACATATAGGTAGCATTTTGTGATAAAGAATAAGGCACACACGGTCTAAGTTAAGAATATTTATTGACTTTGTTTTATTAGAATAAGTTTTAGTGTCACTTGTGTTAATATAGACAAATATTTCAATTAATTTGCTGCGGTTACGATAAAACACGAAACAAGAACCGAGGGATTTATATCGTTGGTTGTATAATTTATCGAACACGATATTAGCACAGTTTATCGCAGTTTAAGTGAAATAATAGTGACAGAACCTAACGTAATTTTACATCACAATGGCTGAACCACTGCTGAATGGTCATCAAATAGAAGAAAGTGAGTATTAATTGCATAACATTCTTGTATCCGTAATTTTTGAAGTTCATCTTCGGCAAATGTCTTGGAGAATACCTATTGTGTAGTTTTATATATTGTATGGTTCACTCTTCATAGTATCCAAAAGATTTTACTTGTAATAGGTATATTAAAGGTTACGTTCAAAATCGTTCATGTGCATCTCGTTACGTAGCGGCAATTTAAAAAAAATCTTAGTAAACACCTGCGCCCAATTAATTCGTCATTCCACAATCCAACTTATGTGCCAAATTGTCAACAATTTCAAGCAGTGTGCATAAGTAACTTGCCGGTATGATCAGCTCTGCTGCATATGCAGTTAGTGGAATCAGACACTTGATGGATGTGGTTACTGCGCGCAAAGTTTATTTCAGCTACTTTCACAGCATTATGTCGTATGGTATACTGTCGTGTGGAACGGTGGGGTGACATTTAGACAATGTCTATCTTACAGAAAAGAGCCATTCACTCTATTTATAACATGGGCTCCAGAGAATCCCTCAGGGAAATGTTCAAAGAACATCGGTTTGCTAGGACTGGTAGATCTTTTCTTGTAAATTGTATTCAATTTTATAATAAGTTGCCTGAAAAAGTGTTGTCCTTTCCTGACTGTATTCAAAAATCACATTAAAAATACTCTGTGTAAAAGGGCTTATTATAGAAATGAGGAATATGTAACTGACAAAGATGTCTGGGAATAATTCAACACAGACTACCTGTCTTTAATAAATTTCAATTCTACCATTTGATATCATTATTGTACCAATATGCTGATGTAAATTTATTGTGATATCTAATTGACAATTTTAAAGGAGACTTAAGACTTAAGAGAGAAAGAACAATAGTAACATATGAGAATTGAATAAGATACAGTAGGATTATATTTCAAAAAATGTAAGATGTCTCTAAGTGCCCGCGAGGGCCCAATGGCAAATAAAGAATTTTTCTTTTTAGTAACCCCTCAAAAATTGAGAAATTGATGAAGAGTGACGAAATTAATTAATGAATTTGAGCCATGCTCAAAGTTTATGCCTCTGTTTGTGGTCAATTTTCCAGTAAGAAATCAATTTGTAATTATTTGCTGTATGTATATCTTCACGCCAAGTCCCTTGCGGGGTAGGCAGAGAGAATTTGCTCTAACCTTAATAACTCTTTATGGGAAGAAAATTAGACGTTAAGAAGAAATAGTTCTAACACAGCAACTCATTACTAAAAAGAAATAGACAGTGTATATGATTGTGTCACATCTCGACAACGATTGATCGACGAGCTCAGTGGCTCAGTTGTGAATGATGCGACTTTGACACCAACGCTCGTGGATTCGATTCCCACACAAGACAAACATTTGTGTGCATGAACATGTCTGTTTATCTTGGTCTGGATGTTTAAATAGAGGTAGAGCACATCAAAGCAGCCTGTCTGTGGAAGTACCTCCACCTCACAGAAAACAGCAGTCAAATACAGTGGCGGCTGGTGGGTTATCGAACTGGTGGTGCATTTTACTTGCTCACCAAGTATTAATATTAGAAATTGCAACAAATCAACAATTTACATAAAAGATGTAAATTAAAAAAAAACAATTACTTAATATAAACAAACAATAATTAACTCATCACAGATACAGCAAAACTATACTGATATGGAGAGGTCCATCATGGCCGCTCAAATTTCAAATTTCGTCAAACATAGGGTGTTCTCGGTAATCTTCGATTCGCACGTGCGGCGCACAAGAACCGACTCATTTCTCGGTACATTTCTATGAACTATCTTTTGTTTCACGCGTCAGGCACATTCGCTAGTAACTCATACAAGTTCTATTAGCAGTCCACGTGCACTCGCCGAAGCAGGAGAATTTTTCTTTACAGGGAAAATAATTCTTAATAGTTAAGCGCTTAAATTGTTTTGTCTTTTATTTGTTATAATTTTATTTGATATATTATGTTTTTGTATGTTACAAAAATAAATATTAATATGGTAATTTAAAGATGAAGTAATATTTCAACAAATTTCTGGCCATACCACCTGTGCCTCCTGGTCCCGGTAAAAAGGGTAGGCCTATGGCAGCGAGGCGTGGCCGGTATTTGGGCGGCACAAGCAGGATCTGCGTGTCACGAAAAAGAATATGCTGCACTGCATGTGCGGAGTGACTCGGAATTATTGCGTAAAGATCTCCCGCATTCACGGTAACCATCATATCCGTGACATAGTGGACAAACTACCTACACTGGTATGGCCACGTCTAACGAAAACCGGCAAGTTACGTGGAGACCAAATGTCCATGCTACCTCCGTCAGGTCTGAAGTCAAGAAGTGCTGGTTTGACGTCGTAAGGGATGATATGTGTGCCAATAGTAGATGCCGAAGACTTAGGACTTGAACGGGACTAACGCTCTAATGATGATGATGATGAGACCAAAAGATAATGGTGACTGGATGCAGCTGGTTAAAATAATAATAATTGATCTTTACCAGCTATGATGCTAAAGGAGTTCGTAAATTTGTAACTGTAATTATTACTTACTTGATGGTGAAGGAGAAAATTGAGAAAACCTGCACGACCCAGAAATTATATTTCGAAAGACGTGTGACCTAATCTAAAGGTTTGGTTTTTCCTCTAGTTGTGAATGTTTGGTGGCAGTTGCTCTGTGTAAAAATCAGCATCTACGACAAATCCGTAGGTTTAAGTTTAGCGAAGCCCGTCAATCCTAATGGCGATCCTATGGTCGATTATAAATCTCGTGGATATTGACTGTTGTCAGGAATGCATTCTCTCACGGACCGTAATGTAATACTCGTAATATAATAAACTTATCCTTTTAATAATTTCCCCTCTAATAGATTTTGAAAAAAAAGAAGAAAAAAATATTCTATTCAAAATGACCATCTTTGGCTTTCATACAGGCCTTTAATCTGCCTGGCCACGAATTTATGGATTTACGCACTGTTTCCATGGGAAATTTAGCCACTGCTTGCTCCAGAGATTTCTAAGGAGACGCAATGTCGGCTTGTCGTTTCGAGCAGGCCAGGTCCTCTAAAACTGACCATAATTTGTAGTCTAAGGGGTTCAGATCTGGGCTAGACGAGGGCTAGTCTTCAATTCTTATAAAGCCGGGAACGTTGGTTTCAAGCCAGGCTTAGGTAGTTAGTACCTTGTGACCAGGTGCAGAGTTCTGCTGGAAACTCCACGGTATATGTATAAAAAGTGTATTGCTAAGAGGTTTCACAACACGATCCAAGGCAGTCTCTTGATATACTTTGGCTGAAGTCTTCACTCCTTTTCACAAAAATTAAGCTTTGATTCCTTGATAAGACACTGCAGGTTGATGACCACGTTGTATTGTACCTTTCCGACCACTTGGGTGGCTTTAGAACTGTGTGCGTATACTTTGTCATTTTGCTTGTTTAGTGCTCTTCAATCATGAATTTTTTTTCATCAGTGAAGAGGATATTTCTGTGCCTTCCACCTGCGTATCGGGACAGAAGGCATTTTGATCGGTCCATTCTCTTCATCTGTAGGAATTGATTTAGGTCATGACACGTATATCGACTGTATAGCGCCGAGCTTCATGACTTGTTTTATTATACGCGACAGAGTCCTAGCGGGAATCTTCATTTCTCGCGATAAGATTTTGTTGTTTCCTAATGGGGTTTCGGCGAATTCTGGCATTAACATTAACAGCCTTTGTAGTTCTAACAGCACGCGGTCGCCCCGATCTTTTATGGTCTTCAACAGAGGACATTTTGGTGGTGATATCTGTCTCTAGCACGATATACAAACATACGGCTGATATTAATCTTTTGAAGTATCTTGAATATGACCGGCAGCTCCGTACCCACTTTGTGCAAGGCAATCACTGTCATCAATCCCATTTTCTTTAACACCCCATTCCATATTGTAATTTGATAATAAACACGAAAAAAGTATGTAAAACGGCGGGAAGTCGATAGAAGTTTTTAACATAATAAACGCGTTCCGAATTCAAAATAATTAAAGACTTGTCATACTGGTTATATAATACAAAAAAGAATGCTGTGGATTTTAATAAAGCTATAGAGGTCAAAATCATATATATTTTTAATTTACATTTGTTTATGTCTGCAAAGGATCTGCCCTGAACATATAAATAGACGTTTGTCTGCCTGTGTAGGTATATGTTATCAAATGGAATTTAATAAAATTGGTACAATTGTAGCTCATATGCCAGATCGACACATTGGAGACTTTGAAAAAGAATATTTTTCGTAGGAAAACATCAAAACGCCACGTCCGTTGTTACCGACGTGTTAAGGATTTGGCGAAGGCACTGATTTTTACTGCGATTGTGATTGCGACTGCCGTCACAGTTCCTTCACCCGGAGGGACAACCAGACAAACCATAATGTAGGTTAAGTGACGCGTTTTACGAAATTTTTTTTCTGTGTGACGTGTGGGTTTCTCACGATGTTTTCCTTCAACGCCGAGTATGTGATAATCCTACTAATATTATAAATGCGAAAGTTTGTATGTATGGATGTTTGTTACTCTTTCACGCTTAAACGGCTGAACGGATTTGAATGAAATTTGGCACGTAGATAGATTATGATCTGAATTCACACATAGGCTACGTTATTCGACTCGACGCAGGCGGAGCCGCGGGCAGCAGAAATTCATACTTAACACCAGGATTCTAACCAAGAACCACTCTGTTAATATGCTGGTTCGTTATCCACTAGGATATCATTACTCATGTTGCATAGGCATCATAAAACTTATAATTTATGCAAGTTAACACCATGGGGAACATAGTAGAATTGAGTTCTGAGAGATTTGTAACTCTCAAAGTAAATATATTTTCGATTCAGTTGTGCTAACGAGAATCTAATTCATACAACATGAAGGCTGAATGTAAATTTCATTAAATAAATAGTCATAATTATGTTTGCAACTAGTTGTTTGATATGATTTCTTTTTTAACAGCCTTCAGAAAGAAGGCTGATTATATTCGTCTTTCTATGTTGCTATGAATTAATTATGTATTTAATATGGGCCTCGAATTTGTTGTAACAATTTATAAATGATTGAAAACTCTTCCTTCTCTTTCATATAAAATCGCACCCAAATAACAACTCCCTAGAGGGTTGTTGTGTTCCTGCGTGTGAGTGAGGTCACCAGTAAGCTCCCAAGGAGTTGCTGTGTAAGCAGCAGAGGAGGCATCGCGCGAGTGATACTTAATATATCGCAAGCGTTAATAGGCTACGGTACCCGCTTTACATCAGGTGGGCCGTATGCTTGTATGCCTCCCGACGTAGTATAAAGAAAACATATTTCACGTCTGATCTGCATGAGATTCTGCATGTTAGTCGAGAGCTTTTGGGTTCTTTTTGTGCGAGGCTGGACAAATTTAGTATGTACAGTTTCCACGAGCTTACTGTGGATATCGTCCGGTGTTTACAATCATCTAGGCACTGAATACGATTTTGAAGTTCCAGTTGAAACCTTTCGGGGTTTTGGATCAGGGCACGAGATGGACGGAGCGTAGACTTCACCAGGCGAGACCTTTCCAGCTTTATGTTAAAATTCAAGATGCCTCTTACTATCCGGTGATCGCTTCCGGTTTTCACCCTGTTGATCACAGAGACATTGAACAAACGCCAGTTGGTCATCAAGATGAAATCTATCTCATTTTTCGTCGAACCATCCGGGCTACTCCAGGTCTACTTGCGTTGCGGCCGCTTCTTGAAGGAGGAGGAGATGGTTGAACGAAAACAATTCCCTGAAATTATTCACTGAACAAGTACTTTAATTATAAATGTAAATAATACGAATTAATTAGTACGACGTAATGTAATAACAAAATTAGAAATCTCATAATTTATTTATCTACATGAAACGTACCTTCCTCTTCTCGTGGCTATCCCGTTTTCTAATCTATTAAGATTGGCGTGGTCCGCTACCTAAGTCAAAAGCGAAGATACTGTTTTTTAGGGTTCCGTACCCAGAGGGTAAAACGGAGCCCTATTACTGAGACTTCGCTGTCCGTCCGTCCGTCTGTCACCAGGTTGTATCTCGCGAACCGTAATAGTTAGGCAGTTGAAATTTTCACAGATGATGTATTTCTGTTGCCGCTATAACAACAAGTACTAAAAAATAGAATAACATAAATATTTAAGGGGGCTCCCATACAACAAACGTGATTTTTTTGCTCGTTTTTGCTCGATATTGATAACGGCAACAGGTAGACGCTTGAAATATTCACAGAATATTTAGTTATAAATTCACTTTAAGAATAAATAATTAAATTAAAATAAAACAAATATTTAAGGGGGGCTCCCATACAACAAACGTGTTTTTTTTTTTTTGCCGTTTTTATAGATAGTGTTACGGAACCCTTCGTGCGCGAGTCCGACTCGCACTTGGCCGATTTTTACATGGAACGACAGCCGTCAGACCTCCACTACCCAGAGAGCAAAGCAGACTATTCTTAGATTAGGGCACATGTCTTTCGAAATATAATTTCTTAGACTTGTGAGTTTCCTCACGACATTTTCATTCCCTACATGAACGTACCTATTACTTATTATGTTTGTCTCGTGACATTTACATGCTAAAATTGGTAAACGAAGGCCATGTACGAGAAACATATTACCTACTGTAATTATAATATCTATTTATGTAATGTTATTTTATGCAAAAAAAATCAATCTACATATTTCACACGAAGTCTCTTGGGGAGTAGGCAGTGTAAACTGAGCGCCACATGGGCCAGTCCTTGCACAATAAATATATTTTTATACCCAATTCACAGATGACTGAAAAAGATGGAATGAAAAGTAAAATTCTTAGGTGTCAGGTGACCAGGGACCTGCTGAAACAGTCAACCGAATGATCAGAATAGGGTCGTATTTTTTTCTTTTGAATTGAAATTTCAATGGTTTTTTAATGCAATTACGTTGGCATTTTAAAAATTACAGTTAATAGAGTCACAAAATCTCAAGATCTACGAATCTCAAGCTATGTATCAATATTCAAACAATGGAACTGTAAAAACATTTCCACGCCCTATTTGAGGCGTAGAAATGTCGGCAGGCCTCATTTCAGAGCGCTGATTTTTAATTATTTGTATATAACGTCGGGTGGCATACAAGCATACGGTCCACCTGATGGAAACCAGTGTTACCGTAGCCTATGAACGTTTACTACACATTAAGTATCATCACTCGCGCGATGCCACCGCTGATATTAACACATTTTACTCATTAGGAGCTTACTGGTGACCTCAATCTCTCGTAGGAACACAATAACCTTGTTATTTTACAACCTGGTTACTGTGTTCCTGGTGATTTATGTTCAGCTTATTTGGTTTCTGTGAGGTGAGCTACTTGCCCAGTCGGGCCATTTTGATGTGATCTACGTATCATAAAACATCCAGACCAACACAAACAGACATGTTCATACACACAAAAGTTTCCTTTGTGTGGGAATCGAACCCACGAGCGTTGGTGTCAAAGTAGCGTTAGTAATCACATAAAATTAGGAAATGATTTTGAAAGTTCTTATTCTCCATTTGGTCCGTTTGTTTTTCCCCGATTTCAGCAACGTTATAGATGCCATGGTCAGTAGATTTTAGTCCGTCAAGGGTAAACATATCTGTTTATTCTGTTTCTGCGTCGTCTATTATTAGGCGTTTTACACACTACACTTGTCACGAGCTACCGTCAAAACAGGTACGTGTTGATTGCCGCACAAAGTTTTTTCTAAATTACTACCATGAACATTCCAACGTTGTTTACGACATTGTCAAAGATCCCACCCCGCCAGATCGCGCCCGCTTTTTGTGTGACAGTTTGCATACACACAAATGTTACAAAAAAATCTGTCCCGAATTCTTTCTCTCTGTCTCTTTCCTTCGCTTTTCTCGCCCCTGTGGATTTTTGTTTTTATTGTTTTGAAACGTGAGTAAAAAAGTGATCGCTTTATTTTTCATTATATTATGTATATTCCGTTTTGCACAATGCCACTTGATGATTAAACAAGTTTTGTTGCTGACTATACAGTTTACCCAGTATGCTTAAAAATACAAGAAAGACAACTGAGAAGCCGCATCTTCTTGCACCTGTAATGCTTCTTCGCATTTGGCTAACGAAGCAAAGTTATGTTTATCCCTGAAAAAGTAAAGCTAAAGCTGCGTGACGCTTCAGCCCATAGTCCTAATCTCACACCATGTGATTTATTTATTTTTGCCAAAGTTTGATGGAAAGTTTGTTTTTTAATAAGTGAGATGAGGCCGTTGGTTACATGTCATAAAGAGGAAGCGAACCGATTTTTAATATACCGAAAACGTTTAGTATTTTTTTATTTTCTATATTTTCATTGGACCGAAAATTCAATTGACCGCCGTGGTCAAGTCGTGTTTGTTATGGCGGGGGCTTCGCCCCCCGAGCCCTCTCGCGCCCCTCTTTTTGTTATTTTTTCTTGTAACCCTCCTTCGTCATTTTACCTACCTTTTTCGGTTTGTTAATGATAGTCACCTTTGGGCGGGGGCACCTGGACACCAGCATGGACCATGTGATTCGATTCAGAGACGAGCTGTGACAATTGTCGACAATCCTAAGCTTACACACGGTATTGAACCCTTAAGTTTAAGGAGAGATTTTGCCTCCCTTTGTGTGTTCTACCGATTGTACAACGGGTTGTGTTCTGAAGAATTGTTCGAAATGATGACGACAGCTACTTTTTATAACCGCACCGGTCGCCGACGGCGTAGTTCACTCTCACACACTGGAACCGCAATGGTCGCGTACTGTGCGGTTCCAGATAAGTTTTCTTCCGAGAACTCTCAAGCTGTGGATTGAGCCCAGCCGAGGTTTTTCCAAGGGATTACAGCATGGAATTCTTTAAGAAATGCGTGAAGAGGTTTTTAGAAGGTCGGCAACACATGAGTGATACCCCTGGTGTTGCAAATGTCCATAGGCTACGGTGACTGTTTACCATCAGGCAGGCCGTATGCCTTAGTGGTATAAAAAAAAAATAAATGAGAACCTGTGTAAATAATAATATGGAAAAAGTTACTTATATCTTTATTATTAGGGGTTAAAGTATGAAATTGCCGATGTATATGTTTACTGCTGATGTGGGCGGTCTTCCGCGTTCGTTCTTCAACTCGAAGTTTCCATTACGAAAGCGTTTAAACCAAAAACGCATGGTGCGTTCATTAGCAGTCTCCTCTCCAAACACAGCATTGATATTGCTCGTATTCAGAAAATACTCGGATTTTCAAAGTATCCATCTTTCCCGTCTAAGCTGAATAAAAAAAACAACTGAAATTCGTAAATCAAATGTTGCACATTTTTTAAAAGAAGAACCTCATAGATATGATGTGAAAAAAGCTTTACTCGAAAATCTTACACCGTGAAGGTTTAATATCAATTCAAATTATGTATCTATTACTATAAAACGGCAATTTCATACTTTAACCCCTATTACTTCTAGAAATTAAAATGATTGTTAGTGAAACATGTGTTAAAGTAAAATTATTTATTTTCATAATGAAATCGGACAACGGTTTTTCTAGAAAACGAAACATATATAAATTAACTTTCTATTCAAAATTTATATTTTCCTTTACGCTGCAGCACAGTTCTCCAATTTTATTTATCTGTATAGATAGCAATAAAAAACGGGCTGTGTCTTAGTTTATGTTTACTCTGTATCGTGTAATGTACACTTTGCATTATATCATACAAAGTACACACTTTTATTACCAGGTTAAAATGAAAATATAAGATAGGTGAAGGTGTCAATAGATATTTATTGACTTTATTTATTGTGAGTAGCAACCACGTAGGTGTAGTGTTTATGTAATAGGGAATATGCGTGAAATTTATTTTTCGTTTTAAATCACACAATAATCATATAAAAAGTAAAACAAAAAACCTTTTTTTGGTAGTTTAGATTTTAGCAGGTTTTTTTTGGTTTAATTTAGGTGTTAAAAATTGTAAAAATCAAACAGTACGTATAACAAAAAAAAAAACTTCATAATTTGAATCATTGTCATATTTTGAACATGTTTTACTATGACAGCATCAATGTGAATCCTTGAATTGCGGAAATAGTTTTCATAGTTTGTGACGTCATCTGCCGCGGCCTCTTATTATGAATAGTTTTCAGGTCACGTGATGAAATGCCACTTTCAAACAGCATTATCTCGCAAACTTATTATCGTAGAAAAAAATACTTAGAAATATCTTCCTGTCTCTATCTCTTCTTTTAAAATCTGTTTTAAAAATTTTTCATGCATATTGTTGGTTTATAGAATAAATAGTCAGACATATAATGTACCTTTAGAAATCTATATATAAAGATTATACGTCGTAATCGTAGCCGTGAAATTGATGTAAGGTTAAGATTAAGTACATGTTATTTACTTAACGATAGTTACATAACTTTCAACTGACCTACGACTATTGTTATATTATATATTACAGTTTGATAATAACTAAAAACATTTAAATAAGTTTTTTTTTTGCACATATCTCCCGGGAAATGGGTTTAATTTTCCGGTACCGAAGACATTGAAACTTCTCGGAAATTCTCGCGATTTAATTACCGGGATACTCGGTACATTACTGACGGTTACATAGGTCCCCGGTTCAATCCCCACTAACAGTACTCACTTTTCCCCCATTTTTGCCTAGTATTTAAAACAAAAAATAACATAAAAACGCCGATCGACGCTCTGTGACCCGGGTACTATGTATAATTATCAAAAAAGGTAAAAACTGTGAATTCCAACTTATATGAATGTGAAGTCGTAATTTTACCCCTATTTTATGGGTATAATCTTCTTTTTTTTTATACAACGTCGGGAGGAGGGCGGTTACCGTAGTCTATAAACGCTTGCAATACATTGAGTAACACTCGCGCGATGCCATCTCTGCTGCTAACACAGCAACTCCATAGGAGCTTACTGGTGACTTCACTCACACGCAGGAACACAACAATCCTCTAGGGAGTTGTTATTTGGCTGCGGTTTTCTGTGAGGTGGAGGTCCCCAGACGGGCTGCTTCGATGCGCCCTACCTCTCTTAAAATATCCAGACTAAGACAAACAAACATGTTCATGCACACAAATGTTTGCACTGTGTGGGAATCGATCCCACGAGCTTGGTGTCAAAGTAACGTAACAGCGCGTTTCGCCACTGCGCCACCTAGCTTGTCTTCTTAGCGTTATCCCGTTTCTTAATCCATCAACGTTGGCGGGGTCCGCTACCTATGCCCAAGGATTTGGCGAAGGAACTGATTTTTAGTCAGACCTCCACAACCCAGAGGGTAAACTAGGTCTGGTTTACCCTCCCTTCTTAGGTTGTAGTAGTGAATTGAGTCACTACGTAATATCGGTCACATTGGCTCTCCATAGGTTATTTCCTGCATGCATCGAATTAGCTCGAATGTAGTATCTTCTCTGTCTGTAGGTATAAACATTAAATCCTTATCGTTAACAAAAAGTACAATGTCAGTATGTCTGTTACTCTGTATGATTATACACTATCTTATTTAATCACCATGTTTTATCAAGTTATTGGTCTTGTTTTATCAGGTAGTATTACCAGGAGTCGTAAGAAACCGGCGAATGTCCGAAAAAAGCTATAAATGTTAAGGAAGCGAGCGAGGTGTGTAAGTGTCGCCTCATGTGGCGCTCGCTACTTTGGTTACCCCGCAAGCGCCAAAGTATATAAGAATTTGATATGTGAAATAGAAGTAACCGGCGAGCGTGTAAGAAAAGAGCAATAAATGTTGACAATGCCAGATGTGTAAGGATTGAATCATGTGGTTGTTGACAATGCCAGATGTGTAAGGATTGAATCATGTGGTTCTCTACTAACGCCGCAGGGAACCGGCTGTGAAAATAAGATTGAAAATACTTCCTCCTTGAGAGATCCTCATCCTCGTTCAGAAATGCCGTCGCGATGCCACCTCTGCTGCTAACACAGCAACTCCTTACGAGCTCACTGATGATCTCCATCACACGCAGGAACACAGATCTCCAGATAGTTGTTCTGTTAAAATTTGTGAGAATGTGTTTAACACAAGAATGGAAAGCCAGTGACAGAAAGACGAACAGATCGGCATCATAAAAATATTGGGTCGGATATTTGAAGACGCGGGGAAGTATTATATTATCTATACAAACATATAATTCTTAATCGATTTAATGACGTAGGATCTAGAATTATCGTATCAATTAGCAGCAATTCATTAAGATTATTACACCTGGCAGAATAATTGACGCGCGGACCTACTTATGTCTGCTATCAATCAATTTATCAGTGATCTATTATTGGCATGTTGCCAACATCCTGAATCTTTGGCTTACGCCGTCGTACATAGGTATTACTAATCTGTTCAGAATGTCCTATAAAATTTTTAAATAGAATTAAAGGATGGGTTGGAGACATACGATTTACATTAGATGTTTTCCAGTATCCGCGCCAAAGAATGTGAATACTGGAAATAACTAGAGCTGCAGTCACCATCATCATCTGTACGCCGATTCTACTAAAAAACTGCAACTGCACTGCAGCGCGGCGTGTGTCAAAATGCGTACATTTGGACGTTTCGTTAAACATCGCTGCTGTCAGATCGCTTAACGAAACGTCAACATGACAAACGCGGCGCTGCAGTGCAGTTGCAGTTTTTTAGTAGAATCGGCCTACTGAGCGTTAATCCCACTTGCGTCCTACGCTTTCGCTTCAGTGCTCGGGGTCCGCTGCTGTATTTAAGTTATTTCCAAGTCAGTATCCATTTTTGTATTGGTCATCGCGTATTTTGTCTATAATGGAAGCCTAGTTTGAAGTATATTATTACAATGTCGAAACACTATTCTTAATGTATCGCCGTATACGGTGACGGGAACTGCTTTAAATGCTCGACACTCAAGGCGTGGAAGTGTGTAAGGCGCAATTCTTCAAGAATTTTTGCAACAATTCTTCAGGAACTTAGTGCAACAATTCTTCAAAAACGTAATGCAAGAAATTTTCTAGAAATTATTGCATTCCTCAAGAACTGAATGGCATAATTCTTTAAAAACGTACTGCAACACCTTTTCTAGAATTCAATTTAATGCAACAAATATACTGGAACTTTATGCAATAATTCTTCAAAAAGGTACTGCAACACATTTTCTAGAATCCCAGTTGGGATGCTTCGATGCTGTAAAGAGCAGACTTTCTTAAAATTATCGATATCTATGTGCTCGGTAATTTTCGGCTCGTGTCATCCAATTGTATGAGAGTTAGAGCGCATCAATGCAGCCATACTGAGGAAGTATCTCCATCTCACAGAAAATTGCAGCCAAATAGCAACTCCCTGGAAGGTTGTGGTTTTGCAAATAAGTGAGGTTACCAGTAAGCTTTGGAGCTCTAAAGTAGTTGTTGTGTTAGTTACTAAATTTGTATACGCGTACATAGGCTACAATTACCAATTTATATCAGGTGGGTATGTTTGTATGCCTCCCGACGTTCTGTATAAAAAAAGATATTGAAACATTAGCCAGATAAAATTCAGCAAGGGGGCAGGCAACCTTACTCTACACATATCGTTCGTTCGATATCTCTTGAGTATATAAGACATTTTGCCCATTACAAATGATATCTTTTCGCACTTATCTATAGTGTGACTTATCTATAGTGTGAAAATGTCCGCGTTTCAAAGTACAAGGTGAAGGAGCAATATAATGCCACAAGCAGTTAACCTGTGCCCATCAGACCATTATATCTACATCAGTTACTCACGCGAGTGACGTTATACTTGAGCAATAAACACGTAAAAAGCGTTTTTATAATGTTGACAGATTGAGATAAGAGTGTCTATTGCAATACTTTATTTATTTTATAATGTAAGATGATTCAGGAGGCATAGAAACCGGCGAGCGTGCATTAGCTATGAATGTTAAAGAAGCCAATGAAGCAGGTGATGTCAGGAGCGTGCATAAGAAGAGCTATGATTAAAAAAACGAATGAGGTGTGTAAGGACAGAGTCATGTGGCGCTTGGTTCTGTCTGCCTACCCCGCAAGGGATTTGGCGTGAAGTTGTAATAATAAAAAAAATGTTATAATGAGAAGTCATTTTTAATCAGTGTCAAAACAATGAGTGGTCAACGTTTATGATGATAAAATAGATACATATTTAGTGGTTTATGATATTTGGACTGTGGCGGGACTGTGTCATTGGACTTTGATTCGTAAATCAGATAATTAAATGATATGATTTTTGGCAAACGTTATAACAGTGATAAGTGTTTTTATATATTTATTACATGGCGATACCAAAAGTCCACGATAACGTGCGATTTAGTATGGATATATTGATTGGTGAACATTGCGCTGTCGTCCATCGAATGATCAGTGAGATACGTGTACGCCCTGCTGAATGAACACACCTGTAGTTTTGAGTATGTCACACTCATATACAAGAAATATAAACGGGACACGACTGTGTCGTGTGTGTTAAAGAAGCGAATAATACAGGTGATTTCAGGAGCCCTGGTATAAGACGAACGTGCATGAGAAGAGTTAGCGTGTGATACAGGTGATTCTGGAGCCCTGGAAACAGACGAGCGTGCATTAGCTATGAATGTTAAAGAAGCGAATCATATTCTGGAGCCCTGGTAACAGACGAGCGTACATTAGCTACGAGTATGTTATAAGAAGCGATTGATACAGGTAATGTCAGGAGCCTCAGAAATCGGCGAGCGTGCATGAGAAGAGCTATGAGTGTTAAAGAAGCGAGCGATACAGGTAATGTCAGATGCGCTAGAAATCGGCATGCATTAGCTATGAATATTTAAAAAACGATTGTTACAGGTGATATTAGGAGTCCTAGAAACCGGTGAGTGTGCATGAGAAGAGTTATGATGAAAGAAGCGAGTGAGATGCGTAAGTGCCGAGTCACGTGGCGCTCGGCTCTGCCTACTCCCCGCAGAGGATTGAAGTTGTAATAATAAAAAATGTTATAATTAGAAGTCATTTTTAATCAGTGTCAAAACAATGAGTGGTCAACGTTTATGATGATAAAATAGATACATACTTAATGGTTTATGATATTTGGACTGTGGCGGGACTGTGTCATTGGACTTTGATTCGTAAATCAGATAATTAAATGATATGATTTTTGGCAAGCAGTTATTTATTACATGGCGTAGAGTTCATTTGTATCTATATACCAAAAGTCCACGATATCGTGCGATTTAGTATGGATATATTTACTGGTGAACATTGCGCTGTCGTCCATCGAATGATCAGTGAGATACGTACCGCCCTGCTGTATGAACACACCTATGGTTTTGAGTGTGTCACACTCATATACAAGAAATATAAACGGGACACGACTGTCTAGTGTGTGCGTGTGTATGACGTTGCATCGTTTCTTGTTTAAAAGTAACTAGCGTTTGCCGTATAGTGTTGTAATTCTTGCCAAGTAATGTTTGGCAATATTTATAATCCGCCCGACAACGATGTTTTTAACTATATATTTTTTTTATACAACATCGGGAGGAGTACAAGCACACGGCCCACCTAATGTAAAGCGGTTACCGTAGCCTGTGAACGCTTGTAATATATATCACTCGCGCGATGCCACCTCGGACCACAACCTTTAAGAGAGTTGTTATTTCGCTGCGGTTTTCTGTGCTGTGCACCAGACGGGCTGCTTTGATGCACCCTACCTCTTTTAAAAACACCTATACCAATACAAAGAGACATGTTCACGCACACAAATGTTTGCCCTGTCCTGTGTGGGAGTCGAACCAACGAGCGTTGGTGTCAAAGTCGCGTTATTAACCACTGCACCACCGACATCGTCATTTTCATACCCTCACCACATCAACCTTTACTCATCCCACTGTAGGGATACGGCTCTCCCTTTACCTTAAGGGGTTTTGAGCATACTCCGCCACGCTGCTCAAATGCGGATTGGCGGAGGCCAGTGTTTTCAAGCCGCCTGAGGACAACAGCCGGGACCAATGGCTTAACGTGCTCTCCGAAACACGGAGAAACTCGAGATAGACAAACCCATCCATAGATAGGCTGCGGTTAGAAATACACGCGCAACGATGCCAGCGAGCTCGCCTCTCCTCATTTCCATATCCAACATCATTGTAAAACATATGGTATATGAATTGCTACTTATTTTTAGTAGTTTTGAACCTTGAGCCTACAGAAGTGGAATGTTTATTTGGATAAGTAGTATTACAGGTGGTTTATTCTTTGGTGATGTTCTAATTGTAATTATTATTCAATTACAGATTTGCCGCCGGGAATAAAAGTAGAAGAAGTGGAGATACCAGTTCCTTGGGGCCACGTAGCTGGACGATGGTGGGGACCGAAGGACAAACAACCCATCGTTGCTATACACGGCTGGCAAGACAACGCCGGCACATGGGACAACCTCATCCCACGCCTGCCTGTTACCACATCAGTCCTCTGCATAGACCTTCCTGGACACGGGCTGTCGTCGTTCTATCCAACGGGCATGCAGTATTATATATTTTGGGACGGAATTGTGCTGTTAAGACGAATTTTCAAGCATTACAAATGGAGCAAGGTAACTTTGATGGGACACTCATTAGGTGGGGCGCTAAGTTTTATGTACGCAGCCTCGTTCCCTGACGACGTCGAGGGTATAATCTGTCTTGACATCGCGAGTCCTGCTGTCAGGGAGCCATCTAATATGGTTAAGGCTACTGGATGGAATATAGACAAGGTGATTGAGTATGAGAATCTCCCTGAAGACAAGATACCGTGCTATGAATACGAGGAGATGATTAACATAGTTTGCGAGGCTTACAAAGGATCAGTTTCAATGGAAAACTGCAGGATTTTAATGAAAAGAGGTATGGCTCCTACCCCTTCGCATATAATGAAGAAAGGGTTCCATTTCAAAAGGGATCCGAGGCTGAAGGTCTCCGGATTAGGAATGATGTCAATCGAAACAGCCCTTGCGTACGCTTCGCAGGTCAAATGTAGGGTTTTAAATATCAGAGCAATCCCAGGCCAGAAGTGGGAAAGGCTTGATTATTATTTGGATGTAATAAAAAAGCTTAAGGAAACAGCTGATATTCGATACTTCGAAGTGGAAGGTACGCATCACGTACAATTAGAAGCGCCGGAAAATATATCAAGTTTGATAGAGGAATTTTTAGAGGAATATTAATTTGTTGCGGATTTAGTTTTAATCTATTATTGTGATATGCAATGTGATGGAGTAGCGCTGACGGCTAATTAGAAAATAATAGAGAATCGCTTATTTAAATAGATGTATTTAAATTAACTATTTAATAGAATGACAAGGTGACTCTTAATGAAAGGAATTTATGACTGTAAAATAGAACGTTTTGACTAAATCACCTGTGTAAATTTCGAGTAACACAATATTTATATGCAAGTCATTGTTACGACATTTACTGTCGTATTGCTTTTAAGATCAGTAATTTTGTGTATAGAATAATTTAATTTTGTTTATACGTTGTTTTGGTGTATTTCATGCCATTAGTTTGGTATTTATGACGCATGCAAAACTAATTACGCTAATTTAAAATACGCCAGGGAATACATATGTAGGTATATACTGAATCTAATTAATAATGCACATAAATGCAAGTAATTCCTTTATTGGGTTTACATAAATAATTAATTTGATTACACTTGTCTACCTGGTTAACGTTGCGAACAAATTTATCAAAAATAATGTTACCTGTGACTAATTTGTTAATATTTAAATTATGAAATAAATTAATTTTGTATACAAAACGCGAACAGAAGATTAGAATATTGCTATCTTTTTTAGTGAATTATTAATCGTTACAGTATGATGGAAATTGTAAAACGGCCATTCAAATGGACAGCTAAATAATTACGACTGGTCATACTAACGTTTTGTCCAAAATTGAGAAAAGTTTTCTTGGTTTTAGGTTATTTGTTTAGATGAGGTTTGTAAAATTAATTATTCTGTGTTATTCTAGTAACTACATTAAACTACCTACCTAGACAAAATAATACTATTACTTTTGTAACAGTTTAGCTCAATATGGCAAAAATATTAAATGTTATTTGGATCACGAACAAAGATGTCCTTCTTATATTCTATGTTCTTCTTCGTATTGCCTAGATTTTGAGTTAGATTACATTTTAAGGATTTAATTACGAATATATTGTTATCATAGTACCGTTTTTGAATAATTTACCTATTTTTTTACGCAGTCCTTTTGCTGTATGTATACTGGTGAATATACATTGAATAATTAATTGTGACCACCACATATGTATTACACACAAATGTCTATGCAAACCTGCGTTTTTTTTGTTCCAAACTCACCTTTGACCCCCATTGTTGTTGTGGTTTGTTCATGTATCAGTCAAAATGTAAATTGATAAGTATATTACTTAAAGTAGTTACTTACCTAGTTTGTGAATATATACCAAAGTGTGTTTTTATTTATTCATATTAATAGTTAGTTCGATATTTTTTTAATATTTTTTTTTACTTTTTCACTCATTCCACTAGGGTATTATTGTGTGACGTCATAGTTATTACAATTATATGAATTGTAAAATTGTAGACACTTAGGGTGTTTTGTAGTAATGTGAAAGAAAATGGTAAAACCATACAGCTTTTCTTGGAGAAGAGATAATGACAATGTAAAATGCTGTAAAATGTAAAATAAAAAAATATTTGTTATACTTTTTTTTCATGGAATGTACTTCATTGTTTTTGGTATTTCATTTCTAGCATTAATGGGTGTGCTTTTTGTTTGAAAGTAGCACAGTCTACGATTCCATAGTTATAATTTCTGGTCATAAGGTAAACATTGCGATAATATATATATCAATTATTGTTTTTACCTGTTTCCGTTTATGCACATTGTCATGGAAAAATCTGTACATTTACTATATACTTTCAAAAGTTGCTATGTAATTTAGAAAGTTGCGACAAAAAAAAAGAATTTGCAATGTTAAACTAAGCGAGAAATGTACTTTTGTGGTCCTGTAATTTATACATACATTTTCCAAAGTAAGCTAATATTGGTAATTTGCGACCCTTAGCTTGTAATATTTGCCTTGCCATTTCACAGAACCACTTTCGTCAGGGATTTAAGTAGACCTACCTGCATACACATTACGCTTCACGCTTGCGGTGCAATATTAGCTCTTATTCCGTAAAACATTAAAACTGTAGATCAAAGTGAGTTTGACTTGCTCTTATCTGTACTTAGACTTAGATCGCACAAAAAGTCGAATTATTTAGGAAACGAAAATGTCAACGGCTTTTGAATGCACAACGAGGATAAAATAAGATTTTTGAGTGCAAAAGCTTCGATCCCAGATTATTTATATGATTGAAGGCATAAAGTGATGCATATGTTGTTAAATAGGATGGAACGACATATCTATTACATTAGGGATATATATTAACTAATTTATAAATAGAAGAGCGGGGAGGAGTTTGTTTAACTAATACGCTGCAGCAACGTTTTGTTACGAAAGCTATCTATTGGCCATATGACTAACAATTTCAAACATTCACTCTCTAGACAAAAACAAAGATAAATACGGCTTTGATACAACATGGCCACGATAGGAAGAAGGAAGAGAGTGCTTCCAGTGATTGACCTGATTCCACGTTCTTAACGTGTCTGCATTGTAAGTGGATATGTGCTTCAAAATATTTTAACATTATATGGAGAAGTGTATACGTATGGTTTAATATATGTATGTATATTATTAAAAATTCTGCTTTGAAACCGTGTTTGAATTAAATAGTCGATCGTTGTACCTCTCAAAGTTTAGCTTGCAATTTAGAATATCCTTAAATTCTATTGTCTATTTAATAGACCAATGTGGATATATATTTTTGTAACTTGAAAATTACTCTTTGCATGTAGATACACATTATATCGCCAATAATTTGAGTCTTATCTATCCTAGATTTTTCCACTAAGGTGATAAATAGGCCTTTTTTGATGGTAAGCAATTATCATAGGCTAAGTTAAATTAGTGTAAATGAAAAGTACTCTTATAACACTAAGGTAACTTGTTTAGGAAATAATACTTTTCGTTGAGAATATCACCCGAATCTTCAATTTCCCTTTACCACCCGCTTGGAGTACTCCTTCGCTCCTCTCCGCAAAGAGGTAAGAGTATTCTCCATCTCGCTGCTTCATTTCTGGTTGGTTAAGCACTTCAACAAACATCATACATCAAAGCAGTCTGGCGAAGTACCTCCATCTTAAAGAAAACCACAGCAAAATAACAACTCCATAGAGGGTTGTTGTATTCCTGCGTGTGAGTGAGGTCACCAGTAAACTCCTAAGGAGTTGCTGTATTAGCAGCAGAGGTGGCATCGCGCGAGTGATTAAGTATCACTCGCACCTCTGCTGCTGTTACAAGCGTTTATAGTCTACGGTAACCGTTTTAAGGTGGTAACCGTGGTAAGGCGGGCCGTATGCTTGTATGCCTTTTAACATTACAAAAAAGATCGATCAACGCCGCGGTCTGTACGCTGTCGTTCGCGAACACAGTACTGTTGTAGAGGACTACCCATAAATGAGCTGGAGTTAAATAATTTCCTTCTGTGTTCTACCGAATGTACAACAACGGGTTGCGTTCTGAAGAATTTCAATATGATGCCGACGGTTTTTGATAACTGCACCGCTTGCCGACGGCGCGGGTAGTTCACTCTCACACACTGGAATCGCAATAGTCGCGTACTGTGTTGTTCCAGAGAAGTTTTCTTCCGAGAACTCTGTGGAGTGAGCTCCCAGCCGAGGTTTTTCCAAGCGACTACAGAATGGGGTTCTTCAAGAAAGGCGTGAAGTGGTTTTTAGAGGGTCGGCAACGCATGAGACACCCTATAGGCTACGGTGACAGTTTACCATCAGGTAGGATGTATACATCTTTGCCACCTTAGTGGTATAAAAACAACTGACACGGCTTTATCCCTATTTGCCGTTCTATGCCTTTTTTTTTGTGACGCGGGGAAAAATGGGTTACGCACACCACCGGTGCCTGGGTGGCCTCCGGTGGTAGTGTGGGACTCCCCATCGGCTGTCCGACGGTATACCCACTAAACGACTCCGCGAAATGCCATCGGACGCGTTGGTGTGGTGCCCCGGATCAGTCAGCAACAGGGCACCACTGCGACTGCCGTTCTATGCCTGCGGTCTCCCAGTTTAGTCCTGCTATGGGCGCAATATTTTTGCCTGTAGAACCTGATGATTTGGGCTGTGGTACCGTGGCACTTTCACTCTTGGCTTGGTGTTTTTAAACAAAAAAACTGAAAAATATATATTTTATAGTTAATAGATTCAGGCGTTATTTTGCGAAAGTCAAATTTACATGCAATTTGATCTAACCTGCTTTAAAAAATTCATGCGGCCTACAACATGCCGACTGCCATGACTACCGGAGCAGCCATGGTAGCGTCGGCATGTTGCACTTACTAACAGTAGTGGGTGGGTGCCGGCCGGCGCTAGGCCGCATGAACTAATTGGTGGCGGAAGAACACACACCAGGTTAGATCAAATTGCATATATATTTTAGTTGTTTAAAAACAATTTACTCATTGGTCATAACATAATTTTTAATCATCAGATTAAACTTTCTAGGAAGTGTCAACTATTTTTTTGTTATATATTAAAATATTACCACGTTAACCGCCATCGTAATGATGATATCGGAAACAGAGATGGTCCGAAAGAGTATCGATATCGACGTTAAAATAAGAAGAGGCATGCTCCGTTAGCTCGGAAAGAATGCAGGAAGAAAAAATCGCGGAAAAAAAGGATTTAGGAGGAAGACCTGTTTTTTATCAGTAGGTGATGTCAGGAGTCCAAGAAACCGGCGAGCGTGCATGACAAGAGCTTTTAATGTCAAAGAAGCGAGTGAGGCGTGTAAGGACAGTGTCTTGTGGCGCTCGGCTCTCTGCTCACTCCGCAAAGGACTTGGCGTGACGTAGATAGATTGAAATATCCGAGATAGGTTTTAAGGTCAAAAATATCTATTTAATTTTAACCATTGTTCAGGGGTTACATAGACGACTTTTTTTTCTCGTGGCACAACTAGGAGCCTATGTCAGGCTGGGGGTCCACGGACATAAAACTATTTGCCATCTTCAACAACTGACACCTAATAGGGACAAGGCCAAAATTTTGAACTAGTTTTAGGAATACGAAAATATATAGGCACAAGAAAAAAACTGATGGTAAATGTGAAAGAAATAAAATTTCGAGAGCGGTGATGGCCCAGTGGATAAGGAACCGGCCTACTGGCCAACAGGTCTCCTTTTTTTTTTTTGTGACACGGGGAAAAATGCGTTACGCACACCACCGGTGCCTGGGTGGCCTCCGGTGGTAGTGTGGGACTCCCCGTCGGCGGTCCGACGGTATACCCACTAAACGACCCCGCGAAATGCCATCGGCCGCGTTGGTGTGGTGCCCCGGATCTGTCAGCAACAGGACACCACTGCGGCCAGCCCCTCAGATGGGGTCGGACTTCTTCAATCTAGGGGCCGTCCCGGCAAATTGGGACAGCCCCTCCGGCGACGGGACCATTATGGGGCCAGGTTCCCATCCTGACCCCTAGTCCCACAAGTTAGGGAGGCGGCAATAGGTGCGCGTAGCGCCTACGCCGCACTCCCGTCCGCCGTCTCCGGAGCGGGACAGCCTCGGGATCATCCTCCCTGTCCCTCTCCGAGGCCTCCTTCTGGGACATGACCGTCTCACAGAAGGAGGCCATCGCCTGCCAGGCACTGTCACTCCCGAGCATGGAGCGGACCACGCTCGGGAGCGAGAGGTAAGCGCGGACACCAGATCATGGCGCTGCCGAGACCATCTGGGACACTGCTCCAGCGTGTGTTGGGCAGTGTCCTCGGTCGCGCCACAATCGTGGCAGGTCTCCTGTTCGAATCCTGTCATGTATCACTAAATTCTTGTTTTCGGATTTATTTACATATTTGCAATTACCACTTGCTCGGCGGTGCCGCGGTGATTGAAAGCATCGTGAAGAAACCCACCCGTCCAAGAAAATTGTATTTCGAGAGACGTGTGAACGTACCTCAGAAAAAGGTCTGATGTTCCTTCTGGGTTGTAGAGGTCCGACACCAGTCGCTTCATATAAAAACAGTATCTTCGCCAAATCTTTAGGCTTAGGTAAGCGGTACCCGCCAATCCTAATGGATTAGGAAACGGGTTAACGCTAGAAAGAAGTTGAAGAAATAAAATAGCTTATATTCTGTACAGTATTGCATTGTAAGAAGCTTAATAAAACCAGTGATTTGTGAGCACCGCAATTTATTCATAATTAAAATGTAACAATTTCATAATGCCTCAAATAATTATAGAAATATATTAGTATATTAAAATTATGTACTTTCATTATTTGCCACATATCCTCAAACATTGACCGGACATGCAGTTGTTGAAGTCATCAGGGTGTGTTACCTGTGAACAGGACAGTAATATTTTATTATAACTTGGCATTTTTTTATACAACTAGCTGTGCCCGCGACTTCGTCCGCGCGGAATAGTTATTTTTTTATTATTTATTTATATTAATAAAAATAAATAAAATATCTAAAATAAAAAAGGCCTAATTTATTCTTTATTACATCAGCTATCTGCCAGTGAAAGTCCCGTCAAAATTGGTCCAGCCGTTTCAGAGATTAGCCGGAACAAACAGACAGATAAAAATTGTAAAAATGTTCATTTTGGTATATGTACCGTGTATACATCCATATGCATTTAGTAAAAAGCGGTTATTTTAATATTACAAACAGACACTCCAATTCCATCTGTCTAGATGTCGGCAGGCATGCAAGCATTCGGCCCACCTGATGTAACTTGGTCACAGTAACCTTTGAGCGTTTGCAATAAATTTAGTATCGCTCGCGATGTTACCCTTGCTACTAATAGTTACTCCTTAGGATTTTACTGGTATCCTCATCCACTCGCAGAAACACAACAACCCTCCAGGCAGTTGTTTGGCTGCGGTTTTCTGTGAGGTGTCACTTCCACACTCTTCGATGCGCCCTACCCCTCTTTAAAAATGCCAAGACAAACAGACATGTTCATGCACATAAATGTTTGTACGGTGTGGGAATCGAACATACGAGTACTGGTGCCAAAGCGTTATTAACCGATGCGCCACCGAGCTTGTCAAAATAGCTCAGTGTTTAAAGAACGAGCCAATTAACAGACTAGATTTATTATTTTAGTTATTTGCAAGAAGAATTTGTCATTTATTGTAAAAGGAAGCAATTTTAATTATAAGAATTACAATTTTGTATGTTTTACATAAAACAGCATATGCAAGTGTCCACTACGCCATGTCTCTGTTAGAAGACATGAATAAAAAAAACAATTAAGTTTTGGTCTTTCTCAATAAATAGACGTTTTAATACTATAGTAATTTTGATTACACAAACATTTTAAACTGGTCATTATTAATAATTAGACATTTTGATAATATGGACATTTTAATATTGTAGACGATTCTCTGCCTTTTCGCAGAAAATTGTTCGGCGGATTATCACTTGCCAACAAACGTTTTGAAGAATTTTATTCAGCGGAATAATCATTTGCCAACTTTTCGTATAATTTTGTTTTATTTCCCAACCTCACATTTGCCAATTGTATGTTTGGTCTGCTTTTTATAAGGACACTTTTCAAAATGGCAACGATTCGCTTCTGGCACTTCGCCGACCGCTGCCGCGGCGCGCTCGCGTCGATCGCTCGGCTCGTGCGTTGTTTGTCATACTCTAACCTAACCAACTGAGATTTATGTTGCTATACTATAATATATATTTTTGAAAGATTTAACAAATGATAAATGCCCCAAACGTTTTGTGTCATTATAATAATCAGCTTAACAATAATTCTACCAAATGAAACGTTGTCATACAAAAATTTGATAATCGTTAGTTGTCAAAGTAAAAAATAGGCGAAACGTTGGTTGGCAAGTGATAATCGGCCAAACAATTTTCGGCGAAAAGGCAGGATACCATTGTAGACCTTGTGAACCGAAAGGTCTACCGCTAACTTCGCGTTTTCGGATTTATTTACATTTTTATAATTATCACTTGCTAAGCGATGATGAAAAACATCGTGAGGAAACCCGCACGTTCAAGAAATTGTATATCGAAAGACATTTGCGCAAACCTAAAAAAGATCTAGTTTTTCCTCTAGATTGTCAGTTGTAGAGGTTTGACAGCAGGAGACTATGATAAAACTTACTTCAAAATTATTATCGTTGTGAGTGGTACATCGCAGTAAGAGCTTCTTGCCAATAGCGTTTTGAGCCAGTAACTTCTCGTTAATGGCCCGCCAGACAGCGCTCGCCGATTTCAGGACGTTCATGTTACCAAACATGTAGAAACCTGTAAATCATTATATTTTGCATAATAAAAAGACTATTACTTTACGCCGAATCCCTTGGAGGGTAGGGAGAGCCGAACGCCACATGACTCGGTCCTTATACACCTCACTCGCTTCTATAACATTCATAGCTTTTCTCATGTACGCTCGCCGGTGTCTAGGACTCCTGACATTACCTTCTTTTTTTATACTACGTCGGGAGTAATACAAGCATACGGCCCACCTGATGTGAAGCGGATACCGTAGCCTACGCTTGCGATATATTAAGTATCACTCGCGCGATGCCTCCTCTGCTGGTCACACAGCAACTCCCTGGGAGCTAACTGTTGCCTCACTCACAGGCAGGAACACAACAACCCTGTAGGGAGTTGTTATTTGGCTGTGGTTTTCTGCGAGGTGGAGGTACTTCCCCAGACGGGCTGCTTTGATGCGGCATACCTCTCTTAAAACATCCAGACCAAGACAAACAGACATGTTAATGCACACAAATGTTTGCTTTGTGTGGGAATCGAACCCACGAGCGTTGGCGCCAAAGTCGCGTCATTCACGACGGAGCCACCGAGCTCGTCAAAATTATTCTGATGGAATACGATCAATGTGCTCATGGTAGATACAACTTGGCCTTCCTCGGCGCCTCCTTATACTTTTGCATTGCATATCTGTTTCGCAATACTTTCTTCCTCCATTGTATACATTTCCGAACCAACGGACCATGACTTTTCTTATTTTAATATTCTTTGAAGCCCTTCATTATCAAGAATGTGGCGCCATCGTCAGAAGATGCATCCACCTCATTTTTTTACGTCAGGAGGCATACGAGCATATACCTTACCGGATGTAAAGTGGTTACCATAGTCTATGAACTAAAGTATTATTGCTATATGCTCCTTGCACTGCTAAATGCAGTCTTAGAAGCTTACTGGCACAACTCACTTATTCGAAGGAACACAGCAACTTTTTATAGAGCAGTTATTTAGCTGCGGTTTTCTGCGAGGTGGAGGTACTTCCCTAGTCAGACAGCTTTTATGTGCCCTGTTTCCTTAAAAACTTCTCATATTCATTCATTTACTACACATCCAGACAAAGAGAGTTCAGTTTTGCACTCTTTCAACTGTCGGTTGATTTGGAAGAACAGGAAGTGGTTACCGTAGCCTATGAACGCTTGAAGTATCACTCGCGCGATGCCACCCCCGCTGCTAACACAGCAACTTTAGGAGGTTACTGGTGACCTCACTCACACGCAGAAACACAACGACCCTCTAGGGAGTTTTTATGTGGCTGCAGTTTTCTGCAAGGAGGAGATATCTCCCTAGACGGGCTGTTTTGATGCGTCCTACCTCTATTAAAAAAATTTTTAGCAACTTTTACCTTCTTTAGCTCTGGACAGCGCTACGCATATTCTATTGCCCGCTGTGAGGAAGCCGATCTTGCCGTCTCTGTTACTCCTAACCAAAGACAATATCACAATCCTGTTCTCCTCGCCCTGGTAGTTGTCTACGGCCGTGATTTTTACATCCCGCAGGGAACTGTATTTTTTGCTCAGCTGAAACAAAAACACATGTTTAAGAACAGTGATAGCCCATTGAATAAGGAACTAGCTTACTGACTACCTGGTCCTAGGTTCAAATCCCACTAAATTCGTGTTTTCTGATTTATGAACATAGTTATCACTTGCTCGGCGGTGACGGAAAACATCGTGAGGAAACTCACACGCGCGCAAAATGACAGCTGCGAGCGGCCTTTTTTTAATGTTGCAAGCTTTGGGGTATAGTGTTGTAGTACGACTGATTCATCGAACCGTTGTGACATGATTCCTCGATTTAATTAAATATAAAAGTTAATATAATAAGTATCAACAAGAAAATAAATGAGATCGATAAAGGGTAGTCTGATATAAATGAGTAGAAATAAAGTGACGGCGCTAGTTTCTTTATATATACATATATGTAATGTTTTTGCCGCGAATGCAATGTATATGACAATATTCGTTACGGCGCCAAGTATATAACGGGCCTCACGGCGTCAATAGGCAGCAGGGAGGCCATAATTTTGTGTAAAAAAAATTGTGCAATAAAAGAATATCGCAGACAAGAGAAATTCATTTATTATCATGATGACACTTGAGTGAACGTAGGTAAATTTACTAGTACATTCAAAGAGCTATTAGAATATATTATTTTTATTAATGTATGTATATTATAGTAGGCCCACAGAACTTAATATTAAAAAAAAATAACTTTTTGTTATTTTACAGGACACACTTTAAAAAAGGCTTGGGTCGACATGATTAATATTCATATTATATATACGTCGCACCAACCTCGAAGGCCTAACAACGGGCTTTCCTACAGGAAAAGGAAGACGCCTTATAATAAGCAATGTAGGAATCGAGGAAGCCTTTTTAGATGGGGCTTGTTAATGTTCGAGTCAAAGACAGATTCCAGTGACTATCATAATGAGATGAATGCAGAGCCTTTTGAGAAGTGGCTAAATGGGATTTTACCGAAATTTAAAAAGATTCCGTTTTGGTGTAAGACAATGCCCTTTATCGCTCCCACAAAGTAAAATTTTTGATAAATTAAAATGAAAACTAACAAACTAACTCCAACTGTTTAACAACAGTCAGTTCTACGGTGTTGTGTATAGTGGCGAATTTATCAAAAAGTAAAACAAAAGATTAAATCATAATGTCTTTTTGAAGTTTGTTCTTGTAATAAATTCCTCGAATACTCATAATCTTAAAGAAAGATTGAACAATGTTCAATATTCGGATCACTCGGGGAACAACACTATTTTTTCATTACGTTATGATGGTAACCCACAAAATGTCATTTTAGTTTAGCTAATAAAAAATTAGAGTTTAGCATATTTGTCAGTTTGCCTATTTGATTAAAGATACAAGAAGTTTCGTCATTTTACCTTTGTGTTTAATAATATTAGAATATTTTTCAGTTTATCTTTTTGATTAATGAAGCTAGCATATTTGTTCAGTTTATCATTTTGATTAATGCAACTACAATATTTGTTCAATAAATTTTTTGATTAAAGAAACTAACGTATTTGTCCGTTTGCCTATTTGATTAAAGATATAAGTAGTTTCGTCACTTTAGCTCTGCGTTTAATAATATTAGAATATTTTTTCAGTTTATCTGTTAATGAAAGTTTATTCAGTTTATCTTTTTGATTAATTAAACTAGCATACTTGTTTAGTTCCTCTTGTTAATTAAGGAAATAATAATATTTCTTCAGTTTATCTTTTTCATTAATAAAAGTAGCATATTCGTCAGTTTACTTCCTTGAGTAATGATAGTAATATATTTCTCAGTTTACCTCATTCGTCAGTTTATCTCTTAGTATATTGTTATACATATCTCAATGATATTAACGAGTTTATCACTCTGATCAATGATACTGACGTTAAATGAAACTGATGTGAATCAATTTTACCTCTTTGATTAATGAAACTTGTCCAGTGTAAGTCGATAATATTGTAATTTCATCATATTTGTACTTCATTTCTCGTAAATAATCCGCTAAGGCGACACACCATTTCGCCTCTATCATGTTTTTGTGACTCCAACTGTCTTCCAAACCCTGGAAGGAGACAATTTATTTATTATAAAACAGTAAAAAATGCTCAGTTTGTATGTTGAATGATTTGCGAAACTGTAAATTAATTAAACGGCCGTCATTAAACAGAAACAAACATTGTTCGGCATTTATACATCTCTTAGAGAAGATTAGTTGACATCAGAGAGATACCAGACGCCTAGGAGATTGGCAGTTAGTGGACGTCGACTTTTAAACGTCGGATGACAAATTATGATTCCATGGAGGGTATACTTGCCTCTTACCGCTGTATAAAGTGTGCGATACGCGCGTTAGAAGTTATACTTCTATCGCGTAACAAAACAAATCAACTCCATGACTTAGAGCTTGCGTGCTAGTACTCTACGTTTGTAAAACAAAACTATAATCATTCACCACGGTATATAATTTTAAGATATGCACACAAACATACCTATATATACTCGTATCTATCACTTCACGCCAAATCCCTTGCGGGATAGGCAGAGAGAACCGAGCGCCACATGACTCGAACCTTACCAACCTCACTCGCTTCTTTAATATTCATTGCTCTTTGCAAGCATGCTCGCCGGTTTTAAAGGCTCTTGATATCACCTTCTGATAAAACACGATCAATTTGGTCATGGTAGGTCAGTCGTGGCCTTGCTCAACTCCTACATCCTTCTACTTTCGCGTTGTTATCTGTTTCGTAATTCTTTTCTTCTGCATTCTTTCTACATGTCCGAACCAACACTCTCACGAACAAAATTTGTGAGTGACATTTACCAACCAACATCGTAGTGTCGTTTTCAAAAGTCGGTGTCGTAAAAATTCACTCATCAGTTTTCTCTAACGCGCCGAAAGTATAACTTCAAAAATGCAGGAAAGAACTTGAAAATATAGAATAAGAATGTGGGAATGAATAATAAGCGAAATTATCTACCCTCACTCACCTCGTAATCTTCAAACACGTCATGGGTAACAAAATACAAGTTGTCCCTGATACCCCGCACATCACGGTAGCTGTACACAGAGGGGTGACTATCCAGCTCGTCGTAAACAACTGGCACGATTAGTTCCACGAAGTTCGGCCTCATTCTCCTCTGTGTAGTGAGGGTGCGTGCGTGAATGCCGTTCCTGATCATACGTTCGAACAGCGAGATTTCCAAGTTGTATGCTTTTGCTAGTTTGTAATGAGCCGCTGATGGCCTCAATTGTTTATGGTCACCTAAAATAATTAAATTTCTACATGTATTATAAATAGTTTGCTGTTCATTTTTGTTGTGCTCGTAAAAGAGTTACACGGCGACTTTTATAGCGATATTGTCGCGATGCTGTAGTTGGTCCAACAATAAACAACTTTAAGGCGTATAAAGGCACTATTACGGGGCGGGTCAGAAAGTAGTTAATAAAAAAAAATGGGTGCGTGTACTTATGTACGTGCGTGAGAAGTTATACTTCTCTGGCATCATTAACTAAATATTTAATATTAATAACTTAAATTAAAAAACGTCTATCAAGTAGTAGCGGCGATGTTTATGGAATGTATTACATACAAGTCAAATGTAAAATACAAATGTTATACATTTTTAACTATAGCGCCATCTACCGGTAATACCGTGAAACATTTAGCAGTTTTAACCTATTGCACATTTTTAACTATAGCTCCATCTACCGGTAATATCGTGAAACATTTAGCAGCTTCAACCTGTACTTTTGTGTTCGAGTGCCACGCATTCACTCTTGCTCTGTCTCTTTCTATTCCCCCTCCATGGTAGCGTTAAACGTTTAACGCAACCTTTTGCAAGTCGCATTAGAAGTATAACTTCAAAAACGATTTATTTAACACACAAAAATAGTGTAATAAAGAAATATACAAAATGACTTGTCTCCACGGCAGTCCACCTCGGTCTGTCTAATTATAATTGAAATTAATGTGCTCGAGACCCAGCAATATATTTTTTAATATTTTCCCATTCTTGCACCGATATAACAGTACACTTTACTCACTAAAACTTAACGTTTTAGCGCCAAAATATTGCGCCGATTTAAGCCTACGGTCCAATGTCAGGACATTATAATCAATAAGCCGATAGATAAGTGACACGTTTCGTCGATCTGTGAGGAAGCGAATAATAGCTGCGCGTTGTACTTTTACCCCCAACCTGTAGCGGTGAGTTGAATTTCAAAGATAATCGTTTTTTTTATACAACTAGATTGGCAAACAAGCATGCAGCCCGCATTAGATGATAAGCGGTCACCGCAGCATATTGACGCCCATAACACCACGGGGAAGTTACTCGCGCGTTTCCAATCTTGTGACCTAAGGATGTTTCGTCACAGTACCCAGTAATTTCTCTGCCATATCTCACCCTTTAAACCGGAACACAGCTATATAAATATAGCTGCCTGACGGTAGAAATAGGTGAGACAGAACGACAGCAGACGACTTCCCTATTGATTATTTTCTTCATGACCTTCGCACAGGTAAACGCGTTTTAGCATCCCTGCTATCGAGATACGACATCCATCAATACAGACGCGATACAGCATCGATACAGACGCGATGCAGCATTGATACAGACGCGATGCAGCATCGATGCAATATCGTTACAGACGCGATACAGCAATGATACAGACGCGATGCAGCATCGATACAGACGCGATACGCCTGCTATCGAGATACGACGTCAATACAGACGCGATACATCACCGATACAGACGCGATGCAGCATCGATACAGACGCGATGCAGCATCGATACAGACGCGATGCAGCATTGATACAGACGCGATGCAGCATCGATACAGCCGCAATGCAGCATCGATACAGACGCGATGCAGCATGTGGTTCTAGTGTTTGAGGATGAACTTAATTTAAAGAATAAAGTGATAAAGTGAGGGGGGGGGGGGGGGCAAGAGATTCACAACCGCGTTATTTTCAATAAACTGATAATTTTAAGAGTTTAGACATGCTGAAATTTATAATATATATAAATAAAATAAATTAAAACTGTTTTTGACCGATAACTGCTATTATAACATAATATATTATAACATAACATAATATATTAGAACAGAATAATTAAATGATAATTTGATTTCAATCGAAATTTTTGACTATTTAATTGATTTGTAGTTTTTTATTATTCCTTTTTAATTATATATATTTAATAATTTAATTGTTGTATGTCTGTTAAAGACAGGCCACAGTGATACACGTACATTATTTAAGATCCTTTTAACCTGTGTGTCTACAATAAAGAATATTTGAATTGACTTGATTTGAACTCCTTGCCGTTGCCGAGCTGTGCGATTGTAGTGAGTGTGACCCTGCATCGCCCATTCTTTTACTCGATGTTGCCCAAAACAGTTGCGTGTTAGTAGCGAATAGCATTAGCGTTAGTGCAGAAACGCTACAGTCGCGCGTTTGCATCGATGAAAAAGATATATTATTTTAAGGATACATACCAATTAAAATGAGATGCTGGCAGTGGTAAGTTAAGGATGCTACGATGTGCGCCTCCAGGACTTCAGCAGCTTCTTCCACTATCACTGAAAACACACATATACACATTGGAAAAAATCTATTTCAGCGCTCTCTGTATTGATAATTAGTAACTTTTAAACTGCCATTTTTTTATACAACGTCGGGAGGCCTACAAGCATATGGCCTACCTGATGTAAAGCAGTTACCGTAGCCTATTAATGCTTGTAATATATATTAAGTATCACTCGCACGATGCCTCCTCTGCTGCTTACACAGCAACTCCTTAGGAGTTTACTGGTGACCTCACTCACACACAGGAACACAACAACCCTCTAAGGAGTTGTTATTTGGCTGCGGTTTTCTGCGAGGTGGAAGTACTTCCCCAGATGGGCTACTTGAAAATACCCACACTAAGACAAACAACTGTTCATGCACACAAATGTTTGTCCCGTGTGGGAATCGAACCAACGAGCGTAGGTAATCGCTGCGCCTTCGAGTTTGTCAAATTAGCTCCGAACCCCTTCGGTTGAAGGGAGACTCGTATCCCTGTAGTGACCGAGTGAGTCCGGTGGCCTTGTGGCTATGTATCACCAAAAGATATGGTTTCTATTCTCGCATTCACGGGATGGTGTTTTTATGTCAAAAATAAACAAGTGTGAAATTATTTCTTACCTATGGGAGATAACAGTTTCTTCATAAGGTCGTGTCTGCGGGCGGCGGTGGTGGTGGTGACGCCTACAACTCTCACAGTCTTCATCACCTCTCCGTCTATGAGAGTCGCTACTTCGTTCAATTCGTTGTTGCAAGTATTATATTTGTCCTGAAAACGACAATAAAATCTATGGAGTGAGGGTGTACAAAGCTAAGTTCCGCCCTCATTTTGTTTTTATTAATAACGCTGAATTTAAGACCAATTCCAAAAAACGCTCAACACAGGCACTGAAGAACCATATTTATAGTTTTTTTAAATATCTTGTATTTATTGTCTACTAGCTGACCCGGCGAACTTCGTACCGCCTCACGATCAATAAATTGTGTGTTAATTTATTAGATGGTATAAATTATTTTAAAACTTATTATCCTATTCCGGACGGAGACAAATTCAAAAACACAAAAATCATAAAAATCGGTCCAGCCGTTCTTGAGTTATAAATGGTGTAACTAACACGACTTTGTTTTATATAAATAGATAATTTTTTTTGTTATTTTTTCCATGTTTTAATACTTATTATCCTATTCCGGACGCAGACAAATTCAAAAACACAAAAATCATAAAAATCGGTCCAGCCGTTCTTGAGTTATAAATGGTGTAACTAACACGACTTTGTTTTATATATATAATATAAATGTACAAGTAACCAAAATTTTAATTATTGCTAATTGTGCATAAATAATAAATACAGAAAGAGTTTCTGGAATAGATCATACATTCAGCGTTATTAATAAAAACAAAATGAGGGCGCCACTTAGCTTTATGTCCCTCCTTAAGGTTGCTGAGGACCAGCGTTTTTTACCAGAAAGCGTAAAGGCGTACACACTCTTGGCGACGGTACGGGATAAATATGCGGAGGGACAGTACTGTGTCATAGTGAGGCGGCAGTGAGATGTGTCATAGTGAGGCAAGAGGGAGAAAGGCTATGTACAGGATGGTAGTGTATCATACGACATAATATCTCATATTGTATTTTAAAAATACACGTCGTACGTCCCTATCTCTATTAATAAAAAAAATGTTAGCTGGTAGTGCGCCATGGCGAGAAGAGCATTGACTTGAAAACATTAGATCTTATACTCAAAAAGGAAGTTTCTGCAAAATGTGTGACTAGGCAACTTTTTTTTTACATAAATTACTTATCAATAAGGAATTCATCTTAGTTATAAGGCTATTTTTAATGGTCGAAACGGCTTTGTGGTATAGACTCCATCTCTGTTCATGAGTTAAACTATATATAGATTTTTTTCTTTCTTTTGAAGAGCAGTGGATAAGGGGAACCGACCTATTGACCACCTGGTCCCCAGTCCGGCTCCTGGCATGTACCACTAAATTCGGTTTTATGTTCATATTCATCACTTTCTCGGCGGTGAAGAAAAACATAGTGAGGATACGCTCACGTCCAAGAAATTATATTTCAAAAGATGTGTAACCTAACTTGACTATTTTGACGAGCTCGGTGGCTCAGTGGTGGAACGTGCTGTTACGCTACTTTGACACCAACGCTCGTGGGTTCGATTCCCACACAGTACAAACATTTGTGTGCATGAACATGTCTGTGTGTTTTGGTCTGGGTATTTTCTATGTATAATAAGTATGTATATACAAAAAAAAAATGTATTTACGTATGTTTATCAATTGTCTAGTACCCATAACACAAGCTTCGCTTACTTTGGGGCTACGTGGCGCTGTGTAATTTGTTCGACAATATTTATTTATTTAACTTTACAAAGGTCTGGTTTACCCGTCAATCCTAACGGATTAAGAAACGGGATAACGTGAAGCACAAGACTTACCAATAAGGAATTCATCTTGGCCATGAGGTTACTTTGAATGGTCGAAAGGGCTTTGTGGTATAGACTCCATCTTTGTTCACGAGTTAAACTGTATAGATCTTTGTTTGTTGAGATTTCGTTTACAACAGTATTATTTCGATCCGGCGACATGTTTTGCTGAAATAAAAATATTAATAAACAGTAATAAATAATTCACATTAGTGGATATTCGATACTTTATATAATTTTGACACCGAGTTGATGTCAAAATGACACCAACACTCGTGGGTTCGATTACCGTACAGGAATAACATTTGTGTACATAAACATGTCTGTTTGTCTTAGTCTGGGTGTTTTAAAAGAGGTAGGGCGCATCAAAGCAGTCAGTCTGTGAAGTAATAATAATAATAAGCATTTATTTCTTCATTACATAGGTTACTTAAATTTACAATGGAAGCACCTCCAGCTCACAGAAAACTGTAGCCAAATAACAGCTCCGTGGAGAGTTGTTGTGTTCCTGCGAGTGAACGAGGTCACCAGTTGACTCCTAACAGTAGTTGTGTTAACAGCAGAGATGGCATCGTGCGAGTGATAATGTGTTGTAAGAATTCATAGGCTAACACAATACTTGCAATAACGATAAGTATTTGGCATATAACATGGAACGACTACCGTTAGACCTCCATAACCCAAAAGAAAAAAAGTATTTTCTTAGCTTATGTTGAAGGCATATAATTACTTCATCGCAACTCATTGAGCAGTCATTTCGAAATTCATATCTGATTATGACAATTTTGTTTGCCATTATGCCATATACTTACTTTAAAACAGTTCAGTCTCTGCCTAATTTTTGTTATTTGCTGTTCAAACTTATCAATCATTTCTTCAACTTCTAAATGATCCTCTGTCATATCTTTAACATACTTTATGCTATTTAACATAGAATCTATTTCTCTCACCGCCCATTGCTCAGAAAAACACGTTTCAATTTTATCATCAACAATTAAATCATCTAGCTGTTTCTCCCAGTCGTCTTCATCAATTTCTATTTTCTCTTCTGCGTCTAAAAGCCAAGTTAAAATCGGATCTTCAGTAGCACTTTTCAATTCATATGCTTCATCATTAATTTTAAGATGAGGCTTAATAGTTTTGTATGTCACAAGTTCTTTATCACACTTCTCTATTTCACTCTGTAAATCTGTCATTACTTTAAATATACTTTCCAATTCCGATCTCTTACTTCCATATAAATATGAATATTTTGACTTCATTTTCATTCTCAAATTACTCAATGTGTATGGTTCCAAAACTTTATTCTTACTCTGACTTCCAAGTCTTATAATATTCTTCGTAACATTTAGAATTCCTTCTAAAAATTGATCGAGGGCGTGATTCGTGTAGCAAATTATCAGAATCGGTGTACCTTCTAAGGATATATTTTTGAGTAATGTTGAAGCGATTTTGATTCCCAAAAACGTTTTGCCAGTACCGGGTGGGCCTTGTAATACTGCGAATTCTCTTGTAAGGGCGAACTTGTAGGCTTCCATTTGGGAACTATCTAAACCTAGATTAGCGTTTGTTGGCCATTGGTCTGGAACTAGAACTGGGAAGGCGATCTCTTTAGAGTTGTTCTCCTCTGTGATAGTGTATATTGTTTCCGACGTTAGATAAGATGGCGGTCTTGTGTCAGCCTGCGGAATTTTTAACAACATTCAAGACACTAGTTTTTTTTAATATCTAAGGTGGTAAAAGCATACGGCCCGGTTGACCGTAAATAGTTATCATAGCCTATGGAATTGATACTAGTAACGTTAGAGCCATAATTTTACTAGTACCCATTAGTAAAATTATATCCTGTATATGCATTTACAAGAACAAATGTGTTCATATTTGCATATATTTTTTCTTGAAATGCATATTTTTTTATCGATTGTAAGTACGTATTTACAAAAAAATGTATTTATTTGTAAATACGTACTTACAATCGATAAGTGTCTTTCTTGTAAATGCATAATATTTTTCATCAAAAGGAAAAGTAGATGAAAAGGACGTTTCAATGGTAATATTATCTAAATCGATTTAAATACAATTAATAACTTATATGCTCACATTGCTTTTAACTCACGACCCAACAGAAGATAGATTAAAAAAACTAGTAGTAGATTGTAACTACAACATGTGAGGGATGATAATATATAATAGGACATGTGCTATAACATTTAATAGACAGAGCATGTGCCTCTGTAACAAGTATACACACAGTGCTAAGTCTTGTTAGACACGTGCAGTACCATTTTTAGTCTTATTTCGTGCGTCATAAGAACGATACAAAGGTCAAACAGTTTAGCATGAGGTGTCGCTGTGTATACATAAAGTAAGTAAATTATGGTATTTTTTTAAACGGGAAATGTGCGCTATTAATTGCGGTGATATTGGGGACGATGAAATGAACTGTTCTGTTCACATAAATTAAAAAATAATTAAAATTATTTGAAATTTGGCTTTATCGATATCTTCACGGTAGGTCACTTGCCGGGTGGGCAGATACAACCGAGCACCATAAGACACAACCCTTACTCACGGTCGCAGAGATGATGTAGGGAGTTGGTCTGAAAGAGAGTCGGTGTTAAGAAAAAGGCATGTCTCGTTTAGGAAAATGACGAAACAGATATAAAATGCGAAGTGGGAGGATGCAGAAGCCGAGGAAAGCAATGTCCATGCCACGAAAAAAATGGTTGAGATTTATCAGCAGGTCATGTCAAGAGCCGTAGGAATCAGTGAGCGTGCATCAAGGCGTATAGTTTACGCCAAGCTATGAACATTAAAGAAGTGAGTTATGTATGTAAATTAAGTTACTTTTTTTTACATTTTTACATACGATCTGATACCAAATAGAAATGCGTCAAAATACCTGGACTTCAACAATGTATCTTTTCATGGGCAAGTCGTCAAGTCTGCAACTTTGTAGCACCTTCAGAACTCTATGGTAAGGCTCGAAGAATACCTCGCTCTCTACCATGAGATAGGGTTCAGTGAATATTGTTTCCGATACAGGATTTTGAAACGATACAACTATCTAAAATGAAAATCGATTTATGTAATACCATGGCAATTCTCACAAGAAATCAAACAAGAGGAGGGGAAGTACCTCCACCTCACAGAAAACCACAACCAAATAACATCTCCCTAGAAGATTATTGTTTTTGCGTGTGAGCGAGGTCACCAGTAAGCTCCCAAGGAGTTGCTGTGTAAGCAGCAGAGGAAGCATCGCGCGAGTGATATTTAATATATCGCAAGCGTTAATAGGCTACGGTACCCGCTTTACATTAGGTGGGCCGTATGCTTTTATGCCTCCCGACGTAGTATAATAAAAAAAAACAAGCACAGTGAACTTGCTATTGGTAAGGTATGTGGGGCAACGGATCTTTGACGGAAATGATGGTGGCACAGTTTCATCAAATAGCCTCTCAAATTAATTCACACATTTTCTTTTATGCAACGTCGGAAGGCATACAAGCCTACGACCCACTTCATGTAAAGCGGTTACAGTAGCGTATACATGATACACAATACATTATGTATCACTCGCATGATGCCACCTCTGCTGCTAACTCAGTAATCATTAGGAGCTTACTGGTGACCTCGCTTACACGCAAGAACACAATAATCTTCTAGGGAGATGTTATTTGGCTCTGGTTTCCTGTGAGGTGGAGGTACTTCCCCAGACGGGCTGCTTTGATGCGCCCTACCTTTCTTACATTCCCGGCCCTCATCATCCCACTCCAGCGATACGGGTCTCCTTTCAACCGAAGGGGTTTAGAGCATACTCTAGCACGGATTTGCGGATTGACGGAGAACAGTGTTTCCAACACGGCCTGCCTGATGTTAAGCAGTTACTGTAGCGTATGGGCACTTTCAACATCACGGAGGTCACCCGTATTGCAATACTCGTCGCAGCCTATAGACGCTTCCAATACAAGTTTGATAACCCTGTTGCTAATGTAGCAACTTCTTAGGAGCTCACCGACTCCCCACCCTCGCACCCCCACCCACTCCCTCGTAGTAACAGAACAACCAACCCGGGAGTTGTCATTTCACTGATTTTCTGTGATGTGGCGGTACTTCTACGTTTGTGAGCAGTGGCAGATTCACACATTTGCTGCCAGTAGGCTATTCAAATGGCAGATTCACACATTTGCTGCCAGTAGTAGGCTATTCAAATCAACCCAAACCCTACCTATCTTGCTTGGAAAATAGGCTACTTATTATCGCTATAATGGAAACCGAACACTACAGAAACTGGGGTAGGAAGTTGATAATAAATACAGATACTTACAAATCCGTCGCTAAGCAAATTCATCCCCGAATCAAGTACAGTAGCGCACAAAATTGTTTCAAAATTATCACTGGTGAAGAGCAACAGTGATCCAAACATGAGTTGTTTGTTGCGTGCATACTTCTTGCTGTCGACCACGCCTTGTGTTGTTCGCTCCTTCCAGGCAATGTCTACTAGATGCCCAACTTTATTATTGCTGATATATGTTCGTACAATCCGAACTTTTGGATGAATCCTGAAATGTTTCATTATAAATTTACGTGACGAGCTCGGCTGTGCATTAATAACGATACTTTGACACCAACGCTCGTGGGTTCGATTCCAATACAGGACAAACATTTGGGTGTAATTCGAAGCAATCCTCCGTTAATAACTTGAACTGTAGGGCGAGATAATGTTCAATACTTGAGTCTGTTTGCCTGGCTCTAAGTATTTTCGAGAGAGTAAAGGTCAAATCAAGTACATCAAGTATTATTCCCTATTGGGGATGTTTCTTCACCTCACAGAAAACCGCCGTCAGAGGACACCAGTAAGCAAAGGTGGCATCGTGCGAGTGATAATGTATTGCAAGCGTTTATAGGCCACGATAACCACTTTACATCAGGCGGGTCGCATGTTTGCATCCTGCTGACCTTTTATAAAAAATAAAAAATTGGTTCCAGGCCCAAGATACAAGATGTAACGCGTTGCCTCTCCTGCTGCAACTCCTTAGGGGTTTATCGGTAAACTCATTCACATAGAAGTATACAACAACCCCACAGGAATTGTTTCTTGGCTGAGGTTTTTGTGAGGTGAAGGTATTTCTCCCGTCGGACTATGATGCTGCTGCTCCCTTATCTCTCATAAAAACGTCCAGAACAAGACAAACAGATAAAAAGAATGCTTGTTCTGTGTAAGAACCGAAACCACCAAACCTCAAAACACATAAGTCATCAAAACACACATATATGTAATTTTATGTGAAATGGTAGATTAAACTAAAAAGTGCCTTCATGTCTCACATTAAAAGATAAAATCCACAGGTTTCATACACACACACAAATGCTACAAAATTTCTCATCCCGGATCCCTGTCGCCTTCCCGCTTATCTCGCCCCTTCGGGATTTGGCTTTAGATTTAATTTAACAATAAACACCATTTTTTTATATATTTATACTGTTTAATTATAAATCTAAAAATGTATAGTATATTACACAATAAAGTATTATTATTATTATAATATTCAACCTAATTATATTAGGTTAAATTTACCTAATATTTTCATGTCGCCTCTTGGATGGGTTTTCCATATATTTACCTGTAAGTTAACAAATTATTATTCTATCATTTAAAATATATGAAATAAATGAATTTCACAAAATATTTAATCACAATATTAACCAACATATTCCTTCCCTTAGTGGTCCGAAGCAATCCTCTCTTAATAACTTGAACTGTAGGTCGAGGTAACGTTCGATACTTGGATAAGCTCCATTTATTACATTAGGTTGAATGTTTATTTCTTTAGTACCTAACAAATCTTCCTTTCCAGGAAAAATATGGAGGTATTTGAAACTGTCCAAATCGCTAGTAACATTATAATGGGCGTCATCTAAAAGTACTTGTTCAGTTGGATCCTGAAAAGTTTAAGTTTTTCATTATGATTATTAACACAGATAATATATGTACGAGTAGAAACCAGTGATAGCTTAGTAGATAAAGAAACAGCTTATCAACCAGCTCTCATCTCTGGTTTGGATCTTAGTGTGGGTATATAAAACTAAATTTGTGTTTTAGAATTTATGTACATATTTGTAATTATCATATATTTCGGCAATAAAGGAAAACAGCATGAGAAACCTGTATGTCTTAGAAATTATATTTCGAAAGACATGTCGTCTAGTTTACACAATGTCTGGTGTTATTGCAAAAGCACAAGTCTTGGCTGCGAGAAAACCCCTATACAGAATCATACAGATTCTCTGCAGCTGAAGGACATTAGTCTAACCAAACGATACACTATCGTCATGCCACTGGGCTTATGCACACAATGCTGAGCCAGATAGCTTTTTCTGAAGTACATTGACAACAAATTCATAATTATTTTTTTTAATCCACATATAAATGTATTGTGATTATTATACTTATAATTTTTATACTCCTTTCTGATTTTGTTTAATCTACTAGCATTTTTGAATAGGTTATTTCACAACATTGAAAATATACTACAAATTGTGGTCATCCTAACAGATAGTGTTAAAAAAATGATTTGCTTTAAACTAAGATGTATATATTTTTAGCAAATTACATAAAGAAATTGAAACAACAAATTTGAAATAATATCTGTGACAGGAACACCTTGCTATTGGTTGCAACCCTGGGGATGCAAGTAAAACGCATTGTTTTCTTCATGGATTTTGATTCAATGTTTGTTTTCTAGGTTGGACCTATTGCCTAATAATCTTTAAACTAACGGGATAATATTATCGTTTCAAATCTCGAAATGGACTCATATTTTAACATAAGATAGAGTTTATTGGTAGCAGAAGCCCGCGGCTTCGCAAGCATGAGATTTGGGCTTTTAGTAGACTTTATTTCTCTGCAGACATGAAATTGTTTCTGTTTAAAAAAAAATTCAGGGTCGTAGATGCAACCATAGAGCGATTTAATTTTCGTACAGTGCCATCTATTGACCTTTACAGGAGGGAACGTATATGTATTTTATTTATATTACAAAAAAAATAAGTAGTTATTTTATGTTACAAAAAACACGTATTCTATGAAAATAATAAAAATAAAATAGCAAAGTCCCCCGAAGGGGAAGATATTTCCCCCTAATTTTAACAGCTTTTCATTTTTTACGCAGGAACCCTAAATATTTACGGGATAAAAAATACCCTATATTCTGCTCTGAACAATTCTCTACCTACTAGTGAAAGTCCCGTTAAAATCGGTTCAGCCAGCCGGCAGTTCAGCCATTTCGAAGATTAGCCCGGACAAACAAACAGACAGACAAAAAAGTTAAAAATGCGTATTTAGGCTTTGGTAACGTGAAAATAATAATATGAGCTTAAGATAAAGGCTTTATTTTGAAATCACGGACAGACACTTCAATTTTATTTTCAAACTAAAAAATCAAACAAAGCCGCGGGCTTTTGCCCAACTGGAGCTGAATTCTCTCGCCTAGAAACTATAGATTTTGAAGGTACTTCCAGTTTAATCCAGTTTCATCAGCATTGTAATTTACATTCCATTTCTTCTTAAAATCATCTTTAAAAGAATTTGCTGCACCTACATTAGCTGACATTTTTCACCTTGTATTTCCACCAATTCATGAATTCCATGACGCGATTTAAATCTGTACAACCATCCATTACTTGCCACAAACGATTCATCGCCACAAATTTTTTTATTTAACTTTAATGCTAAGTACCAGATATCGGTTGCCCAGTTGATCGTTTTTGTAAAAACCAAAAGTTTAAAAGTTCATTTTTCAGTTTCTTTCTTTCCGATGTTTACTCCCATCTTCACTATCTAATTTGCAGGTGTACAACAAAATTGAATCGGTTTCTTCTTTGGATGTACCTACATCATACTTATCAGCTAACTTACAACCCGTTTCTCCTTTTTTTAATGAATCAATACTCTTATTTTGTCTTTAAGCGATAACACCACTCTCTTAAGCTTTGACATTTTTAAATATGTAGACGTGACACGCACGTCAGAGCGGAGTCACAATTACAAACTAACTAAAAAAATAACGAAACATGTGGGGCAGCGATCCCACGGGGCGCGGGCGGGATATGCCACTTCCGACACATTCATGTTTGCATAAATTCGACTTGTAGGTACATATAAATTGGTCGCGGTTGGTAGTCCAGATAATCCCAAATCCGTATAACTGAGGGCCGGATAATCGAGTTTCTACTGTAGTAGCATCCGGTAGTCTATTGATTTTGGAAGGACGTGATTTAATCAGATTTAGAATATTCCCCCTAACCCCATATTTGTTTCATTTTCATTCCTAAACATTCCTAAAACTAAGACTTGCTATGCAGTTCCTGAACTTTGTCATATTTACTTTATTATAGTTTCGTTTGTTTATATACCAGAATGGAAATCTAGGTGATTGCTTCACTGGATACTTATGAGTTGAGCCATATGATCAGACAGTGCTAGATCCTTTAGTAGAGTGATGTTTCGCACCATCAAGTATGGATAAGTCATCGGTATAGTAATGTAAACTAGACTTTTGAAGTTGTTGTATGGTGACATTATCGGAATCCATTTTGAAGAGAAGAGAGAAAGAAAAAACGTAAATAAAAATAAAATTAAAAAATCTTAATATGTTAAAAAAATAAAGAATGTTGATACAAAATGAACAGGTCGCAGCAAGTTGATACACAACTAACGGGATCAAAGTGGGGCTTGTCTTGGTTGCTTAGTAACATGCGTTAGCCATTATAATGTGAGTTTACGACAAAACTATGTATTTGTTTTGATTGCTGTTACAGTTATTATATTGGGCACTCTATTAGGTGTACTTTAGTGTATAATTATGACAGATATCATAACTTTAAAATATGATTATAATTAAATTACTTAGAACCAGTGATAACAGGCATGAATATTTTTACAATTTATTATACAATGGCCTCTGGTCTTTGAAGACCTAATGGGTCTGGCAAACTTGGTCACACAGCTTGTTCTCACTATTCTGTACCACATGGCCTTATTTGCTTATACACATCCACTCTAATGACCTGGCTTTATAAAATTGCATGTGGAATATAGCACCAGAGAATGTGTTAGTAAATAAAGATAATGTTTAGTGTATTATAAAGGATTTTTAAGCAAAGTTTGCATACATACCTCACTTATCATTTTAGATATTCTTAATTGTAATTGATCAATTCTACTAAATAATTCATTGCTTATATTCTCAGTATGCTCCTCCTGAACTCCTACAGCACTAATTTCTGTTTTTTCTAACAAATCATATAGTTCCCTTAAATAATCTGCATTGTGATCAAGTAAATTAACTATACCTTCACATAATGAAATTACATCACTAAAAAATAATTCGACATCATTCCATAACTGAAAATTATTTTTTTTCTCTACTATTCTAACGGCAGGTAAACCAGCCAGATATTTCTTTAAAGTGTCTAAAAAAATAGACGTCTCAAATTTTGTTCTCAGCTGACTTGATATTTTAGATTTTTCACAAGGTTCTAATGATTTGTAAATATTTGCTAACACTTTCACTATTAAGACGATGTAGTCTCCTTTCAATTCTAAATCTAGAAGATTCCAAAATCCGGGCCTATGTGATACTTCAAGGGTTAAAACAGGTGGTCTAAGGAATGAGATGTCCAGTAACCTCTTGAATCCAATTGGCTTTTTCTCAGTATACCGTGAGCCGGTTGAGGTTTGAGGCTCAGTTTGCTCTTCATCTGCGAATTCTGAAGCGATAGCATTGGAGCGATTATCTTCAATAAGTGTGCCATCGAACCAGTCTATTCGCAAGGAAGATTTATTTCGGTCATCCATGATTACAGATTTGCACTAGATATTAATGGCAATTTGTCGTTGCACTAGATAAAATAGTTGTCTTTAAATATTTTTTTGTACATATTTCAAATGAGCAATTTCAAGGAATTAATTTGTGTGTATTCTTCAATTCAAGCTAAATTACAGATACGCAAAATGTGTAAATTCAGAGGAAGTATATACCTCCTGTGAGTGTGTAAATGTTTTGACTGATATTTTTTTTAGGTTCTGGCCTGGTAGCAAAGACCTTTAAGCCATATATTTGTTTTTCATAAGTTTCATTCCATTCAAAAGCCGTAAAACGATAGTGAATTTTATAAGGTTTTTTTCATAGACTTAATTACGTCTTCAAAAAAGTGTTGTATTGTTATATTTGGGGGTTTTTATTACTGTATAAATTCACTAGCACTTATGTTAAAAAACACTATCACAAATTGTCACATAAAACTAATTATATTACACTGAATTGTAAAAATTCCAAGTATAACAACAACGTAATTGGTCAAAAGCGCGGTAAGAAGTCGGAACAAGTCTTTCACTGATATGACTCCTCCCTCCCAAAGAACAGCAACATTTTTTTCAGATTCTCTTAAAAATGTTGCTGAATGGCAGCTTACTTTAATTTCATCTATTTTTTCGTATCTCTGTTTCGTATCATCAGATATAGGCTGCTCTTTTCTTGAGTTATTGCGAAATTTTCGTATTAATCTAATTAGTATGATCCCGATGAATAAAACCATACCCAGCAATATGATGTAAAGCGGTATAGTTGTATGATATAGCGAGTAAGGGATGGCGCTCGCTTCGATCGGAGGCTGCAAAAGCACTTTCTCGTGAATATCGTGCACGGCTATTAAGCTTATAGAGTTCGTTTGTAGCCGATGAATCGTAGTGGTTGGTGATTTTCCTTCGTAGCTTATCTTCTTAAGTTTCGGTGACTGGCCGTCGACGTGGTCATAGTCGTTAATGATTGTGAATTCTTCAGCTCGTATGCTGCAGTGCTCAGGTAATGAACGAGGTTCCTTGTAGTTCAACGTAATCTTTACTGTCGCAGTTTAATAATACTTTGGTGGGTTCTGGGAAGAATAATACGTAGCTTCTGTCATACAGTTGCTCCATGGCTCCTCTTGTGAACAAGATACTTGTTAAGTTGCAATTACTATTAAGGGACTGATTTACTATGAGAGTGTTAACGCAGTCCTTTTGTTCTTCGGGCATTCTGCCTCTATGTACATGAATGATTTCCTTCCGTTGCTACGAGTATTAAAAAGAGAGGAGGCAAGAGGATTTTATGGTTTCTATTAGGGACTAATCTATATAAATTATACGAAAGCGTAGATACTATATAAAATTTAAAAACTAATTACTAAGTGTTTTAAAGTAAACCTGGTTTTATTAAATCTAATACCCTTTGTTTCCCGTAAAGTAGTCTAATCGTGTCTAATATGCTCCCTAAAACTGCTATATTTAGTAAAGAATTGTGCATAACAGAATTATTACTAGTGAAGTTTTCTATCCAATGTAGTTCTTTTGATAAATCATCTGTGTTTTCACTTATGATTGCGAGTAATTGAGCGAATTTCGCACATTTTATGAGATTACTGTCTGCGTAAGATTCTTTATCTAACAGTAATTCGAGTGTGGAGTTAATTTTCTCTTGATTATGCAGTAACTACTATAATTCGCTGTCACACATTCCTTAGACAAGCTAACGTGGTTATTCACCGTCATTCTAATTTTATGTTGATTATCCTGTAAAATTTTAATGAAGTCATTGTATCGGATTGCATCTGAATAGTCCCAAGTTTCCCATGATGCTCTTTATGATAGAGCCTCCCTTTCGGTGACGTAGTAACGGCCCACAGGGGACAATAACATAGTCACTGTTAAAAAGAATAGAGCCTATGCAATTAACTAAACCTCGCTTAGCACGGTTAGGCTCGAGTAACTGTGCTGTCTCGTCAGTCAATTTCTCCTAAAGCAACATTATGTAGTTCGTGAAGGATATAGACGTCATCAGGAAGTCTAGTCTTAAATTCACTTAACTGTAAGTTAATTAAGTCGATGTTGTCCTGTATGTCATCTAGTCGAATAGTTTGTATAAATGTGTGATAATGGTCAATGATTCGTGTCAGTCCTAGTGTGAAGGCTTGTAGGTCTGGTTTTCATTAAGACTATCAAGTCTTATCTCCTTTGCTGCTTGAACTAGCTGGCTCACCAGTAGTATCAGAATCATCTAACAATTTACTGGCCTTACAAACCCGTTTTATACGCGATTTTTCTACTGGTCTCCGTTTCTTTGAAATGTATATGTGAATGGAAATAATTCAGCACAGACTACCTGTTCTTAATAATCTTTAATTTTACCATTTGATATCATTATTGTACCAATATGCTTATGTATTTTTTTTTGTAATATATAATTGACAATTTGAAAAGAGACCTATATTGGCAAGTTTCTTTCGGCATTTCTTCTTAGCCAATGGTCATTTCCGAAATGCTAGTAGATAAAAAAAAGGAAAAAGTAAAAAGAGAAATAAATAAGATACAATAAGATTATATTTCAAAAACTGTTAGACGTGTCTAAGTGCCCGCGAGGGCCCAATGGCAAATAAAGAATTTTTATCTTTATCTGTAATAGTAAGATCTGCTAATACTCTGTCCTGCATATAGCGAGGTGCTAGTTTTTGACGACTACGTCTGCATAGTGCAAGCATCATCATCATCTTCATTTCAGCCTGTATTCGTCCACTGCAGAACATGGGCCTCCCCTCTAGAGTGCAACTCGTCTCTATCCTGTGCCACCTGCATCCATCGACTCCCTACAAACCTCTTGAGGTCGTCGCTCCATCTAGTGGGGGGTCGTCCCATACTGCGTGCACCAGTACGGGGACGCTATTCAAGAACATTTCTTCCCCAGCGGTTGTCGGTTCTATGAACTATGTGGCCGGCCCACTGCCACTTCAGCTTGCTTTATCTGTGAGCTATGTCGGTTACCGTAGTTCTACTGCGGATATCCTCATTTCTGATTCTATCACGCAGAGAAACCCCGAGCATAGCTCTTTCCATAGCACGCTGAGCGACCTTGAGCTTCCCCATACGGCCCCCAGTGAAGGGCCACGTCTCAGTTCCGTATATCCTCACTGGCGACACGCACTGTTCGAAGACCTTACTCTTCAGGGGTTGAGGTATTTTGGAGGTGCGGGCATAAATATATTAAATTTGCCTTTTCTTCTGCGTTTAAGTGATCGGTTCGCAAACGCTCTAATACGTAGGTACTTAGCGTGATCGCTGTTGTCGCCGCGGCCGTTACGCATGTACTCGTTATTGTATTGTTCGGCCCGCGCCGGGCGGTCAAGTGCCAATATGATATCATTTGTGGTCGTGTTTTCGACTTCTACTATGCCCCGGTTATAACTAACTCGCATCAAGCACTCGCGTATAAGACAATTGGATAAAATTTGTCTTGGAATGTATGCATCTGCCTCTGATGTATAAATTGGGACTAACATGAATTTCGTGCTGGTATTATGTCCTCGTATAAATTTACATTTTGCGAGTAAAATGGGATTATTTGCATATTTAGTAGAAAGGGTCTGAGATTTTAAATCAATTTTTTATATTATTACTGTCGCTGAATTCTGGGAAACACGGTAATGTAATAGAATAGTTAGCGCACGTGGATGTATGCACATTCGTGAACTCGAACGGATCGTAATTTAATTAAATGTCTGAATAATATGTTTTTAGTGTGCTGTTTATAAATGATTAGTTAGCTCCAATATCAATTAGAAATTTAAGTGGGGGTTTTGAAATTTGAATGTAGGGCAATTGGGAAAATTTTGGCTTGTAGAGCACTGCGGTTCCTCGGTCTCAAGCTCAGGCATCCAGTATTCTATTGTAGGTTGATTTGCCTCACAAGCGGCCTGGGGTTCATATTTACTATGACTAATTACCTAGCCCGCCATACTCGTCGGAGCAAGCTGTTTGGTAAGTCTGGTATGTATAGTCATCGGAGGAGTAATAGTCAGAATAGTAATAATTGTAGTAATCACCATTGTCATTTACACACTCATTATGAGTTATTTCACGAGATTTAAAACAGTTAGAAGGAGGTGGATTACCATGCTTCCTCCAATCGTGCCCAGCAATTCCCGTAGGAGGCCATGCCTTAGGCGTGAAAGATTGTACGCCATTCATAGGTGTAGCAGGTGGCTGTTGGTTTCTAGGCGGCAAGCGGAATACATGCTACTAGGACGGTAATTAGGCGGTTGCGCCCTGAACATTTGTAGCGTGTATGAAGGTTGGTATGACTGATCGAATTTGAATGGTTGAGGCATAGGTTGATTAAACTTAAAGCCTTGAAGTTGCATAGTATAGCTGCAGGCTTCTGCACTGGTAGCATAAATGGCTGTGACATAGGCATAGAGAATCCCTTAGACATTAGTATACTCGTAAGATTAGTGTTGGCCATGGGAATTACTTTTGAAGGAGGCGCTTTAGGTAGTGTATCGTACACGAATAAAAAATATTCAGTGGGCTTACAGTTTCATCCTGAACTTTCTTCTTAGTTTCGATGACTGGAAACGCTTCTGCTGCGTACTTGCTGATGGAGCGACGGGTACCTACGCGTCGTCCTGGTGGGATAGCGGATACGCCGCGTTCGTCGCTCGCGTGCGGTAGCGAAATCCCAGAATATCCCGGTGTTCCTAGCTATCCTATCAGTCAAGTATCCTACAGACTACGCCACTTATATTTTCAGCAATAAAGAGACCGAAAGAAAACCAAAATTATAATGAATATTTTATTAACCAAATATTACATTGATATTAATGCTAGCCTAATATGTATATGTGACCGGCCCGATGTGTAGGTGCAAAGTGCGGTCGTGTCATCGTCACGTAGACTCGCTGGACGCGTGAGGAGCAGGCATCAGCAGGTTACCTGGATAGCGCAAATCGGCCATGTTGTTACCACGTGATAGTGCCGTGTGCAATGAGGTGCTGGATCACCGAATGGTATGGGCTGGTCGCATAACTCATGCAGTATAATATTTATCAATAAAGTACCTATTATGAGAATATATATCAACATTGTAAATAGCTTTCGGAACATTCATTTGTGATTAATATCATCTATAGATATTAGAAGTCTTATGTAATGAATAATTGGAGGTGGTAATTTGCCTCCAAAGACAATTATTCATTATATATACTTTTAATGTTTGAATACGACTATATTTTCTAAATACTTTTAAAATCCAGAACTAATGTAAGGATTACGATTGATGATGAAGTGTTGGAACAAGTGGATGAGTTTGTATATCTTGGATGCGCTTTCAGCAGGGATGGAAGGTACACCGCAGATGTGGAAAGACGAGTGAGTGCTGGGAATAGTGTGAATGGAGCGTTGGGAAAACTTCTTGGCAGTAAAATCCTGAACCAGAAGGCACAACTCGCTATACACAATGTAGTGTTGGTCCCAACGCTAACTTATGGAAGCGAGAGTTGGGTATGGCAGAAAGAACATGAAAGTAGAATAAACGCGGTTGAAATGCGAGTGCTGCGCAAAATTTGTGGCGTAAGGCTCGTAGACCGTATTCGCAATGATGATGTTAGAAATAGAGTTGGTCTGAAAGAGAGCGTCGGTGTTAAAATAAGAAGAGGCATGCTCCGATGGTTCGGGCATGTAGAAAGAATGCAGGATGAAAGAATGACGAAGCAGATATACAATGCAAAAGTGGAAGGATGTAGGAGCCGGGGAAGGCCAAGACTTACCTACCATGACCAAATTGGTCATGTTCTATCAGAAGGTGATGTCAGGAGCCCTAGAAACTGGCGTGCGTGCATGAGAAGAGCAATGAATGTTAAAGAAGCGAGTGAGATATGTAAGGATCGAGTCACGTGGTGCTCGCTTCTCTCTGCCTACCCCGCAAGGGATTTGGCGTGAAGTTGTAGTTACTTTTAAAAACTATAGAATAAAAATAAGTACAATTTTGGAAAAGACAAGTAATAGCCAATGTAATTGAAAATGCAAATGTCAATAACAAAACTAATAAATTATTATAGCTACTATCTATTCTATTCTACGAGTATTCTACTTTTTATATTGCAATTCTAGTAATCTAATCGCAAGTGTCAACCAAAATGAACACTAGGATTACAGTTGATGATGTAGTGTTGGAGCAAGTGGATGAGATGGAAGGTATACCGCTGATGTGGAGAGACGAGTAAGTGCAGGGAACAAGGTGAATGGAACGTTGGGTAACTTTCTAGGTAGCCGAAATCTAAGCCAGAAGGTACAGCTCGCTATACATAATGCCGTGCTAATCCCAACGCTAACATATGGTGGTGAAAGCTATGTATGGCAGAGAGAGCATAAAAGTAGAATAAATACGTCGAGATGCTAGCACTGCGCAAAATTAGTGTCATAACATTTGATGACCGCGTTCGTAATGATGCCGTAAGAAAGAGAGTTGATCTGAAAGAGAGTGTCGGTATTAAGATAAGAAAAAACATGCTCCGTAGGTTCGTACATGTAAAAAGAATGCAGGATGAAACAATGACGAAACAGATAAACAATACGAAAGTGGAAGGATGTAATAGCCGAGGAAGACCAATACTAACCATGACCAAATGGGTCGTGTTTTATCAGAAGCTGATGTCAGGAGCCCTATGGATGCAGGAGATTTTTACCTTGGAAATCATGGTGAAGAATACCTGTAAAGCACAGCTAAGCTGATAAACGTTAAATAGCAGGACAATATATTAGTAGCAAGTGGAGTAAAGAACCCACACTTAAAACATGACAAGCTCAAAAATGCACAAAAATACCATTTTAGGTTCAAACAATGATATCAGAAATGATGCTGCATAACCTCTCAAAAGCAGGGCGACAAGAAATTAATTTTCCAGAGATATTTAATAAAAATAGGTAATCACTATTAACTATAGTATGGGAACTATTTTGCCAGTGACAGTGACCCAGGTATGACAAACATTTGACTTCGCAATCTGCTATATTACTTCAAGTTCCTTGTTGTAATTATTATCCTTCAAAGAAATTGCAGTAATATATCAGATCGCGAAGCCAAACGGTTATTTCAAATCTACAATCGCTAAATTGTTGCGTAAAAAGACGAGTAATATCGTTAATAGACTCCTGTACGCGGTTCCGAATATTTCGATAACTAAATAAACTGCGAGTTTATTATACCTAAGACAAAATCACTACCTAACAAAATAGTTCACATATTAAGAAAAAATAACATACACGTTGCACTTAAATCCCATAATTCTCTCAAATCACTTTGTAACACATTTATATCGGTCAAACTGGTCGTAATTTTAAAAACGATTTCATGAACACGTATCAGCGTACAAAAACAATTACCCAGAAAGGTCACACTTCGGCGAACATTTTATAGATAAAGTTCCTAAATTTTATGTTTAAAATTTTATATGTGTCATTGGGAGAAAAAATATGTAGGTTCTTTAAACAAATATTAGGAAACAATTAGAAATTATAAATCGTGCATGAGAAGAGCAATGAATGTTAAAGAAGCGAGTGAGGTGTGTAAGGGTCGAGTCATGTGCCGTCGGTTCTCTCCTCCTTCCCTACCCCATAAGGGATTTGGCGTGAAGTTATAGATAGATTGATATATTCTTATAATGCAAAGATTTGTTTGGATACAAAATCTGGTTGGTTAGCGGTTCTACGGCCTCCTCTGCGCCGCCAATTGGTGGCAGAAGCACACAAAGCAGGTTAGATCAAATAGCATGTAAATTTAACTTTCGCAAAATAACGCCTGAATCTATTAACTAGAAATTTGTATATGTAGAAATATTTATTACATGACTGCTCAAAAAAGTAGTTTAATGTTTTTAGAAGACACCTGTGCTTTTTATTATGTAGACACTCTACGAGCAGGATAATTAAAGTGTAAAACTAAATTCCAACAACGACAAAATGCCCGCTGAGAAGGTATAAACAAGGCTTCAATGCAGTGATTGGTCGTGGTTATTAGTAAGCTCATGAGAAGTAGCTGTGTTAGCGGTAGCGATACTTCCCATATTGTTTTTCGGTAGCGATAATCAGTTAATATTAGGGGAGACGTGTGCTTCCCGACGATGTATAAAGAAATAAATGCATACATATCCTGCTAAAATCGTGACCCTCCTTTTAACGTCGCCTTAGTCGGGTAAAAATCAAGATTCAAGAGCGTTCCAATCTCGACATAATGAGTGTAGGTTGACGGCTGCCTCAACACTATGCAAATCCCTTTTGTTACGAGATTTTAATCTGTGACGGAGTCTGACACTTCCCTTAGGACTTGATTAAACTTCTACATCGGGGAACATCAATTTATAAGTTTGTTACATATAATATATATTCTCTAGAAATAATGTAATTCTTCTCTACATCTCCAAAAAAAAAAATCACCATAAGTTGTACACATGAAAGTAAGTATACAATGCGGGTCGGATGCCTTTTGCCCCAAAGGGCATATCCCTTTGAGCGTATGCTGGTTCATCACTTTTTCCACAAAAAACAATTGTATTTGCCTACTGGATTAGAATGTATGGATCAGAAACGGCAGCATCCTTTGTTCACTTAGTAGTTATTATAATTTGTGCCTAAAATCGAATTTCTTAGTATCTTTATATTTGTAGGCTACCTAAGACGTTATATATCATTTTTAAAAGGATAACTATGTAGTGAGCGCGTGCGTTAGTGCATGTATGCATGTGGTGTGTCCGTGGATACGTGAACAAAAGTTATGCGTACAATTTTAGAAAGAAGAATTTCACATATCGTGGAATGCATTAGGGTAGACTTATAAGTAGGTCACACTATAAGTTTTGCGTAACTTAAAAAAACAACATGTTATAACTAAAATATTATGTTTATTGCTTTTCAAAATACTGTCCTTTACATTTTAAACATTTTTTCATGCGATCGAACCATTTTTTAAAACAGGAGGACCACAGAGCTGAAGGCATGTTTTCTACGTGCTGATTGAACGCTATCACTGCCTCTTCGGAGTTGGTAAAAGTGAAACCTCTCATGAAATCTTTGATTTTGGGGAAAATACAGAAATCCCAGGGTGCTAGGTCGGGGCTATGCGCAGGATGGGTAACGAGTTGTACGGTACGTTGTGTTTTCGGAAGTTAAAAATGACTTTGTTTTGTTGGCCGTGTATGAAGAAGCGTTGTCATGATGTAGGAGAACGCGGCTTTTTGGTCGTCTTTCGCGAACTTTTTCTAACACACTGGGTAAACAAATGGTAGAATACCACTCGGCATTAACACTCTTTTGATCTTCAAGTGGAATTGTGCAGATGTGACCCGTAGCTGAGAAATAAAACGCGATCATTTTTTACCAACGTTTTTCGCCTGCCTCACTTTTGTTGGCCAGTTCTCATTTTCAAACACCCATTCACAAGATTGCTGTTTTCTTTCGGGTTCAAAACAATAAATCCACGTTTCGTCTCCCGTGACAATGTCATAAACAGCATTAGAATGTCCGTGGTCGTACTTCAGTAGCATCTGTGAGCACCATTCCACGCGAGCCCGCTTCTGCTCCGCTGTCAGTTCATGAGGGATCCAACGACAACAAAGTTTCCGAACTTTCAATTCTTCGTGTAAAATTTTCTGAATTTGGCTTATACCAATCCCCAATAGTTCTCGAATTGTCTCATAGGTAATCCGCGGGTTTTCTTCAATTAGCACATTATTTACGTTGACGGCAGTTGAAGGCCGCCCTTCACGAAATTCGTCATGTAAAGAAACTCGACCTCTCTCAAATTCAGCAAACCAAAGCCTCACGGTGCTTCTCTCCCAAAAGCATTTCGAAGACGAGCAGCACAATCTTGCGGAGAGAGAGAACTTTTAAAATCATAAAAAATCATCACTCTAAAATCTTTTCGACTCGAGTTCTTCATGTAGTAAATTTTTGGTAATAATTTCTGTGAGAAGTTGTTATGCAGGTATATATCTCGAGGTTATTAATAAATTAAAGCAAGCCCTTCTTACAAGTTTCGCAAGTACTATATATATAACTTAATCTCCCAACTCGCGTCATTTAGCAGGTAAATGTTTGCAAAGCTGAAGTATGGTAGACTAAAGTCGGTGGAGTAAGTATGCAGAAAGGATGCTTTACATGTACACAAAGCCACAAAGAGAAGTATACCACCTAGATGTTAGTACGAGGGCAATGCCATCGTGTGTTATCGGGAGTCGTCGGGCCTAATCGTTGCAAATTATAACATGCAATCAACGTATATATATAATATTATTAGGGTTAAAGTATGAAATTGCCCATTTGTACTGAAAAATTAAAACTCGTTTTTGTTTTTGTGTCTTCATAACGCCTAACCCATAGTCGAACAGTCCATTTCTACAAAATAATAATTTCAACTTAACGCTGCACAAGTTAATTCAACAAAAAAAAAATGGTTAATATACTTACGGTTATACTCATGTTTTGTTTTTCAAACAGAGCAATTATTTGTGCGTGATAAATATTGTTACATAAGCGCGCCAGAATGCAACAAAAAGTTATTTAAATCAATGGAAAGATAACACGATCAAACACAGCCGATATACGTTTTGTGGACAACGAAACACTTGAGGATTGACTGTTAAGTCATATTAAAGTAAGCTTGTAAATTCCTGTTCGTTTCTTCGAAATACCCTCTTTTGAATGATTTAACACAACACAAAGTTTGGCAAGGAATTATAATTATTATTCGGAGTCATATATGGTTGTCGCATAGGTTGTAATTTGCAAATAATTTATAAAATTGAGAAATATGGAAAAAATTGAGAATATATTGGGATTCGAACCCAGGATTTTGTGAGGCTGACGTGCTTTATGTAGCTTGGTTCCGGTTAGGCTAAGAGAAACTATGACACGTATTTTAAAATTTTGTATCAGTAATGCAAAAATACTGACTGTCCACGAGGTAACTGGCGGCAAACGAGCGTGTTAGTGCAGTTGCGTATTTAAATTCGATTGCTGCACAATTTAAGTGAAAAGGAAAAGCCGGCGCTGCAAATATAGCAACTTATAACGTAATGTGGATATTATCGATTGTAATAGTTGATTTACTTTTTTTGTGTGGCCCATTGTACATACATACATATCATCGCGCCATTGGGGTAGGCAGAGACTATGGAACGCCAGGTGCACCGATCCAAACATACCTCTCTCGCCTCTTCCACATGCAGCGACCTCTTCTCGCATTCTCTTTGGGTTCAGGTGCTTTTGATTTGGTCCCTTTTCAGCACATCAGCTATTTGATCTATATGTGTTAGAATTGTGAATGCACTATGTTACATACATTTACATCATGTGTAAAAAAATAAAGAAAGGGAAAGGGACTTGTAGTCAGTCTTTGTGCTACGTGCGTCGTAAACTTTTCAAAATCGCCATTTTGAAAAGTTTACGACATATTAAATTAACGCATCCCAACATTATCATTTAACGAGCCATTTCATCAGAAGTGGGTAACGGGGGCTTTTACGTTTGTTGTATATCTCATTATGTTTATCTCCGGGCCATCACGATGCCAATTGCCCGTGGGCTCTGACCCTTCCCATTGACCCAGTATCGACGTCTAACCTCATTATTTTTTTCTGGGCTTTCTATTAACTGTGATGTTGGATTTATATTCCATTACTTTTATTTATTCAATTAAATTAAGCATAAACATGTAAAACGACGCTTATTACCACAAACAGCTTAATTTGTAAAGTTTCTCTACCAGTTGTGACGTCACCATGACGAAGAACTATTATATCACGAAGTACGTAATGCGGTGGCGCCTTGTACGGACAAAGTTGTGTGAAATGTTTGAAAGAGAGGACATGACGTACGCAAGGAGTATGATTGACGATGTAGTGTTGGAACAAGCGAATGAGATTCTATGGCTTGGGTAAGGTTTTAACAGGGATGGTAGGTACACCGCCGTGGGCAGCATGTTCCTGATGTTAGTGAGTGGGTGGCGGCCGGCGCTAGTTCGCATGAACTAATTGGTGGTGGAAGCCCATAAAACAGGTTAGATTAAATTGCATGTAAACATATAAGCCTCAGTTTGATACGAGCCCCTAAAATATATTTGAATTCCTATCGCTCCAACTGTCGAGAGGTGGACAGTGATGGATGGTGTCCATTCATCCAGCGTTGATCGAAACACAATACTATCTCTATCAATGTTTTTCGTTCAATTGACTTTTTGTTTATGACAGCAATTTTGAATGGATTTTGTTTCATTAGCTCCGCGGAAAAAGTGAAATGCGTTAAATGCAGATATTGTTTATTTTAGATTAAAGAAGCATCTTATTAATCCTGGTTCGAATCGCGGCGTTATTACTACCACTAAAGTCATGTTTTTAGATTTATATACATGTTTGTTATTATCTTATAAAATTCGATTTCCCTGTAGGTTGTGGAGATCTGTCAGCAGTCGCTTCATGTCAAAATCAGTATCTTCGTCAAATCCTTATACATCGAAACGAATCTCGGCGATACTAATAAATTAGGAAAAGCTAGGAAGATAAAGGAGATTGCTTATTTTACGGCTCCGCATACAATAAAATAAAGATATGTTGTTTTATAAATAAATAAATAAATATTGTCGGACAAATTACACAGCGCCATCTAGCCCCAAAGTAAGCGAAGCTTGTGTTATGGGTACTAGACAACTGATAAACATACGTAAATACATTTTTTTTTTTTTTGTAAATACATACTTATTATACATAGAAAATACCCAGACCATGACAAACAGACATGTTCATGCACACAAATGTTTGCCATGTGTGGGAATCGAACCCACGAGCGTTGGTGTCAAAGTCGCGTCATTCACGACTGAGCCACCAAGCTCGTCATAGGTACACTTATTCAATTATTAGGGCTACGTGACATAAATTGTAAAGTAAAGTTCATTTACTCGTAGTATTGTTGTCTGTCTGTATGCTATATTCAGAAATTGCTAATTACACAAGGTAACTATTTGATATTTGACATTAATCTATAAAAATAAAATATTGACATGTCAATATTTTATTTTTATATCTCTCTGCTATCCTAATCTATAAAACAGTCAAAACTCATTTCATCTTTCGCCTTTGGGGTTATTCTCGTTCTTCCCTCAGGCCGCCGGCCTGAGCCGAGCTCTTGTTACTGTTTGTAATAGGTCGCTGATGAAATGATTTTAATATTTTTTTTTGTACCACTAGCAACTTCTATGATGCTGTCAAATGAACTGCATTCCCTTTTGTGCAGGTAGCAAAACCAACCATGTATGTCTCTTCCTATTTTCACACCAAGACTCTTTTTCAGACTAACTCTTTTACTGGTACTTAAGAGAGTTAGTCTGAAAGAAAAAGAGTCTTGGTGTGAAATAAATATTATACATAGAAAATACCCAGACCAATACAAACAGACATGTTCATGCACACAAATGTTTGTACTGTGTGGGAATCGAACCCATGAACGTTGGTGTCAAAGTAGTGTAACAGCGCGTTCCACCACTGAGCCACCGAGCTCATGAAAACATACTCATCATCATCTCAGTCTGTATTCATCCACTGCCGAACATAGGTCTCCCCTCTAGAGTGTCACATGTCTCGATCCTCTGCCATTGCATCCATCGACTCCCTACAAACCTCTTGAGGTCGTCACTCCATCTAGTAGGGGGTCATCACACACTGCGTGTGCTAGTACGGGGCCGCCATTCGAGATCCTGTCTTTCCCAGCGGTTGGCGGTTCTACGAACTATGTGGCCAGTCCACTGTCACTTCAACTTGCTTATCCTGTGGGCTATGTTGGTTACCTTAATTCTATTGCAGATATCTTCATTTCTGACTCCATCACGCAGAGAAACCCGGAGCATAGCTATTTCCATAGCACGCTGAGCGACCTTGAGCTTCCCCATACGGTCCGCAGTGAAGAGCGACGTTCGAAGACCTTGCTCTTAAGGCGTTGAGGTATTTTGGACAAGAAGACGTGTCGAAGTTTCCCGAATGCTGCCCAGTCGAATTGGATCCGTCTGTTGACCTCTCGGTCGAAGTTGAACTTGACTAACTGAATAACCTGCCCTAGATAAACATATTCGTCAACAACTTCGAGCTTAGTTCTTCGAACCGTAGGTGTAACATGAATATTTGACATGATCTTAGTCTTGTCCATGTTCATCTTGAGACCTACCTGTTTAGAAACACTATTTAGGTAATTGAGCCTAGCGCTAAGTTCCTCCGCAATCTAAGCAATTTCAATCTCCTAAGCAAATTCGCCCTGAGAACTACACACTAAAACTAACGAACTACAAACGTTACGCACCAGATGTTCTATTTTTGAACTCTCTCTGCCATAACCAGCTCTTGCTCTTGTTTAGCGCTAAAATCAGAACGTTCTTTGGCGTCAGCGATCAGCATGGCATATACAGCAAGCTATGTTTCCGCGGTTTCTGGAGTTTTTACTGCCAAGAATTTTTCTAACGCTCCATTCGCAATATTCATTAATTCTGTCATTCTCGCGATTGTCCGCTACCTCGAGCAGAAACAGACAAACCGAAGAGGCGGAACACGTGTCGCAGTAACAATCAGGGCAGTTATGGCAACAAAACGGTGGCGGGTGCATGTGGTTTCTGTTCCAGATAGCAGACAATCGCGACGACGTAATAGCAGCGACGGCATGTTGCATCTACTAACGGTAGTGGGCGAGTGCCGGGAGGAGCTAGTTCGCATGTACTAATTGGTGACGGGATCACACAAAGCAGGTTAGATCAAATTGCATGTAAATTTGACTTTCGCAAAGTAACCCCTTAATCTGAAACTGCTTATATGTTTGTCCAGTCTCCCCACATAACATTAGAGCTTTAAATACGTTAAGTAGACGTCAACCTTACTTGGATGTGGCAACCCTATCAACTTGCATATGAGACTTTGGCAAACATAATGCCGAGAGATATTCAAGTAGTAAATCTTAGACGAGCCTGGCGGTAGGCCAGACTTGTCAAAAATTAAAAAAATAAATATAAGTTGTGTTTGCTCCTCTGAATTTGAGGAAAACAAATATGAATTTAATTTGTTTGATTCCTGCCTTTTTTCTAGATTTTCTGTATCTTTATATTTTATATTGACGAGCTTTAGTGTTAAAAAAAAGAAAAGAAAATCAGTGGATAAACAAATATGAAAAGGCACTGAACTGTCATATCTGTCTTTTTATATGTAGGTAGATAATCAAAAAAGGATTATATCCATAATCCATATTATATTTAATCCATATTGTATTTTCGGATTTATGTAGGTAAATACACACATCAAAAGTGTCTAGGGATCAACATATATTTTTGCAATAACTTTTCTCCTGATTGATATTAATTAAAATTTTCTTTAAGGATTCATCAAATAAAGTGTTTTCGTTTGTCTACAGTAACGATAAACCAAGTCACCTTTGCATTAATAAAGAAATTTGCCATTTTCATAATAAAGGGATTTTTGACATTTGAACCACTAACATTAAGTTCGAAAAAAAGGCTGAAATAACAGTTTTCTTTAAAATTTTATTGGGTAACTTAACGGTATCGCTGCACCACACGGAGACAAGACCGATACATTCAAATCACAACTCGAAGAGCTCCAACAATAACCGCCATGATGTTAGCCGTGACGCTTCATCACTCTTCAGGGAACTTAATTAGCGACCAAACAGTCAGAAACCCCTTGCATGAAGTGAACCTTCATTCCCGAAGACCGCTAAGGGTACCACCTATAGCAATGCACAATCGTAGGATTCGATATCAATGGGCTCTTGAACACAGAAATTGGGCAGAAGAACAATGGCGTTTCGTGTGCTTTTCTGATGAGTCTCGTTTTGGTATGAGACCGGATACAAGACGTATATGACACTGGAGAACCCCTGGACGCCAACAGCGATTAAAATCCTGCCAGGAAGTCCATCCTTATAGTGGTGGAACCATCATGGTATGGGCGGGTATTTGGATCGGCGGAAGAACTGAGTTGATTTGGATCAGAGGCAACCTCAACGCTCAAATGCTGAGACGATTGTATCAGACGTCATCGTTCCTCTACAAGTGCAAATCGGTCCCTTATTTCAGTTAATGCATGATAATGCACGACCGCACACCGCAAGAGTTGTAAGACAGACTCTCGCCGCAGCTAACATCAATGTCATGCCCTGGCCTGCTCAGTCGCCAGACTTGAACCCGATTGAGCATGCATGGGATATGCTACAGAGAAGAGCTCTGCCGAATATGGAGGGTATCCAGTCGCAAGAAGACCTTTTTTTGTTGTTGCAACGAACATGGGCGGCCATTCCACAGCGTGATTTGGATGAACTCATTTTGAGTATGCCAAACCGATGTTCTTGTGTTGTTAGTGTTCGCGGTAGAAACACGGATTATTAATTGTTTAAGTTACCCAATAAAATTTTAAAGAAAACTGTTATTTCAGTCTTTTTTTCGAACTTTAATGTTAGTGGTTCAAATGTCAAAAATCCCTTTATTATGAAAAAGGCAAATTTCTTTATTAATGCAAAGGTGACTTGGTTTATCGTTACTGTAGACAAACGAAAACACTTTATTTGATGAATCCTTAAAGAAAATTTTAATTAATATCAATCAGGAGAAAAGTTATTGCAAAAATATATGTTGATCCCTAGACACTTTTGATGTGTGTATTTGTAATTTTCACATGCTCAATGATGAAGGAAAACATCGTGAGAAAACCCAGATTTAACTCTCTCTTAGCCTTTAGGGCTGATAGCAGTTGCTCTATGTTTAACGTAAGCATTTTCGCTAAATTCTTTGACTTAGGAAGCGGATCTCACCAATCCAAATTAATTTGTGAGCAGGACTACGCTAGGAAGAAAAATAATCAAAATTGGATTATAAACGAAACTTTAAAACAGAAATGTTTTTATATAAAGAAAACCATTAAAAAAGGTAATTTAAATGATTGTTAGGGTTACGACCCACAAAAGGAAAAACGGAACCGTTATAAGATCACTTTGTTGTCCGTCTGTCGTCTGTCAAGATTCTTTTTCTCAGGGACGGGCGGAGCTATCAAGCTGTAATTAATATCAAATAGTCAGCTCTGCAATGCCTTCGAGTAGTGGAAAAATCAAACTTCTAAGTCAACGTAATCAAAAGATACTGTTTATGCCTCATTTATGCGCATATTTTAACACTCTCAAGGGAATCAAAACCAATAGGGTACTTTCCGTTGACTTAGAATCATGAAATTTGGTACGAAGCAATGTCATGTAGCACAAGTAAAGGAAAAAATCCTAAAACCGAAAAATTGTAGTTACATCACTAAAAAATTTTTTTTTTTTGCGTAAATATTTTTTTACGGAGCCCTGAGTAAGCAAAGTCGAACTTACACTTGACGGCTTTTTTAACTAATTATTTAATTTACAAAATTTATCCACATACTTAGCATCTGCCCTTAAGACTGTGGTCTGTTTTTTTGGTTTTGTCCACCTGACTGACTCTGAACGCGAATCCGTCATCGACTCGATGTCGAATGAGTGACGAAATTAACAGCGGAGGGCTGGCAAACTCTTGGCAAAGAAGGAAAAATTCGTTTCTATCACAAACACAATCAGACAGGTTACTAGTCACGATGCGAGATTTTTTTTGTATAACGCCAGGGTAGTCAGCGTACTACATTCTTGACTCGATCAATTTGTGTGCGTAATTTCGCTGCGAATCAAAACTGCAAAATGCGTACAGTATACGCAATTTATTTATCTATTTATAAAGGTACACCGACGATGCGTTCATATTACACTCATAGAAGTGACAATAATATATATCTAGGTACAGTAATAAGCCTTAGAATACATCAATTATAGGTATACACATCGTTTACAGAAAAATATTTGTTTGAAATACAACAACCGAACATCTACGCTTACACTATCTAAACTAAACTTGTTCAATGAAACGCCTAAATTGCATATGTGAGTTGAAAAATATATTAATGTTAGGACTGCTTGCGTAAAAATCGTTGTACAGGGTGACCATTCTGTTACGAGGTGAATATTTATATAAATTAGTAGTTGATGTTTTTGGAGCAAATATTTACGCTACATGGACAGTGTGGCTACTCCATATAAAATATTTGGAGAGGCGAACTAGGAGCTAAGGGTCACCCGATCACAGTTCAAGTAATGAGGACACAGCCTAACAGGACACAGTTTGATCTATCAAAACTGCGTAGAGATATACTCGTTTTTTTATGATACAAATAATATGCGATGAATATTTTTCATATTTGTTTTTGAACTCGGTTGATTTATACGCAACATGAAAATTTTTCCTTCAAAATATATTTTATTTTACATTTGTGTTTTATGGCATCACAAAGCGTATTTTATTTTACATTACCGAATCGTTTCCAAGAAAACTTTCTTTGTTTTGTTTGAATTGCCGTCAGAAACAAGAGTTTCCCACCAACTCCTAAAACGTTAAACAAAAAATATGTTATGTGAAGTTCATTGTATGTAGTATAATTCAAGTATTGTTGGTCATGAACAGGGAGAATGTAAACATTATTTTCATGCATGCAAAGGGATAGCGGCGCAAACTTCAAACGGTTTTTGACACCCCACGCCCTCACATGCTCGAGAGCGGCATATCCAGCTACGGCAGTATAATCCAGTTACGGCAGGTTACGTGGGAAACAAATGTCTAGATATGCCATCTCCGCCGAGTGACGCTGCTTCTAGTCGGGGTAGGCCGAAGAAGTGCAGGCTTGATTTCGTACGGGATGAGATGTGTGCCAATAGTCTTACAATAAAGGATGCTGAAGACCGCCTGAAGCGGAGAAGTAAAAGCCGGAGAACGGACCCTAGATTCCAAAGTGAAAGCTTAGGACGCGACTAGGATTAACTCTGATGATGATGTTAGAGTATCTAGACTCGGTTGCCATCGCTGTGTATTTTTTCGACGTCTGTAGTTTTTAGCCCGTCTGGGGAAGTACCTCCACCTCGCAGAAAACCGCAGCCAAATAACAACTCCCAAGAGGGTTGTTGTGTTCCTGCGTGTGAGTGAGGTCACCAGTAAGCTCCCAAGGAGTTGCTGTGTAAGCTGCAGAGGAGGCATCGCGCGAGTGATACTTAATATATCGCAAGCGTTAATAGGCTACGGTACCCGCTTTACATCAGGTGAGCCGTATGCTTGTATGCCCCCCGACGTAGTATAAAAAAGAAACAAAAAAGATTTCGCGGTTTGACACATAATATTGATAGAATAATTTGAAGTAAACATTAGAATAAACTGCTTTGTTTGTGTTTTTTCCTACGCTTGTCTCTGCAATCACCGGAGCAGCTAGGACAGCAACGCGGTGGCCCTTTTATACCTGGTGGGCTGTAAGCTTGAATAAAAAGATAAATCTCTCGGCAATATTTTGTGCATTGCACACGCGCGCGTCAACTGAAGCTCCTGTTTTATAATAGTGTGTGCCTTGAGATGTACTCTCATAACACAAACCCTGACAAGCAATACGGAGTCTCCAGGCGCTTGAAGAGGATAATGCGCAGACTTCCATAAACGCGGTATCACATAAGACTATTGACCGCAGTTTGACATGATGTACTAATTATTTTTCAGTGATCGAAGATCAAGGGTTAACTAAACTGAATTTGGGGGTTGGTTGGGTCAGACATCTCTCAGTCATTGCGATTTTAGCAGTCTGTTGCAGGTACACATCTAAGCTCATTGAAAGTTTCAGTAGCTATGGTCAATTGAATGCGACCCATGCGGAAGTACGTTTGTAGACTTGTCACAGCAGATATATGCCTAATCCGAACGTAATTTCTTTACAAAAGTGCTTTCGGAAAACTGCGTAGTGTCATTAATCCGACGCTCTCAATCTTTACACAGTAGCTAATTATAACTTGCTATGCTCGCGTCTGAAGCATGTCACCTAACATCCGGACGATTCTGTCGTGAAGTGATGAAAGCCAGATATTAGTGCTCGTCTAGGGCCTTGTGAAGCACAAGTCATTACCTTGAGCTGAAGACTTTCCAATTTGTACAACGATGGGAGAAGTTACGGTCCACTTAACATTTTAATAAAAGATAAAAAAATGAATTTTGAAATGAGTAGGTACCTAATTATAGTAGTATTTTTTAAAGTAACTTGACAATATGTCTTTTTAGGGTTCCGTACCCAAAGGGTAAAACGGAACCCTATTACTGAGACTTCGCTGTCCGTCCGTCCGTCCGTCCGTCCGTCCGTCTGTCACCAGGCTGTATCTCACGAACCGTGATAGTTAGACAGTTGAAATTTTCACAGATGATGTATTTCTGTTGCCGCTATAACAACAAATACTAAAATATAGAATAACATAAATATTTAAGGGGGCTCCCATACAACAAACGTGATTTTTTGCCGTTTTTATAGATAGTGGTACGGAACCCTTCGTGCGCGAGTCCGACTCGCACTTAGCCGATTTTTTTCAGTTGATATCAGGGGGCACGGCAGTGCCCCCGCCAAGTCGAGCGCGAAGCGAACACTGCCGTACCATCCTTTACTGGAACCATTTCGCCGCATTTTCAGGCCCCTATTTGAGAACCTCTGGATAAGACCAGAACGCAGAAATTTTCGTCATCCAGTAAGCTATAATCACATACTTAAAATCCAAAATTTCAAGTCTGTAGGTCATTTAGTTCCGAAGTTAAGCGAAAGCAAAGTTTCGCATTTATGACACTCACTCATGATCATCAAAATAGAAATAGTACTTCCCATAAACTCCGAGAGCTGAAATTTGGTAAAGAGTTAGGGTTTAATGGCCACATAAAGGGAAAACTATAAAAACTAGGATAATCGAAGATCTGGAGTACCTGGTGACCCTGATTAGAAAACACAAGAGCCCAACTAAACTATTAGAGATCGACATACCGCCTTTACAAAAAATGTTCAACTTGGTGGGCCGCTTCATTTGATGTCAAAAATCGAAGGTCTGAAGTATCTAATGAAGAACCCTCAGCTGGTCTCAGCTGTATTAGAGATATGGTAATGCCCCCTTCTACTATGAGAAAAAAACTGTGTCAAATAAGAAAATGTAATAAAATAAATCAATATGTCTACGTTTCTACAAAAAGAAGTGAAATCCCACCAAAAACATTCTGTAAAAAACTAGCCAAGTCTCGACGGAGCTGCTTGTTTATCTCTAAAAAGTAATGAAATAATGAAATCTAGACAAAGTCGTGCCAAGTCTAAGGTTCCTTACTGCGATTTCTTTATTATTATAGTTAATGTTGTGTGACTTGGCCGTTGCAGGTTACACAAGGGTACAAAACCAGGTGCTCCATGACACCATTGCACCAATCTGTCGCCAGAACCGCTACCCATTGACGATGGAAAATTGCCACTTGGAAAACGTTGATTCAATAACCAGTCAATTGTAGGCTTGATAAAGCTGCGAATTTCAATAATACTTACGTATAGGCGAGCCTGAAACAAACAATATAAAAAAATATTTCCAGTACAGACGGACTTCTAATCATTGATAGAAGTCCGTTTGTACGTCTATTTTATGTAGGATCGGTGGTCGATTTGACACTCCAAAAAGAAGAGAGCAGAAGTCAGCATTGTCAATGCTGAATGCATGTGTTGCACAATCAACAACAGCCTAAAATGAGACACTAGCGTCCAATTACCAACACCAGTATGGGCTATTATCTCGCTTAATAAACATAGGTACAGATATAACATTACGTGTAAACAAAATTGACTTGTACCCACTAACGTATAAAGAATTTTCAACGGCCAAGTCACACAACATTAACTATAATAATAAAGAAATCGCAGTAAGGAACCTTAGACTTGGCACGACTTTGTCTAGATTTCATTATTTCATTACTTTTTAGAGATAAACAAGCAGCTCCGTCGAGACTTGGCTAGTTTTTTACAGAATGTTTTTGGTGGGATTACAATTACAGATTTATTGTCATGGTCAAGGTAGTACCTTGCCACTCGTCAGCCAAGTACCAATTAGACACTCAATGGTTGACTGGAAGAGATTCCTATTAAGAATAAGTCCGCCTTAGTATATATATTAATGTGTTGCATTTCAATCTTTTTCATTGTGATTTTATGTGCAATAAAGATATAACAAACAAACACTCTCCAGGAAATTGTTATTTTTGTGAGTAGTTCTGTGAGGAAGCACTTGCTCAGATTTTTATTTTTATATTATTTGATTTCATTTTTGTTATTGAAAAAAAAAAAATCGAAAATCTGTCTATTGAAAAAAAAGAAGAATCCATATAGGGATAATGCCGCCTTTGTACACTTTTTTGTATTTTTAATGTTTACCAGTGTAATTTTATGTACGATAAATATGTGCAATAAACAAAAACCCTTCTTGTAATATTTAAGATACAAAATGTAGCCTACTTATTTCAAAAATAACAAAAACATTTCATACACAGGAGTACGAATGGACAGGGTATAACACTGAAAGGTTCGGCCCCGGGAACCTGTGTGTGACAGGGGCGAAGCCTTGTCAACCTTATTACTCGAATATACTTCGGTTACTATTCAAATAGGCCGTGAAAAGGGTATAAGTAGATAAAGGCAATAAAGGTGGCAACTGTGCATTCGGCCTTATGTTATAATGGCCGTTGGTAACATGCTTACTAGATGTTTTTTTTTATACAACGTCTGGAGGCATACTAGGATACTTTTATAATATAGGATAATTTTAGGGTCCATCGTGTGAGCAGTGAACCATCTGCCGGAAGTAACAATCAGATGTGATGGTTATCGCAATAGTGCTATTTTGTAACAGCCTAGTGCCAATAATTCCTCCCCCCTTCCTCACATTGCCGCATCGCAATATATCTATGAAAATCTTTTGTATGTCCATAAAAACATAGACTCATTTTGTAAAAAGAGTGATACACATAACATAAATACTAGATATAAGTATAATCTTGTATTACATGCAAGCCGTCTCCACAAAATAAGTAATTCTTTTATGGGGCAATGGTTCTATAACAAACTTCCCAGCAATATAAGAGAATTGTCAATAAACAAATTTAAAACTACTATTAAAGCCAAATTGTGTAGCAGGACATATTATAAAGTATCTGACTATATTAATGATAAAAATGCCTGCGATTGAGTCGATCCAATTATAATGTAATTAATAAATTATGTAAATTTGTTTGGATACCAAAAGAGGGATGCCTGAGTTTTTTGGCAGTATTTTTATCAGTGCTCACCTAGTCATGAACTGCACGGTAGGGAAAAAAATTGTGACGATTCCAAACAAATGTAGCCATTTTTACGGAATAAAAAGATTTTGACTTTGACTTTGCCTCGAAACACCACACTCGATTCAGATTCCATACACTTTAAATGAAAACTGTTCGATTCCCATTCAAATATGGTGTTTCGAGGCAATGTACATAGTTTCAATCCTGCCAGGACCTACAGTGGTACCACCCGGGTGCACTATATACATCATTATTCAAGGTCTCTACGCGTTGGATGCATATCCGGCGCACGCCAGTGAGTGTAAAATGAGTGTGATTAATACGATACGAAAAAATGTTTAAAACAAAAATGTATTTATGCATGTATGTATAAAAAAGCAAGGAGGAAAGGTCAGGTACAGGGTAGGGAAAAGGAGAGTGAAAGAAATGGGGTGAGGGGGTACAACATTCGCAAAATAACGCCTGAATCTATTAACTATTTGAATTTTTTGACTTTACCTAATGTATTCGACGAGATCGGTGGTGGAATGGTTAGCATGGTTACTTTAGCACCAAGATTCGTGGTTTCGATTCTCACACAAGACAAATATTTGTGTGCATAAACATGTCTGTTTGATTCGGGCTCGATGTTTTGTATGTATTATAAGTATGTATTTATAAAAAGATAGGTATTCCACGTATTTTTATCAGTTGTCTAGCATCCACAACACAAGCTTTGCATAGTTTAGAACTAGATGGCGCTCTGTACTATGTCAGACAACATTTATATCAAATGCAATCACATCTATATTTTATATCATTCACGAGCCGTAGATTTGTAACTTACGAGAGCACTTAAGAGAGGTAGGGGTAGGGGGGCCATCTGGGGAAGTACCTCCGCCTCACAGAAAACCGCAGACATATAACAACTCCCTAGAGGGTTGTTGCATTCCTGCGTGTGAGTAACATCATCAGTAAGCTCCTAAGGAGTTTCTGTGTTAGCAGCAGGGGAGGCATCGCGCGAGTGATACGTAGCGGTCATAGGCTACGGTATCCACTTTACATCAGGTGGGCCGTGTGCTTGTAAAGAAGAAATACGAACTGACAGGAGAGTTTCTGTTGTGTTTTCATGCAGAACTAAAACGGAATACAGTTTCTGTTTTGGCATTCGTGTACGAAACTCTATAAATTGTAGTAAATCTCTGAACTTGCCCGTGTCGAATAATCGAGAGCTTTCTCGCAACAAATTGTTCCACACAACTCAGTACGTGTTTCCCCATTTTCCTTAAATGTGTGCAGTCAACTCACGTTAACTCTCCACGTTCGAAATAACTCTTCTAGTGTTCATCCCCAAGGTCTTTTCGCCCCCGTTCGTCCCAAACTGCCCATTAACCCCAATCTCGCCCATTACATGTTTCATTGCATTTCTTTACTTAAAAGTTGTTTATTTTAGTCTTATTTGTCTAGAAATATTGCAGACAGTCAATGTTAGGGGCAGTGGAGTTTGAAAGTAGGTCAGCTATTTTTAATTTATATGAGTACTAGCAGTTGCTCGCGGTTTCGCTCACGTTGTATTCCAAATATCGTGTTGTATATTATTAGTAATATTTTTCGTTTGAACAGTCAAACAAAGAGAGATCACCACACACAACGCAAATTCGTATCGATCGCTAAGGATTTGGCTTAGGTAGCGGACCCTCCTTATGGATTAGGAAACTGAATAACGGCAAGTAGAAGAATAAGTATGATAATTAAGGAGTTGGAACTCATCATCTGCCAACTTCATGAAGGAAGAATTCTGGCCGGAGGGGATCGTGTTTCGGAAGTTCTGAGGACGGTTGCCTTACAACATGCGCTTAACGTCGCCGACTCTACGTGGAATTAGTTTAATCTATGGACCCGCGTTGTAAAACCTGTTGTCAGAAAATAAAAAAAAATATACGTATAAAGTGCCAATAATTAGTTGCAATACAACTAATTATTTTAAGAAGTAGCTTCTTTTTAAGAGTATCTTGAAATAATTAGAAATATTTGATGTTAAATGGAATCTAATTCGATTTAAATTACCTATAACGAGTGTAGATGAGTCTCTCAAACTTTTTATCAATATATTAATTTATGTTTATACAACGTCGGGAAGCATAGAAGAATTCGGCCCGCCAGAAAGCGTTTACAGATAGCAGAAAAGTTCTCGAATGGCGTCCAATGGAATGGCCCCATACATGGATAGATGATTTTGTGAAGATCGCATGGAGCCGATGGATGGCAAAAAACGTGTGTAAGAGAGAGAGAATGAGAATATGTGTTTGATGAAGTTATATGTGCGTGTTTGAGCGTATACACATTTCTGTCGCCATTACAGTATGTGGGTTCCTGACCTGTAAGTTATAAAAGTTTTTATATATTATATTGATAAATTCTAAATAGGTATCATTTTAGAAGCGCCTCAATTTCGTCATAACTTAGAGTTTTGAGCCAAATGGTAAGTGATTTACAACGATGATATGTAAGAGGGTATATGTTGATACTCTTATTAACAGAATTATATAGGTAAGGCGATTGATTGATGAATTGTCTTCTAGCATTCTGAGTTTTAACAGGGCCTATCGGTGCAACGTTATGTGTTCTTCTTCTATTCATGATACTAATTATCATATCTCAAAGATTTATGAAGCCTAAGAAAGCAGGACATACAATTTGCGAACTGTTAGGAGGTCGCAGCAGAGATAGAGTTCTTTGGTGGGGAATCCATAAGGTTTAAAATTAGATTAAAATTAAAAATTCAATTAAATTTTCTTAACTAACGAAGCACGTATTTAATTTCTAATGTTCTATTGTTGTTAAACTACTTTTATTTTCTGGTTGTTGCTTCTGTGTATTTTAAGCCACACTTCTGATTTCTTGTGTGCGTATATTCAAATGTAACGAGGGTCTCGGGGTGATAAGCATTAGAGCAGTGCTCCGTAAACTTTTTACATTCAAGGTAATCATAATCTACCACACCTTACCTACCAAATCATGAAATATGAACACCAAAAACATCCTAATGTTTATTTTACTGACTACATTCAACATGCTCGGTGACGAGCTCGGTGGCGGAGAGGTTGGCAATGGTATTTTGACACCATCGCTCGTGGGTTCGATTCCCACACAGGACAGACATTTGTGTCCATGAACAAGTCTACTTGTCTTGTTCTAGGTGTTCATAAGGGAACGAGTGAGTGACGTTACCACTAAGCCCCTAAGGATTTGCTGTTAGCAGCAGGGGTGGCCACGCGCGAGTGATATATTAAAAAAACAAATCTTTTTTTATAATGTTAGTTGAGATAAACTAACTGTTTCGGAGTCCTTTATTTATATGGGGTATGTGTCTAGCTTAGTATTTTTATACCACTAAGGTGGCAAACAAGCATATGGCCTGCCTGGTGGTAAATAGTAGCCTACGTATATTTGTAACACCAAGGTTAGATCAAATTGTATGTAAATTCGAATTTCGAAAAATAACGCCTGATTCTATTAACTAAAATAATGGTTAAAAAACAGAGGACAAGACGATACTGACCTTATTTGTTTGTCATGCTTGTTTGCAAATGTAGATATGTATTTTATGTATAGACACGGTTTGGTTGCAGTTTTATTATCCTATTGTTTGCCCGATAAAGAATAGTCTAAAGTTCGAATTCATAGCAGTTGGCAGGCTGGCCGGCGGGCAATTTATAGATATCTGACTGAGTAATATTTATGCGAGCGTGTTCGGCATGAAGTTACTATGCCACTACACTGGTAAAATATATTTATGGTAATAGAATAAGATACTGCAGATCAAGTAATATACTTTAGAAAAGATCATTTTTTTTATACAACATTGGAAGGTGTACCAACATACGGATGTAAAGCGGTTACCGTGGTCTATGAACGCTTGCAATACATCAAGTTTCACTCGCGCGATGCCACCTCTACTGCTAACACAACAATTCTTAGCTTACTGGTGACCTCACTCACGTGCAGGAACACAACAACCCTCTACGGAGTTGTTATTTGGTTGCGGTTTTCTGTGAAGTGGAGGTACTTCCCCAGACGGGCTGCTTTGATGCGCTCTACCTCTCTTAAAACATCCAGACCAAAACAAACAGACATAATCATGCACACAAATGTTTGTCATGTGTGGGAATCGAACCCATGAGCGTTGGTGTCAAAGTCGCGTCATTCACTTCCCTACTTTCCTAGACGCGCTGCTTTGATGCGCCCAGGTAGGGCTTAATTTTATAACCGGCGTTACTGCAGTCAGTACGGTATTTTTTAAATAAAATTTTTGAAAAAAAGGACCCCAAATTATTTTTGTTCACAACGTATCCCCCCTAAAAAATGTATGTTGGTATATGTCTATTTAAACCTACATGATGCGCAGTTCGGGTTTCGGCCTGGATTATCGACTGAAAGCGCAATTTTGAGTCTCAAGCATGCTGTCCAATATTATACAGACCGCAAGACACCGGTGTATGCCTGTTTTCTGGATCTCTCTAAAGCCTTCGATCTCGTTTCATATGATGTGCTTTGGAGAAAGATGGCAGACAGAGGTATGCCGGTCGAGATACTAAATATTTTTAGATATTGGTATACGAATCAGACAAATCATGTCAAATGGTCGAACAGTGTCTCCGAATCATACAGGTTGGAATGTGGAGTGAGACAGGGGGGGCTCTCGTCTCCGAAGCTCTTCAACCTGTATGTTAACGAGCTCATAGTCGAGCTAAGCAGCAAGCGTGTCGGATGCCGGGTGGGTGGTATTTGTTTCAATAACATCAGCTATGCAGATGACATGGTGCTGCAGAGTCCGACTGTGAATGCTATCGGAGAACTATTAAAAGACTGCGAAGCTTACGCTGTGTCGCATGGTCTTGTCTATAACGTCAAGAAAAGTCAATTCATGATCTTTAAGGCCGCTGGTAGATGTCCCGAATCCATTCCTCCAATTACTCATTGGTTCGATTTTCACACAGGACCAATATTTGTGTGCATGAACATGTCCGTTTGTCTTGGTCTGGTTTTCTATACATATGTAACTATGTATTTACAAAAAAAAAATATGTATTTACGTATGTTTGTCAATAGTCTAGTGCCCATAACACAAGCTTCGCTTATTTTGGGGCTAGATGGCGCTGCGTAATTTGTCCGGCGATACTATACTTAACAAATAAAACAAAAAGTTTTATTCACAATACTTTCTCTATAGTATCCTCATAGTCCGGGTGAACTACGCCGAGGTTAGCTTTGGCTATGAAGATGGACCTGGCTACAGGCTAATTTTCCCTTAAAAATAGGAATGGCAACACACAGTGTTTGGATCCATTGTGCAAAGCCGCAAGTAATTTAATTATTCGGGTAATGGGTCACGGGCTTCTGGGCACCTATTATAATGTTTACTTCAATCTAACATTATTATGTTCATTTTATACGGATTAATTTTATAATAGCTATTTTAGTGTTTCTAATTTTAACTCAAATTAAGAGATTCCATTATCCATACTTACATATCATCACGCCTGTCACCCATTGGGGGAAGGCAGAGACTGTGGAACGCTAGGTATACCAATCCAAACATACTTCTATCGCCACTTCCATGCTCATCAACCTTTCACGCATGCTCTTTGGTTTCGGGTGCTTTTGATACGGCTTTTTCAGCACATAAGCTATTTGATCCATATGTGTGGCCTAGGGCGTCTAGGGCGACCCCTGCCGATATCTTCACTCACTTTTGCTCAATATATTTCTTTAGTAACACTTTTGTCATCCATTCTTTACACATGTCCAAACCATCTCAGCATACCCTTTTCAATTTTTGTCACTACATCATCTTTCGTTCCACTTTGTTCTCGTTTCGTGCTATTTCTTACTCTATTAATCATTCTAACTCCAAACATACTCCTCAGCGATCTCATTTCAACAGCGTTGATCCTACTTTCATGCTTCTTCGGCCATACCCATGATTCACTACCGTACGTCAATGTTGACGTTAATAATAATAAATAATAACCCCGCAGGGCAGCTTGTGGCGAGCTGATGGTGCGTAACGACACCACGGGTACCCGAGTGCTCCAGAGAGGCGATCAGGGCCTTCGTCTCCGGCGTGTCTTCGTCGGTCGGAGTGGAAATCCAAGAAGGCCCGCAGGACTCTCAGCTCTGGCTTGCCTTCATTGGCCGTCCAGAGAGGAGTCGATAGAGTATATTGCTCTAGCAGGTGATATACTCCAGGGGTGGAAGTGTTAAAGGGCATAACGCCGCGAGTAACTTCGGAGAAAGCGCAGCACACCTCTCGACACCCCTGAGTCACCCACACCGGTGTTGCCCCCGGCCGACTTTCTCTGGCATTTCGGGGGTCCATCTAGTGAGTGGCGAGCCACGGCCTGCCAAAAATAACAGTCAGATATGATAGTTATGGCAGGTGTCCGTCCCTCTTCTGCAATAACCCAGTACCAATAATCCCTCCAGACCTCATTACAATAGACTAATCATTTCCTATACATTCGCAATAGTCCCAATACCTGCCGTGACCTGCTCAAAGATATATGGTTCTATCGATATTTTTAGGAGCGGGTCTCGGTGGGTGTACAACATAACATGAATCTTCTTAAAAGGGCCTCTACGTGTTGGATTCATATCCCCGCGCACGCCTATCAAATGACCGGGATAATACCCGTGAATAAAAATAAAATAAATAATAATAATAATATAGTTTATTGTGTATGCTAACTATTTGTTTGTACACCGTTAATGATATTACAATTCACATTTAATATTAACATAACAGCAATTATCATGTGGGTATACAAGTATGAACATTTCTTTACCTTCCGTACTAGTCGAGACTGTGTCACGGCAAGGTAATGAAACTCGCTCGTTTGTCCACTAGTTAAGGTATACATTAAAACGTTAATTTTCTTTGTATGCTAAAGGTAAAAGAAACAGATTTCGAGTAGTCAATAATTTGCACAGTATATGGTAAAAAATCCGAGACTATAAAAATAAAGAAAAAATAAAACTTGATTACTTATTTTAAACTGCAATAGAAAAACAAAGTATATAAGTTGATGATTTTTCGGTGGAGTCAGTTTTGATGTTTAAAAAGTAAGTATATATGTAGGTAAATAACTATGTAATTTAAATAAACTAAATTAAGTAAATACGTTATTGAATAAATATATGTATATTTGAACAGTATCATTTTTTTTATTGTTTATAAATATTATATATTGAATTTGTATTTCTATATATTTGTTAGGTAGGTATATTTATTATAACTATAATTTTATTAAACAATGTATATATTAGTTTATGTCAACTGTAGAGACATTGTATTAATTTTGCCAAGATTCTCTCACTCTGCTACTTTATTGTTTTAAGTAGATTTTCAGTCTTATCGTAATCGCACTGCATCAGATACTCACGAAGTGACTTTTCACAATTTTTAGTTGTTGTAATAGATATGTGTTTATTGATTCGATTATATAATAATGGGCTAAGAAAGAAGGCAAAGTTACCAGCAAAAGCAGTTTTACATGATGGAACTATATAGACGGTGTGTGGTCTTCGGTTTGACTTAGTGTCGTGCGGGATCGTGTGTTGTCGTATAATAGCGACTTTTATAAATATTTGCCGTACAGTGAGTGTTTGAGATTCTTTGTATAAATCTGTTGTGGGGTGTCTAAATCGTTTAAACAGGATGACCTTCAAGATGTTTCTTTGTGCTCTTTCTAGTTTTAGTAAAGTAGTTTTGCAAACTCCACCCCAGGCAATAATTAATACGCCCTGAATAGCAAGGCGAGCTGGAAAAAGAAATAAATTCGTAAATTGAAATATATACACATATAATGTATAACTAACTCGCACGATGGTCTGGTTCTGGTTCGTATCCCGGCAGATAGCACAAACGTCGTGTTTTCCTATATATGTACATATTTGTAATTATCATTTGTCTCGGTGGTGAAGGAATACACCGTGAGTAAACCCGCACGTCCAAGAAATAATATTTTCGAAGACTTAATATCAGAATTTTATCCAGATATTGCTCATATTCACGATATGAGATGGTTGCGTGAACGTGCCATACTTACTCCGAAAGACGACCAAGCGGTGGTTATCAATGATACACTGTTGATGTCTTTTGAGGGGGAAGAAATGGGGGGAAAAATTCGATAGACACTGTGATCAACATAGACGACGCTACTAATTATCCTGTTGAATTTCTGAATTCGTTGAAACCACCAGGTCTACCACATCATAGGGTTATTCTGCGTGTAGGCACTCCTATTATGTTGTTGCGGAATTTGAAACCACCAAGACTATGCAATGGAACTAGGCTGAATGTCAAAGCCTTACATCTCAATATAGTTGAAGCCACTATTTTAACTGCACACCCAGTCCAAGGGCAAACTGTATTTGTACCACGAATTCCTTTAATTCCGAACGGTCTTCCGACTGAATTTAAACGATTACAGTTTTCCCTCAAAGTCTACTTTGCAATGAGTATAAACAAGTATTGAGATTTGACCTTGAGGTCAGACTGTCAAATTTGCGGGAATAGATTTGAGAGAAAACTGCTTTTCGCATGGACAGCTTCTGTAGCTTGCTCACGCGTAAGATCACCCAGTGGCTTTATGGTTTTAGCACCTACTAACAAATTAGTGAAGAATATTGTCTACAAAGAAGTTTGGTTTGATAATATTTTTAATAAGTATCTATAAACTTACTCCTTAAGATTTAATTTAACGCGAGCGAAGCCGCGGGCAACAGCTTGTAATTAATATAAAAAATAGTAACGCTAATGGTTCACATTGAAATGTTTGTTTTTCTATACATTTACTTACGTTTATATAGGTTAATAGAGTACGCTTTTCGTGAAATTTGTATTAGACCCGACGACCATTTGGTGATAGGTTAATGGTATACGCTCATATTTATAGAGGTATATTTCTTCTATATGTATTTCGAATATGAATGGATCAATTTTGTGGAGATAAGAACATACATATCATCGCGCCTGTCTCCCGTTGGGGTAGGCTGAGACTATGAAATAAGAATAAGATCACTTTAAAAAATCACGAGTATATAATTAGTTCAGTATGAACGTATGTATGATAAAAATCATTGGCAAATTTCAACATAAAGATAACTTCATACATATACATTATTATTAGATATCGAAGTGATCAAACATAACACTGAAATTTATGATAAAAAAAATAATTGGGAATAAACATTTGTCGCCATTTTTTCAAATGTAACAAACACATTATGTAATATGAAAAATTTGTGTTTAAAATCATAAAATTTGAAATTCAGACAGTTACGCAAAATAGGAGAGCAAAATTTTCAATGAGGTCCATGTATATAAAAAACTTACCGCATGATTAACCCTGATAATAGCTTTAACTTATTTTAAGTTGATGGCAAAACAAATTTTTAAGTACATTTCAATTCCTTTGCGATATTACGAGGGATCGTGGATTGAGAAGTTTTAAAGTACAAATAAAATTTTCTAGGATTAATCGCCATGGACCTCTGGATTTTATGGAGTAAGAAAGGGTCTGAATTATATATGAGGGTCGAAGGTCGGGGTTTTGGAATATTTCGGAAGTTAGTCGTAAAAGGTTGCCTCTAATATATTCATACTGCAAATTAATTGTACTTTTGCTGAAGTTTTGAATCTTGGATGTATACTGCGAATGTAAAGGAGTAGTGTATATTTATATCAGACGTATGTACAGAACGAAAACTAATAGTGACTAACACAAGTGTCTCGGTCAAATTGTAGGCCGGTGGTGCGAGCTATATTTAGTTTCGGATATGGCGCTATGTAAATCATCCAGAAATATTTCAATAATTTTGCACAAACACATGCGTCTATATAAATAAATAAATATTGTCGCACAAATTACACAGCGCCACCTAGCCCCAAAGTAAGCGAAGCTTGTGTTATGGGTACTAGACAACTGATAAACATACGTAAATACATTTTTTTTTGTAAATACATACTTATTATACATAGGAAACACCCAGACCCAGACAAACAGACATGTTCATGCACACAGATGTTTGTACTGTGTGGGAATCGAACCCACGAGCGTTGGTGTCAAAGTAGCGCACCAACGCGTTTCACCACTGCGCCACCGAGCTCGTCATATATACAATACACCTCCATTCATAAATACTTATAAACTCATAGACACACACGTTCAATGGAAGAGGAATGTAAGCAAAATAAACGTCAGCTTGAAATTTCAGAAGGTATGATTCATATATAAGACTTCTACTTTTACCTTTCTGCTTTTGCTACAGTTAACTAACTGTACTTATCGCTGTATGATCTATATTGCACATACTAAAATTCATTATTTCACTAATATTATCGCCGTTATGTTTATTTTAACTGAATTCCCTTACCGAATTGTGGCCAGATACATATGCTATAAATATATAAAGAGTTTGAGGACAACAGAACAAGTGGATGAGATTGTATATCTTGGATGGGCTTTCAGCAGGGATGGAAGGTACACCGCAGATGTGGAAAGGCGAGTGAGTGCTGGTAATAGTGTGAATGGGGCGTTCAGAAAACTTCTTAGCAGTAAAAACCTGATCCAGAAGGCACAGCTGGCTATATACAATGCAGTGCTGGTTCTAACGCTTGCTTATGGAAGCGAGAGCTGGGTATGGCAAAGAGAGCAGCTGAAAGTATGACAAACGCGGTCCAAATGAGAGCGTTGCGCAAAATATGTGGCGTAACGCTTGTAGACCGTATTCGCAATGATGATGTTAGAAACAGAGTTGGTCTGAAAGAGAGTGTCGGTGTTAAAATAAGAAGAGGCATGCATGCCGTTGGTTTGTGCATGTAGAAAGAATGCAGGATGAAAGAATGACGAAGCAGATATACAATGCAAAAGTGGAACGATGTAGGAGCCGAGGAAGGCCAAGACTTACATACCATGATCAAAATGGTCGTGTTCTATCAGAAGGTGATGTCAGGAGCCCTAGAAACCGGCGAGCGTGCATGAGAAGAGCAATGAATGTTAAATAAGCTAGTGAGGTATGTAAGGATCGTGTCACGTGGCGCTCGGTTCTCTCTGCCTACCCCGCAAGGGATTTGACGTGAGGTTATAGATAGATAGTTTATGGAAAGAAAAGTAAATTACCATTTCTTATATACATAACAGTATAAAAAAACACCCATGAATTTTCATTTTATTACAATCTCATTGTTTGAGGTGACGCTGTTACGGGATATATTATTATGTAAGTACTTTTCGAGTTAATTTCTTCGATGAGAGTCGCTGTTGTTGAATATGCAAATGAACTAAGCAAATTAGACAGAGATCCTCGTAAACTGTTTTATGGGCAACACACAAAACTCCTAAATGCCGATTGTGAACCATAAAATTGAAATAATTAAAAATGTTCAGACATCATTTATGGTTGGCATAAATAAATTACAAACGAAATTGTTAATTTGCATAAAATTGTTCAATTGTATGTGTAAAAGTGGTCAATGTGTTTTAACTATTAAAAAATATTTTTTGTATTTTTTTTCGAATCTAAGTAATAAGTAATCAAACTTTCGCACCCGCCATTTAATCTTACTGCGGCATGGCTCTGGGTGTCAGACATTTGTAGTTATCGTAGTCTATGGCCCCTTACAACATCAAGGGCTTGGAGAAAATCGCTTTAAGCACTTTTTGTAACGATGGAATTAATACACAACCCATGTGATATAAAGCAGTTTAGCCAATTAACGATTGAACGAGTGAACTTATTTTAACTTATTCTAGTAATGAGTTAAAATGAATTAAACTAAACTTAAGACAGGTAATTAACTAACTATAATTTCGCCGTATATATTTTTTATTTCTTTGCAATAGTGACGAATAAGATTGTGTCTATGCACACGGGTGTTATAGGATTAAATATAAACATGAGTTATTTATTACATTACCGTAATAAATAATATGTATTATTAATATTAATAATGTATTATTAACGCGTAATAAATAAAATTCAATCCCGCCCGTACACAATGTATTATTAACGCGTAATAAATAAAAATCACGCATAGATAATAAAGAAACCTTTTTTTTGTAGTTGGTTGAAAGCCTATATTCAAAACAACGTCGTCACAAACTGTCATTGACACGTCCCAACCGAAGTATGAGTAACGTAATAAAATATGAAAGACATAAATTTTCGTGATTGCCTAAAACAAACCGCAAATCGATTTACAAGCAGACATCACGCGGGGAACTGACCCATGTGATATGCCCTTTTTCGCAGCATCCAAATTTATGGAGCGGCAAAATTTTCTTATCTCCCGTCCGGGCACGACAAAGAATTACATCTGGAATTACCGATATTTTTCATGGCCACACTTTTATCTTTTTCGGTATTTGCGCATTTTTTTGCCACATTTTTCGCGTCGGCTGAGAGTTCTTTCAGTTAAATGACTGAATTTTAGCAGTGGGGTTTAGACATTTTTAAATGAAAAAAGATATAATAAAATTCTGTCGTGTCAAATGAAATACGTACATTCCTAATGGGACTGCCATTTTCGATAAGGTGCAAAATATGGACATAACAAATTACCCACAGGCACAAAATGTTTTTTAGGGTTCGTACCTGTAAATTAAAAACGGAACATTTAATAAAAAGCGGTTATTTTAATATTACAAACAGACACTCCAATTTTATTTATCTGTATAGAGTATAGATATATACTTATATACAAATAAGTAAATACATGCAATACATAGATACATATTTAATTACAGACTGAGAAAAATAGTGGTCCTTTAAACTTCTTTTAAAAGTCGTAGCTGATAAACAGCCCCTTATTTGTGGTGGCCGTTTGTTCCAAAGCAGCGCGGCACGAACAGTGAAAGAGTTGCAGAAATAATTAGTGTGTGAGATGGGATAATTCAAGGTTTGGATATGACAGGGACGTTTAGATCGCGTAGAGGGTGGTAATAGTGGGAGGCGAGAACTGAGGTATTGGGGAGAGCTGGGCTTATTGAAAAGTTTATAAAGAAAAGTTAACAGGTGCACATTTCTGCGAAGGCGAATGGAGCCACTTCAATTGAGAACGAGATTCGGACACATGATCGAACTTTTTGAGACCAAACACGAATCGGATCGCCAAGTTTTGCAGGCGCTCCAGCTTGTTGAGTAGCTCCTCTGATGCATCTAAATAACTGATATCGGCGTAGTCGAGAATTGTGAGTAAGAGGTTTTGTACTAACACAACTTTAGTATTGAAATGTAAAAAGTTTTGGAGTCGCCTGAGACAGTGAAACGCATAATACATGCGTTTACTGACATCGTTAACAGAGGGGTCCAGGACAAAGTTTCGTCAATAATGGCCGAGATTCTTGGTTTTATTAGTAAAAGCAATTTTGTGATCATCAAAACGAATAGTCAGAATATCATCAAAATTCAGCTTACTTCTTAACTGTCTATCAACCATTATAGCTTGAGACTTTGTTGGGTTTACCAGTAATCCATAGCTGTGAGTCCATTCTTTGATAGCACTAAGATCCCAATTAATGTCGTTAAATGCTTCTATAATTTTCGAAGGAGAGAAATGACAGTAGATCTGCAAGTCACCTGCGTAAGGAGAATTTATAATTTTAGATAGTTCATTAATAAAAACTGAGAAGAGTAGTGGGGTTAACACGCCGCCCTGTGGCAAACCCGCCAATAGATCGGTCCAGTCTGACAGTGACACGTCGATTTTAATTTTAATTGCTGGCGGCCACGAAGTTATGAATTGAACCATGCAATCACAGAGGGAGAGATATTAATCGAGCGAAGAATCCCTAAAATAATATCGAAAGTATGTATTTACAAAAAAAAAAAATGTATTTACGTATGTTTATCAGTTGTCGAGTACAATACAAGCTGCGCTTACTTTGGGGCTAGATGCCGCTGTGCAATTTGTCCGACAATATTTATTATTATTCTAACCACCATTGGACATAGTTTAAATACAAAATGAAATCACGATAAACCTCGGTCTTATAAGTCTCTCAAAATAGACTACGACGGAGTTAAATGGATTCACTTAATGCTATAAAAGTAGGACGTAATCTGTCTTAGCAGCGTTGGAGCGAACACAGATTACCTCCAAGATATTGAGGGAGTTTTTCAAATAAAGCCTATTTTCCTATTAGCACTTTACGTTTACCGTACTCGATTTAGCCTGGGATGAAATGCGGCGTTCGCTTGGATATTAAAGGATTTATAGGGCTCTAGAAGTTCTAGGCACACGTCATGGACTTCAGCTTTTTAAAACTTACACATAACCTTAACTTTTCAGAATTAGAAGTAGCCTAGAACTCTATTTGTCTGTTAAATTTCACTCAAATCGAATCAGTCATTTTTAGGTGAAAGAGTAACAAACATACACACCCTTACAATATATTTGTGTATAATATCAATAATACTTGTAGATAATGCAGCTTATGTTCTTGCCGTATTCGAGAGTTTAGCCTATTTGACGGCAAGCAAATAAACGAATTAACTTTTTTATGCCGGGAGCCCTATGAACCGGCGAGCGTGCATGAAAACTGATTATGAATATTAAAGTAGCGAGATGGGTGTGTAAGGACCGCGTTTAATGGGACAGGACTCTCGCTGCTTACCCCGCAAGGGACCTGGCGTGAAGATATACAATTTTTACGTTAATAACATTAGCATTGACTAATTATTATTATTATCAAATGGTGAAGAACAATAACTTATTTTAAACAAACGAATATTATATTTTATTACATTATTAGGTTTTACATGTAATCAAGTACCTAAAAAAATAATTAACAGTGTTAAAAGTAACATTAACTTCACATAATAAATAATACCGTTATATAAAACGTATAAATCCACGGATACTACAGGCGATTATCACAAGGAAATGAATAACGATAAATACAAGAAAAGGCTGGTTAATCAATTAATCCTAAATATACCCAGTGATTCTGTTCTGGTTATCGACAACGCACAATAAATATGTTAAAACAAAACAGCAATAAAGTACTATATCTGAATTCAAATTCTGATAAACGATAAATCTAATAATTGGTGGACATGGAAATTAGCATTAGTTTGTATTCGGAAATGCGATGATTGCCGAAGTGCAATATTTACCGCCGGGCACTGTATATATTTAGGATCTTACGAACCACTTCAACCTTAGAAGACCCATAAAAGAAGTTAATGGAGTGCAAAGGGTGTTAAACTTTATTTATAACCTTTATAAAATCTCGCAGTAAATTTTAAGCAAGGAGATCCCGAACGTTGTAAACTAATTACGTGTTCAAAATTGGTGTTCCCTGAGTACCCTATATTAGTCCTAAGTTGTTAAAGTTTTCGATACACTTCCCTTGTTAATTTTCGAGCACATGGCCAAAATATACCAAAACATTTGCCCATTACTAGAGTACATTCTAGCCTAATTAAATTGTTTAAATAAATGTATCAATGAATATTACAAAACAAAGGCTCGCGCGGCGTCTGCCTGTCTGTCTGTTCACTAATAAACTCAAAAACTACCGAACGGCTTTTCATGTGGTTTTCATCAATAGACAGAGTGATTCTTGAGGGAGGTTTAGATATAATTTTGTGTAAACCGGTTGAAATAGGACGATAATTGTTGAAAATGTCGGAAAAAATAAGGCCGCCTGGGAGCTTACATCGGATATTATACGGATATATACTTAAATACGTTAGTTACCTTAAGCATTTCATGCACATTATGATGATCTTTTACACCATATAGTTTAAGTGATGGACCCGACAGATGGAGCATAATATGCTTTACTATCCGTGCGAACCCTGGGCGGGTCGCTAGTTTATAAATATTTTTTGTCATTTTGGTTTCTGCTTGAGATCGGTTCCCAACCATAATCAAGTCCACTTGCAGGTGTGCGTGCATCGTGAGTGTATACTCCTCCATTGAGGAGTACAGACATATTGTTTTGTTCCATCAGATTTACAGGTGGTGGACATGTATTGAATTACTATGTACTAGTGTACTAGAACCTACACCGAGAACCATATGTTTGCGCTATGCTTTGTTGCCGATCGGCAACAACTCTTTGCTGCACAACGTTGAACGAAACGCGTAAGTGCCATGAAAATCACGGCGCTTTTGACTTTTTGCTCGCGAGAAAATTGCGCCTTAGAAGCGATTTAGTGCTGTATCTTTGAATCTTTGGGATAGACATCTAAATTACTTCAGCGCTGCAGCGGACATTAGTTTAAATTATTACCAAAATGGAGTAAGACTTTTACTTAGGTTATTATGTTGTCTTTTCAATTTCTTGGGATATGCTGTGGGTTCGACGAGTACCAACGCAAGTCTGTTGGGATGGTTGGCAAGTTTATTGTGATAACGTTTGGAGGTACTTTATTTCCTCTCATATAGTAGACATTTCCGAATACTCATGGAACCCTTCTGTTCGTGTCAATCATGTTGCATTGGCATTGTACGGAAGATATTGTTTTGGTATCTCTATTTCCAGGTTAGAGTTACTAGCCGTACTCCAGAGCTCGAAACCGTAACTCCACATAGGCTTTAGTAATATAAATATATAAATAGGCAAAGATAAAACGGTTCATTATATTTTCTTCACTGTAGCACAACCGATATTATTTTCTATCCATATAAAACTTCACGTCAAATCCCTTGCGGGGTAGGCGGAGAGAACCGAGCGCCACATGACTTGATCTTTATACACCTCACTCGCTTCTTCAAGTAGGCTTTTTCCACATTTGCAGTTACATCAAAATTTGAATAGATCTACTCGGTAGTCGAAAATGATACCTATTGCAGGATAAGTGGCCTATATTCTGTGCACAGTCAGTTATAATAACCCTCCAAGGAGATAATGTGGCTGCGGTTTTCTGTGAGGTGGAGGTACTTCCTAGTCGGGCTGTTACGGTGCGCTCAACCTCTCTCATAGGCACCGTGTTTACTTTCGACAGTTTATAGACGTAATAACAAGGCAAGGTATACGTTTTTTTTATACAGCCCACCTGATGTAAAGCGGTTACCGTAGCCTATATACGTCACACTTCATTACATGTACATATTAACTTTATACTACATACGTTCAAAACATTACTCACCTTTTTGGCCTCGGCATCCTAATTGATATTGCGGTGACGAATTTACGTACCGGTTTTTTTTAAATACGTCTGAAGTCATATATATAGCTTAGGACCCACCTGATGTAAAGTGGTTACTGTAGTCTATTAACGCTTGTAATATATTAAGTATCGCTCGCGCGATGCCTCCTATGCTGATTACACAGCAACTCTTTAGGAGATTACTGGTGACCTCTTACACGCAGGAACACAATAATCCTCTAGGGAGTTGTTATTTGGCTTTCGTTTTCTGTGAGGTGGAGGTACTTCGCCAGTTTGATGCGCCCTACCACTCTTAAAACATCCAAACCAAGACAAACAGGCATGTTCATACACACAAAATATTCGTCTTGTGTGGGAATCGAACCCATGAGCGTTGGTTACCCACGACTGAGCCATCGAGCTCGTCAAAACTGTCTTTTGTATCCTTTAAAATTATAATTCCATTCATCAACTTCCTGGTTATTATTGAATACTGGCTTAATTGAGAGTTAAGACCCTCGGAATGCAGTCAAAGGAAGTTAATGGCAAAATTATTAATATTTCGAACAGCTGATCCGATCACAAAGGGGGTTTCATTGAACGAGCTTTACGGCTAATTTGGCCCAGTGGCCACAAAGCTTTGCTATGAACACACCGGTAGTATTAACATGCCAGCTAGTTACAAACGAAATTGGTAAACCACTAATGTTTATATACCAGTAGCTATATGTTAAATTCCTTGCATGTCACATCCGGGGTAGTATACTATTCTGATTTGGTGGCAACCAGGGAGAATTACCGGGCGTTGAGGCGGTTCTGCAATCTATTATTAGGTACGATACGGAAACGATGTGTTAGGTAACATCTCGCATTTTAGGTCCCTTGACTGGCCATCTCTTTGAGGTTTTTTAATGCCTTATTTGTCATATTGCTGTCTCTCACTTTGCCAAGAGGGGAAGTCAATTCGAAAACTTCCTACTCTTACAATTTTTTTCTGATTAAATTCGTTGTGAGTTCCAAGGCAGCTGTAGTTTAACCCCCGGGACAGCAATGGACTTTACTGTTCATTGGCTTTTTGGTGGTCGCCGCTGTTAATTCTGGCTACACAGGAGACGCAGTGGTGAGAATGAGTGGTGGTCCTATACCATTAAAAAAAATACTAGTAGCTACCCGCTCTGGTTTCGCACGAGTGATCTGCTCGCGACTTTTAATGGTCATCTGCTGGGCGAATCTGAAGATTTTCGATGTTCTCGATGGCGCAGTGTTGAAACGGGCTGTAACGTTACCTTGACACTTAAAAAATATACGTGCATTAAAAAACAAACATTTGTGTGCATTAATATGTCTTGTTTGTCTTAGTCTGGGTATTTTGAAAGAGGTAAGGCGCATCAAAGTAGCCCGTCAGGGACCTCCACCTCGCAGAAAACCGGAGCCAAATAATAGCTCCCTAGAGGGTGGTTGTGTTGCTGCGTGTGAGTGAGGTTCCCAGTAAGCTCCTAAGGAGTTGAAATTAAACTTAATGTATTGCACGTGTTTATAGGCTACGGTAAACGCTTTACATCAGGTGGGCCGTATGCTTGTAGTAGTGAACCCTTCTCCACATAATCCTCTTTCATTATTCTGATCAGTGTTTACAGTTACCGTGGGTAATATAAGTCGATGGTTTACACTACAGCTGACGTTTCTGTTGTCTTCATAAAGCATACATTTCAGTACGAAGTTACCCGTGCGTAATCCTGCATTCCTTGACCTCATTCTCTGCAGACAACTATCTAGATATAGGTTCAGCAGACAGTATGCTACCCTGCTTGACACCAATGTTCATTAGTTTGGTGAAAATGCAAAGTAATGTTATAGTTACACATCTTGAAGATTTTGAGGGGAAACATGCTCGGAAAAAGGGGCAAAATTTTTGGAGACTCGATTCTACGATAGAGCTATTTACATAAAAGCTTGTACGGAACGCTCAGTGCGCGAAACAAACTCGCATTTGCCCGGTATTAAAATTATTTCTTTTACTAAAAACATATATTTTCTATTGATGTTGAGTATATAGTATCTTTGAATCAGGATATGATACAGTATGTGATTATCGGTTGACAAAGAGCAGTGTATAATAACTTCACTAATTATTGGCTCTGCCACGTGACTCAACTGTTAGAAAATATATACGAGTTTGCGAACTCTTCCAGTTGTCGTGCCAAGGTGATATTGGAAATTGAGTCTATTATCAACGTTGACGTCCAAATATTGTGTTAGAAGAAGAGAAGGTAGGACATGAGCACGTATTTTGGGAAGTAGTAGTGTGTGTGTGCGTGTGTGGGCGGTAATAGACAAATCTGAGACGGTGGTATGGGATTTATTAGTCATAGTGAGGTACAGGGTCTTGAGTATGTTAAGAAGAGTTAACAGATTTAGACGAAGCTAATGTGACACAGAATCGAAGCCAGCGTATATTAGAGCAAAAGTATTTTCAAAATCCGATCCCCTATTTTTTTTATACAACGTCCACCTTTTTTTATACAACCTATTGACGCTCGCGACACCACGGGGACGGTACTCGCGCGCTGCCAATCTTGTGACCTAAGGATGTTTCGTCACAGTACCGAGTAATTTCTCTGCCATATCTCACCTTTCAAATCGGAACACAGCTATATAAATATAGCTGCTTGGCGGTAAAAATTGGTGAGATAGAGGTACCCACGCAAACGACTTTTGTACAAAGTCTCCCTCTGGTAATTCGCTCCCTTGGCGCTGGTAATACCTATATATACAATAATAACACTCGCGCGATGCCACCTGTGCTGCTAAAGCAGCAACTTTTTAGGAGCTTACTAGGGACCTCACTCACACGCAGGAACACTACCTACAATCCTCTAGGGAGTTGTTATTTGACTTTCGTTTTCTGTGAGGTGGAGGTACTTCGCCAGTCGCGCTGCTTTGATGCGCCCGACTTCTCTTAAAACATTCAAACCAAGACAAACATACATGTTCATGCACACAAATTGTTTGTCTTGTGTGGGAATCGAACCCACGAGTGTTGGTGTCAAAGTCGCGTCATACACGACTGAGCCACCGAGCTCGTCAAAACTGTCTCTTGTATATAGTAAAATTCTTATAATACAATCCAATCTTTATCCTTTAAAATTATAATTCCATTTATAACTTCCTGCATATTATTTAATATTGGCGGTAGAAATTGGTGAGATAGAGGTACCCACGCAAACGACTTTTGTACAAAGTCTCCCTCTGGTAATTCGCTCCCTTGGCGCTGGTAATACCTATATATACAATAATAACACTCGCGCGATGCCACCTGTGCTGCTAACGCAGCAACTTTTTAGGAGCTTACTAGTGACCTCACTCACACGCAGTAACATAACAATTTTCCAGGGAGTTGTTAGTAGGCTGCGATTTTCTGTGAGGAGGAGGAACTTCCCCAGACGGGCTGCTTTGATGCAACCTCTCTTAAAAACACCCAGACCAATACAACATGTACATGCACACAAACGTTTGTCCTGTGTGGGAATCCAACCCACGAGCGTTGGTATCAAAACAGAACTGCTGTGCCCTCGTATCGTATTTGCTCCCTGGCTGCTATTATACAAGCAAATCCAGTTTAATTAACTCGCGTCAGTGGTTCCACTAGAGAGCTATATCTAACTAGTAGAACTTTAGATATTCGACACTCATTGATACAGAACAATAGGGGTAGGTTTACAATGCAATGAATACGGTACACGTTGGCTTTCGGATATTACACAGCGCTAAATATACAGTCCTTTGTAGTCAGACTGTGTATTGTTATGTTACACTCATACTGTTACAACACGGGCAAAGTACGTCGCAGTTTCAGCCGAGAGAATTTCAATTTAATAGACGTAGTATTGTAGTTTAGATTTCGTTATATTTGTTATTAAAAATGAACAGTGGAGTAAGTTAACTACAGCAATTAGTACCTTTCTTACATAAACCAGCTGAGAATGCGCAAGCTTGCATTGCCAGAGGAACACCTGGCTCGTCAATTATATAACAATTCATTTTTTAGGGTTCCGTACCCAAAGGGTAAAACGGAACCCTATTACTGAGGCTCCGCTGTCCGTCCGTCCGTCCGTCCGTCCGTCCGTCCGTCCGTCTGTCACCAGGCTGTATCTCATGAACCGTGATAGTTAGACAGTTGAAATTTTCACAGATGATGTATTTCTGTTGCCGCTATAACAACAAATACTAAAAAATAGAATAAAATAAATATTTAAGGGGGCTCCCATACAACAAACGTGATTTTATTGCCTTTTTTATAGATAATGGTACGGAACCCTTCGTGCGCGAGTCCCACTCGCACTTGGCCGATTTTTTTTTTTTTAATTAGTCGCCCATTTTGACCATGTTCCTTAAGAGATAGGAACGGTGTTCTTGAACATTCCTATTCTACTTTTTATGCTGAATCCGAATCTGAAGTCAAAATTCCAATATTCGAAAAAAGCGACAGACAAACACACAGGCAAACATATAGATTTCATATAGGACCGGTGTTTCTGAAAATGTTTAAAGTAAAATAGCGAATAGCACATTTTTTGCAAATGATCAGATTGAAGAGCGGATAATTTGGTCATACTGAAAGTTTTTGAATAGCAATAAACAAAACCAGATATTAGATTTATGACATTTATTATTTTTGAAAGTATATGCTCTATGAATTTATATTTTTGTAATGGTTGTACAATAAAAATATCATGTGAACCATTCTATTTACAGACTGGTATAAAGAAAAGTGTTCGACGTTTAAAAAAAAAAATCGGCCAAGTGCGAGTCGGACTCGCGCACGAAGGGTTCCGTACCATTATCTACAAAAACGGCAAAAAAAATCACGTTTGTTGTATAGGAGCCCCCTTAAATATTTATTTTATTCTATTTTTTAGTATTTGTTGTTATAGCGGCAAAAGAAATACATCATCTGTGAAAATTTCAACTCTCTAACTATCACGGTTCATGAGATACAGCCTGGTGACAGACGGACGGACGGACGGACGGACGGACGGACGGACGGACGGACGGACGGACAGCGGAGCCTCCGTAATAGGGTTCCGTTTTACCCTTTGGGTACGGAACCCTAATTACAGTACTTGGATCGAGCGTCTCATCTTCGAAATTTAAACTAGACGACAAAAACGGTATTGCAAGATAAAAAATACTCTCGGAGCGTTTCATTTTTGGGGTGAAAATTTCTTTAGCATCGTTGTGTATTGAAACTTGATGATGTGGAAAAGCGACAGTAAAAAGAGACAGCCACATATATCTATAGGATATAACGTGCGAGAGAATGAGATAGAAGGCAATATACAGTGTGTATTGTTTTAAGAGAGGTAGGGCGCATTAAAGCAGCCCGTCTAAGGAAGTTCTAAGATTAAGATGGATGCGCTTCGCGGTTCATGTCAGTGAATGCCGGTGTCCCACAGGGCTCCGTTCTATCGCCCACCCTCTTTCTTCTGCATATCAATGACATGCTGCCACTTGGTAATATTCATTGCTATGCAGATGACAGTACGGTCCATGGGCGATATTTCGGTCGGCCTGGTGCTGGTCGGACAGAAATCGGTGAGAGGCGTGAGAGTCTTGTCGTTGAACTGAATCGGGTTTTGGATCTCATTAGTAAATGGGGTTCCAATAACCTGGTTGAGTTTAATGCCGAGAAAACTCAGGTTTGCGCGCTTACAACAAAAATGTCCCCCTTCCTTCCCACTCCCAGTCTTCAGGGTGCTTCCCTCAGTATGCGTGATAGTCTGAATATGCTGGGTATGGGTATTCGTTGCGACCTTAACCAGCGTTATTACATCGAGAGCCTCATCTCAACAGCCTCAAGAAAGCTCGGAGTCCTGAACAGGGTGCGCCGGTTCTTCACGCCGGACCAACTTTGTCTGCTTTATAAGACACAAGTTCGGGCCTGCGTGGAGTATTGCTCGCATATCTGGGACGGCTCCGCACAGTATCTTCTTGAGGCTCTCGATAGGTTGCAGCGACGGGCTATCCGCATAATTGACGACGAAGAGGTCACCAAAAACCTAGAACCTCTTCAACTCCGTAGGGACATAGGCTCTCTAAGCGTATTTTACCGCCTTTACCATGGCGAGTGCTCTGAAGAACTGTTTTCCCTTATCCCACCCTCACCCTTCCGTCATAGAACCACACGTGCGGGCTTGCGATGTCATAGTTCCACGGTTGAGGAGATCTCTTCGCGTACCAAAAAGTTCGGCAACTCCTATCTTTGTCGTACCATTAAAAAGTGGAACGCCTTGCCTGCACATGTGTTCCCTCCTTCCTACAATATGGGATCCTTCAAACGAAGCGTGAAGAAGCATTTTGCGGGTCAGCATGGCAGCGTCAACTGACAGGATACGGGATGTAGTATATTGTCAGTTGCAGTTGCGATTTGGGCTCCTCTCTCGCTTACCATCTAACTACTATAAAAAAAAAAAAAAAAAAGTTCCTTCACATGACAGAAAACCGCAGTCAAATAACAACTCCCTAGATGGTTGTTGTGTTCTTGTGGTTGAGTGAGGTCACCAGTAAGCTCCTAAGGAGTTGCTGTAACGTATTGCAAGCATTCATAGGCTACAGCAACCGCTTTACATCAGGTGGACCGTAGCTTGTATGCCTCCCGATGTTGTATAAAATAAAGGGACCGAGCGTTGTACGTGTGTGTGTGCGCGCCTGCGTATTACGAAGCTTGGGATAAGGCGTCATAACAAGCGTGGCGTCATAACACACGTGTGTTTACATAAATATTTCATTAATTTAATAAAAACATTTTTCAAGTACGATCAATATAAAAAATAAATAAACCCTACAATCATCCAACTCCTGTAATTCCACATTCGTCTCATTATCTTGAAGTTCACATTTCTGAAGGCTTCACTTCTATAGCGTGTTAACTGCGCACATATATTTTTAGTCTAATTACAGTTTTGTGAACATGGCATTTTTTTAATTGTGGTATATATATTTTTTGAACCAGTCTTCCTCAAATTCTTCTAATGATTACTTTTTAATTAATTAATTTCTTTAAACCAAACATTATCATATTCAATACCTATTACTTAATTTCATTATTTATTATACTACAGAATAGTATTTATTTCGTTACATTTTTTAGTAAGCTATATGGATTCCGCACCTGTGGACAGGTGCGGAAGCTGTGTGCCAAACTCCAATATCTACTCGTTCAGCAATCCCCTACTCTTTGGGTTGACAAAGTTTTACTTTAATATTTTAAACTTTACTTTTTGGTCCTCCAGTAAATTGTTATGTATTATTTTTGAGGAATTAATATGGGAACATGCGGCGCTCAGCATGTTACGCAACTATACCAAACATGTTTGTACTTCTGATATTTTCTGACATAAATGCCTGATACAAACAAATAGACAGACATAAGTGACCTTTCAACAGTTTTTTTTACATTTCTAGTACGGATCATGATGATGTTACTATTTTGCGGAGACTATACAAATTTGCATGAATTCATTGAATCACCTCACAGCCGCAGCCATTCTCTTTTCCAAGGAGTTCTAGTTAGCGGGAGTATGAGTTATTTGTTTTGAAGCAATTATTATACATATATGTAAATGCGTGCAATCTGCAGGAACTACACAGACGTACACAGAACTCAAGAAAGCAAGTTAGAGTATAGTACATTAAATTATATTACGTGTTTATGCAAATTTTAGTAGTCCCTCTGTTATAACGTTTGACGCACCATTCTTAAATGATTCACATATAATCTACCTGTATATAAACAGTGATTGCGGGTAACTGATTGATCACTCAACATCATCATTCCAGCCCAAGGTTGAACACAGACTTCTTCCTAAACTTCCACAATGGACGGTCTTGTGCTGTTTGCATCCGTGGGCCTCCTGAGATCTTCACCAGACTGTCGGTCCATTGTGTGGGAAGCTTTTCCCGCTGCGGCGGTCGCCATTCCATAAACTTTCTGATCCAATAGCTACAGTTTCTTTCCTATTATGCAAAATATTGAAGCGAGCGTGACTCTCCATCTCTGCAACTTTGTTTTCCATATGAGGGCCTGACGGGGCCATGTTTCTGAGCCGAATGTATTCACGGGCAACACATACCTGTCGTGTCGTTTACTGTTCGTCTTGAGACAATGACGTATTTAGGAATAGAAGATCTTTCGTCATTTCCCAAGCGCTGCCTATCCGAATTGGATTTGACGAGGGGGTATCTTTCTTGAACTTAGATTTACTAATAATGAGAGATTAACTCATTGTCTAATGGGAGAACCGAGTTCCCAACTATATCTAAGACTAACTAACTCGACCTGAAGCTTCTGAGGAACTGAGTTGATACAATAAATTTGTGACGTTTTAAAAACAAAAATGTGTATAAAAAATATATTTTTATATTGTGTAAAAAGTGCCTTGCGGCAGGGGTGTAAGTACAAAAAAAAAAATAATTAAAACGTGTATTCCTTTTAAATGCTAGACCAGTAATAAGAAATGAATTTAGTAACTCAGATGATTAAAATGAAACTTTGTAATAAAGTTCTCTTCCAAAAGTGTAAAATTATTTATGAAATTTATTTGAGTTCTACAAAAAAGGCGTGAAAAGGTTTTTACAGGATTGGCAATGCACAAGTGACGCTGCGATAAATGCTTAGCATCGGGCACGTGATACGTTAGTTTGTTGCCTTATCATTCCAGTTACATAAGTTTCAGGAACACCGTTCCTATGTGAAATCTTTATGTTTGTCTGTTTTATTTTGAGAAATGTAAGATTCAGGTTAGGTCAGGAAAAAGTATAGAATAGAACGGAATAGAATGGAATATATATTAATACGTGAAGCAAAAACTTTTTACCCTTTTTTACGAAAATTACGCGGACAGAGGGATATGAAATTACGGAGAACCAGTGCAGAAAACTAATTTTTTTTTATATCGTAGCTTATAAATACATTAAATTGATAAATACCATTACATTCGTGGGTGAATCTCATCCAAAGTATGATCGGCGAGCCGTAGACTGTTAATAAATAAATAATAAATATTGTCGGACAAATTACACAGCGCTACCTAGCCTCAAAGTAAGCGAAGCTTGTGTTATGGGTACTACACAACTGATAAACATACGTAAATATTTTTTTTTTTTTGTAAATACATACTTATTATACATAGAAAATACCCAGACCAATACAAACAGACATGTTCATGCACACAAATGTTTGTACTGTGTGGGAATCGAACCCACGAGCGTTGGTGTCAAAGTAGCGTAACAGCGCGTTCCACCACTGAGCCACCGAGCTCGTCATGTTATATGGTTATATGGTTTTTATAGCTTTACCTACCTTTTATTTGTAACAGAAAATAGTTTTTAGCCGGGTCTTTATTGGTAGGTATTCATTTTACAGTTTCTATTTACATATGAGTTGCTTAGTTTCGTTAAGAGTGCCCTATCTTTTTTTTATATACATTAGGATTAATATTCAGTGGTTATTTTGTGTAAACAGTTTTGCAAAATAACGCCTGAATCAATCCAATTACTTGGAATGAACAATTCTTGTACATATACATGATATATATATATATTGCTTTTACGCCCGAGTCTTTCTCTACGATGAGAGCTGTTATAAACGGCGCATCTACGCGTACGAATAACTAAATCGTGTTTGTTTACGCTGCAATATTTCTTTAAGTGCAGTAATTTTAAAACTCAAGTTTGATCGCACAACTGCACATATACCGAAATGAATAGGTCTGCATTAGAGACCGAACTAATTAAGGAAACAGCTTTATTAATCCCACCATCTTTATCAATATCCGTTCAAAAAGAACGAGAAGCGATATGAAACACTCCGATTTTGATGATTTTAAAAATGAAATGAATAAAATGATTGAAAATTTAATAAATAAACAGGAGCGAAATTTTGACGAGCTCTGTGGCTCAGTCGTGAATGACGCGACATTGACACCAATGCTCGTTCGGGTTCGATTCCCACACAAGGCATACATTTGTGTGCATGAACATATCTGTTTGTTTTGGTTTGGATGTTTTAAGAGAGGTAGGGCGCATCAAAGGAGCCCGTCTGGGGAAGTATCTCCATCTCACAGAAAACCGCAGCCAAATAACAACTCCCTAGAGGGTTGTTGTATTCCTGCGTATGAGTGAGGTCACCAGTAAGCTCTCTAGGAGTTGCTGTGTAAGCAGCAGAGGAGGCATCGCGCGAGTGATACTTAATATATCGCAAGCGTTAATAGACTACGGTATCCGCTTTATATCAGATGGGCCGTATGCTTGTATCCCTTCCAACGTAGTATAAGAAAAAAACTGCGTACTGCCTTGCTGTATTTGCTCCTTCCGCACACAAAACAAAGACATCCATAAACTGAAACATGAATGGACACGCTGTCCAATAAAGGCAACTATCGTACAGAAATCGATTAGGTTCTCCTTGAGACGTGATTCCATTATTCACTCCAAATGCTAATTTATTGAGCGTACAAAGGATTTCGGCTGTTTCATGTCCACATGCCTGACGCAACAGTGAACACGCGACGGCAAAATTGAAGTTCGCAGCTCGATATCGGATCAGTGTATTGTTACTTTAGTTTTGGATTACAAACTCACTTGTTGTTTATATAGTGATCAGATGTCAGAAATGTCACTGCACATACGGCGTCGAGAAGTACACAAGCATACGGCCTGATGTAAAGCGGTTACCGTAGCCTAGCGTTATTTACTTTTGTCCCGTGCGATGCCACCTCTGCTGTTAACCCAGCAACTTCTTAGGAGCTTACTGGAGAACTCACTCATACGCAGCAACACAACAACTCTCTAGGGACTTGTCATTTGGCGGCTGTTTTTCTGGGAAGCTCCCTCCCAAGACAGGTTGCTTTGATACGCTCTACCTCTCTGTAAAAATACCCAGACCAAGACAAAACAGAAATGTTCACGCACCCAAATGTTTGTCCCGTGTTGGAATCGAACCCACGAGCGAAACAAAGTAGCGTAACAGCGCGTTTCACCACTGCGCTACCAAGCTCGTCAAAGGCTTTTTTAAACACTAAAATGGTATAAAAAAAACCTTTGACGCTACTACATGCAGTCTGAACTTGCATACAGTAAGTGCCTGATGGTAAACAGTCATCGTAGCCTACGGACATTTGCAATACCAGCGGTGTCACTCATGCGTTGTCGACCCTCTAAAATCCTTTGCACGCATTTCTTGAAGAACCCTATCCCTTGGGAAAACCTCGGTTGAGAGCTCATTCTCTAATTGCAGTTCCAGTGTGTGAGGGTGAACTTCCTGCCATGACGGCGTGCGGTGCGGTTATAAAAAAAACTGTCAGCATCATATCGAACAATTCTTCAGAACACAAGCCGTTGTACAATCGGTAGAACACACAAAGGAAGGTAAAATCTCTCCTTAATGTTAATTCAATACCGTGAGGTTTCAATACCGTGTGTAGCTTAGAATCTTCAACAATTCCCACAGCTCATCTCTGAACTGAATCCCAAGTTGAAGAGATCCGGAGACGTCAGCCCCCCTGACGAACACCGCATTCCCCTCATTTAACATAGTTAGTCTGATTTCCACACCAGTACCTCTGTACTTTAATCACATTTTCCGGAACACCTGCGCCGAGCAGTTTGCCCCAGAGTATAGCATAATTCACCAGGCCAATGGCACGACTCAGGTCCAGGAAACACGCGTAAACAGACGTTCGGCGCGGTCGATATTAGTTAACGGTGAGTTTCAGGGTGAGTATGGCAGAGTCTGTAGAGACACTGGGATGGAAACCAAACTGTGCGACATCAATCTTAATAAATTTCAGTAATTGCGGTTGTACTAGACGTTCAAACAGTTTACTAGCTGAAGCAAGATTGCCCGTCTTATTTTTTACTACAGATGAGGGTTTTCATTAGATCGGGCGGAAGATAAGAATAACGCATGCGCAGGTTGTACAGACTGTACAGTTTACTACATAAAATATCACTCGCAAATATACAATACTCAAGTCGTGGCCGGGTACTTTATGGTAATCGACATTGGGAATATTCATTACTACTAAAAGATAAAAAAGATTGCTTTCAAATTTCTTCGTGCTTCGTTCCAACGATACAGACTGTCTACTACGTAGTGTTGTAACAAATAATATGAAGCTAACAGTTTGCTCGTCGATACCCCCGCTATTAACGTAGCAACTTGTCAGCTTTCTGGAACCTAAGGCTCACTCTAGACTAAGAACTCATTCATAGAAACAAAAAAGGTCTTAGTAAATCGTTGACTCGGTGCCGTCTTCTGTACGTAAGGCTTACAACCATACGCACCTTGATGAAAAGTGTTTACCCTAGCCCACCTGGGAAAGTATTTTCACCTCATAGGATACATTTGAAACTAATAACAAGTACATAGAAAGTAGTTTTGTTCCTGCGAGTAAGTGTGGTTACCAGTAAGCTCCTGGGGAGATGATGTATTTTTGTTATATTGCAAGATTTCATAACCTACGGTAACCACTTCACATCCTTAGGTCGTTTGCCTACCGAATTTGTATAAAAAAAATAGTGCAGATAAGGTGAGTTTTAGATCTGAGTTTTGAAAGTTTACTTTTATACAACGTCTGGAGGCAAACAAGCATACCGAAAACCTGATGTGAGTTGTCACTATAGCCATATCATGAATGCTTGCATACAATGACTTTCCATGACCTTACTTTTTATTTTAGTCGCAATCTGGTTTATTATATTTTTCAATTTACAATAAGAACTATACCTAATTTGAAGTATTGTACTCGTATGTATTATTTTTATTGGTTTTAGGTTTTATCTTAAATTTGTTAAAGGAAATACATAACAAGTTACACTAAATAAAGAGTAGAAATTGTCTAGTGGTAGTAACGCTAGGTGGAAGGAGACTGCTAAACTCAATAAAAAAATTATTAGTGAGTGAGATTTCAGTAATTCGTAGAAATATAATAGCGGGTATTGTCTAAGAAGAAGGTACTTTCTCTGTGGGACTGCTTTAATGCGCCCTACCTATGTTGCACGAATCTCTTTAAGAATTTAATTACAACCCGACTAACTGACATCTATACTAATATATAAAGCAGATAAGTTTATTTGTTCGAACACGGTAATCTGTGTAACTATCATTCAAATTTGAAAAAAAAAACTTCTTGCAGTTGATAGACAAAACTTGAAGAAGCTTTAAGTATCACGAGACGACCTTTAGAAGCCGAGGAACAAGAAAGTAGGTAGAAAAAGTGGCTTCCACGGGATAAAGGTACAGACAACGCCGCGGGCTGCAGCCTGTGTAATACACACATCTGATGTCTGTACATGTATTCTGAGCTGAGATTGATACCATACTCAGATGAGATCAGTAATATGGCTTCATATTGGCGCTACAGTTTCACAGGCAGACTATCTATACACATATACCTACTTATATTTTCGCTGGTATCACTGCGGTCACAGTAGAGAGATGCGATGCGGTGAGCGCTGTTCAAATATTTACCCTGCTTCTGTCATAGTTACTGCATACGGATTGGATATCATGCGCTTTTGTGTGGGCCATTACTATTCACCATAGTTCGCTTAGGCCAAATCATGGATCAGGAACCATGAAGGTTTGTTGAACGTTGGCATCCTAGAAAGTATTTATTAGAATTCGACCTGATGGAAATTGAAGATATATGCATATCTTAGCATTGTAGAGAAATAAAATTAAGTTGACAACCAATACTCTCCTACGATAAAAAAGTCTACTAAACAGATATAAACAAAAAGTCTACTTTATTACTTGATGCGAGTAACATGGTACAAATTATAATTGATAATGAAAACTCTGCTAACTTTTACCAATTTACCGTATCTAATGGGCTAACCATAGGCCATAAGATTGAATATCTGTTTCGTCATTCTTTCGTCCTGCATTCTTTCTACATGTCCGAACCAACGGAGCATGCTTTTTCTTATCTTTAAATCGACACTCTCTTTCAAACCAACTCTTTGTTTCACGTCGTCATTACGGACGCGGTCAGTAAGCGTTATGCCACAAATTTTGCGCAATGCTCTCATCTCGACGGCAGTTATTCTACTTTTATGCTCTCTCTGCCATACCCAACTCTCACTTCCATAAGGTAGCATTGGGATTAGCACCGCGTTGCATACAGCGAGCTGTGTCTTCTGCCTAAGATTTCGGCTGCCTAGAAGTTTACCCAACGCTCCATTCAACCTATTCCCTGTACTCACGCGTCTCTCCACATCAGCGGTGTACCTTATAATATATGTAATAAAAAAATTGTGTTCTGCTCATCATTTTGTTTTGACTTTCTCTCTGTATGTTTATACATTATTTGAGAAATTAATACTGGTGTAGAGGATAGTACGTTTTGCAAATATACCGAATTTTACGTTTGTTTGCCTAACTTATTCTGAGATACCTAAATGGCTGTAACAGACTGACAGACAGGTGAGGGATCTTTTAACGGTTTCCGTTTTGAGGATTGCGTACACAAATGGTGTCAACGTGTCCCTATACTAAATACTAAAGCTGTCCGTCCGTCTATCATGTGGCTGTATCTTTAGAACCGTTTAGGTAGAAACTTGAAACTTTCATAAAGTGATTACTATGACCACTATAACAACAAAATGAAGTAAAAGTAGGAGTAATACTAGATTATTTGAGCTTTGTACCGTTCTTATGGCGCACGCAATTAGAGTGAAAATGGTACTGCGTGCGTACTAAGTGTCTAACATGACTTGTCGCTGTCTTGAAAGACCATGTTGATTATTTTTTATAATACGTCGGGAGGTCATAAAAGCATACGACCCACCTGGTGTAAAGCGGGTAAAACCGTAGCCTACTAACGCTTGCGATATATATTAATTATAACTCGCGCGATGCCTCCAAAAACGTTTTTAGTTCCGTACCTCAAAAGGAAAAACGGAACCCTTATAGAATCACTTTGTTGTCCGTCTGGCTGTCTGTACGTCTGTCAAGACCTTTCTTCTCAGGGACGGGTGGAGCTATCAAGTTGAAATTAATATCAAATACTCAGCTCTGCAATCCCTTCGAGCAGTGAAAAATCAAACTTCTAAGTCAACGCAGTCAAAAGATACGGCTCTTTGACACTCGCAACGGAATCATAACTTATTATTAGGATACTTCCCATTGACCTAGAATCATAAAATTTGGTAAGAAGCAATGTTATGTAGCACAAGTAAAGGAAAAAGTCTAAAAACCGTAAATTTTGTACATCCCAAAAAAAATACTTTTTTGCGAAAATAATTTGAGAAAATATTATTTTACGGAACCCGCAGTGCGCAAATAGGTATCGCACTTGACGGCTTTTTAGAATTTGTGTACCTCAAATATCTAGTAAAGAAACGTTCAAAAACTTCGGTACATATTTAACACAAGTCCACGTGTTAAATATTAAACGGAAGTCTTTGAATCCCCGCGCGTGGCAGGTTTTTACTAGATATTTGAGGCACTGACTGATTGTGTGCATGACAATGTCTGTTTGTCTTGGTCTGGGTGTTTTTAAGAGAAGTAGGGCGCATCAAAGCAGCCCGTCTGGGGAAGTACCTCCAACTCACAGAAAAGAGCAGCTAAATATGAACTCCCTAGAGAGTTGTTGTGTTCCTGCGAATGAGTGAGATTACCAGAAAGTTTCTAGGAAGCTATTGTGTTAGCAGCCGAAGTGGCAACACACGAGCAATACTTCTTGTGTTACAAGCGTTCGTAGGTTACCGTAACTACTTTACATCAGGTGGGCATGCCTTCCAGCGTGGTACAAAAAAATGGAAAATAATAAATTGAGCAACAAGAAATATAACAATTTTTAAAGAGACCTATATAGGCTAGTCTCTTCCGGCATTGATCACAGATTAATAATAATAATAATAAAAAAAAAAAAAAAACCTTGTCAAAGTCACAACACGGTCTGCAAATATTTTTATTTAATTTGTTATTTTTCATTATATCCGTCATAACAACACTGCATCAATATATTTTAGAATTCACATATTAATACTGGAAAAAATTTATGGCACCCTGGAATTTAAAAATTATGCAAATACAAAACATACCTACCAGATGACATGACAGCTACATGTCAAAATAAATATACTGAAAATGAAAATCGTACACGACGAAATAACATATAAATAAAAATGATTACGAGATCTACGAAGAGACAAGTGAAACAAAACGCACGCCCACCACCACTGCCCGCCTCGTCGAGCTCCACATCGTCGGAGGAGCAATGTGCTACACCTCCGACCTCCAGCGTGTCGAGCGATGAGGACGGGCCACCGCCGCCCCCGTCGCCGCCAAGACCTGCGCGACGAAGAGGGCGGCCCCCACTGCCGGCCAGCTTGGGATCTTCGGGGCACCCTGCCCCACGAGAGGTCTCCGCTACCGGTGGTGTAGTGCGACGCATGAGGTGGACAAATGATGTTAATGTAAACGTCATGCGCGCCTATTTTAGGGCGACAGAGGGGGGGACCAATCTCAGTGCGTACCGTTCTCGGATGCTTCCTCTGTTTCAGGTGCTTGAACCAACCGTCACCGTCTCTGTTCAACGTCTGTCAGATCAAGTGCGGGCTATCCAACGATGTCGTTTGTTGGATGAACCTACGCTTGAGCGGCTTCGTCAGGAAACGCAACTAGATCAAACAGCCAGTGATGTACACCAAAATCCTACTGCAGCGATGTCAAATATCACATATTCGGCAACGACGCATACGGAGGATGAGCTAAGATCAAATGACTGTGTGATCACGAACGTAAGTACTCCCCAGTATGATGAGCAATTGAGGAGAGCATTGGATAGTGCGCTTGCTGAATATCGATTAACCCCAATTGCCCAAAGACCACGTCTACCACGCTTGCCTATACATAGACGAAACATAATGCTTGTGAGGGCTCTAGATCGCTTGCTTGTACCATATCTAGAATCGAGTCGAAATCTAGCTGATACCCACTCGATTCTTTTTTGCGCAGCCGTTACGGTTTGTCGTGTGGCTCGGATCAAATTCCCAGACAGTAACCGAGCTCCGCGACAGGCTGATGACGTACCAGCATGGCAAATGAGAATCGAGCGGCGTATCAGCGCGGCTAGAACTCTCATAGGTAAATTAATCTGCTTCAGGTCGGGGAACAACCGCCCGAGAGTTATGCGCTTTGTGCACCAGGCATTTGCTGGGACCTCAATTAGGCCTCAGAACTATTTGCAGTGGGTCACAGAGCGCATAGACTTCCTGAAGCAGAAAGTCTATGCATGGGCAAATCGTATTCGTCGGTTTAGACAGCGGGTTGACAGGTATCAACAGAATCGTCTATTCCAATGTGACCAAAGGAAGGTTTACCGAAATTGGGACAGACCCACCAATACTGTGGTTAATGGACAATTACCGAATGATAACGCCGTATCGGAATTCTGGCGCAACATTTGGTCGATGCCCATCAACCACAACGAGGAACAGTGGATTGATGTGCTCAGACGAGCATGTGAGTCGATAGAAAACATGAATAGTATAAATATTACTCCTCAGGACGTTAGTTGTACAATCCGATCGGCACATAGCTGGAAAACTCCAGGCCCGGACGGATTGCACAACTTTTGGCTTAAATGGTTTCATCACTCACATGCTGTCTTGGCAAATCAATTCCAAGACGCTCTCGAAACTGGTTCTCTTCCAAACTTTATGACCACTGGTATTACCTTCCTGCTCTATAAGACCGGTAGTACCACGGAACCTAATAACTATAGACCTATCACTTGCTTGCCCACTCTATACAAGCTCCTTACATCCATTCTGACGTCTAAAATTACAAAACATATTGTTGCGAACAATATTTTGGCCAATACTCAGAATGGATGTAAGGTTGGGTCCCGTGGTACTAAAGAGCTTCTCCTCATTGACATGACTGTTTGCCAACAGGTCCGTCGAAATAGGAAGAACCTCTCCGTCGCCTGGATCGACTACAAAAAGGCCTTTGATTCGGTGCCTCATTCATGGTTGAGAAGGGTGCTGGAATTGTATAAAGTTGATGCAACTCTATGCGCCTTTCTTGGATCATGTATGAGGCAGTGGAGCACAGTCCTTTGTCACCCAGGAAGTACAGTTTCTTCAAATTCGATGGACCCGGTTAGGATTCAACGCGGCATCTTCCAGGGTGATAGTTTGAGTCCATTGTGGTTTTGCCTAGCTCTGAATCCACTTAGTTCTTTGTTAAGGGATTCAGGTCTAGGCTTTCGACTTCGCAGAGGGGGTGAGATCATTTCTCATCTGCTGTACATGGATGATCTCAAGTTGTTTGCACCAAAAAAGACAGAACTGGTGGAATTACTGAAAATAACTGAAAATTTCAGTAACGCCATCGGTATGTCATTTGGTGTTGACAAATGTGCGGTCATGCATGTACAACGGGGTAGAGTTGTAAACTCTGATAGCTTGCAACTCTCAGAGACTATGTCCCTCAGGTCCCTCTCTGAAGTCGAAACTTACAAATACCTTGGTATATCGGAGTCTTTGGGTATAGCTGACGGAGTCATAAAACAATCGGTGACGGAACGTTTCTTTGGTCGCCTGACAAAAGTACTGAAAAGTCTATTGTCAGGTGGCAACAAAGTGCGCGCCTTCAACAGTTGGGTTATGCCTCTGTTAATATACACCTTCGGTATACTAAGGTGGACCCAGACTGAGTTGGACGCCCTGGATATAAAGGTCCGAAAAATACTTACAATGCATCGCATGCATCACCCTCGGTCATCTGTGATGAGATTGTACATCCCGCGGTTATGTGGAGGTCGTGGCTTCTTAAATGCCAAGAATCTACACAACCGCATGGTGTGCAATCTCAGGGAATATTTCCTCCACTGTGAAAGTGGGATGCATCGCGACTATCCTTGGCGAACGAGAATTGGCGCAAACCACCGGTGCTTACTACCCAGAGCCGCAGGGATATATGGAAGAGCAAGCAGCTACACGGGCGGTTCTACCAAGCTCTTAATGGGCCTGATGTAGACCCAACCGCGTCGGTATCCTGGTTACGTTTCGGTGACCTCTTTGGGGAAACTGAAGGTTTTATCTGTGCAATTATGGATGAAGTTATTAAGACGAATAACTACCGGAAGTATATCCTGAAGGACGGCACGGTCGACATTTGCCGAGCATGCCACCGTCCCGGAGAGTCACTCAGGCATATAGTTTCTGGTTGTTCTCGTCTTGCTAACGGCGAGTACTTGCACAGACATAATCAAGTAGCTAGGATTATCCACCAGCAGCTTGCACTTAAATATAGTCTTGTGAGCTCTGAGGTTCCGTACTACAAGTATGCACCAGCACCAGTTCTCGAAAACGGTAGTGTCACGCTCTACTGGGACCGGTCTATTATTACAGATAGGACTATTATCGCCAATAGACCTGATATTGTAATAATAGACCGGGGGACGCGCCGTGCAATTATTGTTGATGTCACCATTCCCCATGACGAAAACCTCGTGAAGGCCGAGAAAGAGAAACTTTCTAAGTACTTGGATTTGGCCTACGAGGTTACCGCCATGTGGCATGTGGACTCAACTATAATTGTTCCGATAGTCGTAACAGTGAACGGACTTATAGCAAAGAGTCTCGATCGTCACCTTGAGAGACTCTCGCTCGGCAGTTGGATCAAGAACCAGTTACAGAAGGCGGTTCTTCTCGACACGGCACGCATTGTGAGGAGGTTTCTCACTCTGGAGCCCTGACCACCGGTAGCTTGGGCCTCTGCTCCGCTGCCTGTGGGTGCCCGTTTTTATATTTTTAAATGTATTTTATAATTATATTGATATATTTAAAAATGAAAAAATGAGATGAATAATAAATAAATGAGATAATAATAACATAAGAGAATTGAACAAGATACAGTAAGATTATATTTCAAAAAATGTAAGTCGTGTCTAAGTGCCCGCGAGGGCACAATGGTAAATAAAGAATTTTTATCTTTATCTTTTTGACCTCACCGCAGTCGGCTCATTATAATGTTACCTATATATTAAGCTAAAGTATCCAACAGACGGTTTCCAGTGTGGAAAGTTTGGTTAAATCTTTAGCGGGCATGTTTATGTATGGTTCACGGTAGATTAAGCATGCGACATCAAAGGATAGCTCATCCGATGCAGGAGTTTAGGATACCATTCCACGTTTGCTTCAAGCATTTTTGCCCGACTGAGCGACGGCAAAGGTTTTCTTTTTATACAGTGTCAGGGCGCATACAAACACACGATGGCACATCTGATGTAAAGCGGTTAATACGCATATGAACGTTTGCAATAGAGGAATATTGTTTGCGCGTTGCCGTCGGAGGGCACGTTAAGCTGTCGGTCCCGGTTGTTGTCGATAGATGACAATCGTTAGCTTAACGAGTCTATGGCTTGAAAACACTTGCCTTCGCCAATTCGCAGCTGTGCAGCGTGGTGGAGTATACCCTAAAACCCCGTCGGTTGAAGGGAGACCCGTATCCCTGCAGTGGGATGAGATAGGGTTGCTATAGTAGTGGTTTTTCTTTGTAAAATATTTTTTTAAGGGAATGGTATAATGAGCCCTTGTTCTGCCCAAGGTGTGTGTTCTGCCAAATATAGACGTAATACTACGGCTAAGTTACATTATACGTCACTTTGCACAAAATATGAGGCAACTTATAGCCTTATGAAGTGCACCTGCGTCAATAAGACGGATTAGGGTCACTCATAAAATGAAAGATGACTTCCGAGCAAACCGAGATATTGGATAAATCTGTCGTCGCGTTTATTAGCCAAATGCACTTAAAGTTTTCGCTGACATACAGTGACACGACTGTAGGATGTGCGTGACACATTGTTATAATGTTTGGCAAATGTGCACTATAAATAGGATTCTTTTTCTTCTTAGCGTTATGCCGTCTATTCCATTAGGATTGTCGGGGTCCGCTACCTAAGCCTATAGATTTGGCTAAGAGACTGATTGTTACGTTGAGAGCTCGATGGTGTCGTTGCGCGTGTCATTCTAACCGCACAGGCAGGTTGTGCAACGTTGACCGCAGCCTGTCTATGGAGTCCCTGGAAGGTTGCTGTGTTTCAACGAGTGAGTGAGGTCAGAAGGCTCCTAAGGAGTTGCAGTATTATCAGCAGAGGTAGCAACGGAGTGATACTTAATGTATTGCAAGCATTCATAGGTTACGGCAACCGATTTACATCAGGTGAGCCGTATGCTTATATGCCTCCCGACGTTGTGTAAAAAAGAACAGTATCCGAAAATCGCAATCACTCAGTCGATATGTACGGCGAGCATTTCTCTTTCTCGACATTCATAAGTCGAGTAGGTCAGACGGCATACAGGCAGTGGCAGTTGTGCGCTTTTGAGTTGTGTACTGTACTGACGCGCCTTTTTGTGCTTTCACACTGCACTGGGAAAGTCCAGTTTTCGTGGAAGACAGCTAATGTGTACCCGGTGATCAAAAAGGGCAATTCATTCTCTCCAATCTAAGGTGATGGAGAGCGGGATTAACACGGATGCTGGCATACCTAGGGGATTACGACTTGATCAGATAGGGTCCCTATTGCACGGTCTCTCTTCATCGATCGACGAGTGATCTTCTAGTGTGTCTTACACACCGCTGAGCTTTATGGTCGAGAGTCAAGGTGAGGCATTCGCTGCTTCGATAAGGCGAAGGCGTTCGATCGGATCTGGCCTTCTATCGAAGTTTAATACAACAATGAACGCTTGCATCACACGAAGTATCACTCGCGCGTTACCACCTCTACTGATAACACAGCAACCCCTTAGGAGCTTACTGGTAACTTCACGCACTCGCAGGAAGACAACAACCTTCCAGGGAACTCTTATTTGGCTGTGGTTTTCTGTGAGGTAGAGGTACTTCCGCAGTCGGGATTATTTAGTGCGCTCTATCTCTACTTACACACATATGTTCGTCATGTGTAGGAACCCACAAACGTCGGTGTTAAAGTAGTATTATTAATCAATTACCTATATTACCTTTTGTACGAAAAGAGAAGCTATCTGTCCATATTGTTTGCCAGTGGCGGTCCACATTTGAGATACATAAACAGTTGGTCAACTAGCGCACTTGGGTATTATTATATCATTACTATGCATTTGAACCTAGCGCTGATTCTTTAAATTGTAAATAAAGAGCGGTGCGCTACATGCAATATGTATTGAAATGGACAACTCGCGACTGATTAGATTCTGTATAAAACCTACACAGTTCTCAACAGAGTTCGCACGATAGGCATCGAGTACAGTCCATGGTAAATAAATAAGCACTTTAAATATAAGCCAAAAATATGATATGATTTTATGTTGGGCGATCTGCTTGGTAGTGTGTCCGCTTTGTTTGCCGGCAGTGGCCCGGTCAGCTGACACGACAGCCACCGAGCACTCTCAACGGCAAACAAAGGGGCATTTGGAACGCAAGCCTCAAATTTACACGGATTTTTCTACGTCATTCTGCATGGAACGACGTGCCTTAAATTTTGTAAAGTAAATTTAACTGGGTAAATGTGCAATGAAATGTGAATTGAACTCTAAAAGTAAAGTAGTCAGCGCTCCTAATAATAATAAAAATGTGAAAGTTTATGAGAATATATGCATGCTTGTTACTCTTTCACGCATTGGTGGTTGAAGAGAAGTCAAGCACATTAACCCGTTGAGGTCCGCGTGGCTGAATTCCGCCATGCGCGTTACGGCGCCAAGTATATAACGGGCCTCAAGGCGTCAATAGAGTTTTTATGGCGATTTCAATCTATTCAATGGCTGCTCCGGTAGTCTCTGCCTCGGCTGCTGCGGTCGTCCGCCATCTGGAACAGAATCCGCATGCCCCCACCACCACCGTCGCTGCCACGACTGAACACCATCCACCCCCACCCTCAATTCAATATAAGGGACGGCACTGCGATGGATTTGTCACTTGTAGCATGTTATTCTTACGATTAACGTCTACAACGCCTGATGATGCCTCGTGGAGAGGCGAAACACGTGTCGCAGCAACGACCAGACCAGTCGTGCCAGCGACGGTGGTGGTGGGGGCATGCGGATTCTGTTCCAGATGGCGGACGACCGCAGCAGCCGAGGCAGAGATTACCGGAGCAGCAATGGCAGCGTCGGCATGTAGCACGTACTAACAGTAGTGGGTGGGTGCCGGCCGGCGCTAGGCCGCATGAACTAATTGGTGGCGGAAGAACACAAAGCAGGTTAGATCAAATTGCATGTAAATTTGACTTTCGCAAAATAACGCCTGAATCTATTAACTAGTTATTAATCAATCAATTCGATAATTATAAAATGGTATTTTGGGATTTCCTAGCCAACCATTTTTATGGTATTTATTACAATAACAATCTTATTGTATTAAATACCATAAAAATGATAATGTATAAAAAGTTTTATTACAAAATTTTTAGATGTTTCCCTAGATGATTATGATACGGCTAGGATTATTATAGACTGCCTGGGGCTAAGGATTTGGCGAAGGTATGATTTTTACATAGACCAACTGCTGTCAGACCTCCGCAACCCAGAGGGAAAACCAGACCTTTCTTAGGTAAGATCACACGATTTTCGAAATATAATTACTACGTGCGGGTTTCTTCACGATGTTTTTCTTCACTGTCGAGCAAGTGATAATTACAAATATATGCATAAATCCGAAAACTCGAATTTAGTGTACATAAGTATATACCTACTAATATTTATTTTCTTGAAATAGTTATCTATTTGATTGGCCAGGTCCATTATGATGTTATTCGGAGATCTAAATAACCCTTTAAAAAGCTTTTTTCTTTATTTTCTTTTTAGGGTTCCGTACCCAAAACGGAATCCTATTACTGAGACTTCGCTGTCCGTCCGTCCGTCCGTCAGTCCGTCCGTCCAACCGTCCGTCTGTCACCAGGCTGTATCTCACGAACCGTGATAGTTAGACAGTTGAAATTTTCACAGATGATGTATTTCTATTGCCGCTATAACAACAAATACTAAAAAATAGAATAACATAAATATTTAAGGGGGCTCCCATACAACAAACGTGACTTTCTTGCTCGATATTGATAACGGCAACAGGTAGACGCTTGAAATATTCACAGAATATTTAGTTATATATTCACTTTAAGAATAAATAATTAAATTAAAATAAAACAAATATTTAAGCGGGGCTCCCATACAACAAACGTGATTTTTTTGCCGTTTTTATAGATAGTGGTACGGAACCCTTCGTGCGCGAGTCGGACTCGCACTTGGCCGATTTTTTTTTTTTTACAAATTACACAGCGCCATGTAGCCCCAAAGTAAGCGAAGCTTGTGTTATGGGTACTAGACAACTGATAAACATAAGTAAATACATTCTTTTTTGTCAATAGATACTTATTATACATAGAAAATACCCAGACCAAGACAAACAGATATGTTCATGCACACAAATGTTTGTCCTGTGTGGAAATCGAACCCACGAGCGTTGGTGTTAAAGTAGCGTAACAGCGCGTTTCACCACTGCACCACTAGCTCGTCAAAAAGCTATTTAGATCCAACTTCATTTCGAATTTTTATATACGCCATTCTATATGAAATAAGGTATAACTAGTCAAAAATATAAAAAGTTATTAAAAATATTAAAAAGTTGAAAAAAAGAAAGTTTCTATGTAGAAACTTTCTTATTTTCAACTTTTTAATTATTTTGAATTGGAACGCGTTTATTATGTTAAAAACTTCTTTCGACTTCCCATCGTTTTACATATTTTTTCGTGTTTATTATCAAATTACAATATGGAATGGAGTGTTAAAGAAAATAGGATTGCAGTGATTGCCTTGCACAAAGTGGGTATGGAGCCGTCGGTCATATTCAAGACACTTGAAAAGCTTGGTATTAGCCGTATGTGAGTATATCGTACTATCGACAGATATACCAACACTTCCTCTGTTGAAGACCATAAAAGATCAGGGTAACCGCGTGATGTTAGAACTACAAAGGCTGTTAATGCTGTTAAAGCCAGAATTCGCCGAAACCCCATTAGGAAACAAAAAAATCTTATATGCAATTTGAAAGGCGTTGTAGACGTTAATCGTAAGAATAACAAGTCTTCTTAAGATTAACGCCTACAACGCCTGATGATGCCTCGTGGAAAGGCAAAACACGTGTCGCAGCGACGACCAGGCCAGTCGTGGCAGTGACTGTGGTGGTGGGGGCATGCGGATTCTGTTCCAGATGGCGGACAACCGCAGCAGCCGAGGCAGAGTCTACCGGAGCAGCCATGGCAGCGTCGGCATGTTGCACTTACTAACAGTAGTGGATCGGTGCCGGCCGGCGCTAGGCCGCATGAATTAATTGGTGGCGGAAGCACACAAAGCAGGTTAGATCAAATTGCATGTAAATTTGACTTTCGCAAAATAACACCTGAATCTATTAACTAAAAAATCTTATCGCGAGAAATGAAGATTTCCGCTAGGACTCTGTCGCGTATAATAAAACAAGACTTGAAGCTCGGTGCTTATCGTCGATATACAGGACATGCCCTAAATCAATCCCTACAGTTGAAGAGAGTGGATCGATCAAAACGACTTCTATCCCGATACGCAGGTGAAAGGCACAGTATCAAAAGTAAAATCACAATATTCTCCTTACTGATGAAAACAATTACACGATTGAGAGCACTACAACAAGGAAAATAACAAAGTGGTCGGAAAGGTACAATGTGGTAATCACCCTGCGTCTGTAATGGTTTGGTGGGGATGTCTTCTAAAGGTGTCACAAAGTTTCATTTTTGTGAAAAAGGAGTGAACTCTTCAGCCAAAGTGTATAAGGAGACTGTTTTGGATCGTGTTGTGGAACCTCTCAGTAATATACATTTTAAAAACGTAGCGTGGACTTTCCAGCAGAACTCTGCATCTGGCACAAGGCACGTACTACCCAATCCTGGCTCGAAATTAACGTTCCGGTCTTTATAAAAACTGAAGACTGGCCCTCGCCTAGGCCAGATCTGAACTCTTTAGATAACAAATTATGGTCAGTTCTAGACGACATGGCCTGTTCGAAACGACACGCAGACATTACACAATACAATACACTTTATTTCACCAACATTTGTCTCTTAAGAAATCTCGGGAACAAGCAGTGGCTTAATTTCCCATGCAACCAGTGCGTAAGTCCATAGATTCGTGGCTAGACAGATTAAAGGTCTGTATCAAAGCTAAAGGTGGTCACTGTAAATAGAACACTTTAAAAAAAAAAAACAAGCGTTTAACTTTTTTCTTACCATTTTACTAATCCACCCTGTATATTTACTAGTTTTGATGTGTTTTTATTAGAGAATAGCAGGTATGTTTTTAATTTAATAATAAATTCAGTTTGTTATAATATTTAAATAGTTAGCTTAGTAATATGTATGAGTAGGCCAAGATAATGCGAACATTTCATCTGACATTTACACTTATTGTACAGCGTCTCGGCGAGCCCCCGACTGGGCGCACTTTATAATAATGTTTTGATAACAGCCCGTCCTTAGCTGTCACAATAACTGACACAAAGCCCTTCGTCTCGCTGGAATAGGGATCGTTTAGAGTATACATAGGCGAGGGGCCAGGCATGCACTTTATTGGAAAACAATAACACGAAATGACCTTTTTTTTCCTAGGTTTCCTCGGCGTCTTTTGGTGCAAGTGGCTCACGGACATCTTTAAGGTAAAAGCCACCCTCATCTGGACGTGATTCACTCTCACTAAGCTCTGGAGAAAGAAAGGTGCGGCGCTGGCAGTTGAACATTTTTTTTCTAACATCTTCTTCCGTTTAGTCTAAAAACATAAACTTTTATAGGATTACTTCGTATGTCACAAAACCACAAGTTTAATCCCGTATTACACACACATATATTCATATATATTTAAATCGTTGACGTATATATATAATCACAGGGTACTTTCACTTGACCTAGGATTATAAAATGTAGCAAGAAAATAGGTTGAAGTAGCCCGACGGGAAACACCTTTCACATCATTCTTAGTTGTTTTTTGATGTTATATAAAATAAATCTTAGGTTTCCTCAAAATATTTTGAGGAAGTTTAATAAGATGCGCATAATTTTCCTCTTGTATTGTGTCGACCGTCGGACATTATTGCTGTGCCATTATGGAGTTAGAGATAAAGCCCATAATTTCATTGCAACTTCCTTATATAACAGAATACAGATTGTAGATATAAATGGGGTCAAATCTAAAGACAGCATTGTTAATATTGGGGTGCCCAGGGCTCTTGGGCTCTCCATGGTCCAGAAAATAGTACTGTTGTTTGTCTTACATTCTAAATTGATTCACATGTAATCTTTTATTAAATTCAACTAAAACCAAATGTATAAAATTTAGTCTACCAAATGTGACTTCTGCCAATACAGAAGTTCTCATTGATAATAATATAATAGGATTTATTAATGATACTGTATTTCTTTGAATTACAATAGATTCCAAATTGTAGGGGAGCCCTCAAGCCAGTTTATTTATGTGGGGGGGCTCCCCTGCAATTTGGAGTCTATTGTAATTCCAGCTTAGCTCCGTCGTATATGCAGTTAGGAGAATTAGACATTTGACGAACGTGACTACTACGCGCTTAGTCTATTTCATCTACTTTCGCAGCATTATGTCGTATGGTATACTGTTGTGGGGAAAAACCGCTGATATTTAAATATTTTTTTTATATGCAAATAATATATGCAAACGTACACAATTATATACATAAATGTTAGGCAAACATAAAACAGTTAAGTCCCTTTTTTTCCTCCTCTGTTTGTAACTCGCTTTATTTCTTTTCAGTAGCCATTGACGAGCGTAATTAATAAAAACAAATAAAGCAGTTCATTTTTACATTTGGCATTCGCATTTAGAGTATTTAAAGGATTACATTACTAAAGTATATATTTACAGTAAACGTAAATATAGTCTACATTTACGATAGATAGCGATGCCGTAGTGCCTGTTGAAAGCTTCTCTAGAATTCACTTGAAATCCATTAACGTACATTAATATACGGAAACTGAAACGGTGGTCTCTTTTTACGGATGAGTGACAGTCTGTGCATGTACATGTGCTGTAGTGAACAGTTTGCTCATATTTGTCATATTTACAGAGTTCGAATATAAACCGAATACCGAAAATAAAGATTCGAAGACACTCAAATTCATTAATTTGTCTTCAGTGAAGTCAAGATAGTAGGAATCGGCATACTAAAGAATTGGAAGAAGTATGGATCATGCAATCCTAATTTTAGTGTCCATCGATAGGACATTTCGCAGTATTCTAAGAGAGCAATTGCCAGCAAACAATCTTCTGCTCACATCAGTAACGTGTGCACACCAAGTAGGTACACTTCGAAATATTGAACTTTCTCACTACATTTTATTATAGTCCCATTAAATAATACTGGGCGTAAACAGTTCTAGTTAATTATAGATAATAACCGAGGATAATAAATTGTGTTTTGGACGGATTAACAATAAGGCCGTGAGACTTACTCCATCGGGCTTTAAGCATAAGGTCGTTATTTGGCTAGAAATAGCATTAGAAATTTGATCTAAGGGAGCATGCGCACAATTTTGGAGATCTGCATAAAGATAGTACCTACTCGTAGAAAGAACAGAGTTTAGCAGTAATTAATTTATATCTATCTATCTATAACTTCACGCCAAATCCCTTACGGGGTAAGCAGAGAGAACCGAGCGCCACACGACTCGATCCTTACATACCTCACTCGCTTCTTTCACATTCATTGCTCTTTTCATGCAGACTCGCCGGTTTCTTTAAGGATAAGGAAATTATACTCATAAAACGATTATATTTTTTACGATAATCATTTTAAATTGGGACAAATCGATCCAGAAATAACAAAGTTTGTGTTAAATACAAAACATGGCGCTGATCCATGACGATGACAGTGGGCGATAACATTTTCATTCACCACACGGGAACTTGATTGCCATTCTCTTCATATTTGTGATCCAAATTTGTTAATACTAAATCTTACAATTTCCCGTAGTACAGTGCATATTTTGCGTAAGAATAAATTTCTTTATTGGAAATTGTAAGATTTAGTATTACGTGATGCAGTTAATTTGTTCATTAACCCTTCGAAACCCGGGTGGACGTATACGACCGCGAAATGTATGGGAAAACGTATATAACGGGTTCTGACTGCTCAAAGAGGAGTGACGGCCCAGTCGATAAAGAATCAACCATTAATTCAATTTTAGTCTTTTATCTATTGTGATAAATAATGTTCTTTGTCTATAAGATGTTCGGCGAAGTGTAACCTTTTTGGGCGATTGTTTTTATATGCATTTGTGTTCCTGAAATCGTTTTTGAAAATTACGACCAGTTTGATCGATGTCGTAGTTCGCACGAACTAATCGGGAGCGGAAGCACACAAAGTAGTTTAGATCAAATTGCCTCATCCATGAATTGTTCAGGATGTGGAGGGATAAGTTAGTGTTGTGGTAAGGGTCTGCGTCTCTCAGTAAAATATTTTTTATTACTTTTTATTACGAACATATTCTGCATTTTTTTGCCATTGTTTTTTGCTGTGAATATGGTCATGTATTTAAAAACTCACTAACAATTTACACGATAACACCAATGAAAATAAAAGTACATGCATTTTGCATAGAATTAAATTACCGTTAGCCCCGTCAACAACAAGTTAAGTCACGCTAACGTGTTTACATCAGGCGACAGAATTTGGTTTTAACAACAACAAGTTAGAACAACTTGCTCAAAATGAATTTCATCACACATAGAAAATACCCAGACTAAATACAATAGACCAACCAGACTGGTAACACAAATTAGTCGATTAAAGTTGCCTTGGTATTTCGGAGGAAAAGGTCTTTCACAATTGTTCAAACGCTACCCTTACGACTTGTATTCAACGAAACTGTTTTATTCTCGACAGTATGGACCCACATAGCTTTTTATTGCAGGTGGACATACTCGTCAGTAACGTCAAGAATTGAACTCCTAACTATAACGAGAGTTGGTACAACATGTGTACATTTGATGTATTCTTCGTGGTCTATGTTCACCTTAAATTCCACTCATTCGGATGCTCTGTTGAGATCTTCAAGCAACCCTAAACTTTTATACTCCAACTGCTTTAACACATCAAATTTTTTCTGGCCATGTGACCGATCACCAAGGTCCCTTGAGGTTGCATTTATTTATTTCATCTCTCACAGAGAACAGTATAAAACATAATACAAAAATTATAATAGCAAGGTGAACATTATAATGTACTTTAGTACTACGATACTCTCTCTATGATGGTACTCTATACTAGGAGACAGGTTCACCTACTACGACAGATTACTAGCTGGACACTGGACCAGGTGGACGAAGAGAAACTACAAATTACTTCTTAAATTAAGGTAAGTATATACTCTCTATGTATATGTATGGGCGTGTATGTGTGGACAGTAAGTACGTTCATAATATTTAGATTTATATATATTTAGGTTAAGTTAAAAGTTAAGAGGGGAGTGTTAGGAGAATATCTGTTTTTTATCGCCCACTTTGTAAAATAATGCTCTATACTGTGATGACAGTCATAATTAACAGTTTTTTTTAGATAATTGTACGGTTACTCCAGGAATAATGACTGTCTATCTGAGTTGAAATTGAACTCAAACAACATCTGATTGGTTTAATCTTTCTGACCGATTTTCGACTTGATATGAATCTCGTATTGCAAAATTCAGATCGAGGTGTCGCAATTATGAAATTGTACTCATTCAATACTTCAGAATTTGATTCGATATGTGTAGCCTTAGGTACTTATACTATAGAATTAGTTTAGAATGCTAAACTACGAGTATACAATTTGTATACTATCTCTACAAAAGAACAATATAAAAAAGGGGCCAGATTTAATTCAAAAGATGTCTTTGGATGACGGCCTCGTAGAGAAAAGAATTGAGTTCTGAACGGGTGCCAAGTTCCATAGCAATTCCTTAAATTAAAAGTTTTTATCCATATGTCGGTTGAATAAAATTACAACTAATAGTAAAATAAATTTTGGTCTCTATACGTGTATATATTTATTATTAATCTGTCTATCTATCACTATATATACTATATTATATATTACTTACTATGATAGGATGATATAGATAGATAGATTAAAACTTACTAAAGTACAAATTCAATTAGTTAAAGAAACACAATTTCTTTGAATAATGAAAATGAGAAAGTTCTATTATTTTTTAAAGTGTCATTTAAAATAGTAATGGATCTTGGCACCGATTTAGATTCCAAATCATACAAATATTAATGTTCTGTGTCATCAACAAGCTGAATCTCATGCAAGGATTATGGGTCTAAATGGCGATTTAGCGATTTTACTTAGTGGGTAGTTGGCCCATTATCACGGCTTTACGGGGATGTAGTAGTATAAAAATTTGCCGCCATAATAATACTTCCGGGTAGTTCTATTTGGAAGAGCCCTCAACCGGCAACCGAGGTCATTTGAACTAACACACTTAGGCGTCAAATTAATTGCATTTCGATTTAAAATATATTCAGAAATTTTCTGGCACGTTACGCCAAAACAGCTATAAAACTATGCATATTAATATTAATATTTTGGTTGTAACCTAATTATTTGTTGAAAAATAAACTATCTAAACCTATTTTAAACTGGAGGTTACTTGTTATTGGCATATTAATATTTATTGTAATTTGTATTAAATTATTTTGCGTAGATTATAGACATGATAGGATCTGGTTTGAATTCATACGATCGTACTAGTTCGCGCCACGAGTAGTTAGAAATTTTGTAAACAATTCGACTTGTACTAAATTATACAAAGAACAAATTTAAATAACACGGCGACAAAGTTAGTATTCTGACACTAGCGAACATTTTGAATTGGATAGGTTACGCAGCCTGCGTATATAATGTCAACCTTTGGTCCGCCCGTCATCTCCAATGACACATTCCTATCTTGACTCTGGGTTTACATTAAATATTTTTATTCACGAATTGATAAATTTATGGACAATGCTGATAGACCTTTTTAATTAAGGCGACAACAGATTCCTCTGAATATTCCGAGAACAGCTGTAGTTTAGTGAATGATACTGACAAATAATTTTGTGTTTTCATATTTATAATAAACTAAATTAGGTAAAACAGCGTTTTTATTTTGAACTTCGCGAAAAATGTTGCGGACCACTGATGTTTGTTTACAAAATGTCTACTTTCTCGAGGCGCGAACTTCCAGTAAAATAGGTGCATATCAATTATCTTCTCTTACATTGTAGTTGAACTTGGGTTCGTTGAAATATTGTTGCTGCAGAATATACCATACAAAATAAAAAAATTTAATTTATTAATATAAATATAATAATAATAGTGTCCTAATTAAAAATACAACTACAAACTAAAATTACCTAAACTAAAACTATTAAAAAATATTTAAAAAATTGGGTCCTTTGGGAAAGGTACCCATAACGCAGGCAGCGTTCCCACGTTGGATTGCTAAGGAAAGTCTCTGCGCGAGAAAGCTGCCTGCGCCGTTCCCTCAGCCGTTTACTGAGCTCCTTGAAGAGCCCGTGCGCGCCTCGACCCCACGGACCAAGGGTCTCGACGCCGAATGCGACAAATTCGTATTGGGCATCGAGACAACTATATTTGCGCATCTTAAGCAAAATATATACCTGGTGAGATAAATCAGACAGAAATATAAAACATACATTATACACCTCTTTTGCTTGTTCTCGAGCAGGCAACGCCGGCTGTAGTTTCTGTTATTGTTAGGTAGCCGGCCGTCAGCCCCTAGTCTATGGGGCATGTCTTCATAAATGAATATTGTCATCTTAAACAAACTCTTTGGAGTACTGTGTTGTTACTAAACGACCCATTTCGACATTATCTAAAATTTAAACACAAGTTTTATTGTGAGACAGTACTATTAAGAGAAAGCTTCTTAAGAGAAAGGCTTCTTAAGAGATAGGTTTTGTAAAGTATTACGTATAATATTTTTTATACAAGGTATCTCCACTATCTCCTCCTCTAAGAAACCACTGCCAAGTAACAACTACCTAGCTAGAGGGTCATTTTGTTCTTGTATTCCCAGCATTCATATGCCATGGTAACCACTTTCCATCAAATAGTAAAAAAAAACTAAACATGCGGCAAGCTGGTTGGAGGTAGCCTATGAACTCAATACAAGGACCACAACTAGCACATTGCCACCTACGCTGCGTATGCAGTAACTCCTCTGTAGCTTGCTGGTAACCATACTAATTCGCAGGAATGTAACAATCGCCTCGTCATTCAATTATGATGTGATACAGAGTTTAAAACCACAATTTTCGAAAATCTTGTCGGTCTGTTTACGTATCATTTGAAAACTATTTTTATATCATTATTTCCTTATATTCAACAAAATAAAACAATAAAAAAATAAAACGAAGAATAATAATTTTGACATACAATAAAATTACAATGACTATAACATAATACTTTATTTAGTTACTTATATTATTCTAATCTTGTCAAGTAGTGCTCAATTAATATTTGTACGCCTGCGAGCAGGTTGAATACATTAATTACATTATTAAGATCACTATGTATTGATGTACTCATTGCAAATAAATGATGATGGTGAGCCAGAACTCATTAAACGCATAGGGCAAAAAATTATGTATGAAATTCAAATGAACTATGAAGAACTATGACTCGTTAACCTGTGGAGCCTGCTTAGCTGTGGCGGGGGGGGGGGGGGGGGGGATATAACTATATGTAAAAATGATCTTCCTACACCCCCAATGTTTATAAAAATCTATAAAACGACTCCCCACACCATAGGTGAGCGCTAATAAAAAAAATCACTTAACGTGTAGGAGAGGTACTCGTACCACCAAAAACAATATTATTTTATTTCATTCTACCACTTTGTCAGTGTAGTTAATACATACATATAATATATATATAATACACATGCCAAACTATAAGTTTCTGGTATCAAGCGTCAGAGACGTAAGAAACCTAATGCTGGGCTGCGGAAGGATGGACACACGGACGCGGCGAAACTATAAGGGTTCCTTGTTTACTACGGAACCTTATAACGAATGTCCAAGCTATCTATCTATATACATATTTACGCCAAATCACACTCTTCGAAATAGATTTATGAGTAAAAGTTTGGTCGGTATCAGAAGCGTGCATGCCGCGACCCTGGCAATCAAACATACCAGTGGATTGCAATTCTAGACCAATAAATACTACATCGGCTTGCGCATTAGAACGTCCCCGTGGGCCCCGCCTTCGTCGGTGCGAAATTCAGAGTATAGAGCCGAAGATGGCTTACCTATCATGACCAAGTTGGTCGTGTTTTATCAGAACGTGAGGTCAGTAGTCCTAGGCACCGGCGACTGTGCATGAAAAGAACTATAAATGTTAAAGAAGCGAGTGAGATGTGTAAGATCGCGTCTTATTCTCCACGCTCACTTGCCTATCCTGCAATGGTCCTGGCGTGAAGATATTTATATATATTTTAATTAAATCATGCTGCATATAATGCCCATTATGATTTATTTTAAAGAGATCCATTTCAAGTAGGTTGGAAGGGCGTAATTTAATTTTTTTCGAATAAAATAAGTATTTCTTAGCGGTAATGGGATAAACCCACGCGATCTGAGCTATTATCTGACCGCTACTTGCTTACTTCTTTTATTTATGAGTATACTGTATTAGCGTGTACAGGGCTCGCCAATTACCTTACGACCAAAGTCAACTTCACGAGTATAAGATACAAGGTGACCTGAGTCAGAGTTAGGAAATTCACGGAACACACAGCTTGACAACGTGGCCTGTCACTACGGGCCGTAGGGAGATACTCAAAATTGCTCAGCGTACTGTAGGTAGGATCGAGACGAGTGGCTTTCTAGAGGGGAGGCCTATATCCAGCAGAGGACTAGTACTGGTTTTTATTTTTATGCAACTAGATTGGCAAACAAGCATGCGGCCCGCATTACATGGTAAGCGGTCACCGCAGTCTATAGACGCTCGCATCACCACGAGGATGTTACTCGCGCTCTGCGAATTTTGTGACCTAAGAATGTTTCATCACAGTATCCAGTAATTTCTCTGCCATATCTCATCCTTCAAATCGGAACAGCTATATAAATGTAGCTGCTTGGCGGTAGAATTAGGTGAGATAGAGGTACCCACGCAGACCACTTTTGTACAAAGACTCCCTCTGTTAAAATCTAGCTGAAATGATGGTGACAGTCGTACAACAATTCCGTGCAGGGTGATTGTGTTCCTGACAATAAATACGGGCACCAGGAAAGGTTCTGTTAGTAGCGGATGTGGAGAAGTGCGAGTGATACGCCTTGCATTGTAAACGTTTCTAGGTCACGGTAACAGATTCACATCACGCAGTTGATGTGAAATGTATGTTATCTGACTTAGTATTTAATAAAGCTTCTAAATAAGAAAGGGAAAGAGTTTTCTTGAATGCGTCGCCGCCTATCCACATAGATTATATAATGTTAAATTACGTCGGTTTTTTTATGTAACGTTGGGAGGAATTTAAGCAGATGACCTGCCTGATGTAAAGTGGTTACCATACACTATGACAGCTTGCAATACATTAGGTATCGTTTGCGCGATGCCATCTCTGCTGCTAACACATCAATTCCTTAGGAGCTTACTCACACGCAGGTTCAACAACTCTCCAGAAAGTTGTTATTTGGCTGCGGTTTTCTATGAGGTGGAGTTACTTCCTCGTATGGGCTGCTTTGAAGCAATACAGGCAAACAGACATTTTCATGCACACAAATGTTTGTCCTGCGTGGAAATCAAACCCACGAGTGTTGGTGTTAAAGTCGCTGCACCACAATGTCTATTACCGCTAAAATCTTGCAGTTCTGTGATAGACAGATGAACGCACAGTGGAGCCTTAGTATAATGCCGTTGGTACCCTTTGGATACGGGTACTTACAAAGAGCGCGAAGAGTTTTTACAGGAAACGGCAATGCACGAGTTATACCCTATATATATAAAATAATTTAAAAATCTCCTCCTGTTGTGAAGTAGTTTACGTAAACAATTTTTATACAACACCGAGAGACATACAAGCATAAGGCTCACCTGATGAAATACTCCTCAATATGATTTTTAAACCCTCTTTGAAGCTTGTTAGTGATATCCCCAAACAAATAAACCACTTTCCTTTATATATACGTTATATGTACGCTCTATGTTTCCTGCGTCACAGTTTTAAAATTGTTTTCTGTACGTGCCAAGAATGAAAAAAATATAAACATCTTTCAGGCATTTTGCGTCTGCGTAACTCAGGGTGTAAATAAGTGAAATGGCCTGGAAAAAATACAACCATGTGCAAACGTGCCGCGTCTCGAAAAGAATTCGCTTAATATACGATTTTTATCTACTTTTTTATTTAGGGTCTCGTACACAAAGATTGCCAGTGGGATCATATTACTAAGCCTGCATTATACGTATATCCGTCCGTCCGTCCTACCTTCCATTTTATTATTTAAATGGCTGTATCCTTTGAACCGTTCTAAATAACCGATGAAATTTACTCGGGAAAATTGTTATTATGGCGGATTGCATATGAAATGAAATAAACATGTAAATGCATGTTGAAAAGATAATGTCCTTTTTTCAACAATTGTTTTTTTTACTGTTCTTCTTCTTAGCGTTCTCCCGTTTCCTAATCGAATAAAATTGTCTATGTCCGCTATCTAAGCCTAAGGATTTGGCAAAGATACTGATTTTGACATGACGGTATTTTCAGCAAATCATAAGCTTATGTAGCGGACCTCGCCAATTCGTTATACGCTAAGAAAGAGATGACTGATTTAGACATTGAGCGAATGCAGTGAGACATCCATAACCCAGAGAGAAAACTGGTATAGGTACTAGGTCGTCGCACGAAATTTAATTTCTGTACGTGCGAGTTTCCTCATTATATTTTCCGTCATCGCCGTGCAAGTTATAATTACAAATACGCACGGAAATCAGAAAACACAAATTTAGTGGGTACGTACGTGGGTAACACTGAACGCTTTCAGAAAATTAGGAAGAGTGTGATGACAGTAGGAACAGCAACAATAACGAGCTTATCTAAGTAGTCTCCGTTCCTATCTAAGCAGCGTCGTAACCGATGACACGATTTTGCATAGTAAATAAACTCGCAGTTACAGGTCAGTCATCAGGGAGTAAAGTAGAAAGCGCACTAGTTCACGGATCAACATATCGCCTACGCTTCTTGGTTAATTATATGTTCGTATTGTTCAGAAGGCGAGAATCGCTGAGATATGTAGGCGCTAAAACACAAAGCTTTTATGAGTTTTTTTTTATATAACGTCGGAAGGTATACAAGCATACGGCCCGCCTGATGTAAAGCGGTTACCGTAGCCTATCAACGCTTGTAATACATTAAGTATCATTCGCGCGACGCCTCCTCTGCTGACACAGCAACTCCTTAGGACCTTACTGGTGACCTCACTCACACGCAGGAACACAACAACCCTCTAGGGAGTTGTTATTTGGCTGCGGTTTTCTGTGAGGTGGAGGTACTTCCCCAGACGGGCTGCTTTGATGCACCCTACCTCTCTTGAAACATCCAGACCAATACAAACATACATGTTCATGCACACAAATGTCGGTGTCAAAATCGCGTCATTCACGACTGAGCCACCGATCTCGTCAAAACGGCCTTCATGCGCCATCATGTGATTTATTGGTTTGTGCGAAAGAACAATGGACTAAATCAGTGACCCATTAGGGGTCTCTTACACGCCTTTTTCGAACGCAGTTGCGTCATCGTCGTAAGGCATAGCATAGGGTTCATAAAGCGATTTCTTTTGAGTTCATATTTGGGAAATGTGTCCCGAACGTTCTATTGAATTCTGCCCTCATTTACATTTGTTGGCAAATCTTTGAATAGAATCATTGTGATTTCGTCCGATCAGTTATTATCACCTGGGACGATACAGTCTTCGATTCACTTTCGTTGCACTTTTCAAGCATTCCAAATGTGTGAATTAACTACTCAACTAATTCAAATGATGGTATATTAAATCTTTATATCTATATTTATATATTATATATATATATATATAGGTATATAAAACAAAGTCGTGTTAGTTACACCATTTATAACTCAAGAGCGGCTGGACCGATTTTTATGATTTTTGTGTTTTTGGATTTGTCTTCGTCGGGAATATGATAATAAGTATTAAAACATGGAAAAAATAACAAAAAAAAAATAAAGTAAATTACATTTCTCATACATTTTATATGAAATTCTTTTTTTATGATATCTCAAGTACGAATTGGCATATCTATATATATAAAACAAAGTCGTGTTAGTTACACCATTTATAACTCAAGAACGGCTGGACCGATTTTTGTGTTTATGTCTTCGTCGGGAATAGGATAATAAGTATTAAAAGAATTTATACCATCTAATAAGTTAACACACCAGTTATTGATCCTGAGGCGGTACGAAGTTCGCCGGGTCAACTAGTTTATAATAAATTATACAGGACCACCTATTTGCAAACTTAGCTTTGTTTATGCTCTGAGTAGTAGACGACCGATAAACATACGAAATCACTGTATTACGTTTTTTTTTGTATCAAAAAGCATTTTTTTCTGATAAAAATCTATATAGATAAATTTAAAAGTAATAATCTTATCTAAACTTGATTCAAATCGTTAATCTTTATCGAGATATATTTATACATCTTTTAAAGTAACAGGATATAGTGTATGTTTATTACATATTGTCACCATGCTATATGTATTTGCATTAAACTCTTTTAGATTGAATAGAAGTGTAAAATGTATACGTTTTACATTATTACATAATTGTATCTATCATAAAAATATATAATGTTTAGTTCACCATATTTTTTTATCTCGATAAAGACTAATAATAAAATAAGGTGTTAAAATAATAAGAGGCATGCTCCGTTGGTTCGGACATGTAGAAAGAATGCAAGATGAAAGAATGACGAAGCAGATATACAATGCAAAAGTGGATGGATGTAGGAGCCGCGGAAGGCCAACTACCATGACCAAATTGGTCGTGTTCTATCAGAAGGTGATGTCAGGAGCCCTAGAAACCGGTGAGCGTGCATGAGAAGAGCAATGAATGTTAAAGAAGCTAGTGAGATATGTAAGGATCGAGTCACGTGGTGCTCGGTTCTCTGTGCCTACCCCGCTAGGGATTTGGCGTGAAGTTATAGATAGATAGATAAAGACTAACGATTTGAATCAAATTCAGATATGATTATTACTTTTAAATGTATGTATAAAGATTTTTATCTGAAAAAATGCTTCTGTGAACGTCTACAATGCATTAGTTATCTCATACGTGATGCCACCTCTGCTGCTAATATAGCAACACCATAAGAGCATTGAGCCATAGAGAACACAACAATTCTCCAGAGAGTGTTATTTGGATTAGATTATGTTAATCATGCTAGTTTTATTTAGTGATTGTATTATTGCGTTACAGGAAATTTTTCTCGACAAAGCTGGTTTCTAGTAATAAGGACGCTAATAAATAACTCCATTTGGAGTCGAGCCAAATGTGTATCGCCTGGAACTGTACACCTGTTTACGATTTATTCGAGTTAAGTCTTTGAAAAGAACGATTGAGAATATGAAATATAACACTGCCTAGTATTTCACATCTTGCAAACTACTTGACGTCATATGAAGGTCCCCTTGACTCACCATAACGTAGTGGTTTAGTACCCAAATATCTCAGTGAGCTAGCGATTTAAGCCTTGTGATCAACAAGGGGATATTTCAACCAATAAGCCGATGAGTGACGCGATGTCGGTCCGTGAACTAGCCAATAAGAGCTACGTGTTCTACTTTACCCCCGGCCCGTAGCGGTGAGCATATTTTACTTCGCAAAATCGTCTCTTGTCTATCCCAATATTATCCAAATTGCACTTATTTTTATATAAATCAATTGTTCTAAATAAACTATAAATACACGCAAGAGTCACGGCGCTATCACGTATAAGTCGTGACATACACCAAATACAAATAAACGAGAGCGCCAGTTCCGTTCATTCTACGCGGTGCCATTTCCTCGCCACCCCGCCCGGCTGCGACACAATCTCAAGTTCATAACAGCGAGCTGACTATATAAGCTAAATAATGACACTGGATTCATGTTTTTAAATCTAATATCTTTGCAGTTATTAAGGTGAGACGATATAGACCTTTTAGTTACAGTTCACTTTTCTAACATGGTACCCGTATGATTTTAGACTTTTCACGTCAAAAAGATTCTCGAACGGCTCATTAAAACGATAAAAATTATCCTTTGATGGTATAAATATCAACTCTACGTATATAAAATAAACTTCATAATACAGTAACTTCCCTTGTAAAGCGAAATTAAAAAAATACAAAAACGTTTATGCAGATACCCACAACGTTACGTAAACCTAAAATGATTTACCGTTTGAAACGCAAAACCTACAATTGCGACAAAAGAATTTCATAAAAGATTCTCTTAGGTAATGTTGTTTGGTGCCTAAATGCCTGACTACCTAAGTTAAACGTTGTAAGATATTTTGGACCCTCGGGGCAGGACTCGGAGAAAAGCCTCCGAAATTAGGCGTTAAAAGTTAATTCTGGCAATACTTAGTAAATTCCAAGTAAAATTATGCAAACGACGTTGTTTTAAGTTTTCAAGCATATAATGTTAAGTTTACCGAAACGGTTTTTATCGCGGCGTATATTTTGTATTCGTGCGTATAGTACAATAATGAATGAAATAACCTATCGACCGATGAGATCGATATTACATAGTAACTCAATTCACCGCTACGGGCCGGGGAGAGTATAAGTAGAACGCATAGCTCTTATTGGCTAGTTCGCGGATAAACACAGCGGTACTTATCGCCTTATTGGTTAAAATATTCCTCCGTAGGTGAGTAGATTCAAATCGCTAAGCACAATGTTTTTGTGAGCGTGGGGTACCTTCATCATGTATTTTATTGATTTGTGATTACAACAAAAGGTACAGTTGGACTTCTTCCCGCGCTTTTGACGATTGACATTGTTGTTTTACTTGAAATTTTTACAATTCAGTATAAACTACTTACTAGCACTTATGTTACAAAATACTATCGAAATTGTCACAATTTCGATAGTATTTTGTAACATAAGTGCTAGTAAAATTATACAGTAATGAAAATACTCAAATATAATATGTTTATGCACTTTTTGGAAGACGTGAATAAGTTCATCAAGAAAACCTTGTAAAAATCACTATAGTTTTACGGGTGTTATTTAAACTGGGTTGATTGGGTCTAGGTATTCTTCCCAAATATTTTTTCTGCACAGTTCCTGAAGCTGGAACATAGAATTAAGATTTTCAAATGGTTCTAAACTGAAGACTTTGACACTGGCATAAAGTAGCAACACTATTGCCATATATATAAAAAAAAATGCAAGATTCATATTGCATTTTATCGGAGGCTCTTTGCAAAGAATTCTTTTAAAATGTCGTTACAAAATCAAATATTCTAAGAAATTTGTATCACGCTAGTCAAATAAGAGTGATTAGAGAAGTGGTGGCCCAGTGAATAAGGGAGCGGCCTATTGACCAACTGGTCCCCGGTTCCAATCCTCGTACATATTTATCACTTGCTCGGCGGTGAAGATAAACATCGTGAGGAAACCCTTTTTTAAGAGAGGTAGGGCGCATCAAATCAGCCCGTCTGGGGAAGTACCTCCACCTCCAAGAAAACCACAGCCAAATAACAATTCCCTAGAGGGTTGTTGTGTTTAATAAAGTAAAAAATATTATGCCTCCTGACGTAGTATAAGAAAAAATCGGCCAAGTGCGAGTCGGACTCGCGCACGAAGGGTTCCGTACCATTATCTATAAAAACAGCAAAAAAATCACGTTTGTTGTATGGGAGCCCCCTTAAATATTTATTTTATTCTATTTTTTAGTATTTGTTGTTATAGCGGCAACAGAAATACATCATCTGTGAAAATTTCAACTGTCTAACTATCACGGTTCAAGAGATACAGCCTGGTGACAGACGTACGGACGGACGGACGGACGGACAGCGGAGCCTCAGTAATAGGGTTCCGTTTTACCCTTTGGGTACGGAACCCTAAAAAAGACCATCGGTGTCGCTCCCCTTGCGCTTAGTCTCTGTCACACATAAAGCATCTAAACGTCTCTCATTCATAACGTCCATCTTAACATTCAATCCACCTCATATTCCACGTGCTTATGCAGCTATATTCGCACCGACGGGGGTAGATCGGCGCGCGTCGCCTCCGGGGGACGCCCTAATCCGCACATCGGTGCGCTCTTGGTTCAGAATTGCAATCTAATTGAATGGCAGGGCTCGCGTACGAGCACGTTTTTGGATCATTACCCCCATGAAGAAAATAATAGGAGAGTAATAAGGAAAACAAATAAGAAGATATGTTAGATATCATATGACAAACAAAAATATTAACTTGAATGTATCATCGTAAACAAATTAAATATCTACACGAAGATATTTTGAAACCCGGGAAAATGAAAGCGTAGATAATTTTCTACGGATCAAATGTTAACATTAATATGAACAATTAAAATTTTTAAAATTAATTAACAGTTTCTACCGGTTATGTTAAACATATTATGTGACTTACATCACAAAAGTGAATTTGATAAAAAAGAGCCGCCAAATTACGCCAACAATTTATCTCCATAACCTATTCATGTAAACTTTTCTCATAAGATTAGATACAGGTGAGATGGTTTAATTGTATGAAGAAGTTTGGTTTACTACAGATTAATTATATCATAGTCGGAGATAACAGATTAGATTCTCATATAGAACTCGGCAACAATATTTAATTTAAAAGCGCTTCTCGTAGCGTAGCAATGTATCTCGACCCAACTCTTCGTGCTATTTTTACACGACCTTTTGTTCTTACACCGTATCGCAGTAGATATACATATATAATATACTAGTTATTAACGGCGGCTTCGCCCGAGTGGTCATACGGAAACAAAGCGTGTTTTTCTATGCTAGTAAGATAAGTGGGAGCCGCGGTAAAAGTAGACTATGTCAATGTCGGGCCCTCTATACAAAATAAATCATCATACAAAAAATAACCCATCAATCCGTCGCTCCGTTTTGATTTGAAAAAAGAACTGACCGACAAATATATACATTTTTACATTCATAATAGTACGAACGCCTTTTTTCGCGTATTTTATTTATTTTGTTAAACAGCGTCCGTAGAAGTATATACGCTTCCTGCGACCACGGACGCTGCAAAGCGTTCGAAACGTCAGGTTCAACAAAATAAATAAAACACGCGATACTTCCGTTAAAAATTGTTTAATTCAATGTGTAACAATCGCGATAACCTAAGACAATACGATATAATCCCTTTAAGATGAGCGTTTTAGGCATGAAGCTTTTCATTTATATAAAATAAAACTTACATTTATTGTCTTGAATTTAATGAAATCGGTTTCAGTTTATTATATAATAGTTTAACTTCGTAACTTTTTTCATTTTAGTTAATCATCAAATTTTCAAAAAATTTACATCACATGCACATCAACAGACTGCACTCATGAAAGAAAAATCCAAATCGGATTATAAACTAAACAAGACGAAATGAAAATAGGATTAAAAAGATTTTATAAATTACTTTTATAATTTGTTGTTATAGAACTTTGCGTCAAATTTATAAGATCTCGGACCAAATTCTAAATTCAGTATCTAACTTAACAGTGAAGGGGGACTTGGGCTAAGAATTTTTAATTATCATAGAAGAAGTAGAATTATCAGTGAAGTCTGTTTTTTTGGTCAAATAGAATTATAGTATATACTTGTACGGAAGCCTAATGTTCGGTATGCAAATCATACTTACTTGTTTTTACTTTGTTGTCTAGTTTCGCCTATTCATCCCTTTTCCAAGTTACCTACGTAACTACAGCAACTTCCTCATGAAGCATCCGCAGATTGATCGTCTATTATTAAAATGTATTGCTTGTGTAAATTTTAAAACATTTTTTCCATCAGTCTGTTGTCTATAGTTCTCTCTGATCTTTTAAAAAAGAAATTACCTTAAGTTATTTATGTTTCCGACAACTATTGAATAATAGATATATCTTATGGAACTATGACGACAACAATTATCTTTATTTCATTCCCTTCGTTCACTTATGCTAGAATAAGTTTGATTATCATCTGCAAAGATGTGAAGAACCCAAATGTGGATAAGTTATTACTGCACAAAATGGCACGCCGTTTGGTTCATAAGTAAATTAACATAACATAAGGTTACTAAATTAAAAAAAGGTCTTGTCTTAGGTTTCGCGATTGTTACACATTGAATTAAACAATTTTTAACGAAAATATCGCGTGTTTTATTTGCTTTGCAGCATCCGTGGTCCCAGGAAGAAAAAGTCTTCCTGCGACCACGGATGCTGCAAAGCAAATAAAACACGCGATATTTTCGTTAAAAATTGTTTAATTCAATAAAAAAAAGGTCTTTTAAATAAAAATAACATAAGTTGAATCATGTTACAAATACTTATAAAAAAAAAAATTCGGACTCCAATAGTCAGACTCAGACGGGCTCTGGCTCAGACAGGCTTTAAGGACTCGCAAGGGCGGGTCTAACCAATATTCCGGGTGCACTAGGAGACGGAGACGGCGGTAGTTCCCGGGCACAGAAAATGGTCTGGACGGAGTTGCAGCCGTATTGAGGTAGGTCGCCCCTGCGACCCTCCACTGCAGAACATAGAGGAGCACCCCTGACACAGAAAGAGGACCGCGCAGAGATGTACACCGTGTATCTCCCTCTAGAACTCAACGCAGATCGGCCTTTTTTATTTATTTTTATAAAATTAATTTCTAGTGTTACTTCGTAGTAAAATTGTTTGTGATAGATTTTGACCATGAACTTAAAATATACGTAAGAAAGATATAAAAAGATGATGTAGCAACATCTACGAACGATGACCATAAATTTTGACAATTGTACTCACTTTGTTAGCGAAGTCATTTATATTACTGTTAATCGTGGTCAAGAATCAGTAAATGTTTCACTTTTAACATAATTCTGATTCACCATCACCAAATTTTGATTCACCATCATTACTCTCACTTTTAAATTTTAAAACAAAGTTTCGATCACGTGATACCAATCGTAACACTTTTGCCTTACAAGTCCATACTAACAATTTTTTAACCCTATAGTCCGTATGTGTCGTCTATATAATGACGTGTCGAGCACGACACCCAATCTCGATATATTCCATTTGAGCCTTCGAAAATTCCAGAACTGCTTAAAAGACATCTTCCTCAAGCATTCTGATCTGACTCAGTGAGGCGCTGCAGTTTACCTTTTACCTTTTGCGCGTTTTTTTTTTTATAGTGTCCGAGTACGCAATGTTTTAAAACATTTTTTTAAATTTGCTTTGTTTTTAATGGATACTAACGATCCGGCCGGGTTTTGCACGTGTGCCATAGCCACGCCATATGGCCTGTGATGCACGCTGATCATGCGGCTTTCTGAAGGTCAAATATTTTTAATTTTAAATCGGTTCAGTAGATCTTGAGTTTATCCATTACAAACAAAAATACGAATCATTTCATTTCTGTTTATGATTTTTATTTCATAGTAGATATGAGTAGTAGAAATGCATAGTAAGCGTTATGCACATGTGTATATGTATGCAAGTGTGCATGTGTGTATATACATATATACGTGTGTGTATGTGTGTGTGTATTTATATAGGACTATGAGCGCTAAAATTATTTATCATGTTGTGTGCACGTGTCAATGGATTACAGTTCAGATGTAATAACAACTATTTATAATTTAAACTAGATTTAACTGTAATTTGTATTGTGTACCTAAATAAATAAATAAAATAAAATAAAAAATCTAAAATTATGCACGCGTCTAGCTTCACAACTTATCTATCTCAATCTCTTTAACATCTATACTTATCTGACATCCTGGACATAAAACGTGTAACAAAGACGTAAAGGAATTTTACAGCTTTCTTTTATGCGGTGGTGGGAAGGGGAACCTATGCTTTCCGGAGGAAATGTGTACCTTTTGAACTGAACTGCCGTTAAAATATATAGTTTTCCCTTCTCTATTCATACTGAGAGGGTGTAAAATTATATGGGACGTACATCTGGATATACGGATCACTTGTTGAAAGATATGCCGTAACCATTTGTTATGATGTGCTGGTAGGTAGAGGAATAGGTAATGTTATTATAATATATCAATTTTAATATTCTCCCTACTTTAAATTTAAATAAAGCGATCCACAGATATTATAAGATAAAGGCATATATGGAAGTTGATATCTATAATGCAGTACTTTAATTGAGTTTCTCTATATCTAATTCAGTTTCTACTTTATTCCATTCTTCATTTATATTAAGACGTGTATAACACTAATAAATATTCATGCACACTTTTTTACATGAGACATACATGCGACATGAGACATACATGCATATGGTCCACCTGATGTAAAGCGGTAACTGTAGCCTATAAACGCTTCTAATACGTTAAGTACCATTCGCGCGAGGCCATATCTGCTGCTAATACAGCAAAAAATTTTCAATTAATGACAATATTTGTATCCTAAAGAGAATTATTATATAATTATATATAATGTAAGACAAATATCACCTTAGTCTTCCTGCGACCTCGGACGCTGCAAAGCGTTCGAAACGTCAGGTTCAACAAAATAAATAAAACACGCGATACTTCCGTTAAAAATTGTTTAATTCAATGTGTAACAATCGCGAAAACCTAAGACAATACAACACAAAAATAACTGATTCTTATAAAGGTTCTATAAGTTATTTTAATTTATAAATTTTACTCTACTGTAATAACTTTAAACTCTATTAACATAAGAATGTTGCATGTTACGCCTGGTTAAATGCAAAAGCTACTTTATGACGTAGTTTTGTCGTAACATGGTACGTTACGACAAAAATATTTACTGCAAATAGAACAGTAAGTTTCATATCAACGGACGAGCTCGGTGCCACAGTGGTGAAACGCGCTATTACTTTACTTTGACAACAACGCTGGTGGATTCGATTTCGATATATGACAAACATTTGTGTGCATGAACATGTCTGTTTGTTTTGGTTTGGGTATTGTCAATCCTACTAATATTATAAATGCGAAAGTTTGTATGTATGAATGTTGTTCCTCTTTCACGCGCTTCACGGCTGAACGGATTTGAATGAAATTTGGCACGTAGATAGATTATGATCTGGATTAACACATAGGCTACGTTATTTGACTCCACGCGGGCAGAGCTGCGGGCAGCAGCTAGTGTACAATAAATATGTATTTACAAGAAAAAAAGTATTTACGCTTCTTGTATGTGAATTTAAAAAATGTATTTAATTTATTTAAGCTTGTGTTATGGGTACTAAACAACATAACATTGTTAGTTACCCATGATATAAGCTTCGCTTACTTAGGGGTTAGATGGTGTTGTGTAATTTGTCCAATTTTATTTATTTATTAAATCTATCCTAGATTTCGATTCTAATTTCACAAGCTTGGTGGTTTAGTAATGCTACTTTGTCATCAAGGCTCGTGGGTTTGATTCTCATACAGCGTTTGTGGGCATGAACATGTTCTATTTGTCTTGGTCTGGGTGTTTTTAAGACAGGTATCTAAACATCACTTCTAGGGAAACACCTCCACTTCCCTGAAAACCGCACACAAATGAAGCTCCCTGTAGGGTTGTTGTGTTCCGGCGAGTGTGGTTATCATTAAGTTCCTTAGGGGGAAATGCTCCACTTCTGATGTCTATATGTATTGTATCCAGAATTTTCTCATCTCTATTTATCTTACAAGTGAATTTAAGTGAATATATATAGTAGTACAACTTCACGTTAAATCACTTGCGTGTAGGCAGAGAGGACCGAGTACCACCTCTTTATGCCTAATGTTTTACGAAAGAATTAGACGTTTTATACTAACGGAGCTAAAATTAAAACTTAACAGATAGTTTAACACACCTTATTTTTGTAGTTTTTTTTTGATAAACCAAGACCTGAGCTGATACGTATTTTTTTATACCACTAAGTTGGCAATCAAGCATACGGTCTGCCTGATGGTAAACAGTCACCGTAGCCTATGGACATTTGCAACACCAGGGGTGCCACTCATGCGTTGCCGACTCTCTAAAAACCTCTTCACGCATTTCTTGAAGAATTCCATGCTGAAGTCCCTTGAAACACAGTACGCGACCATTACGGTTCCAGCGTGTGAAGGGTGAACTCCCCGCCGTCGCCGAGCGATGCGGTTATAAAAAGTAGCTGTCGGCATCATTTCGAACAATTCTTCAGAACATAACCCGTTGTACAAACGGTAGAACACACAAAGGAACTTACATGATCATATTCTACCTAGGAATTAGACCCCTGGCCATTAAGGGATTCATTGGTATTACCTAATAAATATATGGTCTAGTCTAGTCTAGATGCAAATGAAAAAAACCCAGTCTAAGCCTCTCAAAAATCTAGCCCAAACTAGTCCTGAGCCTATACTAAATTTGGCCCAACCTAGTCTTAACCCACACTGAATATAATCCAAACCAAACCTATTAAATATCATTAAAAAACACAATTACGCTTTGAGTACCGTTGGGTAAACAAGCTGCTTCTTTTTCGAAACAGGCTAAAAATATAGGTTAAACTGCTGCCTAATATAGATTCTATTGTAGATTATAATAGATTCTACTATTTTTAGATACTTGTCTAATTCTATTTTACTTATCCTAAATTTTTGTGATACCTGTTCGAAATATTTCTTTAATACTTTGAAAGAAACAGCTATAAAACGAAGTAGATGGAAAAAAGAAACAAGTATGAAAGACGAATATGACGAGCTCGATGGCGCAGTGGTTAGTAACGCTTCTTTGACACCAACGCTCATGGGTTCAATTCCCATATAGGATAAACAATTGTGTGCATGAACATGTGTATTTGTCTTGTTCTGGATGTTTTTAATAATATTTTTGAAGATCTAAGAAAGTATCCGTCAAAGCTTGGCCAGGATTGTTTGGTTTCCACAATGCAGATCTTTCCAAAAATAATAAATAAAATAAAAAAATAATAAAATGTCCGCTCGTTCCGAGCATTAAACGTAATTAGGTTGGCGATGTCGCGATTCGATCATGACACTCGCTTCTCCCGCCGCGTTTTCCGCTGCCCACTCAAAATAGTTCATACAAAATATATTGATAGTGCGTATCGCTCCCGCGGTTCCACTGCCTGGTGCACACAGAAAATGCAACCTTAATGTGTTAAAAGCTTTCATTGGCTACGGTAACCACTTTACATCAGGTAGGCCGTATGCTTGTGTGCATTCCGACGTTGAATGAAATAAAAAAGGTTGTCAAATAGTGAAATTCAATTTTTAGTTCGAAAGAAATAGTTTTTGTTTTCTCCCCATGGAAATTCTTCTATTTTTGAAAAAAAATATCCTATATTTTAACCCGGAATATATGATATCTGGCGGCCATTTATTTTTCTTCTGTCTACGTAATTGCTTTAAGAACACAGATCTTTCGTATCGTATTACCTTCTCGGTAAGAAGTGCCCTGAAGTTTCCGTGACCTTCTAAGGCTATCGTATTGAGTTTGGTTACTTTACTGAAAGAGAGTGTTTTATTTTACAGTGTTGCTAGAGGCACAGCTAATTTTAAGCGATGATATCGTATTGCAAAGGCTGTTATTTAATAAAAAGAAAATAATACTGGTCATATTAATCCACTAAATTTGTTGATAGATCACTAAATTTGTTGATAGATCACTAAATTTGTTGATAGATCACTAAATTTGTAGGTAGCTAATCATTTTCTTCAGAGACAAAGCTAACCTCACTCGCATGTAGCGTGCACCTATTGAGCATTAAACTGTAAATTAATTGATAGATACTCGTAGAAGTGGGATATTTGTGGGTAGTAGAAAGCCATACCGGCGCCCTGTTCTCCGACTTTCTGAAAGCGTAACTAAGCAGTGGTCAGATGTGCCCAAGGGCGCCCTGACCTCAACCCGGTAGCCAGCAGGGTGGGAGGTCAGCAGTAGGTCTAGTAGAGAGGGCGCCTGACCAGTGATGTCTGGTATTCTGGTAGGTTGGTCTACCAATTGCGTTAGGTTGTGCGAAAGAGCGAACGCGTGGGCTGTCCTTCCTGTATGGTTAATTGTGGAGGATCCCAACCAGAAATCGTGGTGAGACTTAAAGTCCCCCAAACATACCATCTCAGTAGTATTGTACCGCTCCTACGCTTCATCTACCGCTCGGCTCATGTGCTCAAAAAACCGAGCCGTCTCCGTGTTCTTAGTATGGGGTCGGTGTAGGCACATGTAAATACGGCTCTGAAGGCCAAGATTTAGATACACCCAGAGGATGGGAAAGAAGGAATCCGGCAGCGCAGACGGCGACAACATACAACCGAGCGGACAAACAGCAAGCACATAACTTGGGTACTGGAGGTAGGACGTGTCCGCTGGACGCTGAATCTCCGTGCCGTCTCAAGGTGTTGGTGGACGGCATTAAGGTTAGAGTGGAGTCCGGGGATGTTAGCGAACTCAACCTTGAACAGGGTGGTGGGGGAGTGCACCGCTGTAAGACCATCTACTCCTATTTGCGCTGTCATAAGAAGAGTAGAGAACGGAAGAACAGAACGGATCAATATACGTATGGTAGAGATGGCATGAAAGTAGGATAAACGCGCTCGAAATACGAGCGTTGCCTAAAATTTGTGGTGTGACGCTTATAGACCGTATTCGCAATGATGATATTAGAAACAGAGTTGGTTTGAAAGAGAGCGCCGGTGTTAAAATAAGAAGAGGCATGCTCCGTTGGTTCGGACATGTAAAAAGAATGACGAAGCAGATATACAATGCAAAAGTGGAAGGACGTTGTGATCAGTGTTATCTAAGAGTATTATTTTATTTGTTGACATATCATTTAACAAAAAAATATTGTAGTTGCTTCAAAAGTAGTTTCTCATTTTGTTCAAGGTCTTCTCAGTAAGTAATTGGGTATATGTATGTATATCTATGGCTATATAAACAAAAGTCTGTGTTTAATTATCTTCGGAACTAATAGAGGTGTCTTTTTTCTAACAGGCGAAGTACCATCTCACCTACGTTAGGGTTCTTAACCTAAACTAAAATCAGCAAATCTTTAAACTAGCCCAATAGAAATAAAAATATCCCAACACAAATAAAACTTCATGGGTACGCCTCGGCCTCAATAAAATGTAAGAAATACGCCTCTCCGTGCATCCGATGTGAGCTTCGCGGAAAATATATGCCCACTATAAATCTAAAGGCGACGAGTTTTATAGTAATTTGATGGTACTCTGATGGAGCCCGCGTGTACTCTGACGGGAACTAAATTGCTCTCGGTTTTATCCTTAAACGGTTTTTTATAAGGAGTATTACACGGCCTGTAGCAGTAGCGGTCTGAATTAGTAGTAACTAGTTTCGAACCAGATTGGTCTTGAATTGGTAGCCTTACGATGCGGTTTCCGATCGACTGATGGAATGACAATGAGAATCTCAACCCGTGTCCGTAGTTTGGATTTAGTCCCATTGTAAGTTATATGTAAAAGCGATTATTGAATACTCCTCTATGACGATAAAAATACGTCTAAATTTTACTTAGGTGCAATTCTTGCTACAAAAACATTTGAACTGATAATAAGACATATATTTTCAGGAACACCGTTCCTATCTATCTGTTTGTCTGTGTGTGCGTTTTTTTTCTTTTGTGGTACGGTACCCTAAAAACTAACGTTGAAAACAAAAGAGATTACAATCTTAAGTAAAGCAATTTTTGTGCATGGTGAAAAGCAAATCTAAATCACAATATGTCATTTGACTACATCCCTCGTATATAAAAAATGAAAAAAAAAAAAGATTTCTTAAGTAATAACCTAATTTTTACTCAGAAAGAATATTTGATTAATATTTTGTATCGAGTCGCTATTTTCTCAATCAATGCGTCAACACCTCAACAATAAAAATGTATAAATTCCATAGTTAATAGATTCAGGCGTTATTTTGCGACAGTCAAATTTACATGCAATTTGTTCTAACCTACAGTCTATTGGTGGCGGAACCACACAAAGCAGGTTAGATCAAATTGCATGTATAAATTTCATTCAAATTCTAAATTAATTTATTACATAAACAAATAAAAAATTATAGAATAAATGTTATTCTTAAATATTTATATACGGGAGTTAATTTCGGTGTGCCATATCTTTTCTTAACAATTTTTAGTACATAAGACCGATATCGTAATAACAGAGTTAAGAAAAAAGGTAAAAAATGGAACAATGGGTGACAATCGATAATTTCCCTAAGGTGTTGAATGAACATATTTTGTGTTTAGAGCCCAGTGCCAGCCGTAATTGGCGACACAATGCGCCATTAGGATGCGGACTGCGGATAAAATATTTGCCAAGGCATCTAACATTTTGGTTGATATACGAGGACTTTTAGCAAACGCATCCAAAAATTAAATGGGAAAATGAAAATACTAGGTTTGTGGAATGTTCTATCTATGATATGAAAAATAAAAAATATATATATAAATTCGATGAAAAGAGCTATGAATGTTAGAGAAGCGAGTGAAGTATGTATGGACCGCGTATTATGACGAGCTCGGTGGCGCAGTGGTGAAACGCGTTGTTACGCTACTTTGACACCGACGCTCGTGGGTTCGATTCCCACACAGTTCAAACATTTGTGCATGAACATGTCTGTTTGTCTTGGTTTGGGTATTTTCTATGTATAATAAGTGTATATTTACAAAAAAAAATGTATTTACTTATGTTTATCAGTTGTCTAGTACCCATAACACAAGCTTCGCTTACTTTGGGGCTAGATGGCGCTGTGTAATTTGTTTATTCATATTTATTTATTCATTATCGCGCTTGGTTCTATATGCCTACCCCGCAAGGGACCTGGCGTGAAGATATACGTACATACATACATGATTTTAAGGTCGGCAATTACGATAGGTTTGTGGAATGTTCTTTCAATCTATGATATGAAGAAGAAAAAAAGAAATATAAATTCAATGAAAAGAGCTATGAATGTTAGAGAAGCGAGTGAAGTATGTAAGGACCGCATCTTATGGCGCTCTGTTCTCTCTACTCTCTACTCGTATCATTCATATTTAATAAAATAATTCCAAGTTACACGAACAAAATGAAAATATTGATAAAAGTTGGGGGGAAATATATATTTTTTATTAGTACAGTTACAGCTTGGCGGCAAAAGTTTTAGCCAATTTTTTTTTGACGACGCTTTTAGCTTCCTAATTCAAATTTTATGAAGATTTGCATTACACAATTGTTTAAACAGTATTGAAAAGTTGTATGGATTTTCATTACGCAACTGCTGCTTTCTGGAATGGCGTTCCTAGTGATGGTATAAAATGCAGTTTTTAAATTGGGAAATTTCCAAATAGGACTATAAAATATTTTATAAACAATAGTATTTTATTCTACTTCACATAAATACATAACAAGGGCCGACAAGATATATTTTTTACGCTCTCGTTTTAAGTTTTGTTTCAAGCCTATACTAGCGTTTGGTAACCGTGTTAGTATTATTTTTTGGTTATTGACAACTAGTATAAAGAAGAAGAATATCTTATTCACTTAAACAATAGTTATGCATCATTGTAATGTAAGGTGAGAAGGGATGCTCACAGTTGTGAGTTCGACGGCAACTCGGCACAAGTAACATTAAACTGCAGATGCTGCTAATCTATATCCATGTGTAATTTGTTGACTTGGCCGCGCAATAGGGCAGTAAGGCATGTAACAATAAGTCATGTACAAGTTACATACAGTCTATTCTAGACCGTTGTTCCAAAATATTAGAAGAAGTCAGTCCCAAACTATAACACATCAGTTGATAGGAAGCCCCGAGTCCTAGCATTAAGATGTTATCAGTGAACAAACTGCAAAGAGAACATTATATTATCGTGATAAGTGACCAGTCAGAATCCGTTATATACGTTTTCCCATACATTTCGCGGACCACCCGGGTTTCGAAGGGTCACTAGCTTCTGTTTCTATGCAGTTCCTAGGCAACTTTATCAAATCTTATTACGATTAAGTTAGAGGCTCAGTCATAAAAGATTCAGAGATGCAGAGTTACTTATATATATCATATTTTTGTAGATTATGAAAAGCTAGCATCTGGTGGACAGATATGACATATTAATATTAGGGGTTAAAGTACGAAATTGCCGTTTTATAGTAATTGATACTTTGAATTGACATTAAACCTTCATGGTGTGAGATTATCGAGTCAAACTTTTCGATATGATACCTATGAGGTTTTTCTTCGAATTTCAATTGTTTTTTTTTATTCAGCTTAGACGGGAAAAATGAATACTTCGAAAATCTGAGTAATTTTTGAATACGAGTTCCGACGCGAAACTAACGCGGTAGAAACGGCTCACAATATCAATGATGGCGAGACTGGCAGTGAAACAGCCACGACTCGTGAATCGATCTTCATAGCGCAAGACCTCTCACTGCACGGACTCTACAGGAGCTACAGTTAGAAACCATACGTTATCTTCCGTACTCATCAGACCTTGCTCTAACTGACTACCATTTTGTTCGTGATATGGACAATTTTCTACGTGGAGAAAAATTTTCTTCCCAAGAGGTAGCACAAAATGCTTTCACACAGTTTGTGCAATCCTCAGAGTTCTATCACAAAGGCATAAATAAACTTCCGGTTAGATGGCAGCAATGTACCTATTTTAAGGGATCCAAGAAGTTCAAACAACGTTTTAAATAATAACACTTTATTTCTCCTTGTCCACAATCGCTCTGCACAATGTTTCACCTTCCAGCGCTAACGCGTGTCTGCCTCATTCCCACGCGCTACCGAGTACCACGTGCCGGAAGCGCTTATTACATTAGTTCATAATTATTGTATAATCAATGTAAACTTACATAAATTATTATAAATTAATTTTACAATATTAGACACATTTTAAACTACAGAATTAAAATAATACTCGATGTTTTCTACACCGGAAACTACAAGCGTCTTTTGCGCCACCGTGTGACCGGCAGCGGAAAAGACGAATATTCTTTAAACCAATTTTATAATTTTATTAAATATCTTTGTAATTAATTTTAATTTGTTTATTATTGCATTTTACAAATTATTTATATTTTATAATAGACTGAAAACATTATAATAGATATTTTATTAGTAACCGGATATTACAGGTAGCGTAATATTAAAATAATCAATAACTCCGATTTATCCACATTACCTTAATACAATATCTAACAGAATAATATTTAATAGAGAAGTTATACGTAATTAATAAACTAACCCTAACACTATATAGGTATAACGAGGGTAAATATTTTGATGAAATAAATATGTTATATCTTAGAAAAAGAAGAGTTAATTTTTCAGCACAAACCAGCAATTTCATACTTTAACCCCTAATATATATGTGCATTTACTGTGTACAGGACATCAGACTGTAAGTTATTTTTATATATTAATCATCTTCTATTCTGTGCCCATACAGTTAGAGTCACCAATATGAACGCAGAGGTACACGAAGATATTTAAATGTCAAACTACTTACATCTACTCGTACATAAAATTCCAATTCTATATAAATAAATCAATAAATTAAATAAACTACTATTTATCACTAAGATATTTCAGTGCCTCTCACAGACTTCTTTATTGAACAACGAAATACGTAAATTGTCTTAGCTACCATTTATTCGTAGTAGCTACCATTTATTCGTAGTAGCTACCTCATTTAAAATACGAGTACCTACTGTGCGTGACAGGTGCTCACTTTACTTGTCCGAACTGTATGAATCTCGAACAGTATCGCCCTCAATTCGCGGCGCAGCCTGTACTGTTCGGGACAATCGGTTTTATCCTTTCGTCAGTAGAGTTGGATTCGTTAATTTTTACACAATATTTGTTCCAAAAATCATGAAAATGTATGTGAATCTTATAAGAAATATGCTGACGAGCTCGGTGGGTTAGTCGTAAATGACGCGACTTTGACACCAATGCTCGTGATTCTCAAACAAGGCAACGGTTTGTGTGCATGAACATGTCTATTTCTCATGCTCTGGATATTTTAAGAGACGTAGGGTACATCAAAGCAGCCCGTCTGGGGAAGTACCTCCACCTCACAGAAAACCGCAGACAAATAACAACTCCCTAGAGGGTTGTAGTGTTCCTGCGTGTGAGTGACGTCACCAGTAAGCTCCCAAGGAGTTGCTGTCTAAGCAGCAGAGGAGGCATCGCGCGAGTGATACTTAAGATATCGCAAGCGTTAATAGGCTACGGTGCCCGCTTTACATCAGGTGGGCCGTATGCCCCCGATGTGGTATAAAAAAAATGAATAAGTTTAGAATTCCCCTTAAATATAATGCGAATAGTTTTGATTTTTCGTTGGTGATATTGGTATCTGTATCTATTTAATTTACATAACTACTTTACCCATATGGTTGCAATACAATCTTGCTGAAAGTCCCGGAAAACTCTCGTGCAATAGTCCCGTGGCCCGACCTCACTGCCAACAATAGGCGGCCTAAAAATAAAACGTACTCCCATATTTTCGTATTGTGTGCTCCGGAAGGGTCAGGGGAAACGTAAGTTAGATTTAGGCATCGCTGCAATATGAAACTTAATATTATAAGAAATTGAAATTATGTTCATATAGATGTTATGACGTGACTTTAAAATGCAGATATATAAAAATACTAACGAACCCGACAGACGTTGCTCTGCCCGAAAATAAAAACAATAAGACCTGTAATCCGATCGTAGCGCTACCTACCGGGTCCAATTGTGAATCTAAACCATTCTCGAATCTCCTTGAATACACACAAAAAAAACATCAAAATCGGTCCAGTCGTTAAGGAGGATTTCAGTCACATACACACGTACAGTAGAATTATATATATATAAAGATAGATAGACTTCAACAGATTCAATCGCAAAACGTTAATTAATGTAAGCAATAATTATACCCCCATTGTTAGTCGTATTGAGACGTGAGTAATTTCAAATTTTGTTTGATTTTATATTAAATAACATCTTATTACCCATTGGCAAAGAAGAAATACCGAAAGTAACTTGAAAGTAATTTTATATAATCTCATTCGGTAATATTCTAATTATGAAATGAAATACAGAATTTTATTGGTATATTTTATTTACATACTTCTTTAAGAAAATTAAAAAATTAAATTAAAGCATTATTCTCCTAACAAAACAATGCTTTAAAAAAAATTTTTAATTATTAAAGTACATGCGTCCCGACCAAGGAGGTTTCAATTCAATTTAAGTACACACTATCTGTGGTGAGCGCGCTACGCGCGCAACGCGCATGCGTGCTGGATCCGAGCCAATAAACCAATAACAGGCTTTTTCCATTTTGGCGCTATTTCGTACATACGAATTTGAGTAATATTTTGTTGGATAAAACTTTAGTAGCAAAAATGTCAAGCAACACCGATGATACTGATGAAAATTTAACTCCACCTGACATTCTAGAAACAGCCAAGAAACTGACGAATAGTCTTTTGCCAGAAAAATCAAGAAAAGCGTACGACAAATGTTACCAAGACTTTATAACTTGGAAAATGAACAAAAAGGCTAACTCATTTTCCGAAAACGTTTTGTTAGCCTACTTTCAAGAGTTATCGGATAACTTTAAGTGTTCGTCCTTATGGTCTAAATATTCTATGATTAAAAGTACACTGTATTTACAACGAAATTGATATTACCAAATATTCAAAACTTGTATCATTTCTGAAACGTAAATCGCAAGGATATAAAGGGAAGAAAGCCAAGACATTTTCAGCTGAACACTTAAATAAATTTTTAAATGAAGCGCCCGATAAATTATATCTTTCAACGAAGGTAAGAAGTATTGATTTATTAAATAGATAAATAAAAGTTAAATAGAATATATTAGTTACTAAACGCCATCTCACTAAGTAATGGCTTTATACATAGATATTTACTGGCTTCGTATTACTTAAGTACTTATAATATTGTTACAGATTGCACTAATATTTGGAATAATGGGTGCCTGCCGAAGACAGGAATTATACAACATTAAATTCAAAGACGTCGAAGTTTTCGAATCATCAATTTTAGTTAAAATTTGGAACACAAAAAACAAAATAGACCGATCTTTTACTATAACGGGCAAATATTACCAATTATGTAAACAATACATAGAACTGCGACCAAATTCATGTAGCAATCCTTCCTTCTTTTTGAATTACATATCTGGGAAATGCACCCAACAAAGAGTTAGTATTAACAAATTTGGAATGTTGGGTAAAACGATAGCCAGTTATCTTAATCTTCCAAACTCAGATTCGTACACGGGACATTGCTTCCGCAGAACTTCTGCAACCTTACTAATCGATGCTGGCGGAGACATAACAGCACTAAAGCGTCACGGAGGGTGTAAGTCAACAACAGCTGCAGAAGGCTACATAGACGATTCTATAACTAACAAAATCTTAGTATCCAATTCGATACTCAATTCCATAGAAAGTAATAAAAATGAAATTAATATAAACGTTCCATTGTCAACCCCGACAACGACTAGCTCTTATAGCGCCCCCCAGCCTGTTATTCAGGTTCAGTTTCATAATTGCAATATTCAAAATGTGAATAATTATTATAATAAATAATTTGTTTCTTTTATATTGCATTTTATTTAATGTAGCTACCTATAGCCATGAGATTAAATAAAGTAGTGTATGCAACTGCATATAATCAGATATTAAAACACTCGTGTAATCTTATTTTGAAACTCGCCTGCGGCTCGTTTCAAAAAACTACACCCATGTTTTAATACCCTCTATTATATGACAGTTGCATAAACTACTATTATGTCAGTACAGCGGTACAATAATAACGATGACAAGTGTTAAAATTAAAGAAATATTAATTCATGTGCTGAGTCATTTCCAGATATTCATCATTTCTGTTTTAAGCTTTTTTAGGGTTCCGTACCCAAAGGGTAAAACGGAACCCTATTACTGAGACTACGCTGTCCATCCGTCCGTCCGTCTGTCACCATGCTGTATCTCATGAACCGTGATAGTAAGACAGTTGAAATTTTCACAGATGATGTATTTCTGTTGCCGCTATAACAACCAATACTAAAATATAGAATAAAATAAATATTTAAGGGGGCTCTCATACAACAAACGTGTTTTTTGCCGTTTTTATTGATAATGGTACGGAACCCTTCGTGCGCGAGTCCGACTCGCACTTGGCCGATTTTTTTAAAAAGAGTGTTTTTAATGTGCCTTTTGAAGATACTGTAACGATGAGACAGAACCGTCGCAGACAATTTATTATAGGATCAAATACAATTTACAACAAAAGATCTACCCGTTTTAACAAGCCGATGTACTGACATGCGCAACTTATTTCTACTTACTACTCTCATTGAATTTTGAAAACGACTTCATGTTTTTCAAGTCTTATATATTATTTTCATAAATAACTAATTAATTAATTGACAGTTTAATTATTTTAACATTCCAAAGAAACCAGTTTTTTGTTATAGCATTTACAATGAATCAACTTTTCCATGGAGAGAAGAACTGGTGATCTGCATCGCAGGACTGTTCCTACTTCAGACACCTATTTATTGTAATAATTACATTAACTAGCGAAAATTAAAAAATTTTTTTTTTTGGAATTTTGAATTTATTTCAAATTTGTATAATAGCTTTATTTTATAGTTCCATATTATTATTTAGTTTAGTTATTCTGTGTAAATCTGGAAAAACTGAAGTCAATGAGGTTTAGCAGCAGACTACTCGAAAGTAAATGAAATGAAGAAGATTATATCCATTATCAAATTGGTCGTAATTTAACAGAAGGTGATGTCAAGAACCCTAGCAACCAGTCAGTGTGCATGAAAAGAGAAATACTGTATTAGGCTTGCGACGAAATGTAAACATTTCATAAAAACCGGCCAAGTGCATGTCGGGCCACGCACAGTGTAGGGCTCCGTATTTACTTCGCTTTGTTTATTTGCGAAAAATTAGATAATTGCCTAAAATTATAGGAAATCGAGCCTATAAGATTTATTTTAACATCAAAACCAAACTTTAGTACTTATACCTAGTCAAATAATGTTACTAAATATTCAATGGTATAATGTGGAATAAAATCTACGACTATCCAGATCCAGAACGCATTAAACGCATAGGCATATGAATATTAAGTCATTCACTATACATGCAAAATTACAGATTTCTAGTATAAAGCGCTTTGCACCCGATACTAGATACCACTTTTGCAGACGATACAGCAACTCTAGTTAGCAACAACGATCCAATTATAGCTGCATATACTCTTACAAAAAGGGCTAAATCAAGCGACAGAGTGGCTCCATAGATGGAAGACCAGAGCTAGTACAAGTAAATCTGTACAAGTGGGCAATTGAATTTCCTAGATGTACAGGTGGGCAATTTCCCTTTTTCAGAGTGAAGGTGTCACTCTAAAAAAAGGAAATTGCCCACTTGTACATCTAGGAAATTCAATTTTGCCTCATAAAGATACTGTGAAATACATTGACTTACATTTGGACCCGGAGGTTGACATGGAGTCATCACATAAAAACTAAAATAAAAGAGCTCTACATACGGTATAAAGATCTATACTGGTTGACTGGACGTAACAGTAAACTCTCAACAATAACAAACTGCTAATTTATAACTCAATCCCGAAACCTATCTGGACGTACGGACGGAATACAGATGTGGGGTAGTAATAGCAACTTCAACATCTCAATTCTGCAACGGGCACAGAATATTATCCTTAGATCAATACCGTTAGTACCATGCTTAATCAAAAATAATGAGATTCATCAATATCTCAAAATAACTAATATGGCTCAGTTCATTGGCTCAGTCGTAAAAGACCCAACTTTGAGACCAACGCTCGTGGGTTCGATTCCCACACAAAACAAACATTTGTGTGCATGAACATGTCTGTTTGTCTTGGTCTGGATGTTTTAAGAGAGGTAGGGCGCATCAAAGCAGCCCGTCTCGGGAAGCACCTCCACCTTACAGAAAACCGCAGCCAAATAACAATTCCCTAGAGGGTTGTTGTGTTCCTGCGTGTGAGGGAGGTCACTAGAAAGCTTCTAAGAAGTTGCTGTGAAAGCAGCAGAGGAGGCATCGCGCGAGTGATATATGTTACAAGGATTAATAGGCTACAGTAACTGCTTTACATCAGGTGGACCTAAAGGAAGAGATTGCTTAGGTATCCAAAAGTTATGAAGTTCGGCTAATAAACCATCCAAGCAAACTTGCAGCCGAATTGATACGCCAAGGCTATTATTGCAAACGTCTCAAGGGAAAGGATATACTGCCAAAGCACACAACAAACTAATATAGTAATCTCCTGAGTAGATGTCTTCACTGGAAGGTACACTCGACCCGCCCTACAATCATCTAACACATCTGCTTATAGTAGTTAAACTGATTGCAGATCAAGAGAACAATAAAAAAAAAGCATTAAAGAGGTTATATTTGTATTGTTTTATCACGAAATTAACTTTCATTGAATACAATATATTTAGTAAAAAGTTTAAAGTTACTTGTAAATTAATATTATAAAATTATTACTAGAATTGCGATAATAATTTCCGTTATTTTTACCTAATATATAATTTAGTTCCCAATAAGCATAAACTGTTAACACGTATGATGTATGAGGAATTTCCAACTTTTGCATTAATCCGGATTTTATCCGACATTTTAACTTTTGACAGGTGTTGACGCTATTGCGTTTTCTGTCGCCAATTATTTCTGCTATTTGTTAATTTTTAAGGTTCCGTACCACAGAAGGGAAAAACGGGACCCTTATAGGATCACTTTGTTGTCCATCTGTGTGTCTGTCTGTACCTCTGTCAAAATCCCTTTTCCCAGGGACGAGTGGAGCAATCAAGCTGAAATTAATATCAACTACTCAGGCCTGCAATCCCTTCGAGCAGTGAAAAAATCAAACTTCTAAGTCAACGCAATCAAAAGATATGGCTGCTTATGCCTTGTTTATGTGCATATTTTGAAACTCGCAATGAAGTCAAAACCTTTAGGGTGCTTCTCATTGACCTAGCTAATCATGGAATTTGGTAAGAAGCAATGTCATGTAGCACAAGTAAAGGAAAAATCTGAAAACCGTAATTTTTGTAGTTACATCCCAAAAAAAATACTTTTTTTGCGAAAATAATATGAGAATATATTTTTTTACGGAACCCTTGGTGTGCGCCGAAAAGCCGCCAAGTGCGAGTCATCTACTCGCACTTGGCGGCTTTTTTTATGTTAAAGTTGTAGTTTTTTTTTAATTTTAAATTTTATACTTGTGTTCCGTTTTCATATTCCGTTATTTTTGAGTTACTGTTATTAAAATGAGTGAACCTGGAGCGAGCAGTACTCGCATATTACTTTCGTAATATGCGAGTACTGCTCGCGTAAAAAGCGTTTCAAAACATACTCATATGCGTTCTTCGAACAAGAAGACTGTTTCACCATAATTAGCAACGTAGAAGCGACTTGGCCTCAATGTTTAACTTGTCGGTAGATGTTGTCGTCATGACAAGCCGAAGATCGAAGGTCTTTGGGAGATTTGAAAACACTGGCTTTTGCCAATACGCAATTGAGCAGTGTGGTGGAGTCCATCCTTTTAATAAGTATAGGTTTATATAGTGTTGATATCGAGTAGTTGGTTGTTCGAGAATTGACAATCATTTTACTGTCCTTTTTTCATAGTTAGATTAGGGGTTTTTTACAACGAAGGGAGTCTTGTAGCAAACGTATACTTGTAGCATATGGCCTACCTGATATAAAGAGATTACCGTAACCTCCGAACGCTTGCAATACCAGCAGTATCGATCTCGCATTGCTACCTTTGCTAACTCTTTAAGGAAGTGTCATTAGGCTGCGGTTTCCTGTGTTGTAATACAAAGAGTATTATTGTTAGCACGCTTCCCCCCGCAAACAGCAACACTTAAGAATTTACCTAGGAGATTGTTATTTGTCGGCGGTTTTCTGCGAGGTGCTTCACTGGGCTGGGTGCTTTGATGTGGCTTACCTATCTATCACGAGACCTGCATTTGTTAGTAGAGAACCCCAAAACCAGGCGAGGTTGGCTTTGACTCAAAACACCAACAAGTCAGTTTCTTTGTTTGTAAATGAAAGTCCTTGGCAAACAAACTTTGTTATGTGGCCATTGTGTCTAAAAACTATGCTAGTCAGAAACATTAATTATTTTCTGTACATGAACTGTATATATACAGGGAATTATAATAAAAAGGGTCAAATGGAAGTATTTCCGGTTTCATCCCTTCTGGATTCGAACGTCATTAACCCGAGACAGTTACGATAATTGTCTATGGAGATTAAAAATTATATCAGAATAGTATAATTTTATATTGTTTAGGTATTTAACTGGTTTAATGAAGGAATAATTTTTTCCGGCTACTAAAATCCTTCTTTTTTCATTAAATTCATTTTTAACAATGGCAAAAATGCTATATGCGTTTAGTATTCACGTTACTTATCTTTATTTATCTTCTATGTATAATAACGAAAGCCTCCTATTTTTATTAAAGCAACACAATTTTTCTAAATCTTCTATAAGATGAACTCAATAGTTTAGTAGACAAATTAATGCTCAATGTCACTTGAGTTTTGGTTTTTGTGTTTATTTTATCACAGTTATCTAATTTCGTAAAGAATCCTAAGGAGTAAATTGTGAGTAATGATAACTTTATCGTCGTATGACGGTCAATATTTTTTTGTAACTAATTAACTGCTTGAATCTTAATATACCTTGCTGATATAAATAATTAATAACCTTGTAGTGCTCGATTTTGTTACAGAGGTCGGTTCTCTCTGCCAACACCGCAAGGGTAGTAGTTCTTTTAAAATGTTTTTATTTTGTAATAATATTTAATCTTTACTACTTAATTATTTCTCGCAAGGTCTAGTTTTACCTCATTGTTGTACAGCTCTGACGTCAGTACCATGTAAAAATCAGTATCTTCGCAAAATCCTTAGGCTTAAGCAGTGGACGGTATGAATGGCAATGCACATATGTAATATTTTTTATTGTAGAATAGTTCGTCATATATATTGTATTTTGCACAATCATATTTGTTGTATTAAATAAATGTCGTTAAAATACTCTGTGACATCTACTGTACATAACATAATAAGTGGTATAACATAATATACATATATATATTGAAAACTTCGTTAAGCCTCGATTTTCAAACGCACATTCTTTACACAATTCTAATAATAAATAACTTTAGTTATTCATAATCACAAATCCGACAAATTTCAACAGAGAATTTAAAATATTCTATAAACAACCAAATAACGATTCTGTGAAGAATTGGAGTGTTACAAATAAGTAAGGTCACAAGGAAGGTTAGCTGCGGTGAGTCGGTGCGACACGATACTCTTCGCGGTGCAAGTAATTCTAGGCTACGATCATCGCTTTACACATTACGCTTTTTTATATAACGCAAAGGGGTAAACAAGTATACGACTTACTAGACGTAAAGCGGTTACCGAAGCCTATGTGCGCTTGCTCTGTGAAGAAATCGGAATCGGAAGGTAATGAGTATGTCTCGCGTTGCAACCCACGCTTATAATACAGCAATCCCTCAGGGGCTAACTGGTAACCTTGTTGACTCGCAGCATCACAACCACCCTTCAGGGACTTATTTGATTTTCTGAGAGGTTAAAATATTTCCACAGTCTGGTTAACTCTTTAGAATATTTGTTTGCCAAATGAATATTACCTATACATATATTAAATAAAGCCTTGCTAACTAATTCCCTTTGATTTTGCCATTAAGTAGATTCCTATTTTCGCTTTGTTAACAATGCTCCTGAGATTTAGCTTGAGGCCTTGTGCTCCATAATTGGATTTCAGTTTATTATACGAGCCCTCTGATGAATCTGAATTCGCTATTGTATAATGAAGGTATCTACTGATTTAAAGTAAGGGAACGTAAATTCTTTGTTATATATCTCCTCTATTAATTTATTGCCCATCCTTTCATGAGAATTTGCATAATTAAGATATAGAAGAATAAAATTCATTCATTTCATACCATCACATAGAGGATCACGACTTGACCCGCGACCGTCAATACGGCTTTCGCCACGGTTGTTCGACTGGGGATCTTCTAGTGTATTTACATACCGCTAGGCTTCGGCGATTGAGAGTCAAGGTGAGGCATTGGCTGTCAGCCTAGATATGGCAAAGGCATTCGATCGGGTCTGGCATCGGAGTCTTCTATCGAAGTTACAATCGTACTGACTGTCTGACGGTTTGTCCATATGGGTTGCCAGCTTCTTATATTTCTCAGCGTGTAAAAGCTGTGACAAACGGTAGTTGCTACGATAGCATGGATATTAATGCTGGCGTTCCACAGGGCTCTGTATTGGCCCTGACGCTGTTTCTGCTGTACATCAATGACATGTTGTTCGACAGCATTCATTGTTATGCGTACGACAGCACCAGGGCACATATTATACAAGCCATGCTTTTATCCCTAGTTCACTTGTGGAGGAAAGCCGCGTTAAACTTGTGTCTGAAATGGAGGGTACTTTGTGTAAAGTATCTGACTGGGGGCGATTGAACTTGGTCCAATCAACCCTACCAAGACACAAGTCTGCGCGTTCACCGCTAAGAAACCCCCATTTGCTGTGGTTCTCCAATGCCAGAACACGTCGCTTACAATTCGTAAGAGCATTGAAATACTCGGTGTCGAGATCTCCAACTATGTTCAGTATCAAGGCCGCCTGGAGGTCAAGCTGGCGTCCAAGAAACTCGGTGTGTTCAACAGAGCCAAACAGTACTTCAGCTCAAGGCAAAGACTTATGTTATGTAAGTCCCAAGTTAGACCGCATATGGAGTAATATATCTATGGGCGGGAGCACCTGGCTAGAACCTTGTGATTTGGAGCAAAGACGGGCTGTGAGGATCGTCGATGATCCTGAACTCAGACATGGTATTGATTTGCGTGTTCTACCGATTGTATAATGGGTAGTATTCGATCTGAGAGTTCTCTAACGCTCACTACGCCTCTTTATCATTCTGGCTTTATGTTGAACTCTTTTAGGTTACAAACTACACGTCTCCGGAATGCGCGGCCTGATTCTCTTAGAGATATCTCCAACAAATTCGGTTTCAAGAAGAAAATCCATGCCTATTTATTGGACAATTTGCCAAAACCATGATCTATTAATCATAGACAGATTGATATATGTTTATATATGTGTAAGTATGTCTATGTATACTACCGTATATATTTTAGAATTATTATGTATGTATATTTACTGTGTGTAGTAATTTTAATTAAGAATATATAAATAATTTGCTTTCTTTCTTTGTGTACCGATTTCCTGTATATGTTCTCTTCCATAAGGTTGTCTGGAAGAGAATGCTATTAGCATTAAGTCCCCCTTTATACCTTATATTTGTGGTAAATAAAGTTTATATATAAATAATAGTATTCTGAGGAGTTAATAGCCTCGTTTTACACTCGCACAGCTCACCGACGTCTGGGAGTTCATCCTCGTACACTGGAACCGCAATGGTCACGTACCGTGTGGTTCCAAAGAAGTTTTACCGAGAAGCATTAATTTGTAGAATGAGCTCCCTCCCTGCCGAGGTTTTCCCAAGGGACTACAGTATTGGGTTCTTCAAGAAAGGCGTGAAGAGGTTCTTATAGGGCCGGCAACGCAAGAGTGACACCCCTGGTGAATGTCATAGGCTACGGTAACTGCTCACCACTAGGCAGGCTGTACGCTTATTTGCCACCTTAGTGAAATAAAAATAAATAAAAAATAAAATCAAGTTCTTTAATCAATAATTCTAACTCCACACATACTCAGCGCTCTCATTTCAACAGCGTTGACCCTACTTTCATACTTCTGCCATACCCATGATTGACTACCGTACGACAATGTTAGCGTTTATAGACCCTGCAACACCCTGCTAGATGATAGCAAGATGAGCTTTGCTCGATATTATGAAGTATTAATTTATTTTTTCAACTTTTTATTTTTTGTGAACCCTACCACGTCCGTACTCAGATTTATTACGTTAAGAATATCTAGAAAAGATTTCTTTTAGCACAAAGGCCACCTTGTCGCCTATATTTCTTGTGTAAAAAGTTTTTAATCGCATTTCTTGCATTTTTTGTGTCATTTCTTTCGTCTGTTTTCGTCTGTTATGTACATGCAAATAAAACTCCGAGTTTCAACCAATTTCGACTACTCAACAAGAAATGTTCGGCCCTTTATAAAAAGCACTGAAATAGCATTGCGAAGAGATTTCGTCCGCTCCGATAACACGCAATACAATTTTCATCTCCGCTATCAACGATACACTGTAAATTGCTACCAGTAACTCAAGTTGATACAGCGTCATATATTTTGGCTATATACATGTTACTAAGGCAGTATCAAGAGGCTTAGAAACTGGTGAACGTATGAGAAGAGCTATTAGTGAGGAAAAAAGTAAGGTGTGTTAAAACTGAGTCACGTGGCGCATGGCCCACTCTGCCTACTCCTTAAGAGACTTTGAGTAAAGATAAAGATAGAGAAGTGTGTTACTAATAACAAGAAAAGTGGGCGGTGGGATGCTAATAACCTTAAAATGGCCTCTATGCATTAGATCCATATAAATAAATAAATATGGGTACTAGACAACTGATAAACATGCGTCAATACATTTTTTTTTTGTAAATACATACTTATTATACATAGAAAATACCCAGACCAAGACAAACAGACATGTTCATGTACACAAATGTTTGTACTGTATGAGAATCGAACCCACGAGCGTTGGTGTCAAAGTAGCGTAACAGCGCGTTTCAATACTGCGCCACCGAGCTCGTCATATTTCTGCGTATACAAGAGACACACCGAGCGGTGGGAATGTATGTGAGCTTGTAATATAGAATCATTTATGGGGATATACTTTATTTCACAGAAACATCGCCTGAATTCCAAACACTGGTCACAATAATGGAAGACAATTGTAAAGGTAATGGTATTTGGAAGAGAAGAAACCAGACCCAATGTAAAGATTACGGTTGATGATGAAGTGTTGGAACAAGTGGATGAGATTGCATATGTTGGATACGCTTTCAGCAGGGATTAAAGATACAAAGACGAGTGAGTGCTGAGAATAGTGTGAATGGAGCGTTGGAAAAACTTCTTGGCAGTAAAATATACTATTCAATGCTGGTCCCAATGCTTACTTATGGAAGCGAGTGCTGGGTATGGGAGAGAGTGCATGAAAGTAAGATAATAACGGTCGAAAGTGCGAGTATTGCGCAAAATTTGTGGCGTAACCAACCAGAGTTTGTCTGAAAGAGAGTGTTGGTGTTAATATTAGAAGAGGCATCCATTGGTTCGGACATGTAAAAAGAATCGAGGAAGAAAGAATTCAAAACTGATATACAACGCGAAAGTAGGTAATGCCGAAGAAGGCGTGCCTACCATGACCAAATTTATGTTTTATCAGAAGGTGATGTCAGGAGCCCTAGGAACTGGCGAGCGTGCATGAGAAGAGCTATGCATGTTAAAAAAATCGGCCAAGTCCGAGTCGGACTCGCGCACGAAGGGTTCCGTACCATTATCTATAAAAACAGCAAAAAAAAACACTTTTGATGTATGGGAGCCCCCTTTAATATTTATTTTATTCTATTTTTTAGTATTTGTTGTTATAGCGGCAACAGAAATACATCATCTGTGAAAATTTCAACTGTCTAACTATCACGGTTCAAGAGATACAGCCTGGTGACAGACGGACGGACGGACGGACGGATGGACGGACGGACAGCGGAGCCTCAGTAATAGGGTTCCGTTTGGGTACGGAACCCTAAAAAGCGAGCGAGGTGTATAAGGAAGAAGGAATTATGTGGCGCTCCGTTCTCTCTGCCTACCTCGCAAGGTATTTGGCGTAAATTTATAGATAGATATTCCATTAAAAACTTTACTAATTAAATTCTTCCTACAACCATTGTTCTCCAAAATGGATATTATGGTTGTTACAAGATACTAAACTGAAATTTATAACAAGGATTAAGCTTCGTAGCTCAATTTATTCGTGTACAAGTGTATGAACTTGCTTTTGAACTATTTGGTAAGTGTTTTTTTAAAGTTTTCTATTATCTCTTGTTGTTTATTTACTTTGCATAAAACATATTGGAATTGGTGTAAACTTATATAGATAATAGCAACCCTTTAAACTAAAACAAACAAAAAGCTTGTTTAGTACTTACGTTGCACATAAGCCAGTGTTTCATCGCAAATAACAATATTTATCTGCAAAATTGTGTTTGAACTATGTTTAATATACTGAAAAATACTAGCGAGTGTTTCGTCGCCAATAACAATATTTACCTGCAAAAAATGTGTTAGAATTATTTTTAATATACTGAAAAATACTAGGCGGTGCTTCATCGCCAACAACAATATTTACCTGCAAAAAATGTGTTAGAATTATTTTAAATATACTGAAAAATACTAGGCGGTGCTTCATCGACAACTGCGAGTGTTTCATCGCCTGCAATAATGTTTACTTGCTAGCTTTTAAAAATATGCTACTTTTATTTTGAATCCACTGATATCCTCTAAGCTCTTAGGATGTAGGGTGAAATAACACAGCAGTACCGCGTTTGCGTATAGGAGTTTGTCGGTGAATTACTGATTTTTATTATGTATTGGTGTAAAGTATTGTATTTCTCAGTAATGGCGCGATAGATCTTTTCTCGCGGAATGCAACAAGACACCGGCTTGGACGAAACGGATTGCTTTATATGTATCGGTTCTTATTAACTTGTCTTCGTAACGGTAGAATGGAAGGACATATTGAGTTTTTGTTCTTATTTGCAGTGAGTTTTGGCACATTGTTCACATAGGAGCGGTCCTCTTCGCAATGCTATTTTAATGATCTGGGAACTGATAAAAGACTTCAGCGATGACATTTCTCTTAAGAGCTTTTGTGTTCTGCGAATGAGCTCGCAGATGATGATAAAGCTCCTGTGGATTTACTGCATTAACAACGGTGTGAAAATGCACAAGATTTGTATCGCAAATATTCGTGTTACGGCAACCGCTGAACAGGACATGTGCTAGTTTGCCATCCAATGTAGTGGAAAAACTTATCATTTTTTTATTCTTATAGTCAATGGGTTGGATAGACAAGTTGAAAATACCGTCCATTTATTTAAGTTTCTTTTCAATCACAAAAAAAATACTACTGGTTGGTTAAGATAAATAGTTTTTTTTATATACGGCGGGAGGCATAAAAGCATACGATCCACCTGATGTAAAGCAGCCACCGTGGCCTACGACCGCTTGCGACATATTAAGTGTCACTCGCGCAATACCACCTCTGCTGCTAACACAACAACTCCTTAGGAGCTTACTGATGAGTTCAATCATTCACAAGAATACAATAATCCTCCAGGGATAATAAGTATTATATATTACAGGGAAAATAAATAAAACACGCGATACTTCCGTTAAAAATTGTTTAATTCAATGTGTAACAATCGCGAAAACCTAAGACAATACAATCCTCCAGGGAGTTATTATTTGGCTGCGGTTTTCTGGATGATGGAGATACTTCCTCAGAACGGACTGCTTTTGCACCATACCTGTATTAGAAACACTCAGGTCAAAACAAACAGACATGTTCGTGCACACAAATCTTTGTCTTATATGGGAAACGAATCCACGATTGCCGGTGTCAAAGAACCGTTACTAACCACTGCGCCACCGAGCTCGTCAAAAATGATTAATTTATAAATCAGCTCAAGTGATCCAGTAATTCAGAAGAAACTAGACCGTAAAATTTTGTTGACATACAATATACGTACTTACTAACCAATACACACACATACAGAGACACTCACTTTGGTCACTCACTAGCTAGCACACTTACTCACTCAACGATATAAACTCGCACACGCAACCACTATTACGATTTCAGATGGCCTTGAGACGATCTACATAGAATCTGAGCAATTACAATAATTTGCCATAAATCCTTTATGGCAAGTTATTGTAATTTGGTTGTATTTTTGACTGTAAAGGATTTCATATTGTTTGCTATTTGTATATGTAAATTTGACTTTCGCAAAATAACGCCTGAATGTATTAACTATTTCAAATTGTTGGCTCTGAAGATAATGGAGAGCTAAAATTGTGTTGTCTTGCAGTATCCGTTTATATATTCGTAATTGTGGCTTTACTTTTATGAGCCATGCTTTTGTTAGTTCAATTTAATAGCGTTCACCCTGTAACGGACCACAATGAAATAACATTGTTGCCGTCACAAATAAAAATAACCTTGCAATCATATGGATATATGTAGTCGAATTATGTATAAATTAACGACTAGGAATGTAGGTGCATCGTTCACTACTTTATTTAATAGGTCATTGTTGTTCATACTTGGTTGGAAGGACGCATCACATAGTGTCCGATTCTCGCTGCCTGCCTCGCGGGCGAGCGGGCGTGATAATATGTTATTGAAGGTATCGCGGCCGTATGCTTAGGAAAAATGTTAACTTGTAAGAGGGTAGACGTATACCAGACGAAGTGGCGTGATATTCTTGAACTACCAATTAGCGCGCGGTTGCTAGTCGTGGATGAAAAGTGTGTCGTGATTCGTAAACAGTATAAGTTACTTAAATGGAACGAAATAGATTCGAATATTGAATGACGAGTTGCTATAGAACATTCTAGAATATTTTGGAAAGAGAGACAGAGATACGCAGAGAGGGGTGAAGAGGCTTGATGGTAGGCGTATGATATAAAAACGGGTGGTTTGTTAGTTCATGGTTTTTTTTGTGTGAAATTTTAAGGTAATAAGACGTATCGATAATTGTTCGTGAAGGGCCTTTTTGTCGGTGTGAATCTCTGGGGTGATAGGCGTATCGCTGATAAATCGCGGAACGGTTCTTTTTATCATTAATTTAAATTTCTTTGTGTTAATATTGTGTTGAGAACGGCATTGAATCTGTGCCTTTGAGCTGCGTAGCGAGATATGGGACAATTAAGTTGTCTAATTGATCGTAACGTTAGGCTTGGGCATGGAATCAATGTAATTGTAGTTAACTTAATATTGAATAACCCGGTGTTTAATATTTCGCTAAAATTCAGGTTGATTGTTCAAATTGTGTGCAGCGTGGCCGAACCTACGGTGCTCAGGCGCCGATGGTGGTAGCGTGGGGCATGTTGAGCAATCAAAATGGCGCGGTTTTGTGATATGCAAATTCTAGGAATTGAAACGTAGCATTATTTGTCCGCGAAGGGGGTTTCTTTTATGGAATTTAACTTCTCGTGTTAATTTTGTTTAAGTATAGCGTTGATTCTTTATCTTGAGCCTTGTGCACGGAATTGGCGGTACATCTGCCGATTTTTGTGACGCTGCGCTGGGATGTTGATTCAATGTGATCGCGGTTAAGTAATTAGGTCATAAATCGGGTTCTAATATTTCATCGGATTTAGTGTTGGTTATTTGACTGTGTTGTACGAAGTGGCCAGAATTCCAAGGGTCACAGACCTTTGAGTATGGCGGCGGTACCTAGTTAACTAACCAACATTGTCAGGCGAGTTCTAACATCGACAATTTGGTTAAATAGGGATTGTGTTATTTCACACTGAAGAAATTTAGCTCTCTTAGGGACGTAACTTCGTAAAAATACGAGATGGATACCTCACGGAGCCTACGAAGTCTCGTATAGAGTAGGAGTAGGAAGCTGGTAAGCTGTGGGACGGGCCAGCGACTGATTTTGCCCTTAAAGGGATCAGTTACGTCTCCCAGGTGCTTGGGTTCGCGAGCTTTCAAAGTGGTAGGAGCTCGTCGAAGTGAATTCCGTCCAGCGTATGCGGGCCATGGAGATTGATCGCAACCCAACCATACTGGTCTCATTTATTTATATATGTATATATACACACACATTTATTTCCTCTGTTAGGAGTCATGGTTCGCGTCCCAATTAGGTTAGAACCATGACGTACACACAGTTATAGACAATAGACAAAGTCGAGGCTAACTACCTTGCATACCCTAGTTTCAATTAGCAAATCCACATTGCACATCGTTGATTTGGGCTTAGCCACCTTATACATCACACGTTTAACGTAATACAAACTCAAGAAGTCATTTTACACGAGTATCTTAGATTAGATATTGTAGGTACACATTTTATTAAGATCTAGTTAGGAGTTAGGTAGGTAGTCGTGATGAATATACGCGTTAGTTAACATACAGCGTGGTAGGCGCGTCAGACGACATTTATAGGGACAGTAGGTACAATTACTGATTAGTTCTTAAGCTAATCGCGACGTGCGTGATAGGTAGCAAGCGGTTACGCTAAGCGGTCGAATCAAGGGTTTCGTTCGGTAAAACGTCCGGGTGATCATATTATCCTACGGCGCGATGTTAGTACCTTTGCGGTGAGAATAAAGGAGTACGAGGGTAGGGCGTCGCGAGAATAGGCTAATATTTTAGTGGTTGTAGAGTCACGGTGGTGGGCAATAAATAATAGGCTGCATGTGTCTAGATAAAGTGTAGTCTCGGGGCCTGCAACTTAATTATAACATAGATATGCAGGTAGCCTGATTCTATGTTCATTGCATACTTCAAATTATTATTTTACCTCCTGACTGTGGTTACGAGTCGAAAGACATTTGGCTTAGAGATAAATAGTCGAATCTTTTTGAGGGTTACATGTTCAGAGCTCTAAGGGTGCTTTATTCTGGTCCGCCGATAGTTTATACGTGACTGCTAAATTAAAGTAGTATATTAGCCAGAATGTAACACTCTCCCTCATGTGTCGTTGACGAGCGGCGATGAGCTAACACGCCAGAGTCTCCCGGACTAGTTAACACAACCAACGGTTTACATTAACGCTTTACCGTGAGACTATGTAGTTCCTTGAGGAAATGCGACGTCTGAGTTCGTTGGTGACCCCGGGTGTCTAAAGTACGCCTAGCGAAACAGCAAAGTCTGTCGTGTCGGGAGTCTACTGGACGGCGAGGACTTGTAGTTTCTGGGGAGCAATACAATACCCGCGTTGAAGGGGGCGTTCGAGCGTCTGGTGATGCTGAGCGAAACAGGTTATGCTGTCGTGCCGGGTTCCTCAGTACGACAAGGGTTCCTCACCTGAAGCGTTATAAGCCTTGTAGAGACAACCTTGCAGTAGTTTAAGACGATCAAATGTTGGACGGTTCGGTCACAGTCAGAGTACCTATTTATTAATATACAAAACCAGCTTAATGCTTACCAATTAATAGTAAAGTAGTATAAACATTTAAGTGAATTTCATGTTTTATATAGCCCAACCTAAGTGAACACTTTGTAGATTTATAAATATTAATCTGCTCATTTGCGATTCATGCGAACTGGAAGACATTCGGTTTAGAGAAATTAGTCTAATCAGTTTTGTTTGTTACATGTTCAGAGCTCAAGGAGTGCTTTATTCTGGTCAGCCGATAAGTTTTATTCGTGGTTGCTATTTTTAACGTAGTATATTCGCCAGAATGTATCACTCTCCCTCATGTGTCGTTGTCGAGCGGCGATGAGTTAACCCGCCTGAGTCTCCAGGACTAGTTAACACAACCAGCGGTTTCTATTAACGCTTTACCGTGAAACTATGTAGTTCCTTGAGGAAATGCGACGTCTGAGTTCGTTGGTGACCCCGGGTGTCTAAAGTACGCCTAGCGAAACAGCAAAGTCTGTCGTGTCGGGAGTCTACTGGACGGCGAGGACTTGTAGTTTCTGGGGAGCAATACAATACCCGCGTTGAAGGGGGCGTTCGAGCGTCTGGTGATGCTGAGCGAAACAGGTTATGCTGTCGTGCCGGGTTCCTCAGTACGACAAGGGTTCTTCACCTGAAGCGTTATAAGCCATGTAGAGTCAACCTCGCGGTCGTTAAAGTCAACCGAATGTCGGACAGGACAATTGAACTGCTTTTAAGACTTAACCTTAATACTCATTATTGATTTCACTAGTCTGGCGGCTTTGCGTTCGGTCAGATTTAGCCTAAACAGTTAGAGCAATATCCCGAAGTAACACACTGCAAATACCGTTACCAAACTTACTAACGTCTCTCAAGTGAGGAGACTTCACTACTGCCGGAAGAGCAGAAAACTTTACTTGATTAATTGTTGTCTATATTATTTAGAAGTCTGGGCAATAGACCCCGTGTAACAGTGGTGACTGAGAAAAGCGCCTGGCTGCTACCTTACAAGACTGACGAATGTATAGATGACGCTCACAGTACATTTTATTATAAACAAATACGTTATCTGTGGACCCAACTGAGGGATTTGCCTTATTTGTAATAACTGATAGCGGTGGCATAGTGGTGATTTGACCGATTGCAATTCAGTTAGATTGTGCTCAAATAACCTTATACAATCTTTATGTTCAGCTAGCGGACGAGAAGTTTAATACTTGTATTATTGTAAATTGATGCTTGCTTTAAAATTGAAAAAAATCAAACTAGTGATGGTTGAAATTGTAGAATTTGATATAGTGAATATTATCTAAAGTAGTTCGGAAAAGGAAAATCAGGAACATAGGTGGTTCTGGGGAAGGACCCATGTGATTATTCCTAAATTGCCTCAGATAAATTTAAAATTACAAAACAAATTTAATAAAAGACTGAGATGTCGTTAGTTAAATTGTAAGAACAATTTTCTCATACTCACATATGTTACATACTCGTAAGATCAACGAGATGAATTGGGAATGGTCAGATGGAGGGGTGTTGTAGGCGGTCCTTCTTTTTCCTGCTTCTCCTTTTCACATATAGTGGGAGTGTTCTCTATGTTATGGTTGCATTCAGAGTAGTACATAGGGCGAACACTAGCATTCTCCAGTTACATAAAATTAACCGTAGGTAATATGCCACTGCCCCGCGAGACTAGCGCGAGCCAGAGCGTTCTCTATCTTATATTTGAGCTCTAAATTGAATATAGGTTGCTTACTAACCTTCCTCTTTTATATCAATTAATATAGAATATATGCCACTGCCCGAGGGGCTAGCGCAAGCAAGAGTGTTCTCTGTCTTATAATTGATTTCTAAATAGAATCTTGGTGGTGGGAACTAACATTATCTCACTACCGAAAATAACTATAGCCTGCCTAGTCATCGCCTTACGGAACCGTTAACTTGAACTGAACATCGAGATAGTAACAACATTCATTCTCACTACAAAGTGACTCCATAGGTTATTTCGCCACGGCCTTGTGAGTCCGATAGGAGCTGCGGTGTAAACAATCTAATCTTATACTTAATTCTGATTCGAATGTTGATGAGGAGTATAAATGCCTACTACATCGATAGCTAAACTATAGCTAAATCTAGGAGACTTACGTTCTAATTCTGAGGGTTCTCTTAAGATTCTAAAGTCCCTGCCTAGTGATAGGATATCATTAAATCAATTACAGTGTTATATGAATATGCATAGACATTAGTTATAATCCAATCAACGTCTAACTACGAGGGTCATCCGATTCTTCAGAATTTCCTTTGGTACGCGCGTCCACCTGTCAGAATGCTGGTCCTAAGCAATAAAGAACCAATCAAAATCCGATAGGGTGCGGTACAATTCTAACAGTCCAATTGAGATAGAGTGGTAAAGAAAAGCACACATTAAATCTTTGATATTTTATAATTTCCCCAAGCTAAGTAACCTAAACGTGGAGCGGACGATTGGATCTTCACATATATAAACATATTGAGTAGAGACAGGAAGATAACCTTAGGGAATAGTTACTCTTTAAAGTACTGCGGTGCTACGTTATTTAGGAAGCTTAACTGGTAGGGTTCTCGAATTGCTTAGTCATCTCAGCCACGAAAAGGACTCTGGGTTGCTGCTCACAATGTAGTTGCCACTAAAACGATCACTGCCAATAATTTAACTTGAGGGTCGACGTGACACAGTCCGAGACACCTAATTAATAAGTTTAGTTAAGTAGATTGATTTTTAGGTCAAGAAATAGTTACAATTAAAATCAGGGATTCTAGTACATATTTCGTCAATACACGAGTGGTAGTTCAGGTAAAGATTAGATACAGGAGTAGTTATGTGCGGGGTAAGGAGGTAGATAAACAAATTACTATGTTCAATACATGAACAGTTCTCAGTAGATATATTTCTATAAGAGTGGGGTTCACATAGGTAGGACCATTATATATATAAGTTAATAAACAAATAAAAGGAAACAGGAGGGTGAGACATATAAAGGTAGAATATAATATTATATAGAGTAGCTTTGTACTTAACATAAGTAGAGACATAATGTAGACGGGGTGGTAAGATGGAAATGAGTTAAGTAGTTAACACTAGAAGGCGGGGTTTAGTAGTACATAGGTACCTAGTCAGATATATATTTAAGCTATTTATATATAAGTAGTAATTAGAGTCTCCCCTCTGTAGCGCATAAATAAATAAGCAAAAAAATACATAAATAAAACAAACAAAAATAATATAATAAGAGTTAGGAAGGGGTGGGGTAGTTACAATGTGGAAGCCGTGACCAGGATATTCAAAATTGCATCTTAACTTAGAATGAGAATAAATGAAAATTAGGTAAACTAGGTTATTAGAGTTGGTAGTTTAAATCGGTATTTATTCATCTAAATTAGGCTGTCTCGGGGGGTCATGTCGGCCACAATTTGTTGCCGCGAAAATGGATAGTGTCTTGAGTGACTAAGCATATGAGAAGTATTGATCTATAGAAAATTAGTGCGTGAGGTGTCTTGAGTAAGTGCTGTTAGGTTGCCGCGTAGTCTGTTGAATGATCAGCATCTTCCGTTGTCTCGTGTCTGCACGTGGATTATCTGCAAAAAGTTGAATTCATTGTATCAGGTTATGAAGGAAACATAGTGTAAAGAAATGATACAGGGAAATTGTGAAAACGTAGATAGTATTAAATCAAGTTATCCAAATAGAATCAAGTTAGTGGTAAAATCTCCGGATAACCATCAGGTGCATTTAGTATTACATTCAAAATATAATTGTTAAATAGTAACAAGAAATAAACATCAGGCTTGTGGAAAAAATGATTGAGACGAGGAAATTGAAATTTTGAATTAATTTAATACATAATAAGGCATACATAATAATTGATTAAAGAGGTTGTATTGTAATAGGCAGTTGAGCATACTTATTAACTTCCACATAACAGTTAGGTTAGGAGACATAAATTAGATAGCAAACAATAACAATGAGAAAATTGTAATATTAGTAGCATATTGGTACAGTCTCAAATAGGTGTATTAAAGTAAATACATAGTTAAGGCTATCTATATAATAGTTATATCATCAGAGTATTAAATTAAAATTGCATACTTACTTCAGTAAAATGATGTTGATTGATGAGTTGCGTTGACTCTAGTAGGCATATGGTGACAGGTAGATAGAATTTCAAGCGATCAGGTAGAATTTCATTATGTGAGTGAATTAGCGCTTGAATGGTCGATTAAATCTGAAAGAGTTAGTATTGCTGAGTGAGAGGTTTATATGAATCTAAGGTAACATGCGTCTCAGGGCCAAGGTTATGGGGTCGTAGAGCTAACGGTTAAATAGTTGGTCGGTTGTTACATCCTTAGGTACATAAAACAACAATAATGTAAATTAAAATGCAACACATTAATAAGTGTACAAAGGCGGACTTATTCCTATAAGGAAGCTGTTCCAGTCAACCGTTGAGTGTCTAATAGGAACTTAGTAGCGAGTAGTGCGGCTATATAACATAAACAAACTAGATCAGTATAATAATAAACAAAGTAGTGAGGTTTCCATAAAGACATGTATATGTTTTGGGTAAATAGGTTAGAAGGTTAGGACAAACCGTTGTTGTATAGATTATTAAACTCAAGAGAATATGGTTAAATGATACGAACTACAAGTCAAAACACATAAGTAGGGGTATAAATAAAACTTACTAATTGTAGTTAGCGCAGGAATCCGGTACGGAACTAAGTTGTAAAGCGAGTCTCTGTAGGTTACAAGCGCACGGAATGGCGTTTTGTTTCCTCTTAGCACCTCACGTTGTCTCCCTAGGACGGCGAGGGGTTTGATTGTGCTTGAGAAGAATTGTCATAAATCTCGGACCACCACAACATAAATTAGTACATTTGTTGTTCCGTGGTTAAATAGCCTGAAAATTATAAATATCAACTCTTAACTTTCACAACTTCATTAACATAAATTAAATAGGATTACTATTAACGTGAAATTATTCAAAGTTTATTAGTTGGGCTAGTCTGCTTTGCAACTATCGATGGGCTACGGTGACTGCTTACTGTCGTACAGGCCGTATGCATCATAATGGTATAGTGGTAGGTAAATGTGATTAGGTTCCTTAAGTCTTATTAGCAAAGAGCACTAGATGTGTATAAGGTTAGATAGTGTATGGTTATTAGTTCAAATTGAGTAATTGATTGAAACTTAATTCGACAATGTTAATTCAAAGGGTTTCACTTTCATTGGATTCTTAGAGATTTTGTTGTATTCACTAGTGTGTGACTAGATTAATAGTTGCCTTAGATAAGTTAAAGAGTAGGTACTATTGAATTCTCCACATACAAAATATCTGGAAGTTAATTTAAAGACTACTGAAGGGAAATAATGTACAATACATAAAGATAACATGTTAACTAGTAGGATTTGTTGTTAGAATCGGTCTTAGGACTAGCACTGTTCTAACAAAATCACTTACTTATACATATACTGAAAGAACATTGTTTATAAACTAAGGTTATAATGTAGGAAAGTTTAAGTTTTATGGAAGTACTATGTTAAATGTGTATGCTTGAACGATATTATGATAATATGATATGATATGCACGTGAAAACTAAACAACTAGTCTCTAAATGGTTACAATTAGTTACGTATACACGGTTCTAAAGGGTAAATAAAAGTGGACAGGCCGGTTAAATAAGTTGACTAGTTGAGTATGTAAATTGGTATTTACCTTTAGCTGCTTTATATACGCAATAACAATGATGACAATCCTCGTAGGTTACGTGTAAATAACTTTCACTTGTTAGCATCATGATTCACGAACAAAATGTTCTACGCTAGGTTCTACGCGGTAATTTCATAGAGTCGTTCTTCTTCTTAGTTGTAGTTGTTGGCTTTCAGTTGTACATTAAATGATAGGGCTGGCTAGGATTTATTCGGAGAAGGATTATTTGTACATTAATTATTATTCATAGTTCATATACTAAGATAATTTATAAGATAGGAAAGGAAAGTGAGATGAACAAATGAAATAAATGGGTGAATGAATTTTATATCGATGAATGGTAGGTCAAGAATTTTCTCATACTCTCTCATACGATTTCATACTCGGTTTTGGGATTTGAGCATGCGGAATTGCATAAAATAAGCTAGATGGGGGGTCGGGTTCTCGTTTATGGAATGTTATTAAAATAATTGAATGCGGATTTTGTGATTAGGACTAAAGATTGTTCGAAGTACTTGAAATGTTTTGAAATAAAATAAGCAAGATAGGGGGGTCGAGTCCTCGTGGTTTATTTAGGATAGTCTGTTGTAGAAACAAACGTTCCCAACCTTACGTGGTGGGGACCCATGTTAACTAGAAATCAATAATTAGTGTCTAGCCAGGTTATAACACGGAATTAGCTCGGTTGATTTACTTCGGTTCACGGAATTCCTTAAGTATTCAAGTCGCTCGTTGTATAAGTGTGATAGAATTAGGATATTGTCTTGAGATGTACAGAACCTCACTACCTTCGTGGCGTCAAGTAGAATAGTGAAGGTAGAGTGATTCTGTTTAAGGTAGAGAGTGAAACAGTGACGTGAGAACGACGGTGAAAATTTGAATATTAGAAGTTTTGTTGGAACCAGTGTGAATATACGATGGAGAGACCAAGTCGTAAGAGAAGAGCGCCGGTTAGATATAGTGGTGTAAATAGTAGTGAAGAACATTTTATAGATAATAGTGGGAATACCAATTCATCAACGGTATCGGAATTGGGAGAGATGCCTTTGCGGAATAATATTCAAGAGAATACACTAGAAACGCACGCCGTGCGAACGAAACGACGTAAAGTAATACAAAAAGAAATCGGTAGAACTAAGGAGGGATCTAGGGTGTTGTTAAATAATTTAAGTAAAACCCTAGGAGCTTTGGCTAGGAAGGTAAATTTATTAAGCGAAGATGTAAGGAAAGTTCGCAAGGGTAACGAGGAGATTAGCACAAATCATGTAACTACTTTGGATAAGGCGTCGGAAATGCCGCATACGACTAGAGCCAGAGAAGGGAGCAACGGTCGGGATAATGGATTGATTGATAATGAAATGCTAGAAGTGTTGCCAACACAGAGTAAATCTATAAATTATAATATCAGGAATATTAGTTTCGAAAAACCAAAATTTGAAGATAAGAATGACACACATCCAGTTACCTTCCTGGAAGATCTAGATACGTATTTAGGAAAAGTTGGACATGAAGGCAAGGAATTGGAATTAATATTGGAATGTTTGCAAGGAGGAGCGAGAGACTGGGCTAGGATCTACAAGGGTCGTTGGAAGGCTTTGCAGGACTTCAAGTTGGACTTTTTGGCCACTTATTGGGGAGAAAAGGAACAAAATGAGTTGAGGCGCGAAATAGTACAGGGAACTTGGAATCGTGGAGAGTCTCCCACCATGTTAGGGCATTTTTTGAGACTGACGGGACAAGCTCAAATGTTAAGCTTTAAGATTCCGGAAAAGCAATTAATAGCGGACATAATTAGGCAATTTCCTAAATACATCCAACAAGGGTGGTATACTTCGAACCCGGGAAATTTAATCGAGACAGCGGAATTTTTGAGAAAAATGGATGACATAGGGCGTCAGGAAAATTCGACAACCCCTGGCCTAGGAAGGAATAAGGAATTAGGAAAAAGGAAAGGGAAATATAAGCGCCATCACCGGAATTGGGAGACACCACTAGGGAATCATGAACCAGTGGGACAATTACGACCGGGGCCGAGTAATGCTGAGGTAGCTGTAAAAGAACCAGTAGGGTTAAAACTGAAGGAAGTTGAGAGGAGGGTCCCCGATTCAGTTTCAATTACAGAAAACGATGCGTTAAATACTATGATAAAGAAGGGGTGGTGGTTAGGTCGGAAAGGGGTTGTAAGGGTTTTAGAAATTTTGTTAGAGTCGCTTTTGGAAGAGAATAACCTAAGTACAGTTCAGAGTAAATTAGATGAGGAGATTAGCGAGGGGGTGAACTTGGGCGTATTGACCGAAAATAGACAGAAGGAACAGTTAATGGTATTAATTGATAAAAATAAAAGATTATACTCTTCTAAGCTAGGGAGGGCAAATTGTTATCAACATGAGATAATCCTGAACTCTCAGACGCCAGTTATAAGAAAAAATTATCCAGTGCCATATGCGTATAGGGGAAAGGTCGAGGGAAAGTTAAGAGAAATGGAAGCACAAGGAATCATCAGTAGGTCATCCACACCGTATTGTAATCCGTTAACCGTCACTTTAGAGCAGGATGAATCCGTAAGGGTATTATTAGATGTTAGGGAAATTAACAAGTATCTGATTGCCGAGACAGAGAAACCGCCATTGCAAATAGACGTTATGAACTCGTTTCACGGAGCTAATTACATTAGTACTTTAGATTTAAATAATGCCTACTTTCAAATACCACTTACGCAAAATAGCAAGAGATATACGGGGTTCACATTCAATGGAAAATCTTATGTCTATAATGTGTTACCGCAGGGGTTGAAAACATCGGTGGGGAGTTTTACCAGAGCTATGGACTTAATATTGGGGCCTGAAGTTAGAGACTTTTGTGTAAACTGTTTAGACAATTTAGCCATTATTTCGACAGGAACTTTTGAACGTCATTTAGAACATTTAAATATAGTCATGGGTAAGCTGTTAGCGGCAGGGTTAACGTGTAATCTTGAGAAATGCAAATTTTTCTGCGATGAAGTGCAAATGTTGGGCTATAGCATTTCTATCCGGGGACTGAAAGCAGACCCAAACAAGGTTACCGCTATTCAAGAGTTCCCTATACCTAAAAAGGTAAGACAAGTAAGGGCTTTTCTAGGGTTGTGTAGATTCTATCGGGGATTTATACCGGATTATACTAAGCAGACAAAGCCATTAAATGATTTATTAAGAAAACGGCATTTTTGGACGTGGGGAAAAGGAGAGCAGCAGGCCTTTGAAAAAATAAAATCCTTGTTCATAAACCCTATACTAATGCCACGTCCCGACTTCATTAAACCATACTATTTACAAACGGACAGTTCTGGAGTAGGATTGGCAGGTGTGTTATATCAGATAGGCTGTAATGACGACATGAAGATTGTAGGGTTTCATAGCAAGGCATTGAGGGGCTCGCAGTTGAATTGGTCAATAACAGAGCAGGAATTTTATTCAATAATATGTTGTCTCGGAAAATTTGAAAGTTATTTAAGGGGGACTAAGGTTATAATTAGAACGAACCATGAGGCTTTAGCCTTTAGGAATTCCTGTAAGTTGTATAACGCCAGAGTAACTAAATGGTTTAGTTATTTAGAGAATTTCGATTATGAAATATGTAGAACATATTAAAGGGAGGTAAATTCAATACAATACATTTGTCAAAATAGTACTGTTGGATTGGAGCTGAATCGGGAACTAAAAGGGCGGAGTATAATTAAGAACCGTAGTTAAAAAGGTTATTAGAAGGTAAAAATTAGAATTGTTAGAGTATAGATTACATAATTAATTGTATATTAGATAGTTAATTGTATATTAGATACTATGTAAGTAAACTGTAGGTTAGATTTGATTGTTAAAATGTTGAGTAAATTGTGAATTAGAATTGATTGGTAAAATTATAAACCGTTATCTTGTGTATAGATAAAGGTTAATTGTATAGCTACTAGGAAGTAATTGTAGACTTTAACATTAAAGTAATATGGAGGGGAAAACAGGGAATTTAGGTGGTTCTGGGGAGAGACTCATGTGATGGTTCCGAAATTGTCTCAGATAAATATAAGAATACAAAACCAAATCTAAGACGGAGAAACCGTTAAATAAATTGTACGAAAGTTTCTCATATATTTCACACTCGTAAAATCAACGAGATGAATTGGGAATTGTCAGATGGAGGGGAGTGTCGGCGGTCTCTCTCTTCCCTTTTTTCTCTTTTTTTTTTCATATATAGTCCTAAAATGTAACCAAATGTCGTGGTGATGATGGCGAGTGGTTGCGTAAACGTTAGATTGAGAAACTAAAACTTTAAAATAAGCTATATCTATTCTATTCTATATCGTGCAGAGACGAGAGAATGGTGCTTGACTGATTACGTGGATAATTAGACTAGATCATAGAGGGTTTAGGAGAATTTTAAAATAATGATGGACATTAAGCGGTAGGTGATTCTCTAAACTAAAGATCAAGCTCGGATACTTAGAAAGTTGGTAGTCAAAGTCGAGGTTGAGAGTTAAGTGGAATGAGGTGGAGTTATTTTTATTTGTACTGAAATAAAATTGAAGGGAAAACTTTGCTCCGGTTTAGTTTCACACACCTGTACAAAGTTTTGGGGTCGATTGTAACGGACCACAATGAAATAACATTGTTGCCGTCACAAATAAAAATAACCTTGCAATCATATGGATATATGTAGTCGAATTATGTATAAATTAACGACTAGGAATGTAGGTGCATCGTTCACTACTTTATTTAATAGGTCATTGTTGTTCATACTTGGTTGGAAGGACGCATCACATAGTGTCCGATTCTCGCTGCCTGCCTCGCGGGCGAGCGGGCGTGATAATATGTTATTGAAGGTATCGCGGCCGTATGCTTAGGAAAAATGTTAACTTGTAAGAGGGTAGACGTATACCAGACGAAGTGGCGTGATATTCTTGAACTACCAATTAGCGCGCGGTTGCTAGTCGTGGATGAAAAGTGTGTCGTGATTCGTAAACAGTATAAGTTACTTAAATGGAACGAAATAGATTCGAATATTGAATGACGAGTTGCTATAGAACATTCTAGAATATTTTGGAAAGAGAGACAGAGATACGCAGAGAGGGGTGAAGAGGCTTGATGGTAGGCGTATGATATAAAAACGGGTGGTTTGTTAGTTCATGGTTTTTTTTGTGTGAAATTTTAAGGTAATAAGACGTATCGATAATTGTTCGTGAAGGGCCTTTTTGTCGGTGTGAATCTCTGGGGTGATAGGCGTATCGCTGATAAATCGCGGAACGGTTCTTTTTATCATTAATTTTAATTTCTTTGTGTTAATATTGTGTTGAGAACGGCATTGAATCTGTGCCTTTGAGCTGCGTAGCGAGATATGGGACAATTAAGTTGTCTAATTGATCGTAACGTTAGGCTTGGGCATGGAATCAATGTAATTGTAGTTAACTTAATATTGAATAACCCGGTGTTTAATATTTCGCTAAAATTCAGGTTGATTGTTCAAATTGTGTGCAGCGTGGCCGAACCTACGGTGCTCAGGCGCCGATGGTGGTAGCGTGGGGCATGTTGAGCAATCAAAATGGCGCGGTTTTGTGATATGCAAATTCTAGGAATTGAAACGTAGCATTATTTGTCCGCGAAGGGGGTTTCTTTTATGGAATTTAACTTCTCGTGTTAATTTTGTTTAAGTATAGCGTTGATTCTTTATCTTGAGCCTTGTGCACGGAATTGGCGGTACATCTGCCGATTTTTGTGACGCTGCGCTGGGATGTTGATTCAATGTGATCGCGGTTAAGTAATTAGGTCATAAATCGGGTTCTAATATTTCATCGGATTTAGTGTTGGTTATTTGACTGTGTTGTACGAAGTGGCCAGAATTCCAAGGGTCACAGACCTTTGAGTATGGCGGCGGTACCTAGTTAACTAACCAACATTGTCAGGCGAGTTCTAACATCGACAATTTGGTTAAATAGGGATTGTGTTATTTCACACTGAAGAAATTTAGCTCTCTTAGGGACGTAACTTCGTAAAAATACGAGATGGATACCTCACGGAGCCTACGAAGTCTCGTATAGAGTAGGAGTAGGAAGCTGGTAAGCTGTGGGACGGGCCAGCGACTGATTTTGCCCTTAAAGGGATCAGTTACGTCTCCCAGGTGCTTGGGTTCGCGAGCTTTCAAAGTGGTAGGAGCTCGTCGAAGTGAATTCCGTCCAGCGTATGCGGGCCATGGAGATTGATCGCAACCCAACCATACTGGTCTCATTTATTTATATATGTATATATACACACACATTTATTTCCTCTGTTAGGAGTCATGGTTCGCGTCCCAATTAGGTTAGAACCATGACGTACACACAGTTATAGACAATAGACAAAGTCGAGGCTAACTACCTTGCATACCCTAGTTTCAATTAGCAAATCCACATTGCACATCGTTGATTTGGGCTTAGCCACCTTATACATCACACGTTTAACGTAATACAAACTCAAGAAGTCATTTTACACGAGTATCTTAGATTAGATATTGTAGGTACACATTTTATTAAGATCTAGTTAGGAGTTAGGTAGGTAGTCGTGATGAATATACGCGTTAGTTAACATACAGCGTGGTAGGCGCGTCAGACGACATTTATAGGGACAGTAGGTACAATTACTGATTAGTTCTTAAGCTAATCGCGACGTGCGTGATAGGTAGCAAGCGGTTACGCTAAGCGGTCGAATCAAGGGTTTCGTTCGGTAAAACGTCCGGGTGATCATATTATCCTACGGCGCGATGTTAGTACCTTTGCGGTGAGAATAAAGGAGTACGAGGGTAGGGCGTCGCGAGAATAGGCTAATATTTTAGTGGTTGTAGAGTCACGGTGGTGGGCAATAAATAATAGGCTGCATGTGTCTAGATAAAGTGTAGTCTCGGGGCCTGCAACTTAATTATAACATAGATATGCAGGTAGCCTGATTCTATGTTCATTGCATACTTCAAATTATTATTTTACCTCCTGACTGTGGTTACGAGTCGAAAGACATTTGGCTTAGAGATAAATAGTCGAATCTTTTTGAGGGTTACATGTTCAGAGCTCTAAGGGTGCTTTATTCTGGTCCGCCGATAGTTTATACGTGACTGCTAAATTAAAGTAGTATATTAGCCAGAATGTAACACTCTCCCTCATGTGTCGTTGACGAGCGGCGATGAGCTAACACGCCAGAGTCTCCCGGACTAGTTAACACAACCAACGGTTTACATTAACGCTTTACCGTGAGACTATGTAGTTCCTTGAGGAAATGCGACGTCTGAGTTCGTTGGTGACCCCGGGTGTCTAAAGTACGCCTAGCGAAACAGCAAAGTCTGTCGTGTCGGGAGTCTACTGGACGGCGAGGACTTGTAGTTTCTGGGGAGCAATACAATACCCGCGTTGAAGGGGGCGTTCGAGCGTCTGGTGATGCTGAGCGAAACAGGTTATGCTGTCGTGCCGGGTTCCTCAGTACGACAAGGGTTCCTCACCTGAAGCGTTATAAGCCTTGTAGAGACAACCTTGCAGTAGTTTAAGACGATCAAATGTTGGACGGTTCGGTCACAGTCAGAGTACCTATTTATTAATATACAAAACCAGCTTAATGCTTACCAATTAATAGTAAAGTAGTATAAACATTTAAGTGAATTTCATGTTTTATATAGCCCAACCTAAGTGAACACTTTGTAGATTTATAAATATTAATCTGCTCATTTGCGATTCATGCGAACTGGAAGACATTCGGTTTAGAGAAATTAGTCTAATCAGTTTTGTTTGTTACATGTTCAGAGCTCAAGGAGTGCTTTATTCTGGTCAGCCGATAAGTTTTATTCGTGGTTGCTATTTTTAACGTAGTATATTCGCCAGAATGTATCACTCTCCCTCATGTGTCGTTGTCGAGCGGCGATGAGTTAACCCGCCTGAGTCTCCAGGACTAGTTAACACAACCAGCGGTTTCTATTAACGCTTTACCGTGAAACTATGTAGTTCCTTGAGGAAATGCGACGTCTGAGTTCGTTGGTGACCCCGGGTGTCTAAAGTACGCCTAGCGAAACAGCAAAGTCTGTCGTGTCGGGAGTCTACTGGACGGCGAGGACTTGTAGTTTCTGGGGAGCAATACAATACCCGCGTTGAAGGGGGCGTTCGAGCGTCTGGTGATGCTGAGCGAAACAGGTTATGCTGTCGTGCCGGGTTCCTCAGTACGACAAGGGTTCTTCACCTGAAGCGTTATAAGCCATGTAGAGTCAACCTCGCGGTCGTTAAAGTCAACCGAATGTCGGACAGGACAATTGAACTGCTTTTAAGACTTAACCTTAATACTCATTATTGATTTCACTAGTCTGGCGGCTTTGCGTTCGGTCAGATTTAGCCTAAACAGTTAGAGCAATATCCCGAAGTAACACACTGCAAATACCGTTACCAAACTTACTAACGTCTCTCAAGTGAGGAGACTTCACTACTGCCGGAAGAGCAGAAAACTTTACTTGATTAATTGTTGTCTATATTATTTAGAAGTCTGGGCAATAGACCCCGTGTAACAGTGGTGACTGAGAAAAGCGCCTGGCTGCTACCTTACAAGACTGACGAATGTATAGATGACGCTCACAGTACATTTTATTATAAACAAATACGTTATCTGTGGACCCAACTGAGGGATTTGCCTTATTTGTAATAACTGATAGCGGTGGCATAGTGGTGATTTGACCGATTGCAATTCAGTTAGATTGTGCTCAAATAACCTTATACAATCTTTATGTTCAGCTAGCGGACGAGAAGTTTAATACTTGTATTATTGTAAATTGATGCTTGCTTTAAAATTGAAAAAAATCAAACTAGTGATGGTTGAAATTGTAGAATTTGATATAGTGAATATTATCTAAAGTAGTTCGGAAAAGGAAAATCAGGAACATAGGTGGTTCTGGGGAAGGACCCATGTGATTATTCCTAAATTGCCTCAGATAAATTTAAAATTACAAAACAAATTTAATAAAAGACTGAGATGTCGTTAGTTAAATTGTAAGAACAATTTTCTCATACTCACATATGTTACATACTCGTAAGATCAACGAGATGAATTGGGAATGGTCAGATGGAGGGGTGTTGTAGGCGGTCCTTCTTTTTCCTGCTTCTCCTTTTCACATATAGTGGGAGTGTTCTCTATGTTATGGTTGCATTCAGAGTAGTACATAGGGCGAACACTAGCATTCTCCAGTTACATAAAATTAACCGTAGGTAATATGCCACTGCCCCGCGAGACTAGCGCGAGCCAGAGCGTTCTCTATCTTATATTTGAGCTCTAAATTGAATATAGGTTGCTTACTAACCTTCCTCTTTTATATCAATTAATATAGAATATATGCCACTGCCCGAGGGGCTAGCGCAAGCAAGAGTGTTCTCTGTCTTATAATTGATTTCTAAATAGAATCTTGGTGGTGGGAACTAACATTATCTCACTACCGAAAATAACTATAGCCTGCCTAGTCATCGCCTTACGGAACCGTTAACTTGAACTGAACATCGAGATAGTAACAACATTCATTCTCACTACAAAGTGACTCCATAGGTTATTTCGCCACGGCCTTGTGAGTCCGATAGGAGCTGCGGTGTAAACAATCTAATCTTATACTTAATTCTGATTCGAATGTTGATGAGGAGTATAAATGCCTACTACATCGATAGCTAAACTATAGCTAAATCTAGGAGACTTACGTTCTAATTCTGAGGGTTCTCTTAAGATTCTAAAGTCCCTGCCTAGTGATAGGATATCATTAAATCAATTACAGTGTTATATGAATATGCATAGACATTAGTTATAATCCAATCAACGTCTAACTACGAGGGTCATCCGATTCTTCAGAATTTCCTTTGGTACGCGCGTCCACCTGTCAGAATGCTGGTCCTAAGCAATAAAGAACCAATCAAAATCCGATAGGGTGCGGTACAATTCTAACAGTCCAATTGAGATAGAGTGGTAAAGAAAAGCACACATTAAATCTTTGATATTTTATAATTTCCCCAAGCTAAGTAACCTAAACGTGGAGCGGACGATTGGATCTTCACATATATAAACATATTGAGTAGAGACAGGAAGATAACCTTAGGGAATAGTTACTCTTTAAAGTACTGCGGTGCTACGTTATTTAGGAAGCTTAACTGGTAGGGTTCTCGAATTGCTTAGTCATCTCAGCCACGAAAAGGACTCTGGGTTGCTGCTCACAATGTAGTTGCCACTAAAACGATCACTGCCAATAATTTAACTTGAGGGTCGACGTGACACAGTCCGAGACACCTAATTAATAAGTTTAGTTAAGTAGATTGATTTTTAGGTCAAGAAATAGTTACAATTAAAATCAGGGATTCTAGTACATATTTCGTCAATACACGAGTGGTAGTTCAGGTAAAGATTAGATACAGGAGTAGTTATGTGCGGGGTAAGGAGGTAGATAAACAAATTACTATGTTCAATACATGAACAGTTCTCAGTAGATATATTTCTATAAGAGTGGGGTTCACATAGGTAGGACCATTATATATATAAGTTAATAAACAAATAAAAGGAAACAGGAGGGTGAGACATATAAAGGTAGAATATAATATTATATAGAGTAGCTTTGTACTTAACATAAGTAGAGACATAATGTAGACGGGGTGGTAAGATGGAAATGAGTTAAGTAGTTAACACTAGAAGGCGGGGTTTAGTAGTACATAGGTACCTAGTCAGATATATATTTAAGCTATTTATATATAAGTAGTAATTAGAGTCTCCCCTCTGTAGCGCATAAATAAATAAGCAAAAAAATACATAAATAAAACAAACAAAAATAATATAATAAGAGTTAGGAAGGGGTGGGGTAGTTACAACCCTAATGGTCGCAATGTGACCGTAATTATTATTGAAATTTCGAGGGAAATGTATACGAATTTACATACTCACAACGCTTTTCTAATGTTTACAATTTTTATTTTTTATCAAATCTCCCCAGGAGCCACAATAATTAAAAAAAAAGAGTGTGTTTTAGACCACACGACTGAAGTGAAACTGCGTCTTCGATATACAATTCGCAGTAATTATTATGCTTCATTAGGTCTATTTACACAAGTGTAACAAAATTAACTTTATATACTTTTGCGGGGGTAATGTATTATAGTAAGTTGTATCTATTACAAAATATATCAACTTAATCTATAAAGTTGTGTTGAAATGTCAATGACCATAGTTTGGTTGAGCATCAGCCGCTACTGGCCACTCACCTTTAGTGATACATTTGTTTACAAAAAACTGTAGGTTTTCGTAATAGGTACAACATATACATTACTCCAATCGAGATATGATGTACTACGTACTAAAGGAGACGCCACTCCCCACTACTGTGTTCCATTCAATTGCGTATTGAGATATCGTACTATACATGAAATAAATACAAAATGCTAAGGTATACATTTTCATCGGTGGCTAACTAGGCGTGGCCATTTTAAAATTAAACATGACAAAAATGTTTATCAGACTTGATGTTTATGCAAAATACACCGCGGAAGCAATCTAGCTGTATGTTTGAATCTTTTGCTTGCACTTTCGATTGTTTTCGACGAGTTCGGTGGCTCAGTCGTGAATAACGCGACTTTGACACCAACGCTCGTGGGTTCGATTCCCACACAAGGCAAACATTTGTGTGCATGAACATGTCTGTTTGTCTGGGCTGGATGTTTTAAGAGAGGTTAGGGCACAGAAAACTGCAGGCAAATAACAACACCCTAGAGGGTTATTGTGTTCCTACGAGTGAGTGAGGTCACCAGTAAGCTCCCAAGGAGTTACTGTGTAAGCAGCAGAGGAGGCAACACGCGAGTGATACTTAATATATCGCAAGCGGTAATAGGCTACGGTACCTGCTTTGCATCAGGTGGACCGTATGCTTGTATACCTCCCGACGTAGTATAAAAAATAGTATTTTCTGTTGCTTTATTATACTAAAATTAGAACGAGTCTTTTACTTCAGTAGGCGTATTCACGAAACACTATATTCGAATTGGAACGGAAAAGTTTTCACTCAAAATATATGTAATCTAAGTTTAAAGTGTTCGAATTAGTTTCCAATATGGCTTTCCGAGGCAATTTGAAAACACCAACAGATGGCTTCTTTAGTATGAAGTACATTATGTTTCGACTATTACTCCTGCGAGGTTTGTCGAGTTAATTTTGTTACTTAGTTATAGTTAGTTCTAATTGTAGTATGAATATCAAACTTAACAATTGTATGTTCAATAGCGTCGTGAGTTGGTTAGAGTTATAAATTTATGTGAGTGACTATTCCACAATGCCTCAATGGACATCCACCTCAACAAGTACCTAATTTAGTTTGCTACAACAAATTATATTAACTCTCTCGGAAAATAAGGAAATATTTAAAATTGAAAAAATGATAATATTGGAGAAAGCGTTAAAACTCTTCTTCTTCGTTATCCCGTTTTCTTGGCAGGGACGGGGGCTTGCATTGGCGGGGTCCGCTACTCAAGTCTAAGGATGATTTTTCATGGAACGACTACCGTCAGAGCTCCACAACCAAGAGGAAATACCTTTTTTTTCGGGTTCCGTACCCAAAGGGTAAAACGGACCCTATTACTGAGACTCCGCTGTTCCTCCGTCCGTACGTCTGTCACCAGGCTGTATCTCATGAAGCGTGATAGTTAGACAGTTGAAATTTTCACAGATGATGTATTTCTGTTGCCGCTATAACAATAAATACTATAAAAAAAAACAGAATAAATAAATATTTAATATCCCATACAACAAACGTGATTTTTTTAATAATATAACGCCAACAGGTAGACGCTTGAAATATTCACAGAATATTTAGTTATATATTCACTTTAAAAATAAATAATTGAATTAAAATAAAACAAATATTTAAGAGGGGCTCCCATACAACAAACATGTTTTTTTTTGCCATTTTTATAGATAATGGTACGGAACCCTTCGTGCGCGAGCCGCCAGCTTGGCCACTTGGCCGGTGTTTTAGGTTAGGTCACACGTTTTTCGAAATATACTTTTTTGAATGAACGTATTCCCTCACGATGTTTTTCTTCACCGCCGAGCAAGTGATAATTACAAATTGACATAAACCCGAAAACACGAATTTAGTGGTACATTCCAGGATTCGAACCTGGGACCAAATTGGACCAAATTGCTGTATTAGCAACAGAGATGGCAACGCGCGAACAACATTTCCTGTATTGCAGCCATTCGTTGGTTCTGACAATCACTTTACATCAGTTGGGCTCTATGCTTGTATGCCTCTCGACGTTGCATATAAAAAAGTAAATCTAAAAAGTATGAAAGTAAGATGGTTGGATAGATGTTTGAAAATTTAGAATGGTTGCATAAATATGAACAAGAAATTTATTATAGATTACAAATTCCCAGCATGAAAATATTTGTATCGGTAAAATTGTACCTGCCACGAATTTGGGTTCAATACCGCTTTCAGAATCTGAGAAATCTCTCCCGTGGGAGGCAAGTCGCTGGTTGGAAATGAGTCCGCCCTGCAACTTACACCGATACCCGTGTACAGTCAGGATCCCTTCTTTTTTATCTATCCGAAACGTGGAATTATACTGAATAAATAAAGTATTTCACAAGCTTTGCGCATGATTTCCAGTTTTTTTTAATTAAACGAAGAAGAATATACTGTTAAGAGAGAATATAATTTAGTAATAGAATCTCCATGCATTCACAAGTTGAAAACTGTTACTTCATCCGCGCGTATACAGGCATCCGCAGGAGCAGCCTTTTCTTATTATCTTTCTATTTCTACGGCTTCTAAGGGTCGTATCGTGCTATCAAATGCAAAAGGTTTTTTCTGTTCCGAAGAACTACCAGTAGGAATAGTATTAGAGCATTCAAACAAACAAACTCGTCCGCTTTATATATTAGTATACATAATAGATATATTTCTTATTTATACATACATTAAAAATCTCTGTAGAAGGGCTTATTATAGAATTGATTAATATGTAACTGACAAAGATGTCTGGAAATAATTCAGCACAGACCTGTCCTTAATAATCTTTACTTTTTCATTTGATATCATTATTGTACCAATATGAAATTGTTTGTGACATGTATTGACAATTTTAAAAGAGTCCTATATTGGCAAGTTTCTTTCAGCATTTTTTCTTCGCCAATGGTTATTTCCGAAATGCTAGTAGATTAGAAGAAAGGAAAAAGTAAAATAAGAGAATTAAATAAGATACAATAAGAATATATTTCAAAAAATATAAGACGTGTCTAAGTGCCCGCGAGGGCCCAATGGCAAATAAAGAATTTTATCTTTAGATAGTCTTCCTGCGACCACGGATGCTGCAAAGCATTCGAAACGTCAGGTTCAACAAGGTAAATAAAACACGCGATACTTCCGTTAAAAATTGTTTAATTCAATGTGTAACAATCGCGAAAACCTAAGACAATACTAGAATGTAAGACGTATCTAAGTATCCACAGAAGTCTAATAGCAAATAAGTATTTTTTAACTTTATCTTTACACTAGATATATGGTTGTAGCATATCGATCTGCGATACATCGCCATATGCTACATGTGTTACAGCTAATATTAATATCATTACGGAACCAACGTGGATATAGCAGTTTAGGCACTGTACCGCTTGCATGTACTAACGACGTTTGACGAGCTCGGTGGCACAGTGGTTAGTAACGCTAGTTTGATACCGACGCTCGTGGTCTAGAATCCCACACAGGACTAACATTTGTGTGAATGAATGTATCTGTTTGTCTAGTTCTGTGGGTTTTTATAAGAGGTAGGTCATATCATAAGAGCTCGTCTGGGGAAGTACCTCCACCTCACATAAACCCACAGCCAAATACCGCCTTCCTGGATGTTCTTGTGTTTCTGCATGTGACTAGGGTTACCAGTAAGCTTCTAAGGACTTGCTGTGTTAACAGCAGAGGTGACATCGCGCCAGTGATAGTCAATGGAAGCTTTCAAAGGCTACGGTAACCGCTTTACATCAGATGGGCCGTATGCGTATATGCCTCCGGGTGTTATATAAAAAATAACTAACTACAGTGTAACAGATATCATACGTTACTTGTAGTGCACGGCGATACCCACGTTGGCTACAAATGAAAAAAAAGGGCGAAATATCCTTTCAAAATACACATAACATTGCCATAAATAGCTCTCATTATGTGATAGCTACAGTAGACGTATAGCTGCAGCAAATGGACTGTATACAAAATGCAGTTAATATTACGATAGCTACACCCACTACGTAGCTGTAGCAGACCGCCGTGCTACGCACTGCGCTGCAACTTACGATATCTTATGTCATGGACACGATAGTTATCACTGCTACGTAGCTGTAGCAGACTGCCGTGCTACGTCTTGCGCTGCTACTTACGATACCTTATGTCATGGACACGATAGTTATGACTGCTACGTAGCTGTAGCAGACTGCCGTGCTACGTCTTGCGCTGCTACTTACGATACCTTATGTCACGGATACGATAGTTATGACTGCTACGTAGCTGTAGCAGACCGCCGTGCTACGTCTTCCGCTGCTACTTACGATACCTTATGCCATGGACACGATAGTTATGACTGTTAAAAAACTGTAGCAGACCGCTTTGCTATGTGCTACGCAGCCACTTACGATACCTTATGACATGGATATGATATTTATGACTGCTACATAGCTGTAGCAGAACCGCCGTGCTATGTGCTGCGCTGCTATTTACAATACCTTATATACGATACGATAGTTATGATTGCTACGTAGCTGCAGCAGACCGCTGTGATATGTGCTGCGCAGCCACTTACGATAACTTATGTCATGGATACGATAGTTATGACTGCTACGTAGCTGTAGCAGACCGCTTTGCTATGTGCTGCGCAGCCACTTACGATACCTTATGACATGGATATGATATTTATGTCTGCTACGTAGCTGTAGCAGACCGCTGTGCTATGTGTTGCGCAGTCACTTACGATACCTTATGTCACGGATACGATAGTTATGACTGCTACGTAGCTGTAGCAGACCGCTGTGCTATGTGCTGCGCAGCCACTTACGATACCTTATGTCACGGATACGATAGTTATGACTGCTACGTAGCTGTAGCAGACCGCTGTGCTATGTCCTGCGCAGCCACTTACGATACCTTATGTCATGGATACGATATTTATGACTGCTACGTAACTGTAGCAGACCGCCGGGCTACATGCTGCCCTGCTATTTACAGTACCTTATGTCATGGATACGATAGTTATGACTGCTACGTACGTGTAGCAGACCGCCGTGCTACGCGCTGCGCTGCTACTTACGATACCTTATGTCATGGATACGATAGTTATGACTGCATCTAACTATAGCAAACCGCCGTGCTACGCACTGCGCCGCTACTTACGATACCTTATGTCGTGGATACAATAGTTATGACTGATACGTGCCAGTAGCAGATTTAAATGCCAAGCGCGGGTATGCTACGGAACAGAAAGTGCCCGGCCGAATCCACAAACTAAATAAGCTATGGAGACCCAATGACGCGATTTTGCATAGTAAATAAAATCACCGCTACAGGTTGGACGGAAAGTAGAACGCACAGCTCTTATTGGCTAGTTCACGTATCAACACCACGATACTTATTGGCTTATTAGTTAAAATATTCCCCCATTGGTCAGTATCCTCGAATCGCTGAGAAATTTAGTTTGGTCAGTCAAGAGGTTTATTAGTTTGTGGTGGTATCCCGTAGGCTAGTAGGGTGTGTTACCCTAATTACGCCCTTATGGAGAGGAGTAAATAAGTCACGGGGTGATTCATAAAGTCACAATTGATAAGATATAGTCTGTTGCTGGTGACATACTTGTTAACTCTCAGGAAGTGTTAATATTTTGAGGAAACCTATATATATAAAAATGAATGTGTATCTGTATGTCCTCTATGGACTCAAAAAAGGCTGGGCAGATTTTGATGAAATTTTCAGTGAATCTTCAGGTTAGCCCAACAGGTGATCCTGTGAAGTTTGGTAACGATTGAGTCACCCGTGCGAAGCTGGGTCGAGTAGCAAGTGTATTATAATGGCCAGGAGACTGATACTGCGAATGAGCTTATGACCGACTCGGCGGTATCTGCGTACAAAGAGGACATCAATTGTTATGAATAGATAGGAAGTCAGTAAAAATATATACGGTTATATATAACAAGTGAGAGATGTAATAACAGTTCGGTTTTTAACTTTAGGCACGGTTAGAAACAAATTGAAGTTGATGCTTTCATTTGGGAGTTACGATTTTGCAGGCAGGCGTGCAGACACGGCAATGATGGCAATTAAACCTACATAAGACTGAGAGGGATATTACAAGGTGCTTTTCGAATAATCTCGAGTATAGATTTCTTCATTGCTTGTCATGTGAATTTCAATCTATTGTCTAAGCCAACGGTCAAGATTGTTAAGATTAGAAGAAACTTAAAAGGTAGCGCGCATCAATGTAACCCGATTGGAAAACATAGAGAGCCGTAGCAAAATAACAACTTAATGGTTATTGTATTTCAATGAATGAGCAAGGTTACCAGTAAGCTCCTCAGAAGTTGCTGTGTTAGCAGCACGGGTAGCAATATGCGAGCTACACTAGCTGTATTGCTAGCGTTCTTATTCCACGGTTACTACTTTATAACACGCACAGCGTAGTGTTGTATGCCTCTCGAAGTTGTAGAGAAAAAAAACAATTTTTGTAATTAAATTAGAATGTTTTATAATATAACTATGCAGGCAGGAGCATGCATAAACTAAAATTATAATGCACTAGTTTATTCCGTAATTTGTTACGGTGAATGTAACCACGACAAATTTAACAAAGGAAAATAATCCGAACGAATACATCCACACCAATCCTAACTCATCCCACAGCGATACGAGTCTCCCTTCAACCGAAGGGTTTTAGAGGATATTCCACCACGCTGCTCAACTCCCGATTGATGGAGACCAGTGTTTACAAGCCACTCGTTGACCACTGACTTCCCTTAACGACTGTCATCTATCGACTACAGCCGGGACAGTTTAACGTGCCCTCCGCTCACGGAGAAGCTCTAGATAGGTAAACCCATCCACAGGCAGGCCGCGGGCGTAGTTGCTTAACCTGCGAAATACGATACGAGAATACACTACACCAAGCAAACGAACAAAGCAAACAAACGAATACATTATACAATAAATAAAAACTATGTCTACTTGTTCCTCTATTTGTGACCTTTTCATTTGACCTCATCGTAATGCGATTTACTAAAAAGGTGTTCTGGGAACTGGAGAAGGATAAACATTACTTATTAATGGAATCTTTCTCACTGTAACCGCAGACTATATCTAGTGCTGGTGTAAAGGCCTGTTCTCATTTGACGTAATTCTGTGCATACGCTTGAGTCTCTGAGAGATAACATAGAGTAATTGTTCTTAATATTCAAAGTAAAATTTCGGTGGCACAGTGATTAATATATATAACGCTACTTTAACATCAAGGCCCGTTAGTTCGATTCCCATACAGGAAAAATATTTGTGTGCATGAATATGTCTGTTTGTCTTGGTCTAAGAGAGATAGGGTGCATCAAAGCAGTCCGTCTGGGGAAGTATAGTACCTTTACAAAAAACCGCAGCCAAATAACAACTTCCTGTAGGGTTATTGTTGTAGTGTTACTGCGCGTTATTGAGGTCACCAGTATGCTTACTTTGAGCTAGATGGCGCTGTGTAATTGTCCGATAATATGTATTATTTTTTTATTTAATTTATTCACTTGACGCAGGGACGTCAAGCAAGAGAAAGCAGAGAGGATACCGCGCGTAACAAGTTATTCAGTATTAGCAGTTGGCTTATATTTAAAATAGGCGTAGGCATTAAATTTAAAAACAATTTCGTACACGATATTATCTCTGGAGAGAGGGACAAGCGAAACACAGGATTTTTGACGAGCTCGATGGCCAAGTAGTTAAAAATGGGTATTTTAATACCAAGGCTCATGGGTTTAATTCCCACACAGGACAAACATTTTGAGTCAAAGAGAATGTCTGTTTGTATTGGGCTGGTTGTTTTTAAAATAGTTAAGTCGCATCAAAGCAGCCTGATTGGTAAAGTGCCTCCTCCTCACAGAAAACGTAGCTTAATGTTAACTCCCTGGAGAGTTGTTGTGCTCCTGCGAGTGAATGAGATAACCAGTAAGCTCCCGAGGAGTTGTTGTATTAGCAGCAGTAGGTGCAACGCGCGTGCGATTCTTCTTATGTTAAGCGTTCGTAGATTACGATAGCCGCTTCACATCAGGTAGGTCGTATGCTTGTATGCCTCTTGAAATTGTATCAGAAAAAAAGGTGTATTTGTATGTAGCTTATATTTCTCTACTGTGCTAATAGAGATGATCTTAAACCTTATCCACCTAATTACTAGCCGAAACTAAAGTACAACACCGTAAAAATTCTGAAACACATATTTTAAATGTATATACAATTTAAATTAATATTCGTAGTAGCCTTCTAGACAAAAAAATGGACGACTAATAACAGCAATTAAGAACTTAATTAACCTAATTTTGACGCGCAATAACAAGTCCTTGGGAAATACAACAGGTGGCACGAAATGGGTATTTGTGCCGGTGGGCTGACCACTTAGCTAAATCTACAAATACCTCCATTGAACTCCGTTCCTTAGTACAAACAACTTTGCTATAACTATAATAATATTAAAGCAGCATAGGCTTTGTACAGTAAATACTAGATACGGACTTCACAAATCGATGTAAAAATCTACAAAAGCTTATGTACAATCTACAAAAGTATAAGTGTTTGAAATAAAACCCGATATATAAGCTAAATAGAAATAAACCTAATGTATTACTCATTAAGTCTAATGTCATATGCATGAGGCGATAGAACGTGTAATATTGATTCATAATAAATACTAACGAATTGATTCATCACACCCGCAAATATTATATGAAATTCATATTATTCGCTAACATGTTTATCTAAGTCCAACTGGGAAAGTACCTCCAAATAACAGTAAATCTATCTATAACTTCACGCCAGATCCCTTGCGGGTAGGTTATAGGCAGGGGCGATCGAGCGCAAATAACTCGGTACTTACACACTTCACTCACACTATTTTAACATAAATTGCTCTTCTCATGCACGCTCGGCGGTTTCTAGGGCTCCTGACATCACCTTATGATAAAACACAATCAATTTGGTCATAGGCGGCATGTCTAGTCCTTCCTCAGCATCCTTCTACTTTCGCGTTGTATATCTGTTTTGTAATTCTTTCTTCCTGCATTCTTTCTACATGTCTTCTTCATCTGCAACTTCAACATCGGAGGCTAAGCTATATGGTTTCTGATCATCTGGATGTGCGTTTGCTGGTGCTTTTGGTCGTATTTACACAGTTTATTCAAAGGGTGACGAATGTTTCTACTTGCGGGTGTTGCTGGTGAATACTCGCTGGCCGACACCATTTGAATCACTGCGAACTGCCAATAGTGTAGTAATAAATAGTGTCGATCTGTTCGATAGCATGCAACCCTGCTTGACACCAATTTTGACTTCAAACCAGACATACCGTCATCTGTCTGCACATATTCTGAGCAATCCTTGTAGTTGGACCGCACAGCAGGGAGCAGTGCATCGTCAATCCCATATCTCGGCAATACATTCCGTAGTTCCTTTCGCACAACCCTATCAAATGCCTTTTCAAAATAAATAAAACTGCAAAAAACCTTCTGGTCAATGGCCAGATGCTTCTCCACGATATTGCGGGATGAGAAAACTTGATCCATACATCCCTTTCTATTTGAAAATCCTCCCTGTGCCTCCCGCAGCATACCATTGGATTTCTCCTTTAAATTATCTTTACATACTTTTGCTGCTAAGGTCAAACTGATGCCCTATTACAGGAGCAGTTCATGCGTGACCTCTTGCTTTTGTACAAGGGTACGATGACTGCGCGTTTCCTATCCATTGAGGGTCCCAATGGAGCGGAGGCGCTGTCATCGTTCCGCATACGCGCAGTTATAGTTATGCCTTCATCAGTGTTAGCAAGAACGATACCAGCTTTAAACTTTATCTTGTCCATTCTGGATGCTGGAGAACTACCCCGAGACTACTTCATATATCTCCAAAAGAATTTAGTTTTAGTTTCGAAGTTTTTCGTCAGTGAGGGTCTGACTAAAAACTTCGTTATAGTTAAGGTTATAAACTTAGTCTTTTAGACTTCTCTTTTACTATAAAGCTTTGATTTCATTATTGTATTGTATTTCTTTCTTCTTCTATTTCATAGTTTTCTTATACGGAGGATTCAATCTTCGCATCCCACCAGGCGTCTTCTTGCAATGTTTTATGTCTCTTTGCGCATCCACATGCTTCTTTTGGACTATCCACTATACTTTTTTTCAAAATTTTCCAGCAATCATCCACATCTTAGTCGGAAAGGCTTGCTTTTGCAAGACTACTACTCTATACACTTTCATCTTGCAATTTTAGCTCATTATCCTTTCATGATCTACGAAAGGGAAAATATGTACTCGCCACTGCCTCCACTTCTTGAAAAGGCCTACAAATCAGCTTACCACCAAGTAGTGTTCCGTTTCAAGAGTGGGACCTCTGAAGTCTCTTGTATCCATTATAGTATTTCGGAGACCCTTATCTATCAAAATCAAATCAATTGCACATTTTTGGATATCGTCTTCATGTATACGTGTGTGAACCCTTATGATGAAATAAAGTATTCGACATGAGGAGGTTCCGTGCCAAACATAAATCTAGAATATACCTACTTACAGTATCCGTGCGATCTTGGGTAGAGAAACAGAAAACCGTAGCCAAATAATAACTCCCTGGAAGGTTGATTTTTTCTTGCAAGTGAATGAGGTTACCAGAAGCTCCTGAGGAGCTGCCATAGCGTAAGCAAACGTAGTTCTTCTAAGAAATTGCAAACGCTTTAAAATTTAAGATTTTTAAATGCCTCACATCTGGCGAGATGTATTCTAATTTGTATAATATGTACTTTGCCATCGTTATGAGAGAAATTTCAAAAAATTGCCTACTAAATGTTTGAAGTTGCAAGTAACATTTTAACAAGATGAAATTTTCACGTGTCGTACATTTGCTCTGTCATACAAAATTATATTTCGAAAATTGGTGTTTATATTTATTAAAGTTCCCTTAAATTTTAGATACTGCACAGATATTTGATCCGTACTTGTGACATTACTGATTTTAACTATAAAATACAGATATGTGCTGTTATATAAAAGATATACAAAGACAGAGATTTTATCAAGGAATTACCGAGGTCAAGATGCAAGTGAATGTGATGCAGAAATTCGAGTCTGAATGTATAAGCTCGTTGTACAGAATACGGTGCTTATTCTAACGCTAATGGAAAGAAAGGAAGGCAGAGCTAGATATATGAGAAAGAGCGTGAAAGTAGGATAAACGCATTTGCACTATACGCAGTACGTCAAAGCGAGGGGAATTAAATGCATGAAATATATGAAAAATGACCCTCTAGAAAATGTACAACGATTTAATATGCAAAGTTGTTGTAGAACATAATACATCTATTGCTCCTATTATAGCTTAATAAATTATGGAGATAGAGTTCTAGGAGTTCGTTTGTAATGCATTAATCAGCTGATTTTAACGTATATTTCTATAGGAGGCTCCAACCCTTCTTCAGTTTAGTTTTGCCATCCGATGTAGTATAAAAATCATAATGACCCAGTCACGTGGCGCTCGGTTCCCTCTGCCTTCTCCGCAAGGGACTTGGCGTGAAGTTATAGATAGATGTATACAAATTATTATTTATTATTTAAAATACCGAAACGCTACAATATTTATCACTGAAGCAACTAATCCTTTAAAAGTGCGTATAATGAAATTATCTCATGTTTCTATTGATAATTAATTTGTTTTGGTTCTACGGTAAATGAATCGTACATATACGAGTATATTACATTGAGTTGAATTCACTGGAATCCGTTGAACTCCAACACTCAAAGCAGAATGAATGCTAAGAAATCGAACAAATAAAACGGCAAAATATGGTAATATTTCAAATCGACGAAGTCCATTCATATAACGGAATATGTAAATCTGTCTATTTGATACGGGGTGGGGTGTGATGTTTCAAAATCCACGCCAGTCGGTGTTGATGATTTAGTTCTTACGTTTGAATGATGTAGGTATTTGTTGATACAACCTTAGTAAAGCTTCTGAAAAATCGGCGAAGAATGTGTTATATAGAGGTATGTTTATTAAACGTAAATAATTGTATTGTGGGAAATGACATCCTGTTGTGTTATTTTTACTTATATATTAAAAAAGATAATGTATTGCGAGACATGAAAGTATTTTATTAAATACAAAAGCTAGGCTGAATGAGTTTGAGTAGTACAAAACCTATATTTGGTTACAGCTTGGTCATTTTTGGAATTATAGCAAAACAAGTAATTCAATTTCTTACTCTAAGTCCATAAGCGCAAAACTTTTTATCAACCATGTAGGGCCTTTAGAGATTGCGCTTGAAAAGTTTTTGTTACCAGCTTGACTCTACATGAGATCTGATAATTTATTACCAGTGAAAACGTAATGAGCTTATGAGTAAATAAATAAAAAAATATTGTCGGACAAATTACACAGCGCCATCTAGCCCCAAAGTAAGCGAAGCTTGTGTTATGGATACTAGACAACTGATAAACATACGTAAATACATTTTTTTTTGTAAATACATACTTATTATACATAGAAAATACCCAGACCAAGACAAACAGGCATGTTCATGCACACAAATGTTTGTACTGTGTGGGAATCGAACCCACGAGCATTGGTGTCAAAGCAGCGTAACAACGCGTTTCACCACTGCGCCAATGAGCTTATGAGTTTTTATATAAAATACAAGCTTTTGCTCGCGGCTTCGCATTCACGGGTAGATTTTGGAATTTCGGCAGTTTCACTTATTTTTATTTTACTTCTTATAAGCAGCCCCGCCCTCGCGCGCTGTATTACTGGCCGGGAAACGATTCGCACAATCTTGTAAGAAATAATGCATCAATAAGAATCATTTGAATAAAATATATAATTAAGGCATTGTAAATGTCCACTTTTTAATTGATTCCTTTGTGTAACGAAAGTTATCTAATCAAATTAAGGTGTATGTATTACTATTTTTCGTTACTCGAGGGAATCAACTATACGTATATTTTAAATGTCTCAAGTTGAATGTTGATATAAATATCTGTAACCCAAATACGGACGTGTAACATAATCAATAACTTTTGTTGAAATTAAACTATTTTTAACGGAAGTATCGCGTGTTTTATTTATTTTGTTGAAACCTGACGTTTCGAACGCTTTGCAGCGTCCGTGGTCGCAGGAAAGACTAAGGTGGTATTTGTCTTACATTAGTTATTCAAATATTACATCTACCGACATGGATGGATTAATTATATATGTTCCGATTCACACAAAAATCGCTCACAGTGTCCGAACATTTTTTAGTAGATCTTTGGATTTGTGACTTGATTATTTTTAGGACTGGATCCCAAGCAGGTGGTACTTGCCAACCATCTTCTCTATTGAAATTGGGGTGTTTTCTTATTTCAATAGCCTCGCGCAACATTCTCGGCATGTAGCGATTTTCCTTGGCGAGGATTTGTGGTTTATCGAACCGGATGTAATGGTTTGGTTGGTCCAGTGTATGTTCACATACTGCAGAGTTTTTATCGCGCCTATTCTTCATGTCAGCAATGTGTTCTTTCACACGAGTACCTACGCTTCTCTTTGTTTGCCCTATGTATGATAAACCACATTCGCAGTCTAATTTGTATACTCCTGCATCTTGTAGGGGAATATTAGACTTGATAGGTCTTAGAAATTGACTGATCTTTTTATGGGGCTTGAAATAAGTTTTAATTGAAGCTCGCCGTAAGATGTTGCCAATTTTGTCTGTGACTCCCTTTAAGTATGGTAAGATGGCAGGTTGACGTTCAACTGTAGGTGGCTTCGGGCGGCTTCTGTGACGCATGCGAGGGAGTGTGTGACTATTGCTCCGCAGTACTTGTTTGACATGTTGGAGTTCCTCCTCTAGATGCTCAGCGTCGCAGATGCCGTGTGCTCTCTGAAACAAAGATTTGCCTACGGTAGCTAACTGACATGGATGGTGGTGTGAGTTACCATTGAGATATTTGTCTGTATGGGTGGGTTTCCTATACACTGTGTGAGTAAGTGAGTTGTCAAGTTTCCTGGTGATTAATATATCAAGGAATGCTAGTGAATTATTTGCCTCTAATTCCATGGTGAATTTGATTTTATTGTTGATGGAATTAAGGTGGTGTAGGAATATAGACACTTTATCTTTGGGTATGACAACAAAAGTATCATCTACGTACCGTTTGTACATCTTCGGCACAGCCGGTGCCATCGACAGCGCTTTCTCCTCAAGGTCTTCCATGAAAATGTCAGCGACAACAGGAGAAATGGGAGAGCCCATAGCTACGCCATCGATTTGGGTGTAAAATTCGTCATTCCAAAGAAAATAGCCAGATGTTAAGCAAAGTTCTAGAAGTTCTCCATATTCCTCAGGCATGTCATTTTCACGCAGCTTCCTCTTCACAGTTTCTATGCAGTCTTGTACAGGTAGGCAGGTGAATAGTGACTGTACATCAAAACTGACCATAGTTTCATCACTAGTCAATTTTAGGTCTTTAATTTGGCTGATGAAATGGTAGGAATCCTTAACATATGCACTTGTATGTCCACGAAGTTGTGAGAGTACCTTCGATAGATGTCGAGCCAGTTTGTAGGTTGGTGTGTCAATCTGGCTAACTATGGGTCGTAAAGGAATGTTGTTTTTATGTATTTTCGGTAATCCATACAGTTTTGGTGGTTTAACGCAAGAAGGTACAAGCATGTTTACGTCTAGATTCAGTTTTTCGGAGTGTTTCCTTATTAATTCTTTAGTTTTAGTAAGAATTTTTGCGGTGGGGTCTTTGTTTACCTTTTTATAAGTAGTATCATCCGACAAAAGTTGTTGAATTTTACTGATGTATTCGGACGTGTCCATGATTACTGTTGCGTTTCCTTTATCTGCACGAAGAATTGTAAGGTCTGGGTTCTTGCGTAGGTTGTTGAGAGCAAGTATTTCGTCCATAGGAACATTCGGTTTAGGCGGACGGCTTTGACGCAAGACTGCAGAGACGTCTTGACGTATCGCTTCCAAATTTTCCTTTTTCATATTATTTTTCCACAGACAGTACTCGACTTCGCAGATAATTTGTTCAAACGGTACTTTCCTAGGTGCAAGTGCGAAATTTAAACCTTTATCAAGTGCCTTTATCATTCCTACCATTTCATCAGCCAAATTAAAGACCTAAAATTGACTAGTGATGAAACTATGGTCAGTTTTGATGTACAGTCACTATTCACCTGCCTACCTGTACAAGACTGCATAGAAACTGTGAAGAGGAAGCTGCGTGAAAATGACATGCCTGAGGAATATGGAGAACTTCTAGAACTTTGCTTAACATCTGGCTATTTTCTTTGGAATGACGAATTTTACACCCAAATCGATGGCGTAGCTATGGGCTCTCCCATTTCTCCTGTTGTCGCTGACATTTTCATGGAAGACCTTGAGGAGAAAGCGCTGTCGATGGCACCGGCTGTGCCGAAGATGTACAAACGGTACGTAGATGATACTTTTGTTGTCATACCCAAAGATAAAGTGTCTATATTCCTACACCACCTTAATTCCATCAACAATAAAATCAAATTCACCATGGAATTAGAGGCAAATAATTCACTAGCATTCCTTGATATATTAATCACCAGGAAACTTGACAACTCACTTACTCACACAGTGTATAGGAAACCCACCCATACAGACAAATATCTCAATGGTAACTCACACCACCATCCATGTCAGTTAGCTACCGTAGGCAAATCTTTGTTTCAGAGAGCACACGGCATCTGCGACGCTGAGCATCTAGAGGAGGAACTCCAACATGTCAAACAAGTACTGCGGAGCAATAGTCACACACTCCCTCGCATGCGTCACAGAAGCCGCCCGAAGCCACCTACAGTTGAACGTCAACCTGCCATCTTACCATACTTAAAGGGAGTCACAGACAAAATTGGCAACATCTTACGGCGAGCTTCAATTAAAACTTATTTCAAGCCCCATAAAAAGATCAGTCAATTTCTAAGACCTATCAAGTCTAATATTCCCCTACAAGATGCAGGAGTATACAAATTAGACTGCGAATGTGGTTTATCATACATAGGGCAAACAAAGAGAAGCGTAGGTACTCGTGTGAAAGAACACATTGCTGACATGAAGAATAGGCGCGATAAAAACTCTGCAGTATGTGAACATACACTGGACCAACCAAACCATTACATCCGGTTCGATAAACCACAAATCCTCGCCAAGGAAAATCGCTACATGCCGAGAATGTTGCGCGAGGCTATTGAAATAAGAAAACACCCCAATTTCAATAGAGAAGATGGTTGGCAAGTACCACCTGCTTGGGATCCAGTCCTAAAAATAATCAAGTCACAAATCCAAAGATCTACTAAAAAATGTTCGGACACTGTGAGCGATTTTTGTGTGAATCGGAACATATATAATTAATCCATCCATGTCGGTAGATGTAATATTTGAATAACTAATGTAAGACAAATACCACCTTAGTCTTTCCTGCGACCACGGACGCTGCAAAGCGTTCGAAACGTCAGGTTTCAACAAAATAAATAAAACACGCGATACTTCCGTTAAAAATAGTTTAATTTCAATGTGTAACAATCGCGAAAACCTAAGACAATAACTTTTGTATTTGGAGATGGTCACTAAGGGGAAGCTTTTTTTTCGCCCTTTTTAACCCCGTGATGCATTTTATATCACTTACAGACTACGCTCATCCATACATATCAGACATAATTTCAGTTAGTTACAGAGAATGTTAGTCCCCGACGGGATTCATTGCTTACTTTATTTTAATAGATTCTCTTTTCTAGCTCTAAACGCATGTACATAGCATATAAACTCTTAAATATTTTTTTTCTCAACTAAAGCCTATTTCAAAAATATTATAGCCTATCTAGCCTAGCCTATTTTAAATTTTTAAGTCACTAACTTAAAAAATATCTGTTAAACCCTGAAGGGTTGAATTTTAAATAAATCTTTCTTATCTCTCAAATGTGTTACAAAAGGAACGTCTTGATGAGTGAATTAGTCAGGAACTCCATTTTTGTTGCTGTAGAATATAATTAATATAGCATTAGCATTACACTTCAAAAATATTTCTACTCCATATAAACTGCCGAAAAGGGGGCTTTTACGGCCCCTGAGGTGGAATTTAAAAAAAAAAACGCTGAAATTAATTTTTTGACGTCTTGATTGAGACTATATTTACAAAGTCTAAAGTAGCTTACTGTAAAAAATCAATTTCTTAAAAGTTTAATTGAAGAAATACTTTTGACCGCCATTAAATCCTTTAAGGGGTGGAATTTTTGAAAACGCTGCAATCACTTTTTTTCGATTCTAATAGAGAGTATCTGTTCAAAGTTTCAAGTCACTAACTTGAAAAAATATTTCTGCTCTGAAGTTCAAAAAATCTTTGCTTATCTCTCGTGAGCATTACAAAAGTATCCTCTATGCAAAATTTCAGCTTTCTATGTTCAAGGGTTGGGCCTGTACGTTGATGAGTCAGTAAATTATTCAGGAACTTTGTTTTTAATATAGATTTTAATAGGATTTCATTTCTTTTAGTGAAATATTATAGTATAGTTTTATTTATTTGTACGGGCTGAATTCTCAAAATGCGACGCGGGTTATTAGAATTTGACGCGTCGAAGCATACAGAAATTTTTACTTATCTATTCCCATATAGTCATCTATCGACAAAAGCTGAGGCTGATGGCTTATCGTGGCTTCCGACCGAAAAACTTCGAGACAGCCGAACCCATCCATAGACATTCTCTATGGGATAGAAACAAGTAAATAGGTAAGTTCCTATAATCATGAGAATTTTCAAATACAGGTATTACACATGCACCCACCATTGTGCGGAGTGAAAAGGTGAATATAGAGATTTTTAAATTTTCTCAGTATTTTTTATAAATTCTAGTCTTTATAGCAAACGTGGGCTCTCTGAGTCTTCAGAAATTACCCAGGAAATTTTGATGATCAGAAGAGGAACTCGATGGTGCGTGACTGAGATTAGACTGCTTGTATAAAAAAATATATACTACTATAAAAACAAAAATAAGGTCCCTATAATGTTAGATATTTGATAAAACGTGGTACACGGCAGTCGAGCTTCACTTGACTAGCCATCTCTTCGAGGTTTTTAAATGTCTTATTTGTCATATTGCTGTCTCTCACTTTGTCAAGAGGGAAAGTCAACTCCAAAACTTCTTTTGATTAAATTCGTTGTGAGTTCCAAGGCAGCTGAAGTTTAATCCCCGGGGCAGCAATGAACTTCACTGTTTATTGGCTTTTTGGTGGTCTCCGCTGTTAATTCTGGCTACACAGGAGACACAGTGGTGGGTATGAGTGGTGGGTCTGTTCCGTAGAGTCAAAGTATTTTTGCATTAAACTAGGGGTAGGGCGCATTAAAGCAGCGCGTCTAGGGAAGTACCTCACAGAAAACCGCAGCCAAATAACAACTCCCTAGATAGTCACGTAGTGAATCAGGCGTCTAGGATTAGCTTCATAATAAAACAATAACAATCGAATAATATAAACAGAACAAAATTCTAAGGAAAGGTTTACAAGAGATATTTTTTTAAATTTTTGGCATGAATGATCAGATTTTCGCATAATATACATGGAACCAAATTCGTTAAACACGATGACAAACTCTTTAATAAACTACAAATTGAATTAATTAAATATACTAGGTCACTCCCGAGATATCGGCAAAAATAAATAAAAAAAAACAACAAACCTCTTATTTTTTAAGCAACGTCGGGAGACACAGAAGCATACGGCACACCTAATGTAAAGCGGATATTGTAGAATGAACCTTTGAAATACATTAAGTATCACATGCGCGATGCCACCTCTGCTGCTAAAACATCTCTTTAGGAACCCACTCACTTTCAGGAACACAACAGTTGTTGTGAGTTTTTATTTGGGTGCGGTTTTCTGTGAGGCGAAAATACTTCCCCAGACGGGCCGCTTTTATGCGCCCTACCTCTCTTAATTTCATTTTAAGCACTTCACCAAATAAATAAATATTGTCGGACAAATTAGACAGCGCCACCTAGCTCCAAAGTAAGCGAAGCTTGTGTTATGGGTACTAGACAACTGATAAACATACGTAAATACATTTTTTTTTGTAAATACATACTTATTATACATAGAAAATACCCAGACCAAGACAAACAGACATGTTCATGCACACAAATATTTGTACTGTGTGGGAATCGAACCCAGCGTTGCGTGGTGTCAGAGTAGCGTAACAACGCGTTTCACCACTGCGCCACCGAGCTCGTCATCTTAAAATTAACTTTAAATGTATCATAGTAAATATTTATAATAATATTTCTTCTTTCTTAAGAGTCTTAAGAATTTGTAAGTACAACAATGTACTTAATATACCACGCACGACTCGTACCTGAACATTATCTTACACAATGCCGAGTTACAAATAAGTCAGTCTTCGAGAGTTCTTTTCATAATTACGTGTGCGTGGCTGGGACAAATCCCACGTGACTTTCGCGAGATAACCGAGACCTGCGTGGGCGGAATACGCAATCGTAAGTAGATTTATCTCTCGCATGACACGATATTGTGACTTAGTACGATTTATATTAACATTACAAGTCACGAATACTCCCGTATTTGTCGCGTACAATATTACTATACAGAGATATATAGAGTGAGGTATGTAAGGATCGAGTCACGTGGCGCTCGGTTCTCTCTGCGTACCCCGCAAGGGACCTGGCGTGAAGATATACATACATACAATATTGACTAATTCATACCATTTTCCAGCGTATTCTTATTTTATTTTTTTGTGATTCAAATATTAATTATCTAAATTGTATATATCTGAATGCGAAGAAAACAAAGATAATGGTATTTGAAAGAGAAGAATCCAGAACTAATGTAAGGATTACGATTGATGATGAAGTGTTGGAACAAGTGGATGAGTTTGTATATCTTGGATGCGCTTTCAGCAGGGATGGAAGGTACACCGCAGATGTGGAAAGACGAGTGAGTGCTGGGAATAGTGTGAATGGAGCGTTGGGAAAACTTCTTGGCAGTAAAATCCTGAGCCAGAAGGCACAACTCGCTATACACAATGCAGTGTTGGTCCCAACGCTAACTTATGGAAGCGAGAGTTGGGTATGGCAGAAAGAGCATGAAAGTAGAATAAACGCGGTTGAAATGCGAGCGCTGCGCAAAATTTGTGGCGTAAGGCTCGTAGACCGTATTCGCAATGATGATGTTAGAAATAGAGTTGGTCTGAAAGAGAGCGTCGGTGTTAAAATAAGAAGAGGCATGCTCCGATGGTTCGGGCATGTAGAAAGAATGCAAGATGAAAGAATGACGAAGCAGATATACAATGCAAAAGTGGAAGGATGTAGGAGCCGGGGAAGGCCAAGACTTACCTACCATGACCAAATTGGTCATGTTCTATCAGAAGGTGATGTCAGGAGCCCTAGAAACCGGCGTGCGTGCATGAGAAGAGCAATGAATGTTAAAGAAGCGAGTGAGATATGTAAGGATCGAGTCACGTGGCGCTCGGTTCTCTCTGCCTACCCCGCAAGGGATTTGGCGTGAAGTTATAGATAGATAAATTGTATATGTTTATTTACTGAATCTCATGAGAAAACAATATTTTAACCATAACTTACATTAACCGAGTATACGTCGTATAAAACGGGTTACTTGGCCGAGTGCACCAAATACCGAGTAAGAACCGAGTACTCGGCGCATCTCTAATATATATTGACCGAATTACCTAATTTTACCAATAAGCTTATGTAATTTTTTTTTCTGTAATATCTAATTGACAATTTTAAAAGAGACCTATATTGGCAAGTTTCATTCGGCATTTCTTCTTCGCCAATGGTCATTTACGAAATGCTAGTAGATAAAAAAAAGTAAAATAAGAGAATTAAATAAGATATAATATGATTATATTTCAAAAAATGTAAGACGTGTCTAAGTGCCCGCGAGGGCCCAATGGCAAATAAAGAATTTTTATCTTATCTTTATCTTTTATTTACCTTGTCAACACCTTTTTCTTCTTCGCGTTATCCCGTTTCTTAATCCATTAAGAGGTCCGCTACCCAAGCCTATGGATTTGTCGAAGACAGAAGACAGAAGATTTTTATATCGAGCATCCGCCGTCAGACCTGCACAACCCAGACGGAAAGCCTTACCTATTGTAGGTTAGGACACATATTATTCGAAATATAATTTCTTGGACTTGCTGGTTTCCTTACGATGATTTACTACACTCCTGAGCAAGTGATAATTACAATATATGCAATTATCCTTTGATCGGCGTACATAAATCCAAAAACACGAATTTAGACGGATTCGAACCTAAGACTAATCAGTATTGACTACTGGGCTATCACTGCTGTACTTATCTATCACGCTGTAAAATTTCATATTATTCCTTGCTTAATGCAAATCTTATAGAAAAGCACCACCTTATTTCGCATGCGTTCGACTACGGTAATCAGTTCACATCTGGTGGGCGCGGGCTTCGAATAAAATAACCTAAAAATAAATTACAAAAATCTTTCAAATAAAAAAGAGTAATCAAATCATTGAAATCGTGGTGCGTATATAAAGTTGGTATGTAAATCTTGGCCTTGGCGGTTCCTACATCCTTATACTTTGGCGTTGCATATCTGTCCCCTACCATGACCAAATTAACCGTGTCTTATCAGAAGGTGATGTCAGGAGCCTTAGCAACTGATGAGCGTGTATAAAAAGAGCAATGAATGTATATGTAATCTAGAAGCGAGTGAGGTTTGCAAGGATCGAGTCATATAGCGCTCGATTCTCTCTGCCTACCCCGTAAGGAATTTGCATGGAAAGTCAGGCATGAAGTTATATATATATATATATATATATATAACTAATGAAGTCTATTTCATAGTTTAAACTTCTTCATATAATGATCAAAGAAAAATATATTCAAACAAAAATAAAACTTTTGTAAACCAGACGTTTCACGAAAGTTTTTTAAAATACCTTTAAATAGTTAATAGATTCAGGCGTTATTTTGCGAAAGTCAAATTTACATGCAATTTGATCTAACCTGCTTTGTGCCACAATTGGTGGCGGAAGCACACAAAGCAGGTTAGATCAAATTGCATATAAAATACCTTTGCTGCTGCCGCGCTGCTGTAGCGCGTATGCAATGTTTGCGTTGGTGGACGTGGATATTTTTGAGGCTATCCTACCCAAAAACACCGACTCACTAGTACGCAGAGAGCGCGATAGCGGCAACAGCGTGCTGAAGGCGATAGCCGAGAGTGGGGATGGTCCACTGTTCGCCAAGATGTTGGCTAAGACAAAATCTCTTTTAGAAATAAGCTACTAATATAGTTTTTAAGTGTTCACTAACCAAAATGGATTTCTGTTGTCTGAAATAAATAGTTTTAATTTATTTTTATGACTAATCAACAGGTTTTCACTAAAAACTAATAGAATTTCATTGAAATTTTCATAGCAAGGACATTGAACATTTGAATAAGTATTTTATTGCACTCCAGCGTGGCTTCTCTGATTGATCGATGTTGTTTGAATCACGCCGAAATGGAGGCTGGGTCTTGATGGATGGGTGATAATGATAACGTCTTTATTGCATATCTTTTATAAAATAATATAATGAATTTCAAACGAAATTATAGCTTTATTGGATTTTAAAAGAAATAAATACAAGTGGAATATATTACATGCATTGATACTCGTATTATTATATAATTGATATTTGTATGCAATTTGATCTAATCTGCTTTGTGTGCTTTCGCCACCAATTAGTTCATGCGGCTTAGCGCTGGCCGGCACTCACCCACTATCGTTAGTAGACGCAACATGCCGACGCCGCCATGACTGCTCCGGTAGTTTCTGCCTCGGCTGCTGCGGTCATCCGCCATCTGGAACAGAAACCTCATGCCCCCACCACCGTCGCTGCCACGGCCATCTCTGCGACACATGTTTCGCCTCTCCACGAGGCATCCTCAGGTGCTGTAGACGTTAATCGTTAGAATAACATGCTACAAGTCTTGTAGCCAAGCCAGACATGACGGCAGTTGATCCATGTTAAAATAAGTATTGTCACCACATACTTAGGACTAAATAGTGGGTCAGTTACTCCTAATATAATAGGGATTAGGGAATGGGATAAAATTAGGAATAGGAAGAATAAATCTATTACGATAAAAAATAAAAATCTTATTTTATCAGAAGGTGATGTCATGAGCTCTAGGAACAGGCGAGCGTGCATAGAAAGAGCTATGAATGTTAAAGAAGCAAGCGAGAAGTATAAGGACCGCGTCTTATGGCACTCAGTTCTCTCGGCCTACTCCGCAAGGGACCTGGCGTGAAGATGTATTGTAAATACATGCATTAAACTCTTGCGAAAATTAAAAGTGCCTTCTTGTGGCGTGAAAACTCAATTCATAATAGAAAAAATCCTGTTCATAAACATCTCGTTGAACTCTCGTTAGAGACTTGTATAACATGGATCCCAACATAAGCACGCAGATAAAACAAATTTAAAAAATGCCAATTTTGACATCTGTGTCGAATAGTATAGTGTACTTACGGAATAAAAAAATATCACATATATAGCTACACTATTATTCTTATGATATGATGCTAAAATGTCTAAAAAAATAAGTTAATAATTTTTTAATGTTATATTATTGGCATAAAGCTCTCTCTATCTATAACTTCACGCCAAATCCCTTGCGGGGTAGGCAAAGAGAACTGAGCGCCACGTGACTCGATCCTTACATATCTCACTCGCTTCTTTAACATTCATTGCTCTTCTCATGCACGCTCGCCGGTTTCTAGGGCTCCTGACATCACCTTCTGATAGAACACGACCAATTTGGTCATGGTAGGTAAGTCTTGGCCTTCCCCGGCTCCTACATCCTTCCACTTTTGCATTGTATATCTGCTTCGTCATTCTTTCATCTTGCATTCTTTCTACATGTCCGAACCATCGGAGCATGCTTCTTCTTATTTAAATAAGCTGGCATAAAGCTAACATTAAAAAATTAAAAACTTTATTTTAAAAGTTAACACACCTTAGCGTTATTCATGATCCACTAGGATTGGCGGGGTCCGCTACATTAGCCTAAGGATTTGGCGAAGGTACTGATTTTTACATGGAGCGACTGCCGTAAGACTTCCGCAAACCAGAGGGAAAACCAGATCATTCTTAGGTAAGGTTACACCGTCTTTAGAAATATAATTTCTTGGAAGTGCGAGTTTCTTCATGATGTTTTCCTTCGCCGCCGTGCTAGTGATAGTTACAAAATACAAATATGTACAATACGAACTTAGTGGTATATGCCAAGATTCGAACCGGGGACCTATTGGTCACTAGGCCGGTACTTTATCCACTAGGCTATCACTACTCCTTTTAACAATTTTCACTAATATCTTGTTAAACACGGATCCAGAACCATATCAGTTGAGAATGCGCAAGCTTGCATTGCCAGAGGAACACCTGGCTCGTCAATTACATAACAATTCAATTTTTTTTATTTTATTTGTCGGCCATTTTGACCATGTTCCTTAAGAGATAGGTACGGTGTTCCTGAACGTTCCTATTCTACTTTTTATGCTGAATCCGAATCTGAAGTCAAAATTCGAATATTCGAAAAGAGAGACAGACAAACACACAGTGAAACGCACAGACAAACATATAGATTTCATATAGTAACGGTGTTCCTGAATATGAATGTGAAAAAGGTCCCATGTTCGGCAAAAATTACCTTCAAAGTACTTTGTGTCACCGATAAATGAACTGAATCTAACAGATGCCAAGTTCCTTCAATCATAGCCGTGGGAATGCACAACGATCTTCAATTCATTCAAAAACCAATTTATTAATCCCTTTGATTGGATTTCTGAGACCAGTTTTAATTGTCATTAATTACGTTCAATTCATTTGATCCACCAATTAGAATTGCTGTGTCGTACCACATGACTTTGCTAATTACGTATTAAAAATGCCCAATTAGAGGAATCTTTTCAATTATCTAAATATTTTACCCAAAGCAAGAAATTCTACTCAAATTATAGCTGTTACGTTTCACTGTAAGTTTTCCTGTTCTGAAGCACTTTCGGAGTTAATCGCTCATTAAGTACTAAGAAATCGAGTTTTCAATTGCTTTCTGCTAATTTTATACATCAAATTTAATTTCTTTTCCCGTCAAATGGAAAACAAAGTTTTGAAGACTTCGCTGAAACGCTACGCTGGATTCAGTGAACGGTCTCGGTCGATATGGAAAGCGGAAGGGTTTCATTTTGGGATTGACATTTGAATGATGTAATGTGCGGTTCTAGATTGAGTTTCTTCCTTTTGAAATAAAGTCCCTTTTGAGGCTTTCCTCACGTGCTCATATATTCGTTTTTCCTTCCTCGTCTTAATAAAAAAGCCAAGCACGAGTCGGAGCCGCTCGAGTAGGGGTTTTTTATACTACATCTGGAGGCATAGAAGCATACGGCCCACCTGATGTAAAACGGGTACCGTAGCCTATTAACGCTTGCGATATATTAAGTATTACTCGCGCGATGCCTCCTCTGCTGCTTACACAGCAACTCCTTGGGAGCTTACTGGTGACCTCACTCACACGCAGGAACACAACAACCCTCTAGGGAGTTGTTATTTGGCTGCGGTTTTCTGTGAGGTGGAGGTACTTCCCCAGACGGGCTGCTTTAATGCGCCCTACCTCTCTTAAACACTACCCGCTCAATGCTACATTACCCGTGCGAAGCCGAGCCGGATTGCTAGTTAAAAATAATGTCGAACGCTTTTTTACGATCAAAGAGGAGAAATCTTAATTACGCAGGCACAAGCCTTAACGGGGGACTGGTTTGATTATGAAAAACTCGAGTCTCCTATCTGATTGGAGCATTTGGGTTTCTGGCAGGAAATTATGTAGTCTTTTTCTTGGTGTCGGAGGTATACCACGTTTTTCAGGAGGAAATTAATGGATGTCACCTTTAATCTATCTCGGAAAAAGTATTGCTTTGAAGATTGTATTATTTATTAAATTTTGATGACTTTTCATTAACTAGTGTCGTTGACTAGGTAAGGACTTTAAAGTACTAGTAAAGGTTTTGAGGAGCTCGGTGGCTCTGTCGTGAATGACGCGACTTTGACACTGACGCTCGTGGGTTCGATTCCCACACAAGGCAAACATTCGTGTGCATGAACATGTCTATTTGTCTTGGTCTGGATGTTTTAAGAGATGTAGGGCGCATCAAAGCAGCCCATCTGGGGAAGTACCTCCACCTCAGAGGAAACCACAGCCAAATAACAACTCCCTAAAGGTTTATTGTGTTCCTGCGCGTAAGTGAGGTCACCAGTAAGCTTCCAAGGAGATGCTGTGTAAGCACCAGAGGAGGCCTCGCGCGAGTGATACTTAATATATCGCAAGCGTTAATAGGCTACGGTACCCGCTTTACATCAGGTAGGCCGTATGCTTGTATGCCTCCCGACGTAGTATAAAAAAAAGGAATACTGCGGTACATAAATATTTGTGAGCGAAGTTACCAGTAAGCTCCTGAGGAGGTGCTATGTTTTTACAACATCGGGAGGCATACAAGCATACGGCCCACATTATGTAAAGCGGTTACCGTAGTCTATGAACGCTTGTAATACATTATGTAACACTCACACGATGCCACCTCTGCTGCTAACACAATAGGAACTGGTGACCTAATTCACACGCAGGAACACAACGACCCTCAAGATAGTTGTTATTTGACTGCGGTTTTCTGTGATATGGAGGTACTTCCCCAGGTGGACCGCTTCGATGCGACCTACCTTTCTTAAAAACACCCAGACAACACAAACAGACACTATTATGCCCTCTGTTCCTATAATATCCCGCTAAAATCATCCCACAGGGGCTGTTTTGGGAAAGTACGAGTACAAAAACAAATTCTCGATATTCCCAAAATCTCCCATCCGGGATATTATGCAATAACAAATTAATATTTTATTTACGATTCCCAAAATATCCCACGATAAATTTTGATGCATGTACATTTAATCAAACTGTACGAGGTATATTTTGGGAATAGCGAATTAATTAAAATATTCTCATCGCACCACAATCGTGTTTTATCAGATGGTGATGTCAGAAACCCTAGAAATAGTGTCACGTACGCTCGGCTGTCTCTGCCTACCCCATTAGGGATTTGGCGTGAAGTTATAGATAGATAGATGATTTTATTTGAATGTAAGTGATAAAGATTTTTATCATTACTTATCTTACTATTCATTGATAGTTTTTCTGTATACCATTGTTCCGTGCATGCATTTAGTTTACCGCGGCAGTGGTGTCGGATGCTCAACTATAAATCACGCGCAGTAAAATGTGTGTCCGGCTTGAGAACGGTTCATAAAATACAGCAAAACATGGAATGGGTACAAGGTTGTTTGAAAAATTACAAAATTACATATACAGTTCAATAGGTACTCACATACAGAGCAGAGATAACCTAGTGGTAGAATCTGTCTACTGATCAATTGATCCGGTTCAAATCCTGGCACGTGCCAATAATTCATGTTTTTGGATTTATTCACTCGGTGGTGATAAATCATCGTGAGAAAACCCGTAAGTTCTAGAAATTATATTTAAATAGAACAGTCTAAGAAACGTCTGGTTTTCACTGTGATTTGTGGAGTTCTGAAGCAGTGGCTCGTTGTAAAAATTTCTTCGCCTAAATCGTTAGGCTTAGGAGTGGACCCCGCGAATCCTAGGGGATTAGGAAACAGTATAACGCTAAGAAGTTTGCCTCCCGAAATTCTATACATTTTATATTAATAATAATGGGGTCCGAGAACCTTAATTTGTAAGTAAACCAAACACTTTGAAGAACATACATTATCTTTGAATACAAAATTGAGTATGCGTTAGAATTTTAAATTGTATCAACACGATGTTAGTTCACGTGAGGTTAAGCAAGCGAGTTCTCAAACACCCTTTCAAAGATAAACTAATTTCGAGGAGTCGAGTGCTTTCCACATTTTCACATTGCTTGCAAACATAGCTTTCTGGTACGAAACACCGTTTGAAATATTTATGATTTTAAGTAATTTTCGGCACTCTTTGATAATCAACAACTGCAGATTGTCTATAGATAAATTTATTTATCATGAGCATGATCTGTTATGCAGGGGGCATCTAAAACTGCTGCCTATGGATGTTGTCGATAGATGACAATTGTTACACTATCTCATTGGCTTTCGGGCAGCCTCAAAATACTGTTGTGTTGCTGCTGGTGAATGAGGTTACTAGCTCCTGAGGAGTTGTTGTATTTACAGCAGGAGTGACATTGCTCAGACGATTCTTTATGTACTGTAAAAGTTAGTAGGCTACGGTAATCAATTTACAACACTCAGTAGGATAATTTTTCAGCCCACCTTAATTAAATGGCTTTAAGTATTTCGAAAATACTAGAAAATTAATTTAGCAACTACTAAATTATCAGTTGTTTTCTAAGAAGACGAGGATTACGGTTGATGATATAGTGTTGGAACAAGTAGATGAGATTGTATATCTTGAAAGCGTTTTAGCAAGGATGGAAGGTACACCGCACACGTGGAGAGACGAGCGAGTGCAGGGAACGGCGTAAGTGGAGAGTTGGGTAAACTTGCAGGCTGCTGAAATCTAAGCCAACAGGCACAGTTCGCTGTACTCAACGCGGTGCTAATCCCAACGCTAACTTATGGAAACGAAAGCTGGGTATGGCACAGAGAGGCTCTCTCTCTCTGTAAAGTTGAATAAATGCGGTGGAGATGCAAGCATTGCGCAAAATTTATAGCGTTAAGCTTGCTGACCGCGTTCTTAAAAGATCATCTGAGAAAGAGATTTGGTCTGAAAGTGAGTGTCTATGTTAAGATAAGAAAAGGCATGTTCCGTTTATTCCAAAGTGGTAGGATGTAGGAGCAGAGGAAGAACAAGACTCGCCTACCTTGACCAAATTTGTCGTGTATTATCAAAAGGTGATGTCAGGAGCCATAGGAACCGGCGAGCGTGCAGAAAAAGGGTTATGGATAAAAATGAAGCGAATTAGGTGTGTAAGGACCGCGTCTTATGGCGTTCGGTTCTTTCTGCCTATGGCAAGTGATCTGGCGTGAACATTTACAATACATGACTCAGGGTTTTGACTAACCCGACAGCGAACTCGAAAATTTAACTAGTCTAACAGCGACTCCTTACAACAGCATTCCTGCAATATAAAAAATAACCTTCAATCTTTAGGATCTACAGTCTCCTATTTTCTGAAGATTTTTAATGCAAATAATAAAATTTTCTATTGCTTTAAATAAATTTACTTACGTTTTTAAAGGTAATAATAAATAGTAATAATAAATAGTAATAATAAATAACATAACTGTAATTATTATACTATAAAAAATAATATTAATAATTATTAATTTTCCCTTTTTTACAAACAGGTTAGCAGCAAAAAAGGAGACTAACTAGACGGCGTGGTAAGCATATGAGAATTCACTCGAGAGCCTTTTTAGGGTTCCTTTTTGGGTAAGTAAACAAGAATTCTTATTATTCACGAGTCTTGTAGGTACTCGCAGACTACCTGAATTAGAGAATGTCGGGAGGCATACAACAAGCATACGGCCCACCTGATGTAAAGCCGTTACTGTAGCCTATGAACGCTTGTAATACATTAGGTATTAACTCTGCTGCTACACAGCAAATCCTTAGGAGCTAACTGGTAACCTCATTCATACGCAGGAACACAACAACCCTCCAGAGAATTGTCTTAGGTCTTCGTGATTGTTATATATTAAGGAAGACTTCCTGCCACCACGGATGCTGCACAGCATTCGAAACGTAATGTCAACAAAATAAATAAAACACGCGATACTTCCGTTAAAAAAATATTTAATTCACCCCTCCAGAGAGTTGTTATTAGGCTGTAGTTTTACGCGAGGTGGACGAACTTCCCCAGACTGGCATCTTTGATACGCCTTGCCTCTCATAAAAATAGCCAGACCAAGACAAACAGTCATGTTCATGCACACAAACGTTTGTCCTGTGCGGAAATCGAATCCACGTGCGTTGGTGTCAAAGTCGCGTTATTAACCGCTGCGCCACCGACATGCCACGTCAAAATTTTGATATTCATGCAGATGATTCTAAAGACAATGAAGTTAAAAAAAATATAAAGCGGTTACCGTAGCCTATGAACGCTTGCAACACATTAAGTATCACTCGCGCTGTGCCACCGCTGTCGGTTCTAAACCTTCTTGGTTAAATAGAGATTGGTGTCCCAGCAGTGGGATGAAAATGTAGATAGAGGTTTTCAATGTCCTTTTTTACATCCTAAAGCACAACATGTTTTTTATACAGAGATAGCTACTCGTAGAAGGTGGAAAAGCGCCTATTGGCTACTTATCCGGAAAAATATCCCTATGAGCACGTGACCCAAGCCGAAAAAGACTCAAACTAGAAAATAATGAATGAAATTACAATATTTTAATAATTCTTTCAAAAGCAACCTTTACGAGCTGTAATCTACAGGGTAATCTAAAAATAATTTAATCCAATTTTAAAAAGATTTGTTTGCCCGAAAAGGTTTAATTTGATAAAATAATTGAATGAGATCTCTTCATTAGCTGGAAACCATTTAGGGTGTAAGAACCCTTACAAAAAACCATATAAACGGCGGAGCTAATCGCTAAGGGTCGTATTGTACCATAAAACCGTTTCAGCTTAACCAATGTGTCGTGTGTAATTAATGATTAAGCAGTTAATAGATTCAGGCGTTATTTTGCGAAAGTCAAATTTACATGCAATTTGATCTAACCTGCTTTGAGTGCTTCCGCCACTAATTAGTTCATGCAGGCTAGCGCCGGCCGGCACCCACCCACTACCATTAGTAGATGCAACATGCCGACGCTGCCATGGCTGCTCCGGTAGTCTCTGCCTCGGCTGCTGCGGTCGTCCGCCATTTGGAACAGAAACCGCATGCCCCCACCACCACCGTCGCTGCCACGACTGGCCTGGTCGTCGCTGCGACACGTGTATCACCTCTCCACGAGGCATCCTCAGGCGCTGTAGACGTTACACGTTAGACTAACGAGTAACGTCTACAGCACCTGAGATAATTGGTAATTGGTGGCGGAAGCACACAAAGCAGGTTAGATCAAATTGCACGTAATGATTAAGCTTCGTACTTAGTATATTTTAGCACGATTGAGACAGTCGGCATATATCATCATTATCGTCTCAGCCCGAATTTGTCCACTGCTGAACATAGGCATAGCCATTCGTCTCGATCCTCTGCCACCTACATCCATCTACTCCCTGTAAAACTCTTGAGGTCGTCACTCCATCTCGTCGTGGGAGGTCGTCCAACACTGCGTGTACCAGTACGGGGCCGCCATTCGAGAACCTTTCTCCCCCAGCGGTTGACGGTTCTACGAACTATGTTGCCGTCCCACTGCCACTTCAGCTTACTTATCCTTTGAGCTATGTCGGTTACCTTAGTTCTACTACGGATCCTCACTTGTGATTCTATCATACAGATGAATCCCAAGCATAGCTCTAACGATAGCACGCTAAGCGAGCTTGAGTTTCCCGTACGACCCGCTGTGAACGGCATATATACAGTAGGATAATTTCAAAAAATACGTTAATATGTCGTATACCGATCGGTATATTGGTTTTACGATTATCAAAGTTCGCTGTCAGTCGTGGTTGACTCTTCGAACCCACTGACCACACCTGTAGCGGGCCGCTTGTAAGTAACGAAGAAGCTTTTGTAAAAACTCCCGACCCCTAGCTATACTGAGCCTACCATTTAATTAAGGCGGGCGTTGCTAATTTTATTGTTTAGTAGATTAACTGGGGCAGTTAGGCTTAAGCTTTGGAATTGTCACTATTCACTATCTTGGAAAATCGACCCACTATCATAGTATGTGTATTAAACGTATCCACACGTTTCTAGTAACGACCGAGTATTTTGGTGTAGGTACTTATAAGATATCTTCATCAATTATGAATTGGTTATAAAAAAATATACAATAATGGTCCTAGGGGGTAATTAATTGCTAGATAAAAGGGGCGACGAGCTCGGTAGCGCAGTGGTGGAACGCGCTGTTACGCTACTTTGACACCAACGCTCGTGGATTCGGTTCCCACAGTACAAACATTTGTGTGCATGAACATGTCTGTTTGTCTAGGGCTGGGTATTTTCTATGTATAATAAGTGTGTATTTACAAAAAAAAAATGTATTTACGTATGTTTATCAGTTGTCTAGTACCCATAACACAAGCTTCGCTTACTTTGGGGCTGGATGGCGCTGTGTAATTTGTCCGACAATATTTATTATTATTATTTATAGTTCCTTACAAACTTGGTCTAGTTAGAACTTCACAAGTCAGTTTAAGGGTTTTTAAACTTTTGGGACTGTGACAATTGTGTTTTCGTGGAGCTTGAACGAATTGTTAGAACTACAAAGACTGTTAATGCTGTTAAAGCCAGAATTCGCCGAAACCCTAATGTTAACAACAAAAAATGTTATCGCGAGTAATGAAGATTCCCGCTAGGATTCTGTCGCGTATAATAAAACAAGATCTGAAGGTCGGCGCTTATCGTCTATATACAGGACATATCCTAAATGAATCCCTACAGTTTAAGAGGGTAGATCGATCAAAACATTGATCATGCCGTGTGCAATGATGGTATACGTCGGCCATAGTGATATGGGACAATCCCGTAACAAATCTGTGGGCCCAATTATTTTGAAAAGCAATAAATATATTATTTTATTCTTAGTTTAATTGTGCGTTATACAAAACTTTCAGTGGGCCCTACGTATGTAGTTTAGATAGTGATTTCTTCTTCTTAGCGTATACCGTGTCCAAATTAATAATGATTGGCAGGATCCTATACCTAAGCCTAAGTATTTGGCGTATATACAGATTTTCATATAGCGACGGCGGTCAAATTTCCACAATCACAAGTAAAATTATATCTTTCTTAGGTCATTAGATAACTACACCCGTCAAAATATAATTTCTTAGGCGTGCGGATTTCCTCACGATGTCTTCCTTCACCGTCGAGCAAATGATAATTACAAATATGTACGTAAAACTGAAAATAATAATTTAATTTAGTGATACATTTTAATTTAGTGATACACGCCATTGCCTAGATTCAAACCAGGAACCGGTGATTCGAATGGAACCAGGAGCCAGTCTGTTAATAGGCTGGTTCTTCTCCACTAGGCTATCACTGCTCTCAAATGATTAGATACCGAATGTGACAGTATAAACCAATACATGAATTTATTAGAATTGTCACATTGAAATACCGGATTAGGACAGGATCGGACATTCGCTTGTGAGATTTACACTTCGAACATAAGTATGTAACAGTATGTAGCATTTGAAAGAAGGCTGCCCTTGGAGCTTTCCTCGGCATTACGGACCCTTATTGATTTATGTGGCTGCAACTTTCGGTCGGCCTCAAATCGGTACGCACTGTAACATATGTATATTGTAACATATAATATATTGGTTACGTTGTTACAACAATATTTCATTCGGTTATTTTATTCATTCTTGTAACGTTACTTTCTTGGTTTTTGTTTTGAGGTCTATAACGTTCTTTAGAAGGTATTAAGTCTCATTTCTCCTATAATTCATAACTTATGATTATTTTGTTTGTTAACGTAGTTTCGGTGTATTTATTTACTATTTGAATTGATCATTTTTAAACCAATTGTCAATCAATAATTACGATTTTATAGAATTACGTCAATCCTTAATAATATTCTAAAAAATCTGCTGTCATGTACAGTTTTAGTCATATGAAAAATAAGCAATTTTAAGAAAATATTTTTAACATTTCGAAAGATAGAATAGGAATGTATCGGCTATCCTAAAAGCTATACAAAAGAAATAGTTCCAGACTAATTTTCGAGCCTTTGACACCCTATGGGCATTGCAGAAGGCGTAAGCACTGGCTTTCGCCTTCTGCAATGCCCATATATAGTATAGCTTGGGTGTTGGGTATAGTTTTACTCCAGACGATGTCAATTAACCTGTAAGTATCTTGCCCCTCAATCGCTTTCCCTGCTACCATTGTAGTGGATCTCTGGTGACGCCCACCCCACTACACCTCTTCGTTCGGTGTAAGGATTTAGAACTAAAACATAAAATTACCGTAACTGTCAATCTTAGCTTAGTGAACTTAAACTTCCTCAGATAAGTTTTGTCCAAAATCTACGCATACAGTTCAAGACATACATGACCATACAAATCTCACTATTACTGTTTCGCATAAGATACAATTGGATGCGACGTTCTCTATATGTTATTAAAATTTCGAAGGGCCTCAGAAATAACCATCCATAACTTCCGAGGCAGATCGTTGCCTGTATAATATCCTTATTGAGCCCTTGGGATAATTTTATGGGCTCTTGCGTGTTCAGGAAACATAATATTCAACGATATGACGACGATATAATTGGGGTGGATTTGTGGTTTAAATTATTATAATCGTATTTTAATTGTGTTAATATAAAATATAAAAATAAAAGTGGAAGGATGTAGGAGCCTAGGAAGACTTAGACTAACCTACCATGACCAAATTGGTCGTGTTTTATCAGAAGGTGATGTCAGGAGCTCTAGGAATCGGCGAGCGTACATGAAAAGAGCTATGAATGTTACATAAGCGAGTGAAGTATGTAAAGACCGCATCTTATGGCGCTCGGTTTTCTCTGCCTATCCTGTAAGGGATCCGGCGTGAAGATATACATACGTATTTTAATTATGTTAATAAAAGCTGCAATTCTTGCTGGTAGAGCGCCAATTTCAGACTGTTTCAGCGTAAGAAGTAAGTCTTAACGGAAAGTTAAGAAGTAAATCATGATCTTTAGAACTAAGACCAACTAAGGTTCTATGGGAGGTACGCCACAGAGGTATATAATAAGTATCGCGAATGTACCATTCAGCAAACCGAAGTTCCTTGGGAGTCAATGAATGTGTTGCACTATTAGTTCATTCCTAATGGTGATGATGATGACGCTAAGATCAAACAACTCAAAGTCGTAAGCTTGGATTACGATTTGGTCGATGTGGATAGCTACTTTTATACTAAAAAATAGTTTGACACCTGTCTCTTAAAAACTGTTTTTTAGTAGTAGTTATACTACGTCGGGGGCATACAAGCATACGGCCCACCTGATGTAATGCGGGTACCGTAGGCTATTAACACTTGTGATATATTAAGTATCACTCGCGCGATGCCTCCTCTGCTGCTTACACAGCAACTCCTTGGGAGCTTACTGGTGACCTTACTCACACGCAGGAACACAACAACCCTCTAGGGAGTTTGTTATTTGGCTGCGGTTTTCTGTGAGGTGGATGTACTTCCCCAGACGGGATGTACTGCTTTGACTTCTTTTCTTCTTCAGAGGTTACACGGTTTTCCTTCGCTGTCCATCAAGTGATAATTACAAATATGCAAATAAATCCGAAAAGACGAATTTAGTGGTACATGGCCACGCAAGATTTGAACCAGGGACATTGGGTTAACATTGGTTCTTTATACACGGAGCTGCCGCTGTTGCTTCAATGAATTCAAATTGTGATGTGTAAACAAATGCCTTTCATTTATTTCTAGATATTATTCGTACCTATAACTTCAAACCAAATCCCTTGCGTGGTAGGCAGAAAGAAGCGTTGTGCCCTGTCGCTGACAGATCCGGGGCACCCCACCAAAGCGGCCGATGGCAATTCGCGGAATCGTTTAGTGGGTATACCGTTGGGCGTCCAACGGGAGTCCCACACTACCACCGGAGGCCACCCAGGCACCGGTGGTGTGCATAACGCATTTTACCCCGCGTCTCAAAAGGCAGAAAGAAGCGAGCATCACATCACTCGATCTTTATAAACCTCACTAGCTTCTATAACGTTCATTGCTCTTCACATGCACGCTCGCCGGTCACCTTCTGGTAAACCACGATCAAGTTGATCATGGTACGTTTTGGCAATTTGATATTTATCATTAACTTGTCCTACGGGAAACGATTATAGACGAACTGGACGTTAGTTTAAGACCATTAGCATAAAAAAAATATTTATGGACACAATAAAACGACCTTACTTATTTTTTAGTGCCTTACGTATAAAATTATTATGTTTTCACGATTTCTTTTACGTTTTAAAACATAACCATCTTCGTGTACGACATCAATAACTTCTGCGCAGGCAGCGTTCTGGTTTACAACAGGAAGAGAGTGATTGCCATCGTTTGCCATTTTGACGGTTCACACCGAGATGCTTGTGCCGCGGTGCTATAAACGCATCTATAAAAACCGAGGGAGTAAAAAGTTTTATTACGGAACATTTCTTTGCAACGGTTTATTTTGATGTTGATATTCATTTTTAGGGTGTCGTTGAAGATGAAAAACGGTTGTCTTCTATCTATTTATAAATTCACGCCTAATCTCTTGCGGGTGTTTAGATAGCATCTGTAACCTTACAGATGCTATCTCAAAAAACACCCAAACCAAGACAAAGAGACATGTTCATGCACATAAATGTTTATCCTGTGTGGGAATCGAACCTATGAGCGGTGGTGTCAAAGTAACGCAACAGCGCGTTTTACCACTGCACCACCGAGCTCGTCGAAATTTCCATCCGAATCATCTTGGATTGCATTGAGCATTGTGGGATCGCTCAATTCTTTCCAATCTTAAATTTTAATATTTTTGCATACTCGTACATACCATAATTATTATTACCTATATAAAATCCATCCACCTGATGCAAAGCGGTATATACATTAAGTATTACTCCCGCCATGCGACCTCAGCTGCTAACGCAGCAACTCCTTTAGGTGCTTACTACTTTCTTAGTAACTATATAATCAGAGGTCATCTTTAAAACTGTAAAAAAGTATTTAAAAAGGCAGACTAACATTTTGTAGTGATAAAAATCGGAGATATTTTTATGTAAGAGAGGGTAAACGGGCTCATGGGTCACCTAATGGTAATCGGTGATCGCCACCAACAAGAACAACTAACAAAGATGATTAAATACGATGATATACGCAACAACGCATCAAAGAAGAATAGTTTGCTCCAGTACAAGACAAACATTTGTGTATACGAACGTAACTGCATCTGCCTAAGTGTTTTCTATTTATTGTAAGTATTATTTAAAAAATACGTCAGTTTAGCTGTACTAATTGTAGAGTATTAATTGATACTTCATGGTTATGTGTTAATTGTGTAGAAATATATATTTATTTAATTTATTATCAGTTGATTATAACCTATCAAACTGTTGCAATATTTTTTATAATTATTTATTAACAATATTAATTATTTCTTGAACGCTGTTAGTTTCCTAATATATTAAGTATAATTGTCACTCTTGCGTTGCCGACCCTGTAGGAACCTCTTCGCGCCTTTCTTGAAGAACCACGTGTTATAGTCCCATGGGAAAACCTCGGCAAGGAGCTCATTCCACAACTTAATAGTTCTTGGTAGAAAACTTCTCTGGATGCACGGCACGGTTCCAGCGCATGAGTATGAATTCCCAGCTGTCGGCGAGCTGTACGATTGTGAAATAAGAGGCCGTTGGCATAACATCGAACAACTCCTCAGAATGTACGAGTAACCCAATCGTAGAATTGGTAGAACACGCAAAGGGAGGCAAAATCTCTTCTCAAAAGTATAAGATCGCGAGGCGCTTGGTTGACTCTGTATAACTCCAAGGGACTTGCCCTGAATATATATATATATATATATATAACAATACTGGCTACAGCCGCGACTTCGATCACCCTTATCCCGGTATCCTGTGGAAATCGCTTTTTCTTACTTTTTTTCTTTGACCTCGCCTTCTAATGTTTGTCGCCTAATGGTGTATAGCCTATCTTTTTCAAGAATTGGAGTATCGAATACAATAAGAGTTATTTAAATCCGACTGGTAGTTAAAGAGTGCGTACAAACAAACAAACAATCGAAGAAATTCTTCCGCTTGGTGTTTATTTTGTATTATATACTCGTAATCAGTTACTGTTTTTCCCTTACGATCTCGTTGTCTCATGTTTTTCGTCAATTATTGTCGTGAAAACAAGATAATTATGTTTACAAGACAACGAAATTCCAACGAAATAATATATAAACTTCCATTTTATTAACTTCGTGTTCATTTTACTCGTAATTTGGGACGTATTTTGTTCGTTTTAAGAGATCTGGATATTCAAAAATATCATTGTTCATTATAACGAGATGTTCGTTTAATTAATATTCTGCCTTGTTAGCCGCTTTTCGGTGATAACCGCATATGTTCCACGTGCAAACAGAAATTGTGCTGGCTCGGTTTACCTAGTTAATTTAAAATCCTGGGATTGAGAAATAAAATTTATTCTGAAATCTCCACAAATTTGTCTATGATTTATATGTTAAATATATGGAAACACTGATATTTTTCTTTTCTTTACATAATAACAATTGAATTACAATGTTTTTTAGTTTAACATCCTTTTTGAAAACTGAATGACTGAAAAAAGAAATTTAATTCAATCTTTCATACAGCTACTTACATACAAAATTTAATATAATCTACGAAAAACTGTCATAACTGCTAACGAATTACGAAAACTGAAAACCCGTTTCTACTAAAATCTTTTTGTTCTATACTACCTGCTTCTATTTTGCACCAATTTGTGTATGTGCATAAATACATATTTGCAAATAGACACACGTTAGCTCTGAAGGGCGAGTCCTAACACTAACAAAGTGACACAGACAGTTTAATACGCCTAACAAATTCGTCATTACTACTCGTATTTAGCGCCGCAAGACACTGATTCATAAGAAAAGTAATCGCATTGGGAGAGATTCAATAATTTATCTGAGGCTCAGCGTAGCAACCAAATACATAGTGTAAAAATGCGGTAATTGAGTCGCTTTTCGGACTGAATATACTGCTATTCTACGGCCCGTCTAATTCAAAGAGGGGCTGTATCGTTCAAAGAATTTTGGAGTATACGGAACATATTATAAACAAATAATAGTTAATAAATTCAGGCGTTATTTTGCGAAAGTCAAATTTACATGCAATTTGATCTAACCTGCTTTGCACTGCCTGCACACAAAGCAGGTTAGATCAAATTGCATGTGAGCAAATAATAAATAAATAAATGTTGTCGGACAAATTATACACTGCTATCTATCCCCAAAGTAAGCGAAGCTTGTGTTATGGGTACTATACAACTGATAAACATACGTAAATACTTTTTTTTTATAAATACATACTTATTATACATAGAAAATACCCAGACCAAGACAAACAGATATGTTCATGCACACAAATGTTTGTCCTGTGTGGGAATCGAACCCACGAGCGTTGGTGTCAAAGTAGCATAACAGCGCGTTTCACCACTGCGCCACCGAGCTCGTCAAGTATTAGAATGGAATGGAACATTGGGCACCAATAACGATACATCGTGGATTCTGGTGACGATGTACTAGAGAGAAAGGAGGAAGGAAGCAAATTTTTTTAAATATTTTGGAATGAATACCGTACTTTATTTTGAAGTCCATGCGTTTCCATACATGATGTAGGTACGTAATAGATTTATGTATACATTTGTGTGTCTGGTTTTTCCTCTGGTATGTGGACGTCTTATGGCAGTCTCTCCATCAAATTTTCAGGAAATAAATCTATACATTTAAACTTAAAAAAGCGAAACCTTATTTTAATATCATGTATTTATATCTATCCTGTCCATATCATAAGGGCCGTTTCCGAAATACACGTATAATGTATTACTATAATATATAATATAGTAAGACCGAAAATAAATGGATAATATGTAATTTTATCCAAACAAGACTAACAAAACAACCGAAAATTAATACCTCCAATTTAAATTCAGATTTCATTATGCAGTCGTGATATTATTGCTACGTACAAAAATCCATTAGCCACTGAGAGACAAGAAAAGAATAGAATAGACGTCAAGCCTATTGTGGGCTGACCTTGGCATTAGCGTGACCCAGAGAGGCAGCCTACAGCGGTTTGAAACACATCTTGAAGCGCAAGTATCAAGATTTATTTTGGTAGAGTGTTCAAATAGTTGGAAACGAATTTTTCTGGTACTATGTGTTTGGTTCACCACCTGTAAGTTGTAGTAACCATTTTAGAGCCACCATATACCTCATCCACCAACAGTGCATGCTGCAGCCTGCAAACAGGCATTGGCGACAGAGGAAACAAGTCAATTTATTGATTTGTTTATAAGACTTGTAGCTTGTTATTCTAACGACTGATATCTACAGCGCCTGAGGATGCCTCGTGGAGGCGAAACACATGTCGCAGCGATGACCAGGACAGTCGTGGTAGCGACGGTGGTCGATGCATGCGGTTTCTGTTTCTGATGGCGGACGACCGCAGCAGCGGAGGCAGAGCCTACCTGCCATGCAATTCTCTAAGCGACTCGTAATGGCTGTGTGCGTCACTGTGATCACAGATGTCACAGCTTTGACATCGTCTACTGCGGTCACGGCTAAATTATTTGGTATTCTATAAGGCTGTAAGCGTACGCGAGGCTATTTGCCTTGTAGAATTCCAATTCCAAACGCAGCCTTGCTGGGCTAGTGTCGCACAACCATGAAAAGCGACACTAAGGAATTGCAATTTTGTGTTCAAGGCTATAACAGCCGATGTTTCCGAGGATGTAAGGATGTTTGCTCTTACAGAATTGCATGGCTGAATAGCCATGACAGCGACGGCATGTTGCATCGACTGACGGTAGTGGGTGGGTGCCGTCGGGCCGGCGCTAGTCACAGAAGCAAATAAAGCAGGTTAAATCAAATTACATGTCAATTTATTGAGACAGAACTAGAGCGACTGAGCTTGGCTCGATGTTTTTTATATTGTATGCATACATACATCTCATGACGCCTGTCTCGCATTAAGGCAGGCAAATACTATGGAACGCCAGGTGCACCAGACATATCTCTCTAGCTTCTTCCACATTCATCAACCTTTTCATGCACGTTTGGTTATTTTTCAACACGTCACATATTTGATTCATATGTGTTTTTATACAGCGTCGGGAGGTATACAAGCATACGGCCACCTGATGCAAAGCGGTTATCGTAGCTTATACACGCTTGCAATGCATTAAGTATTACTCGCGTGATGCCACCTCTGCAGCAACTCCTTAGGAGCTTACTGGTAGGGGTAGGTTACTGTTACGGAGTTGTTATTTGGCTATGGTTTTCTGTGAGGTACATGTACTTCCCCAGATGGGCTGCTTTGATCCGCCCTACCCCTCTTAGAGACATCCAGACCGTTACAAATAGATTATAAAGATTTTGCTAAGCAAATCTAAACCAAGTGACACGATAAGTAATTTGGGATAGAATATATTATGTATGATACAATATAATCTAATTCTAATACAAATTTAATTTATTTTTCAGTGACTGAATATATCGACAGGGGCCGCCCTAGATGCACACATTTTGACAAGCACGAGAGACGGTGGCGCAGTTGTGAAACACGCTCTTACGTTACTTTGAAACCAACGCTCATGGGTTCGATTCCTACACAAACATTTGTATGCATGAACTATGAACTTGTCAGTTTGTCTTGGTCTGGATGTTCTTATAGAGGTAAGGTAGGCCGCATCAAAGCAGCCCGTCTGGGCAAGTTCTCCATTTCACATAAATGCGCAACCAAATATCCATAGAGTTAAACACAATCTCACTTGTACGTGGAACAGGTTCGATGCATGGAAGTAGACAAACAACAGCTCACAAAAGGGTACTCGTTGTCCTGCGAATGAGTGAGACTACCAGTAAGCTTCTGAGGAGTAGTTGAGTTTCTGTGAGTGACTATAATCACTAATTAAATAGTGAAGACTTGTTGTGTTAGAAGTTGATATTGAACGAGTGGCATTCCTTAAATTGCAAGTATCGACAGGCATGCACGAGGCACATCAAGAAGGAGCGAATTATTGTTTGCCACTCAACTTAGTGTAAAAATACTTCTGTTTATAATATTATTTCAATTAGTCAATATTCTCCTACAATGAAATTTATTTTATGCATGACATCTCGTACTGAAAATATTTTAATACAAAAAGACTGTAAAACAATGAATTCGAGCTGGTGGCGCAGTGGTGAAACGCGCTGTAACGTTACTTTGACACCTACGCTCGTGGGTTCGATTCCCCCACAGGACAAACATTTGTGTGTATGAGCATGTTTGTTTGTCTTGGTCTGGGGAAGTACGTCCACCTCACAGAAAACCCCTGCCAAATAATAACTTCCTAGAGGGTTGTTGTGTTCCTGCGTCTGAGTCAGGTCACCACTAAGCTCTGAGGAGTTGCTGTGTTAGCAGCAGAGGTGGCTACGGTAACCGCTTTACATCAGGTGGGCCGTATGCTTTTATGCCTCTCGATGTAGTATATAAAAAAAATGAATTACCGTTATTGCGTTACTTTGTTTGCAATAACTATAGTAAATGTTTTTTTTTGGTAAATAAATAGATATTATATATAGTAACATCTACACCACGACAAACTTAATGATTGCCTTGTGCGGCAATCGAACCCGCAACTCTTTGAGTCAAAGTCGTCATTGCTAGTCACCCAGGTTTCAAATAACGTCCTTTATAAGGTTTATAAGGCTTTTATTTTTTTCTATATCAATATGAAAATTATATAAATTTGTTGCTAGTAACACTAAGATTATTATTTATATGACACTTCTAGAATGATATTAAATAGTCGCGAAGTCAGTAAAACACGTACAACCACAGAAGAGAGAGATGAGCAGTATGTCAAATAATGCAGGCCTTTATTGACATTAATATGAACGCTGATTACGCAGTGAACTACAAAGAACGTAAGATATGACCACTTTTTCCACGGACCAGTTGATACTGGCTCGGCAGTACAGTTCGCTTAGAAACATGTAGCATTGCGCATCTGTTTAATGGGATGATTTCGATCGTTTCTTTGTCCTAAGCTATCATCATCATTTCAGCCTGTATTCGTCCACTGCTGAACATAGGCCTCCCCTCTAGAGTGCCACTCGTCTCGATCCTGTGCCACCTGCATCCATCAACTCCCTATAAACCTCTTGAGGTCGTCGCTCCATCTAGTGGGGAGTCGTTCCACACTGCATGCACCAGTATGGGGACGCCATTCGAGAACCTTTCTTTCCCAGCGGTTGTCGGTTCTGCGAACTATGCAGCCGGCCCACTGCAACTTCAGCTTGCTTATCCTGTGGGCTATGTCGGTTATCTTAGTCCTACTGCGGATATCCTCATTTCTGATTCAATCACGCAGAGAAACCCCGAGCTCATTCCATAGGAAGCTGAGCGACTTTGAGCTTCCCCATACGGCCCGCAGGTCCTAAGCTATCCTACTGCTTAATTCTCTCAACTGTGGGACAACGTTGCCTTGTTTAAATGCGATATGCGTCGTACACGGTCGCATATATGATGGGGACAGGAATGCGTAATGTTTGAGCCACACAGCCCGACGGCTTGCTGGCGTCCGAACTGCTATCATTGCTATCGGTTTCATGTTAATATCGATTTCCAGTCGCAGAGGCTGTATAGCTCGGGACACAGCCGCCTAGCCGGTGGTATAGTCGTTTGACTACGCTGATGCAGCATAACATGTTATTATTATAAGTACGGGACTTACCGCGATTTGTTTTTACTCGTATATTTCCCCGATATTTTGGCGACGTTGCAGACGCCATGGCCACGGGATGACTGGAGCCGGCGAGTAGATAAAGCCGTTAAGGGCAGAAATATCTGTCTACCCTCTTTCTGCATCGCTTATTACTGGTCCAATATAGTCGTGTATTATCTTAAAGTGTCAGGAGCTTTAGGAAACGGTAAGCGTGCATGAAAAGAGCTATAAATGTAACAGAAGCGAATGAGGTTCGCAAGGAGGCTGAGTCATGAGGTGCTCGGTTTTCTATACCCACCCTGTAGGGGACTTAGCGTGAAGACGTAGATATAGTACAGGCATGCCAGACTAGAGTACTTGATATTAATTTCAGCTTGATAGCTCCACCCGTCCCTGAGAAAAAGGGTCTTGACAGACAGACGGACAACAAAGTGATCCTATAAGGGATTCGTTTTTCCTTTAGAGGTACTGAACCCTAATAATGAACTGAATGGTTTAGAAACCTAATTTTTAGGGTTCCGAATCTCAAAAGGATAAACTACTACTTCTTCTACTTCCCCAGTGCCCTACCTCTCTTTCGCCAGTGTCTCATCTGTTGATAAGCAAGGTGCACGGCGTGCAGGTGAGGTTGGCTTTGGCTCTAAACGTAAACCTCAATATCTAATTATCTAGTATGATATATTGAACTCGTCGGCAGTAGACGATTACGTAAATCATCGATATATCATTCATTTAAAAAATAAAATATTACCGCTTCACTATTTTTGTATTTAATTATTACGGAAAATATAATGAGACTTCATAGAATTTGAAAGTTTTAATAGAATTTTGTATCACATTACTGTAATAATATAGAATACATTTCTGCTATTTAAAATTAGAGCTATTTTATACAACTTAGTCATCAAAATAAATTAGACCTTAACATAAATTTCTTAATCATACAATCGGTATCATTTACTTTCTATTTTGGTAGGAATTATGATCTAATGAACTCTTGGTCAGTAGGCGATTACGTAAATCATACATGGATCATTTAAAAAGTAAAATGTTTGTCGATTCACTTGAACAATGCGCTTGGAGGTCGTTACAACTATCGACAGATATATAATATTAATATATCCGATAGTCGAGTTCAACGAAACCATTTACGTATGCCGATCAATGTCGATTTACGTAATTGCACTGATAAAATACATTAATTGTTCATTTAGGCGTGCAGTTTTAGAAATTAAATATTTACTTATTTAAATTAAATAGTTAGTCAAACAGTACATATAATACATACTACTATATGACTCATTGTCAGATTGAAATTTTGATGATACTTAAAGAAAGTTATATTCTGACAGACAATTTACGTTATTTCGACAACACAGAACTAAGTTTTCGCAACTTTTGTTCATCGATAGATAATGCACAAGGATTTTGAGCCATATGAGGGACGGAATAGAAACGTTTATTCTTCAATTTTACTACAAAGGACGAACTTTCGAGAGGTCACATGTATATACGAGTAATTTGATCTGTACTAGATTTATTCGAAACAAGGGGTTTATTGTCCTTGAAACGTAGTGTTTTCTTTTTAAAGCTGTGATTATTAAATTATGTAACATGCAAGTATGTAATTATCGTAATAGAGTATACAATAGATGAGATAAAAAAGGTAAAAGGCATGTGAATGCAGTAAGTAATATCACATAAAGGTGACGCCCAGTGGAGCCCAGAGTTTTAATCCTCTGTAGCAAGAACGAGGAAAGAATTGTTGTGTTATGTATCATATTTGCACCTAGGTGAAGGTATGAAAGAGACTAAAATAGAAATGAAACTAAAGCTTTAGTAAAATTACAGAGTGACTCTGAATGATAAACTTCCAAGGCGAATAATTTTTGACGAGCTCGGTGGCTCAGTCGTGTATGACGCGACTTTGACACCAACGCTCGTGGGTTCGATTCCCACACAAGGCAAACATTTGTGTGCATGAACCTGTCTGTTTGTCTTGGTCTGGATGTTTTAAGAGAGGTAGGACGCATCAAAGCAGCCCGTCTAGGGAAGTACCTCCACCTCATAGAAAACCGCCAAATAACAACTCCCTAGAGGGTTGTATTCCTGCGTGTGAGTGATGTCACCAGTAAGCTCCCAAGGAGTTGCTGTGTAAGCAGCAGAGGAGGCATCGCGCGAGTGATAATTAATATATCGCAAGCGTTAATAGGCTATGGTACCTGCTTTACATCAAGTGGGCCGTGTGCTTGTATGCTTCCCGACGTGGTATAAAAAAAAGAATACTAAATTCTTTTGGAGATTTTGATAATCAAATTTGGTATTAAAAATTCGACAGACTCGCGACTTCTAAAGCATAGATAAGATAAAGGTGACATACTCTCTAACACACAGAATGTGTTAGAACGAAGGAGTGGATATTTTTGGGGAAATATATGAGTAAGTCCAGAATCTTGACACTATGAATGAGTCTGTGACCCACTCTGCAGTCACCGTTCGATGAAAGCATCACTATGGAGATTGAATAGTTTATATGAAAACTAGAAATGGACAGTTACTAGAAATTGCATGGATTTGTATTTAAACAATAACAATAATTTTTGTATATAAGAATAACAATAAACAATTGTTGCATATCCACGTCTTTAATAGACCTCTCCGACTTCTGTTGAGATAATTAAATTAGGTGGCATCTAGATCGGTATTTCTTTGACTTGACCAATTTATGCAGAAGTATCCAAAATATCTTAACGTATTGTAGTCATCGTTTTATTGTATAACACCAAGAGATCAGGCACAGATTACTCTAGCTATACCATCAGTTCAGTCAGCATAGCGGCAAAGATGTATGAAGACGTATATATATTTTAAAGGAGCATATTTGATGCGCCCGGTGGTGGACAAGTTAGCAATGCTAATCTAACACAAATGCTGGTGGGTTCACAGGACAAAAAATTGTGTGCATGAACATGTCTGTTTGTCTTTGTCTGGATATTATTAAGAGAAGTAGGCTGCATGGGTGAACTAATTGAAAATTATCTGCTTCATACAGACGATGCCATCTTATTTGCAAACTCTAGTGACAATGATGAAAGCAGATCGTATGGAGACATGCTTATAATTTAATGCGAAGAAAATAAAGATAATGTTATTTCAAAGAGATGAAACCAGTGCGAAAGGAAGGAATGGAGGAAGTTTATGATAATAGTGTTGGAACAACTGGATAAGATCTTTTATCTATACATAAATGCGATTTCAGTAGGGATGAAAGGTACACCGATGTGGAAACTCGAGAGAGTGCTGGGAATAGTCCGAATGAAGCGTTGGGAAAACTTCTAGTCAGCAAACAGCTAGAAAGCACATTGCGCTATACACATCGCGGTGCTGATACCAAGCTAATCTATAGAAGTCTGAGTTAGGTTTGGCAGATAGAGTACGAAATAAGCATAAACGTGATCAAAATATGAGCTTTGCGCAATATCTAAACATTCGTAGAACATATTCGTTACGATGATTAAGTGATAGAGTAGATCTGAAAGAGAGATGATACAGTGGAAGGATGTAGGAGCCTAAGAAAGCTAAAACTTACCTACCATGATCAAAATGGTTATGCTTTAACAGAAGATGATGTAAGGATCTCCAGGAACATGAACAGGATTGCAGACATTATACAGTATACTGCTTTTCATGTATATTCAATTTCATGCATATTAAATTCTTTCACACACATGATAACGTAGTAGCGGAACCTTGGGGATCGATTGTAAGGGATGGTAGTGAGTGAGCTCACTTTAGGCGAATATACATTTTAATGTGAACGCGGCCTTACAGAGGGTTCTTTAACTCTGAACTCTATTTTTCAATCCCTATTTATTTCCTTATGATCGCCGAGCACAGAACTCACTTTGCTGGCACTTATCAAAGAACTAATGGTTGATTGTCAGGAAATCAAAATAGCTAGCATAATATAATAATATTATTTATGTCCTTTGTGATACTAATCTGCTATTTTTTCATTATACAATATCTTGAGATGCACACGCAATTTAAGAGTTTTACCTTATCTTTTACCTTACATCACTTTACTTACTCGTACATGACTTATTCACGGTTCCGTATATATTTAATTGTAGAGCGGTAATATCAATTTGAAACGTTTTCTGTATTAAACATATTGTATATTTCAAATTACATTTATCTCCAAAGAATTTGCCTTTCCTTTGCGTGTTCTACTGATTGCAAGGATGAAGTTCCTGTTACTTCATGCTTACACATTGGAACCAAAATTTTAGCGTACGGGGCTTTATTCTTTTGCAAAACTTTGGTTGTTTCTTCTGTAATAAATAATGTAAGTTCCTCAAAAATGTATCGAAGGGGTTTTTACAGGCTCGTGAATCCATTGGTGTTACAAGTGCCCGTACCCTATCCTAACTACGTATCTGTTTACCTACAGGCACGCCGTACTCTTGTGTCTCTTAATGATATAAAAACCCTTCTATGACTTTTAACTTCCGGTTCTAGGGAGCATCACTGTAATTGTCAAAATTCAACAAAAGCTAACAGAAAAAAAATGCGAAATATGGTACCAAATAAAAAGAAATTTAATACTGATACCACAGGTATCAAAAGTAAAAGCTACCAAATCGAATAAAGCTAGTGGATAACTGGCTTGAGTACGAGCGTATTTGTATATCCATAGGTAGGTACGTAAACAAATTCTACTGGTACTAAACTAAAATCACTAAAGAGTTAGACATGTTTTTTAAATTGGTTATATGTTGAAATAACTTGGATTGTTAGCTTGATGGAGACACTACCGTTTTTAACAGCGAAAACGTTTTTGAACATTGTTTACACTTTTTAGGAATCTATCACAAATAGCGGACAGGCAAATTGGCATTTCACCTAGTTTCCATAGTTATCCTTAGTTTCTTTCGCGTCTCTTCTTATCGCAGATCAGTGATAGCTCAGTTGATAAAGGACCGTCCTATTGACTTTTGACCTATTGTTGTCGGTTCGAATCCCGGCATGTACCACTAAATTCGTGTTTTCGGATTTATGTACATATTTGTCACTTCCTCGGAGGTGAAGGAAAACATTGCGAGGAAACCCCCATGTCCAAGACTTTTGACCTTACCTGAGATAGATTTGGATTACCTTCTGCTTTGTGGAGGGCGTCAGGTCGTCCCATGTAAAAAAAACAGTACCTTCGCTAAATCCTTAGGCTTAGGTAGCGGACCTCGCCAATCCTAATGGATAATAAACGGGATGCCGCCAAGAAGAATAAGTTACTATGGCTCGTCTTTTATTCCCGTCAACTATCAATATGTCATAGCTATTGTCAGATTTTTTTCTTGAAGGGCACATGATGACCATCAGTGAATATTTTAAAGCCGAAATTGGAAATGTTTGTGAATATTCGATCGTTTCTAAACATAGCCTGCTGTATCGATTTCAGTAACAAAACACCTTGTACAGTCAAACATTTAGTTATAACCATATTTTGGTGCTAACAGCTTAATTGGCCAGTTATATTAAACCATTTTTTTTATTATTAATAATTTTTAATATTTCTTCTTACTATTTATAGTTTCTGTTTCTATTTTTTTTTATACTACGTCGGGAGGCATACAAGCATACGGGCCAACTAATGTAAAATGGGTACCGTAGCCTATTAACGCTTGCGGTATGTTCATTATAACTCGCGCGATGCCTCCTCTGCTGCTTACACAGCAACTCCTTGGGAGCTTACTGGTGACCTCACTCACACGCAGGAACACAAAAACTCTCTAGGGAGTTGTTATTTGGTTGCGGTCTTCTATGAGGTGGAGGTACTTCCCCAGACTCTCTCTTGAAATCTCTATCTCTATTTATTTATTTTACAACATGTACATACATGGTATAACGGATTATACCATGTATGTACGAGTACATGATGGTAGGTACGGTAGGTTTAGTATATTGTAATCGTTATATATGGACTTTGCTTGGGTATGGTGACCCTGTTACAAGGTAATTTGTTAATAAATTCGTAAAACGTTCGCGTGGAGTTGGAATTTGTTCACAATTTCAGGGGTTTTTTTTTCTGCAATGCTTTAATAATTTTTCTAAAATTAAAGTAGCCAAAGTTACAAAAAGTGTCAAAATCGATCCAGACTTTTGGAGATTAGTCGGCATAAACAGACAGACAGACAGAAAATAGTATTGTACCCGTTTATTGTGTTTACACTATTTAAGTACTTATTTGTATTTATCACTTGCTCGGCGGTAAAGGAAAAAAGAGTGTAAAGACTCGCATGTCCAAAAAAACTCTCGAAAGACGCGTGACCTAGGAAACATCTTGTTTTCCCTCTGGGTTGTAGAGGTCTGTTCACAAAAATCCATATCTTCACCAAATCTTTAGTCCTAGGTAGTGGATACCGCCAATCCTAATCGATTAGAAATAACACTAGGAAAAAGACTCATGGGTAGTGCCTATGGAAGTGAAACGCTAAAGCCACAGATATACTGTCGACGCTAGCATGTTTATTTTTAAACATGAATTTCGACATGCTAAACAATAAACATGTTAGCGATTTTAGTATGGGGAAATCTTTTAGGTTCATACCTAAAAGATTTCCCTACAATCGCTCAGCGCGCCAAAATATCTTTTACACTTCAAATACAATATGTCAATGTTAAAGCCAAATACTTAAATAGCTTGTAGAGTGTAGGTAGAAATTGAACTGACATTTTAAAATAAGTTCAGACCAAAGATAGATTCCGAGGGGTGTGTGTGTCATATGCTATGACTAATAAAAAACTAAAGGTCATTTTTTTATAATATCGAAAGATATACCAGCATGTCACCCCCGCTGGTAACACTACAACTCCTCAGGAGCTTCAGGAGCTTAATGGTTATCTTACGCACTCGCAGGAACACAAACCCTTCAGGGAGCAGTAGTACCACCACAGAAGACTTCAGTCAAATAACTGTAGTATTCTGTTGTGGTGCTACCCCAGACGGGCTGCTTTTATGTGCCCACCTTTCTCACTTCTTTCAAATACAATTTCACTTGATATAATTATAGAAAGCAGTATGTTCAATGATGATGTAAAGTTTTGATGATGAAAGATGATGTAGAGTTGGTCTAAAAGAGATAGTGATAAGATAAGAAAAGGCATGCTCCGTTGGTTCGGACATATAGAAGGAATGCAGTATGAAAGAATAATGTACAATAGAAACAGATGTACAATGCGAAAATGGAAGAAGGTAGGGACCGTAGAAGACCAAGACTCACCTACTACGACCAAATGGGTTGAGTTTTAATAGGTGATGCGCATGGACGAGGAATTGACTAGCGTGCATAAAAAGAGCTATGAATGTCAAAGACGCAAGCGAGGTATGCAACGACTGTGCTCTTAAGGCGCTCGATTCTCTTTGCTTACCCCGAAGGAACACATATTTATTTGGTATATATAAAGATAGACGCTTGTTCGGCGTACAAAAATATCACCCCTACTAACAAGCGGCTATGAGTTTGGATCCCTTCCGACGGGGCGACTACATGGCATATAAATGGATTATTTTATTTATCAACTTGTCGGCCAACGTATTCGAAATTCAGAGAGTAACATGGTAAACCTCTGATTAAAAAACTTTTATTGTTGGGGCAAAAAAATATGACACAATATTTTTTTTTTACAAAATCAAATCTAGAAACTTTGCGGGGCTATGTATATGTTGTTCGAGTATCTGTAAATTTTTGTCAACGCGAAAGGTCGCGCAATGTGCGATTCCCGTAAAGGTTTTTCTGGGACCTCTTTACTTGCAGAATGAACTCCCTGCCAAGGTTTATCTAAGGGGCTGCAGCAGGATGTTCTTTTAAAACAACGCGAAGAGGTGAAGCCAGTGGTACTGCAAGTGTCCATGGATTACTTACTGTTTGTTATACGTGTTTGCTACTTTAGTGATATAAAAAGTTTGCTTTGAAGTTGCGTTGAATTGCGGTTTGCTTTAATAATCCTTTACTGAAATCGTGTGTGGCCTTCCACCACATGAACCCTTGAACTCATCCCGCTGCAGGGATACGGGTCTCCCTTCAACCGAAGGAGTTTAGAGTATACTCCACCACACTGCTCAAATGCGGATTGGCGACGGTCAGTGTTTTCAAGCTGCCCGAGGGCCACTGACTTAGCTTAACGACTGTCATCTATCGACAACAGCCGGGACCGACGGCTTAACGCGCCCTCCGAAGCACGGAGAAACTCGAGATAGATAATCCCATCCATAGACAGGCTGCGGTCGACGTTGCTTAACCTGTGCGTTTGGTTAAAATGACACGCACAACGACGCCATCGAGCTCTCGAACTTTCTACAGTTCCATGTAAATTGAATTTTCAAAGAGGTTTAAATGATGTGCGTATGTAATTAGGAAATACACTGTCCAATTATATTTTTTATGAATATCACGTATACGTAAAACGTATAATAATATTTAGAACACTGACGTAATACGTAGTACTTGCTGGCCGCACTTGAATTGTAATATACGCACTAAACTTGTAAGAAAAGAGAGTTGGTCTGAAAGTGAGCGTCGGTAATAAAAGAAATGCATGCTTCGTAGGTTGGGGCATGTAGAAATAGGGGATGGAAGAATGATGAAATGGATATATAATGTGAAAGTGGAAGGTGATGGAGCGTGTGATAAACGACTCCTAACATACCTAGAGGATCACGACGTGATCAGCGACCATCAATATAGTTTCCGTCATGGTCGCTCGGCTGGTGATCTAGTGTATCTTACACACCGCTAGGCTTTGGTGATTGAGAGTCAAGGTGAGGTATTGGCAGTCAGCCTAGATATCGCGAAGGGGTTCGATCGGGTCTGGTATCATGTCCATAGGCTATCTATTGCAATCAGGCAGGTATGCTTTTTTGCTACCTTAGTGATATAAAAAAAGGATTTAGAAGCCAAGGCAGGCCAAGACTAACCTACAACGTACATATTGGTTTTATTAGACTTTTTTAAAATTTCCTCTTGGTATATATGGGAGAATATATATTTAATCTAGGATGTTATGTCGTAATAAAATAAAATAGCATTGCTAAGCACTCGACCACAGAGTAAGACAGTGATCACGTAGCATTAAGTTCGTCACAGACACAGCATATTTTAGCTGTATCGTAGTTATACAGCGTATTACAGTGTATCATCACATGCTGTCTTGCTCTATATGTATGGAACATGCTGTATCAGGAGAAAAACTAATTTACCATGTTTAATCTATTTAGAGCGAGATAGCTCGGTGGCGCAGCGATTAATAATGCGACTCTGTCACCGTCGCTCGTGGGTTAAATTCCCACACAGGACAAACATTTGTGTCCATGAACATGTCTGTTTGTCTTGGTCTGGGTGGTTTTTAAGAGAGGTAGGGCGCGGAAGTACCTCCACCCCACAAAAAAACAAATAATTACTCTTCAGAGGGTTGTTGTGTTCATACGTGTGAGTGAGGTCACCAGTGAGCTCCAAAGGAATTGCTGTGTTAGCAGCAGAGGTGTCATCATGCGAGTGATGATGTATTACAAGCGTCCATAGGTTTCACTTCAGGAGGGCCGTATGGTTGTATGCCACCGACGTTTTATAAAAAAAAGACAGCACGTTTTCTGGCGATATATTATAGCTAAGCCTGTGACATGACGTAACAAATATTCAACATATATAGTTACATTCGAATTTGAATTCATTTCGTCCCTATAGCATAACTGCATTGCATAGTAAGTTACTCATAAGTGAGAAAAAACGTACGGTTTTTACAGAACGCAAATTGCAGAATTTAAAAAATAAGTAGGTACCTGTAGAGAATGCATTGAGTATTACACAATTTACAAAGTAAGTGCCTATAGAAAATGTATAGAATATTAAGGGTAGTAGTAATAGAATAGACGCTAGAATTTGTAGTAGTAATAGTAGTACGCTTTCATGATTTGTAATTTCTTCATATGATTAATTATTTCATGTCATTTGCCAGGGAATACGCAAAATATGAGCCAAAAAGCTTCATGTAAAACATGTGTAATTAATAAAAATGATCATATACGGCCGAGTGCCTGCCTGACACCATGCAGGTGATAAGTTAAAATTTAATTCTCCACAATTTTTATAACATGCAACTTTTTAAAAAGCTCCAAAGCTCAAATGTATTAATGGCCGCATTAAAATAAAATTTTAAATTCTGAGAAAAGACCAGATACATTTTTGCTTTAAACTCATTTTAAAATCACTCAATTGAAACTCATTTTTTAATTAAAGATATGTTTAAGCTTTTTTTATATTAATAAATTATAAAGTTTATTCTACGACTATGTTTATGAGAGATGAAAAATGTGAGGGCGATATTGAAAGAAGAGTAAAAGCAAGAAACCGTATCAATGGTGAGTTGTACTCCGTGTAACAAGCGACAACATATCGAGCAAAGCTCACCTTGCTATCGTTTGGGGTGTATTGACGTCAACATTGATGCACGGCATGGGTATGGCAGAAGAAACAAGAAAGCAGGGTGAACGCCGTAGAAATAACAATGCTAAGGAGTATGTGTGGAGTGAGTTTGGTTGATTGTTGAGAAGAATGGTTATTGAGTAAAAATAGCACAATACGAGAACTTTCTGGAATGAAAGACGATGTTGTGATAAGATTTAGAAATAATTAATGACAAAAGACTTACGAAAGGAGTTTATCAGGCAAGAGTGGTGATTTCGGGAGGGGCCACCCTAGAAGCACACTTAAGATCAAATTGATGATGTGTTGAGAAAAGGGCCAAATATAGGAAGGAAGAGGTTGATGAGTGTGGAAGAAGCGTGACCCCATATTTGAATCGGTGCGCCTGGCGTTACGTAGTCTCTGCCTACCCCAATGGGAGACAGGCGTGATGATATCTATGTATGTGTAGAAACTACGATTTTATTTTTGATTAATGCGCGACCATATTATTGCACAGATAATGTAAATGTTTCCTTTCGTAATTAATAAATTACTGTAAAATCTGTTACAAAAGTATTTGCATTTAATTGTCAATAAGCAATGTTTGCAACGAAAAATGTCATTTCGATTTCTTTAATATAAAACCTTTCTTTGGAAACTGACATAATGGTAAAATATGATGCAATAAATTATATTTCAAAAGACGTGTGACCTTGAATGGGCTGATTTTCTCTCTGGGTTGTGGAGGTCTGATGTCAAAATCAGTATTTTCATTAAATCCTTTGGTAGCGGACGCCGTCAATCCTAATGGATTAGGAAATGAGACATCGCAAAAAAGAAGAAAAAGATATTAAAACTATACGCATACCTTCAGCATTCGGCCCGCTTTACGTGCACGTTTTAGGACTGTTTATGTAAAAGTGTGATGACAAACAATTTATAGTACCTAAAAAAGCTAGGAAAGCGAGGATCCTCGCATTCCTAGGGTCTTTACTTATAGCGCAGATATATAATAGCCTATAGTATCTTTGTCTGGTTAAACATAGTTCCTTTCATTCACTTAAATCTTTTAGATAGTTACACCCGGTCGTTATAATTGACAAAATTTTACATCGTGATGGAATACTTAACAACTATTATATACAGCTATATAACAAATTCAATATGCATTTGGCCGTAATTTATATTTCTACTTTTAGTAACTATATTATATAATCATTGATGATCCGCTGGTCAATAAAGTTATATAAGTGATTGAGTTAAATCTCTGAGCAACGTAGTCTTTTTGAAATGGCACTATAAATAACAAGCTAAAAGTAGAATTAAATAAGGTACAAAATTATGAGTATGAAGATACTCATGATTTTGTTGGAAGCAAAATCATATATAAAACCAACTTATGTTATTGTTGGAATATAGGTTCAAAGCAGAGTGAAGGCCATTGACAATTTATTGATAATTAACCGATCCCGTTACTTGTATGTTTCGTTCAAAATTTGAAGAAGCACAGGTTAATTAGATCCGTCCAAACTCAAGCTTCGATCGATTTGTACTATGTGGATATTAAACCCGTCTAATCCTAAGCATTTCTGCTATGTGAATTGTTAATTAATCTACAGTTGGAATATAAATATAGATTGAAAGCTGTACGATTGTTATTGATTTGAAACAATCTATCGATAACAACCGATCCTAAACAACACCAATTAATTAGACCCGTCCAAACTCAAGCTTCGAACGATTTCTACTATGTAGATCATTGACTCTATTGCTGTAATGTAGGATATAGGTAAGCTGCATGAAGTTCAATGATTTAGATTAATAATCTATCGATAACAATCAAACGTATTACTTGCATGTGCTGTTCAAAACTCAAACTCAAACATCGGACTGTTTCTACTATGAGGATCATTAATCACATCCATAGTATCCATATATCCTAGAGTGTAGGATATGAGTTGAAATCTGAGCGAAGGCCAATGATGTGAATTAATAATCTATTGATAACAGTCGATCCCGTTAGCTCTATGTGCCGTCAGAAACTTGAAGCAAGAATTAATTGGACCCATCCAAACTTAAGCTTGGGTGCAATGCAGATCATTATTAACTTAAAACAAACCTCTGCTGCTCTTTATTTTTGTTGCTGGAAATATGTGATGAGCACTAATTTATGTTTTATTTTTAAGGAAATAGTTACTTCTGTTATGTTAAAAATTGCAAGTTTGTTCAAAACTTTGTTTATGCATTGAATTTGCATGACGTCACAATCCTTTCAGCGAAGAGCTTTCAGAAACATACACGTATTTATGGGCCGCATAAAATGTCTGTTGAATCATGTTTCATCATTACAAAGTCACTTCTAACCAAGTCCGCTATAAACTGACTCTGCCCTGGTGGCAATGTTTCCTTCTAAGCCCTTATTGACCGCCATTTATTTGAATAATATTCTTTGTTCTGATGGTCGGCACTCTACTGGAAGGTCTATATTGATATAGACCTTCCAGTAGAGTGCCGACCATCAGAACAAAGAATATTTCAGTTTCGTACATAAGTACATTGTATTGTATTGGTCATTTTACTCACCAATGGACCTCAGTTTCATTTGACAAAGGGATATAGGAAATGTGGTCCAAACCAACATCGAGCTTAGGATAACATGTAAAGGACGTTTCAGATAGGGCTAAACAAGTAATGTCGGTCTTCAAAACACATACAAATTAGTTTAGGGATTTAGAAAGTTAGTATAAAGTTATAATTGTAAATCGATTGTTGTAAGTTCATTTGAATTGTAGGATTTATAATTTGATATTTAAATATATTTGATTAGTGTACTATTATTACGAATAAATTTAGTTAAGGTACATTCTTAACTATGAAATTGCCGATCTTTAATACTGACTAGTGTGACTTTATTTAGAGTTTCAAGTTCAAATTATCATTATAATGAAGTAATGACATTTATTTTATGTGCAATTTGATTTTCACTAAATAAAGCCAGAATCAATAAACTATCCTTTAAAAAAAACATTGTGAACATATCTGTTTGTCTTGATCAAGGTGTTTTTTATAGAGGGCGTATCAAAGCAGCCCATTTGGGGAAATACTTCCACCTGACAGAAAATCGTAGCCAAATAACAACTCTCCTGGTTTATGTGTAAGGAGTCGTTATGTCGGTAGCAGAGGTAGCATTGCGCTAGTGATACTTAACGTATTGGAGGCGTTCATAGGCAACAGTAACCGCGTAAACCGCGTAAAAAGTGGAACGCCTTGCTTGCACATGTGTTCCCGCCTTCCTACAATATGGGATCCTTCAAACGAAGCGTGAAGAAGCATTTTGCGGGTCAGCATGGCAGCGTCAACTGACAGGATACGGGATGTAGTATATTGTCAGTTGCAGTTGCGATTTGGGCTCCTCTTTCGCTTACCATCAGGCAAAGAGGGGCCACTATGCTGAACTACTATAAAAAAAAAAAAAAAAAGGTAGTAGTGCCTGTATGCTTAGCGATGTTATATAAAAAAATATCTGTACGCTATATCAACGACGTATCAACGAGATACCACAAGTGAAGTGCACGCAATATACGTTTCAATGCCTAAATTCTGGCAATTTGATTTTAATAATGAACCATATGGACGACCGGATACGAAATTGGATAACAATGGATTGACAGTCATCGTGGAAGCAGATTTAACTTTAACCATCACTGAATCAGTAGCATGTTTTATCGTATGTGGTAAATAGCAACTGATTTATTTACGTCAAATTAGAAACATAGAAAAGCTCCGAAAATGGCTGCCGCAGAAAGTTAGTGACGACAACAAAAACGAAATCGCATCGAAGATTGTTTTAACCGGTTGAATAGGCATACAAATGAGTGGATCCTGTATGCGATTGTCACTTTTATTGTACATTGAATCAAGAGAAACTGTTTGTGAGTGTAAGACCTATGATGGCAGTATTGCCTAGTGCAAGATCTGAGCACACTCAAAGATATTTTTCCAAATTTGGGAAATTTTCATAAAGTATTTTTTTTAAATCTGGTGAGGTGGATGTAAAACGCCTTTAAAGAGTTCATCGATTTCCGACACTAGAATTTATACAGTGATTTATCAAGTGAGGTGTTTAAGGACCATGTCATGTGACGCTTAGTTATTTCTGCCTACCACCACAAAGGACTTGGCGTGATAGTATGGATGGATAAATAAACATTAGCATTTATAGATTTTACACCCGTACAGCAGAGGCAACAATAAACTGCAACTAACATGACAAAAATGCATCGATAATAATGTTTTAATAGTTTAAATAAATTAAATATTACACAGATTTTTTTCTTTAACAACGGCAGTATCATAGATAAGAATATAATACAACGTAAATCCACCAAAAATAATAAATAATCAACAATCAACCAATCCAAGGTAGACTACAATGAAAAGATAGACATTACTATTGAAATAAATGCTTGTTCTAAACTTAGAAATACCGTATTGGTACAAAACTAGGAAGCTGTCCTTTTTTCAAAGTTATAAACGACCATGTCTTATTAAAATTCACATTGTAATATATTTTTAGTATCCAATTTTGGCGTAAAAAGGTTTCAAAACAAAATTTCCGCTTACAAAGAGGCCAGTTGAGGAAAGAATAAAATATGTTTCCTTTTAAAAGGAACGTACAAACGAGATTGCTCTGAAATGGCGAAGTTTTAGCTAAAGAGGGATTCAGGGAATATTGTCAAAATCATGTCAAAATAAATACAGAAAACTTTGTTAAGAGTGTTTTTAATGCTTAAAAACTCAAATTGGTTTTCGATGAAGAGATAGATTTTAGGTGATAATTTAATTGAAATTCTACACTCAATGGACAGCAGAAAAGATAAAAATCTATCAATATATTTCTCTTAAATTAGCACCACACTTCTAAACTTGCGTTGAACGCTCTATAGACGGGAGACATTCAATAATATCACGACGAATGTACTTTGAGGTGTCTGAAGCATGATTGACGCATTTTGAAAGAGATTGATGCAAATATACTGCCTTAATATATATATATATATATATATATATATATATATATTATATAAGCCTTGACTCGTGATATTTATTGAAAGTTGCCCTAAATACAAATATAAATAGATATGACGAAGAGAGAAAGAGTTAGGATACTATGAAACTACTGGAAACATTGAAAGATAGGGATATCATCATAAATCTAGTTATACTTAGTATATACTAAATAAATCTTAAATTATCTATTAAAACAAAAATCCTTAACGTCACGACGAAGAGCCTAGATAAACAGTTTAGGCTCTACACAACAAAACACTTCAAACATTAGCAATGTTACAGCAACTAACACAAAAATTAGTAATTATCTAAATTGGTCCTTCGAGAAATGCACACGATAAACAAAAACTAAACGTTTTATAGTATTACTGAGCTTCGCATACGATAACCGACAGTTAAACGTTAGTAATAGTGAGCCTTCTAGGGCTCCTTGGTCTATTGAGGTTATTTCCTGAACCTCTAACGTGAACTTGAACTGACCCCGGAGGCATGTCGACAGCTGAATGTAAACTAGCTGCCCTAGAAGTCCTTGGGGACGGTACGCAGACTCTCAGATCTACAGCGCTGTGAAGACTGGCTGCCCTAGATGATCTAGGCGTCACGGAGTGTGATCGATCTGACGGTGGCACGAGAGCTGGAAGGTCGGCGGCTGAGCGGGAGCGTCGTGGAGGACTCTCGGGTATTAAAGCCATGCCGCCCATGCTTCCGACGAAAACGGAATTCTGCAAGAAACAATCTTCTATTAGTCTCTCCGTTAACAACTTGATTATATTTCCCAATTATTTTAACCACACTGCCTCACTGCATAAATATTATTTACAATCGTGAATTAAGAAATTTTTGTCAACTATATTTAGTTCTTAAGCAGTCTTTCTCAGGTATCAGTGCTTAATATTAAATGTATTGATCAAGTTTTATCAAAAGGTGATGTCAGGTGCCCTAAAAACTGGCGAGCGTGCATGAGAAAAGCTGTGAATGTTAAAGAAGCGAATGAGGTGTGCAAGGACCGGGCTGGACAGGTGGCGCTCGGTTCTCTCTGCCTACACTGCAAGGGATTGACGTGAAGTTATAGATAGATTATTTATTATGTTATTTAATTTCTGTTTCCCTATTTCGTATACGCACAATCGTCGGACTTTATATTTTTAAGTGAACAAAGTAATGCATTTTAACCGCCATCATACCAACGACGATGATGTAAGCACCGCGTATAATGACGCCTGATTCTCTCTGCCTACTCCGCAACGGACCTGGCTTGAAAATTTAAACTAATACATAGATACCAGCGATCCAGTGATACGTTCATTGCGAATACTTTTGATTATTCTGAGAATTGGACAGCTTAAAAAGCTGGCAAAAATATTGTGTAATCGTGTCAAATCTACAAAATTGTAATCGAATATTAATTTAAATTTTAAGTATATGCCTTGAAGTCTACATATACTGTAATCTATATAATATATAAAACAAAGTCGGGTTATTTACACCATTTATAACTCGAGAACGGCAGGACCAATTTTTATGATCATTGTTTTTTTGGATTTGTCTCCGCCCCGAATAGCAGAATAACTACTCGTATTAATACATGGAAAAAAATAATGAATAAAAATTATGAAGAAAATTCATTTTCACATACATTTTACATGAAAGGCTTTTCTTATGAAATCTCAAAAATGAATTGATAAATTTCAATGATTATTTTTTTTTTGTTCGTCTTGGTGAGAGCTGAAACTCCCCCAGCGACAACACTGACCAGTTTCTTTTCGATTTGTCAACGCGGTTCATTTAAACGTCACACTCGTCCCAGATACTTCAACGTCGGGAGCAAAGCAATGTGGTTTCTGATCATCCGGATGTGCGTTCTGCTGATGCTTTTGGTCGTATTTACACAGTATATTCAAATAGTGATGAATGCTTCTAGTTGCGGTTGTTTCTGGTGAATGTTCCTGAGCCGACACCATTTTAATCACTTCGAACTGTCAATGGTGTAGTGTGCCCAATATTTCATGGTTCATGTCAACTCCTCAATTTGCTTCAAAATCATGTGTTAGTGAAGTTAAGAATGTTACTAGCAAATCGTGGAATGAACGTCGCTTTTAGTCGAGAATTGGAATGTGAACGTGAATATGTTCGAAATACATTAAACGAATCGGTTGGAGCGAATGTAACACTGTTGAACCCCCAACAGATGGAAGTGTGCGATACTTTAACGAAGGCAATTGATGATGTAAATGGCTTATTTTTCCCGATGCGCTCGGTGGAACTAGGCAGGCATATCATTGAATTTGTCCACTTTGCCCACTTTTCGCAAGATATCCAAAATTGCAGTTGCTTCTTGTAGGATAGCGGTAATGTTACTATAATGACGCAGAACGACTCATACCGTGTTGAAATTATCATCAAACCTTCAAACGGGTGAAAAACTAACATGCAACATGGCAATAAGTCGAGATGTTTTGAAGGCGCAATGATTCTACTGGCTGGCGATTTCCGCCAAATATTACCGGCCATTTCAATATCGACCATTGCCGTTGAAATAAACGCTTGCCTTACACTATCAACTAGGTGGCGCTATGAGATGAAACTTCAGCTGACGCCAAACAAGCGAGTTGCATTGAGTTGCGATCCATTTGCCGCAGGTTTCTCCAAGCAATCCGACTATCAGTAATGGTCGCATTCCTGTCGACGAATCTAACAAATTGATTTCGTTTCCACCGAATTTTGCAGTTTCTTCCCAACGAAGGTCGAGCTCACGGACAAAGTGTTCCCAAGCATCTTGATGATCACGAAAATCACAATTGGTTGAGTGAACGAGTAATTCTTGTGGCAAAGAAAAAAAATTAGAACATTTAAACTTACCAATTTAAAACTAAATCTTATATATGTATAATGAAGGAATGCAGTAGACCACCCTACTGCATTCCTTCATTATACATATATAAGATTCTTATGAAGACAATTAAAATACTGTTCGTTCATATTTTTCAACATTTATTATACTTTATTCATTTTGTCTTGATAAAAAATAGAGTTTATTTCACCTAATCAGTCAACACAACATTTATTGATTCCGAGGCGGTACGAAGTTCGCCGGGTCAGTTAGCAGTTATTAAAAGGGAAACTTATACCAAGATAGTTGAAAATATTTTCTCATTACCTGTCTTGGCCGATGAGCAAGGTATCCACATGGTTGGTACGAGGGGAAGGTACCTCCGCAATCGTAGGACACACAGCCTCGAGATAACGATGCGCGGTGCTGTATAAATGAAATATATACCATTCTATAACTATAATGTTAGTTTCAAAGTATGTCTGGGTTTAAAACAGCTATGTTCTTACACATAAGTGAACTGGCTGATGTCGGACATCATATCCATACGACATGAATTTTACTTGTCTCCGTAACTTTAAGAATATGATACGAGAATATCCTTTGGTAATTATCTGTAACATATTCCATACAATCATCTGCCGAGTGGGCGAGGGAGCTGCGCTGTTCATTTTTTCAGAGAGGTTTTAAAACCAAAAACATGTCATTATGCCACGAGTGATTATTATACGATTGATATTATAAACTATTTGTAACAATAATTACCTTAAATGAAAGTTACGTTTTTACAAACAATATGTATAGAGTTTACCTGATGTAAAGCAGTTACCGTAGCCTATGAACGCTTGTAATACATTAACTATCACTCGCGCGATGCCTCCTCTGCTGCTAACATAGCAACTTCTTAGGAGGTGACCTCACTCACACGCAGGAACACAAGAATCCTCTAGGGAGTAATTATGTAGCGGTTTTTCTGTGAGGGGGAGGTAATTCCTCAGACGGGTTGCTTTGATGCGCCCTACCTCTCTTTCACTTTCACACTATAATTGTACATCGAACCAATGTATAATACCGTTATCTATGTCTTGTTTAGTTTTTTTATTGATTATATTATCATTTAGTAAAACAGGTATTTTTATATAGCGACAAGATAGTTTTATTTCTTTTATATTACGTGAATGATGGGAGATTGCATTGAATATCTCTTTATTATTATGTATTACATTTTTTATAAATGGAATATGCTTTGACTTTGGTGGCGTGACATGATCGCTTGGCGGGGTCAGTGTCGTAGAATCAGATTTCAGACCTTTTTTTTTGTATAGCGTCCCATAGTACGAAAGAGTCAAGCTATTTCTTTGAATCTACTAAACAGATTGAAATGAAATGTTGAAATAGAAAAAAATAAAGTTACAAGTAAGCTAGCTTTCCCAGTTGTGTTCCCAAATGGTCGAGAATGCAAAATGTTCACGTTTGCAAAGTATCAATTTGACTTGATTGAAATTGATCACACAGAACTATACCTTTAAAACCATTTAGTTGACAAAGTATTTGACACATACATTTTACTAACACACGGCACACACTGTACAATATTTGAACAATACAGCTTTTCGAGATGATATATTAACTGACAGGAAAACTTTGCCTTAGGCATCTCGGATTTTCAATGTATCCGAACGTATAAAAAGTTAAATATTGGATGATGGGTGTATCGGAACGTGATGTGTAAAGAGTGTGCGCGTGAAGAAGAAGATGAATTGCGGTGGTAGACGAACGACGAAGACGGACGATGCTTGCTCTTAATAAACTTTATTCTTATTTCATCTACGTTACACTGCACTTCTTGTATAAATTAAAGAAGTAAGTAACGATTAGTATTTTATTACCACATTTTGAAGCTCATCTGAGACTTTCCCACATACATTTAAAATGTAGCTTGTATTTTTTTTTTTAATGTGCTAAGACTTTCCCATTTACATTTTAAGTGTAGTTTATGTTCAGATATGCTTCAGTTTAGTAGACTAAACTCACTTATACTTTAGTAAGTATATTTTATACGGTAAATCAACATACAGGTTGCCTGATGTGAGGCGGTGATCGTCAACACCACCATATCAATCCATACTCATTCCATTGCTGAAGTGCGGATCTTTCTTCAACCAAAATAATTAGATCATATCCGCTATTCTGGTTAAGTCATTTAATGATTGTCTTACTTGGTTTAATGGTCATCTATCCGTGCTGTCAGATATTCGGAGAAGCCTATAAGATAAATATAGCCATTCCTTTACAGATTTTGGTTATGGTTGCTTAACTGTGCGCATGCTCTTAATTTTTTAATAAATATTTAAAAAAAATCTGTCTGATAGTTATTCTGGTTCTCACTCGGTATCCGTACTTATTCATGTCTTTCCTGATAACGAGTGGTCGTAACCACTATTAGATGAACTGTTAACATGTTAACAGAAGTAGGTCATAAAAGTATAACTCACGTGAGGTGGTATCGCGACAGAGCTCTCGGCGAGGGCGCAACTCTGTCTATGTTGCTGTTGAAACTTGGGTTGATACGGCTCCAGCATTCTGTGAAGTCGGTATTTGAAGTATATATCAAATTGTTTAATTTAACAACTAAAAGAAGTAAACTTAACTATGTAGATAAGGTATAGAGAGGAAACATTGATAGTCTAGTGGCTAAAGACCCAGTCTATTATCCGGCTGAATGGTGAATAGCACATTTTAGAAAAAATAAAAACGAATATCGTATAGCTTTTTTATTATGCCTATAGAAGAAAAAAAGAATATGTAATTTTTGTATTACATCTTTTTATAGGCACATAATAGAGGTAGCTCGTATCAGTCTGGGGCAGTTCTGACACAATACATTAAGTATCACTCACGGGATGTCACCTCTGCTGCTAACACAGCAACTCCTTAGGAGCTTACTGGTACAGAACAACCCTCCAGGGAGTTTTTTACTGCGGTTTTCTGTGAGGCGGAGGTACTTCTCCAGAATGGCTGCTTTAATACACCCTACCTCTCTTAAAAACATCGAGATCAAGATAAACAGACATGTTCATGCACATAAATGTTTGTCCTATCTGGGAATCGAACCCATGAGCATTGGTGTTAAAGTCTCATTACTAATCTCTGCGCCACCAAGCTCATCAATACGAATATGAAATATGTACACAAGGGATTGTAAGGGGTTCAAATAGAGTTCTGAAACTCGGTTAAATGTCTGTATCTGTATGTCTAACCATTATTAACAATTCTAAGTAAACCAATCACCGCATCTTTTTTGGGTTCCGTACCCAAAGGGTAAAACGGACCCTATTACTGAGACTCCGCTGTCCGTCCGTTCGTCTGTTACCAGGCTGTATCTCATGAACCGTGATAGTTAGACAGTTGAAATTTTCACAGATGATGTATTTCTGTTGCCGCTATAACAACAAATACTAATGAACAGAATAAAATAAATATTTAAGGGGGCTCTCATACAACAAACGTGATGTTTTTGCTCGTTTTTGGTCGATATTGATAACGGCAACAGGTAGACGCTTGAAATATTCACAGAATATTTAGTTATATATTCACTTTAAAAATAAATAATTAAATTAAAATAAAAAATATTTAAAGGGGGCTCCCATCAACAAACGTAATTTTTTTGCCGTTTTATAGATAATGGTACGGAACCCTTCGTACGCGAGTCCGACTCGCACTTGGCCGGTTTTTAAATTTGACTTGTAGCTATATTTTGTAAATATCTAATCAGAATGGATAACATATTATTTCAGGATGAATATTCTGGTATTTTTTATTTGAATATTGAGGTGGGCTTGGATACAAGCAAAATGTATTCTTTTTTTTTCAAAATAGTAGTAGGGTAGTTCTGTAAATTACAGATTAATATATGAGTAATGTTTAATACATTACTCATATATTAATAACAATTTCGTTTCATTAATTTGAATGAATATTTACCTGCGTATTCTTAAAATTTCAATACATTATACATACCTACCATGAAATATGCTCATTGTATTCAATTTAATTGTAATCAAAACGCAGTATGTGTTTTTCGAATTATAAAATAAATTTATAATGTGGAATATTTTTTATGGTACTCGTAGTATAGATGATATATTGGAATTATGATATTAACAGAATTCTGTTGATAATGAAAATGTAATATCACGAATACATTATTCATTGTAAATGCCACTATGGATCCAAGTAATCACTGATCATTGTGATATGATGATATGATAAGCTGAAAGCATCATATCATACAATAAAACACACACTCGTTATGTTACAAACACTTTATGTAATGTGAAAAGTAACAAATTTACTTGAATTAGTTTTTCGTCAATTTTGACAAATTAAACTGATTTTGACGAATTAAGTTAATAGATATTTCATTTATTATTAGTAGGAACGTACTGTAATCTCCTTATCAGTCTATGAAAATCACCACATCCCTTTCTAAGTTAAGCGGAAACAAACAAAAATGGAAAATGACATTTACTTATTTTTAGACTAGCTGTGCCCGCGACTTCGTTCACGCGGAATTAACAAAAAAGTTATTGTTCAGTTATAATTGTATTAATTTGATTATAAGTACCTAAATAAGCAGAGTAAAATAATAGTAAATATGTATTATGTATTTCGTCCGCGCGGAATAGTTATTTTTTTATTATTTATTTATAGTAATAAAAATAAAATATTTTTTTAAAATAAAAGTAGCCTAAGTTACTCCTTATTACATCAGCAATCTGCATGTGAAAGTCCCGTCAAAATCGGTCCAGCCGTTTCGGAGATTAGCCGGAACAAACAGACAGACAGACAAAAATTGTAAAACTATTCATCTTGGTATATGTATCGTGTATACATCCATATGCATTTAGTAAAAAGCGGTTATTTTAATATTACAAACAGACACTCCAATTCTATTTATCTGTATAGATTGTATTTTCTTTTCAAATACCTATATGTGATGTACATACATGGATTATTTTGTTAGGTCTTTTTATTATATAAACTTTGTGTTCGTCATGCATTGAGAAACACGAATCGCACAATGCAGGCGAATCCTATTTTTATTGCTCTATAGCATTTTTTTATGTTTCAAGATGGTCGATATACTTGAAACTGCTTTTTATCATATTTACTGTCCCTGCACACTATGGGATTATTTTGAATGCCATTCAAGGTCGCAGCCAGCGAGACCATCCAACCTATCCTTATGTTTTATACATTTGAAAAAATATTTTCATATATTCTGTTGCTTTTTCAGTAGAACTACAAAGAGTGGAAGAAAGTATGATTACAGCAAATGTTTTCTGCATATTTTAAATAATATTTTCATATATGAAGCTAACTGTTACTTTTCCAGTAGAACTTTTAGTGAAAAAAATATAATTGTGTATTGTGTAAAAGTTTAAGTGTGTAATCTCCTGTTATCAGTTACCGGTGTGTATAGATGCTAGACGCTCAAGGAGTATCCCGGTGTTAATTTAGCATCCCCTCAAGAGCATCTTGGTGACTTAAGTCTCGCACATAAGATCTCGCTTGTCGTGTCAAATGAAGAAAGAGAGGCAGGACGTAGTCATTTTATAAGAAGCTACTCGATGGGGAAAAGATAAACTAAAAAAAGATAAGCTGAATAAAAATTCTCTGGAGGGTTGTTTTACGAGTGAGTTAGGAAGCTCCTGAGGATGTACTGCGTTAGCAACTAGGGCAGTAACGAACGGTATCTATTGCGTTTCAAGCATGCATAGCTACGATAACCACTTCTTATTCAAGCTGGTAGCATGCGGCTGAGTATAAAAACAGAAGCAAAGAACTTAATAATTGTTAAACTTGAAAGAATTTACGTACCTCTACTACATGCCAGGCTTTGAATATAAAATCTGTACATAATTAATATAAAAATCATGCTATGCACATGCAAGTAGATGCAGTAATATTACTTGAAGTCTATGAGAGTTTAGGCTTTGGCTATTTTAACATCAAGGCTCATGGGTTCGATTTCCACACAAGACAAACTTTTGTGTGCATCTTGCTGTCTTAGTCTGGGCGACAGCTATGGCGCATCGATGCCTGTTTGGGTAAGTACCATTACCTTACGGAAAACCGGACCCAAATTACTACCCTGATGCCTTTTTGTGTCCCTGCTTTGAGTGAGGTTACCAGGTATAAATTTTTGCTGTTACTGCTGCGCTTGTTCCCCTTTTAAGGGTGTAGAAGTAATATTGCAGAGAGATTTCTATTACAGACATATCTCGAAAGTTTGGGGGAAGGTCTAACTTGTAGTGGTTTATATCGATCAAATAGTTGGAAATAATTTAAATCTAACATACATATATATCATCACGCCTGTCTTCTATTGGGGTAGGCAGAGACGTCTATCGTCTGTTACGTTATTTTGGTGTCAAAGTAACGTAACAGTGCGTTTCACCACTGCGCCACTGAGCTCGTCATAAATGTCGAGCTATTTTGAAATTCCAACTTAATATGATATATTCGAAAGGAAAAATTTGCCTGGCATTTTCGACTTAGAAACGGTACGGAATTTGATAAAAATTTGGTATGCATATACATGAATTCTCGGTAAGATTTATGAACTTCATTCCCTCTACACAACTGGAGGGACCGGCGCAGGCTGGTAATAATAAAATAACGCAAATAGTATTATATTTTTAATTACCCGCCATATCCCTTGCGGGGTAAGCAGAGAGAATCGAGCGCCACTCGATCCTTACACACCTCACTCGCTTCTTTAACATTCATTGCTCTTCATGCACGCTCGCCGCTTTATAAGTGTCCTGACATCACCTACATCCTTCTACTTTTGCTTATATCTGTTTCGCAATTCTTTATTGCTGCATCCTTTCCACATGTCCGAACCAAAGGTACCTGCTTTTTCTTATTTTAAAATCGACACTCTCTTTCAGACCAACTGTGTTTCTAACATCATCATTACGAATATAGTTAACAAGTGTTACGTTAGAAATTTTGCATAACACTCGTATTTTGACCGCGTTTTTTACTTACTTTCATGCTCTCTCTGCCATAACTAGTTCTCGCTACCATAAGTAAGCGTCGGGACCAGAATTGCATTGTGTATAGTGGGCTGTACATTCAGGCTCAAGTTTTTATTGCCAAGAAGTTTTCCCCACGCTCCATTCACACTATTCCTAGCACTCTTTCGTCTTTCCACATCAGCGGTGTACCTTCCATATCTGCTGAAAGCGCGTCCAATATATACAATCTCATCCACTTGTTCCAACACTTCATCATAACAATAATTCTTACATTGGTGCTGGTTTCTTCCCTTTTAAATATCTTTGCCTTCTTCGCATTCAATAATCTTAATATTCTATGATCTTATAATATAAGTAGCATTATGTATAACTAGCAATGATAAAAAATCAAGCAATCTACGTACAGCTTATAGACGCACCTTATCTTGCCCCAACGGTTGAAGAAGAGTGCGATGGCTGCCACCCACAAGAGCAAGACAAAAGCTACTATCAAAGCCTCTTCTGCTCGGACCACTACCCCGCTACCATCTGCGAAAGATAAAACACTTTACTATTTGCGTTCTAAACTAAAAATATCTACCACTACTACCACTAGCCTAAATCGAGGGTGAGATGCATGCATGAGCATTTAAGTGCCTGCAGGAGCGCAATGGCTATTTTTTTATTACTTTTTGATGAGGAAATCCAATAGTCAAATTGGTGAACTTCGAAAATATATAATATATATAAACTTATCTATATCTTCAGGCCAGATCTCCTGTGGGGCAAGGAGAGCCCAGGACCAGAAGACGCGGTCCTTGCACACCTCTCTTCTTTCTTTAACATTCATAGCTCTCTTCACGCACTATTATTTATTATATTTTATTATATTTTACACATAGTATCGTTTGGTATTTTTTACTATGACGAGTCATTTAGAGACAACTATAAGTATAAGATTCGAATGTATAACTTTAAAACTATCTAGAATAGAACACACATGATCAGAAAGAAAGAGCTCTTCGGACTTCTCGCTGTGTAATTGGATCTACGATATGGATTTACTGCCATAGAGTTAATATAGCTAAATATTAACTTTATGGTTACCGTACCACGAGATTGCCTTTTCGTCGTTTAAATCCGTAAAAATATAACTGAAGGTTTAAATCAATAATAATGGCACAGACTTAACGCACACAAAAAATCTTGTCATAATATAAAATATATATTTTTACTGAATTTTACATATCCTGTAAAATTCAGTAAAAATATATATTATTTCACGCAATTACTGTATTGCCACGACTATCATACAGGACTCCAAAGAAGATAATAAAAGGAAATACTTAAGAGAAATTAACATCTCAGCATGTCAGTGACGGGTTCACTCATTAGCATATTTAGTGAGATGAATCCATAAGAATTTCCCCTACTCAAAATAGCTCAACGAATTAAAAAAAAACACATTTTAAGGAAATGATTCAAAGCACTCCATACAACCCTGCAGCAAAGGCTCTGTGACGTATGTCATCACTGGTAACACACACCGTTCGAAGACTTTGTCTTCAGGTGTTCTTACCAAATATTTTGATCGTATGAGGAAGCTCAAGTTTATGGTTATTCTCGGGGGTTCGCTGCGTGGTAGAATCAAAAATGAGGATATTCGTAATAGAACTAAAGTAACTAACTTAACCCAAAGATAAGCAAGCTGAAGTCGCAGTTGGGCACACATCCACATGAAATGGCGACCATAACCCTGAAAACGCAGCGTAGAACGGCCTACACACACGATGAACTGGCGATTTTTGATCGCATGGAGCCGATGGATGCAAGCGGCACAGGATCGATCGTGTGAAAGTCTAAGGGGGCTAAGTTTATGTTCAGCAGTTGACGTTTACAGGCTGAAATAATGGTATTTAGGATCGCTATACTTAAATATAATAGGATCGCTATAGGGGGTCATGTGCCAGAAGCGTGCTCGTTCGCGACCCCTGCCAATCAGTCGATTGCAATTCTGGACCAAGAGCGCACCGACGTGCGGATTAGGGCGTCCCCCGTAGGCGACGCGCACCGATCCGCCCCCGTCGGTGCGAATACAGCTGCATGCGGCGGTGGGGGCCGCCACCCACCACGCAGCGGCAATTCCGGCGGGACGAGGGGAGCCGAGTGCCGCATAGGCACGTGGAATGTGAGAGGTGGATTGAAAGATAAGACGAATGAACTGATAGACGTAATGAATGATAGACGTTTGGATGCTTTATGTGTGACAGAGACTAAGCGCAAGGGGAGCGACACCGATGATCTGCCCGGTGGTATGATGGCCCTATGGTCTGGGGTAGACCGTGACGATCATGCCAGTGCTGGTGTAGGTGTCGTACTCTCCTCTCGCTTAGCCACTGGTGTAAGAGATTACTGTTTGGTAGGGCCTAGACTTCTCTGGGTTCGTATTAAACTGGGCATCACGCGAGTATTTTTGGTTGCAGCATACGCTCCCGTAAGCTCAGCGTGTGCTCAAGAACTGGAGAAGTTTTGGGAGTCTGTGAGGGATGTTCTGGACTTAGTTGAAGGGAACGAAAGAGTGATTATGTGTGGAGACTTGAATGGATGGGTTGGGACCAAGCGATACAGCTATGAAGCTGTTCTTGGTCCGTATGGAGATAAGAGAGTGAACGAAGCAGGTAAGTCTATACTAGATTTATGTATGGAACGAGGCCTCCTCGTGTCGAATACTTTATTTCATCATAAGGATATTCACACGTATACATGGAGAAGGAATGATCAAAAAAGTGTGATTGATTTGATTTTAATAGATAGACGTCTCCGAAATGTTTTAATGGATACAAGAGCCTTTAGAGGCCCCACTCTTGAGACGGACCACTACCTGGTGGTAAGCCGGTTTGTGGGCCTTTTTAGGAAGTGGAGGCACTGGCGAGTGCGTATCCCTTTCGGAGATCATGAAAGGATAATGAGCGAAAAATTGCAAGATGAAAGTGTAAGGAGAATGTATGTGCATCTGGTAAGTGAGAGACTTGCAAATGCAAGCCTCTCCGACTCAGATGTGGATGATTGTTGGAAAGTTTTGAAAGAAAGTATGGTGGATAGTGCAAAAGAAGCTTGTGGATGCGCAAAGAGACGTAAAACAGCGAAAGGAGATGCCTGGTGGGATGCGGAGGTTGAATCCTCCGTAGCAAGAAAGAGGAAAGCGTGGCTGGATTACGTATCATCTTTGCCTTTAAATGAAAATATGAGAGAAAAGAAGAAAGAAATGTACCGTCTATGCAAGAATGAAACTAAGGCTTTAGTGAAAGAGAAGCGTGAAAGACAAATTATGAATGAGGAAGAGAGGCTGACGAAAAACTTCGAGGCAAATACCAAACTCTTTTGGAGAGAGGTAAAGAAGTCTCGGAGTGGTTCGTCGGCATCCAGAATGGATAAGATAAAGTCTAAAGCTGGTGTCATTCTTGCCAACACTCAGGAGGTGTTAGAACGGTGGAGTGAATATTTTGAGGAAATGTATGAGTATGCCTCGGACGCTGGCAATGAGAGTGAGTCGGATGCTTACTCCACGTTGACAGCGTCCGACGAAGGCATAACTATGGATGAGATCGAATGGTCGATACGAAGCTTGAAAAATGGAAAATCAGCGGGAATTGATCTGATCACAGCTGAGATGATCAAATTAGGTGGCACTTACGTCCGGGACGCCTTCTGGTACCTATGCAACCTATGCTGGAGAACTGGAAGGGTCCCAATGGACTGGAGACGCGCAGTCATCGTGCCCTTGTATAAAGGCAAGGGATCACGCATGGACTGCGCCAACTATAGGGCCATCAGTTTGATCAGCTTAGCAGCAAAAGTATATGGAAAGGTGATTGAAAGGAGAATGAGGGTGAAATCCGATGAAATGCTGTGGGACGCACAAGGAGGTTTCCGAAATGGAAGGGGATGTACGGATCAAGTTTTCTCGCTCCGCAATATCGTAGAGAAGCATCTGGCCATAGACCGGAAGGTTTTCTGCGGTTTTGTGGATCTTGAGAAAGCCTTTGATAGGGTTGTGCGAAAGGAACTGTGGGACATATTGCCGAGATATGGGATTGACGGTTCACTGCTCCGTGCTGTGCAGTCCACTTACAAGGATTGCTCAGCATGTGTGCGGATAGACGGTGGCATGTCACCCTGGTTTGATGTCAAAATTGGTGTCAAACAGGGTTGCATGCTATCTGCTAGGCTGTTTATCCTGTATCTCGATAGTTGTCTGCAGAGAATAAGGTCAACGAATGTGGGATTGCGCATGGGTGACCAAGTGGTGAACTGTCTGCTGTATGCAGACGATGCCGTGCTATTAGCAGATACACCATCTAAACTGCAAACACTGGTCACAGCGATGAAAGACGACTGTATGGAGAAAGGCTTACTACTGAATGCGAAGAAAACAAAGATAATGGTATTTGAAAGAGAAGAATCCAGAACTAATGTAAGGATTACGATTGATGATGAAGTGTTGGAACAAGTGGATGAGTTTGTATATCTTGGATGCGCTTTCAGCAGGGATGGAAGGTACACCGCAGATGTGGAAAGACGAGTGAGTGCTGGGAATAGTGTGAATGGAGCGTTGGGAAAACTTCTTGGCAGTAAAATCCTGAGCCAGAAGGCACAACTCGCTATACACAATGCAGTGTTGGTCCCAACGCTAACTTATGGAAGCGAGAGTTGGGTATGGCAGAAAGAGCATGAAAGTAAAATAAACGCGGTTGAAATGCGAGCGCTGCGCAAAATTTGTGGCGTAAGGCTCGTAGACCGTATTCGCAATGATGATGTTAGAAATAGAGTTGGTCTGAAAGTGAGCGTCGGTGTTAAAATAAGAAGAGGCATGCTCCGATGGTTCGGGCATGTAGAAAGAATGCAAGATGAAAGAATGACGAAGCAGATATACAATGCAAAAGTGGAAGGATGTAGGAGCCGGGGAAGGCCAAGACTTACCTACCATGACCAAATTGGTCATGTTCTATCAGAAGGTGATGTCAGGAGCCCTAGAAACCGGCGTGCGTGCATGAGAAGAGCAATGAATGTTAAAAAAGCGAGTGAGATATGTAAGGATCGAGTCACGTGGCGCTCGGTTCTCTCTGCCTACCCCGCAAGGGATTTGGCGTGAAGTTATAGAGCTATACTTAAAAATCAAACACTACGCGGGGAAAGTCGCCGGTGGCAAATAGAAGGTAAAGAAATTAGACGAAGATAAAAAATCTTTACACACAATTTGATCTAAACTACTTTGTGTACGTTCATTATCGGTAGCGGAAGCAGATAAGCAGTTTAGATGAAATTGCCTGTCAATGTGACTTTAGCAAACAGTATTTCATTCACCGTGTCGCATTTAGATTCAAAAATATTCGAGCTAAGACCTGTGTGATCCACGGTTTGAAGATTTTGTGATGTTTTTTTGTGAATCTTAAGTCTTCAACTGCCTCTGATATTTTACTCCATAATTTAAAAAAAAACATGGAGCGGTGATAGGCCAGTGGAGACCCGGCCTATTGATCAACTGATCCCCGTTTCAAACTCTAGCATGTACTATGAAGTTCGTGTTTTTGGATATATATTATAATCTAAAATATTATCACTGCATGTCAAAATCAGTACCTTCGCCAAGTCCTACGGCTTAGGTAGTGGACTACGCCAATTCTAATAGATTAGGAAACGGGATAATGCTATAACGAAGAAGTACATGTATGTATGTATATCTTCACGCCAGGTCCCTTGTGGGGTAGGCAGAGAGAACTGAGCGCCATAAGACGCAGTCCTGGGTTGCTGTTGCTCATGAAATTCTTATAAAACACGACTTGGTCATGTTCAGGTTAATCTCGGTCTTCCTTCCTTCCGGCTTCTACATCCTTCAATCCATAAATAAAATCATTTATTTGCCATTGGGTCTTCAAGGGTATTCTTATTTTTTGAACAGTCTTATTGTATTCTTATGGTTATCATTTTTCAGCAAGAGCTGGGTATGGCAGAGAAAGCATGAAAGTAGGATAAATGCAGTCTAAATGCGAGCGTTGCGCAAAATTTGTGGCGTAACGCTTGAAGACTGTATTCGTAATGATAATGTTAGAAACAGAGTTGGTCTGAAAGAGAGCGTCGGTGCTGAAATAAGAAGAGGCATGCTCCGTTCGTTCGGTCATGTAGAAATAATGCAGGATGAAAGAATGACTAAGCAAATATACAAAGTAAAAGTGGAAGGTTGCAGGAGCCGAGGAAGTCCAAGACTTATCTACCATGATCGAATTGGTCGTGTTCTAACAGAAGGTGACGTCAGGAGCCTTAGAAACCGGCGAGCGTGCATGAGAAGAGCAATTACAGTTAAAGAAGTTAGTGAGGCGTGTAAGGATCGAGCCACGTGGCGCTCGGTTGTCTCTGCCTACGCCGCAAGGGATTTGGCGTGAAGTTATAGATAGATGTAACTGGTAAGCGTTTACTTGTGGCTTCCACACTAGGTTTGCACCTGTCTCGTGGTAGATAGAGAGATTTACTAATGACTTTATATATTTGTGAACATACATTATGTTTTCATAAATATATGGGAGATAATGTTGTGATATATTATATTTTTATAAAACAGTACTTTATTTTAAGTTCAATTACTCAAGTGAAAGACCGAATTGTTTCAATTACTGTTACCTATTTCGAAAAATCTAAGAATGAATTTGTATTTAGTTTTCATATTTTAATCTAATTGAATATAAATGTAATTTAGATGAAGACTTTATCTTATTATTGTATTCCGGAAGTACTTTTAAAAATATGTGTAAGTTGATGTTTTGATAACGAGTTATCTTGAAGTCAGCTAAGGTGATTGAAAACAGTCTTGTTCGAGACGGGCTACAGGTAACATCTACTGTGGAAAAATATTGTATTAATTAATTATTAGAGGCAGTATAGTGTTTAAGTGTTGGTAATTAATATAGTTGAAATAATAAATATATATTGAAGAACGCGTTGGATTTTATTACATTAATGTAGAGGACACTTATTTATATTAATGCTTCGAATCGCTTACGCAAGCTAATATTATTCTATCTCATTGTACATTATAATATATTATGTATGGCGCTCCATTATGAACCCGATCGATGGAGTATTGACACTTACCTATAAAGTTATTGGATTTGTGGACATCAAATTGATGGTTTTCTCTAAATTATTAATGTAGATATCGTTCGATACTCAGACAAACGGTTAGTTTTATCGTATATGGTCAAATATATTTTATTATCAATTGGTTTGAATGTGGTTTTTTTTATACAGCTCACCTGATGTAAAGTGGTTACCGTAATCTATGAACACTTGTAAAACAGGAAGTATTGCACGCGCATTATCATCCCTGCCGCAAACCAACATCTCTTATAGAGGTTACTGGTAACATCACTCCATTGCAGGTATACAACAACTCTCCTGGAAGTTGTTATTTGACTGCAGTTTTCCGTGTGGTGAAGGTACTTCCTTAGTGGAGTTGCTTTGATACACCCTACGCACCTTAAATGATATTCATAATTGGTTCATGTTATGAGTACTTTACCTACTTTAACACCAACGCTCGTGGGTTCGATTCCCACATAGAACAAACATTTGTGTTCCTGCGGGCTGCTGGGTATTTTTGAGAGGGGTGCTTTGATGTACCTCTCTTTAAAAACACCCAGACCAAGACAAACAGACATATTCATGCACACAAATATTAGTCTCGTGTGGGAATCGAACCCACGAACGTTAGTGACAAAGTAGCGTTATTAACCACTGCACTACCGAGCTTGTCATAATATCTACCCGAATGGGAGACAAACGTGATGATTTGTATATACATGGGCAAATATTATTTGCAAGTTTAAATATGTTTTACATTAAAGGGTATTAATTTGTATCGTTTGAAGAGGTTACTAATAACTTCGCTTTTACCAGTAATTATTAACATAGTTAAAAAAATTGGAATCTATTTTTATGTAAATACGAACTTTTACGAATTAGAAATCGCATTTCCAATCTTATCTGTTTATTTACATCTTCAGGCGAAATCCCCTACGACACAAATAGTCTCTACTCCCTTCTTTAATGTTCATAGCTGTTTCCATAGCCGGTTCCTTGCCCTCGACTTTTACAACTTACCGATTAAACTAACTACGAATTAATTAATCGTAAGACAAAAAAATAAAAAAAGTCTTTTGTATAATATATTTGATTGCATCGATATACCTTTTTTTTATTAACTTTGCTGCAACGAGTACATATTTGAAGTCAAAGTCAAGTCAAAATCTTTTTATTCCGTATAAATGGCTACATTTGTTTGGAATCGTCACAATTTTTTTCCCTACCGTGCAGTTTATGACTAGGTGAGCACTGATAAAAATACTGCCAAAAAAACTCAGGCATCCCTCTTTTGGTATCCAAACAAATTTACATATTTTATTAATTACATTATAATTGGATCGACTCACTCTCAGGCATTTTTATCATTAATATAGTCAGATACTTTATAATATGCCCTGCAACACAATTTGGCTTTAATAGTAGTTTTAAAATTGTTTATTGACAATTCTCTTATATTGCTGGGAAGTTTGTTATAGAACCGTATACATTGCCCCATAAAAGAATAACTTATTTTGAAGAGAGGGTGCATCAAAGCAGTCCGTCTGGGGAAGTAACTCCACCTCACAGAAAACCGCGCCTAAATAACAACTTCCTGGAGTATTGTGTATTCCTGCAAGATTGGGGTCACCAGTAAGCTCCTAAGGAGTAGCTGTGTTAGCAGCAGAGGTGGCATCGTATACGTTCACCGAATCAGGTTTGCCGTATGCTTGTATGCTTCCGGACTTTGTATAAAACATGTATTACATAAAAAAAAAATCGGCCAAGTGCGAGTCGGACTCGCGCATTAAGGGTTCCGTACCATTATCTATAAAAACGGCAAAAGAAACACGTTTGTTGTATGGGAGCCCCCTTAAATATTGATTTTATTCTATTTTTTAGTATTTGTTGTTATAGCGGCAACAGAAATACATCATCTGTGAAAATTTCAACTATCTAACTATCACGGTTCATGAGATACAGCCTGGTGACAGACGGACGGACGGACAGCGGAGCCTCAGTAATAGGGTTCCGTTTTACCCTTTGGGTACGGAACCCTAAAAATGAGTCAGGAGAATTTGAAACATTTTTTTTATACAACTAGATTGGCAAACAAGCATGCGGACCGCATTAGATGGTAAGCGGTCACCGCAGCCTATTGACGCTCGCAACACCACGGGGATGCTACTCGCACGCTGCCAATCTTGTGATTTAAGGCTGTTTCGTCACAGTACCCAGTAATTTCTCTGCCATATCTCACCCTTCAAACCGAAACACAGCTATTTAAATATAGCTGTTTGGCGGTAGAATCAGGTGAGACAGAGGTACCCATGCAGACGACTTTTGTACAAAGTCTCCCTCTAGTATAATAAAATAAACAAGGGAATATTGATCAATGCTACTAAAATGCATCAGTAGAGGTCTTTGAAACTATATAATTAATAAAACTGTAATTGTATTTAAGTACAGATGTTTTCTGGCTAGAGTTTGGTCTTCACCTAATGGTAAAATGTTTTTATGTGCTTAGTCAGGCAGAATACATTCTTGTGAATTAGGGACTAGAAAGGGGACTTGGTTAGCTCATTTTCTTTTAGCATGTTTTGTTCGCTTTTTATTAGGCATGCTCATGTCCATTTAATATCCTTTCATGACAGTTAATTGTTAATGGATTCTAGTTTCATTTTGTCTGCGATAGAACCTTTCTACTTTTATTTCATTAGTTGAAACATATTGCACATTTTTATTATATTTTATTCTTGTGAGAGAAAATAAAAAAAAACAAGCATGCGCACCGCATTAGATGGTAAGCGGTCACCGCAGATTATTGACACTCGCAACACCACGTTCTGTCTGTCTGTTTGTCTTATACTTAATGTCTGATACTTAATGTATCACAAGCTCAAGTTCGTATGCTTGTATAAAAAGATAGTCAGGATGACAAGAACCTAAGAGAGAGATATGGGAAATATCTCTATTTCCTGAAAACCACAACGTGTTGTGTTCCTGTTAGCGAGTAAGGTTATCAGTAAGTCTTTGACGTGTTGCTGTGCTAGCAGTAGGGGTGGCAACGCGCGAGTTAACTAGCATAACTCACGACATTGTATAAAAATACCCTAGGAAATGGTTTCGCATATTTTTAAATGTCTACTGTCAATTGTAATGCAATCATTTTACAACTTTGGTAACTCATCGATCACTCAGCCTTGGCTATGACGTACCGACCAAAGACAAATCAATTATTATGAAACGTTCATTCAATTCCACAATTCCGTGTCGCAAAAAGTTTAATTTGATGGATGGATTGGTAACAGCCGAGATTCGTAGATCCGTTAAGCTGTATTTGATTTAGCAAAAACAATACAAGACACTTAGGAAATCTGAGGAAGCTGACAATGGCTTCTATGGATTATTTTGTTCTTTAGTTTATTCAGAAGGTTAAAGATCATAATTCTTTATATGCCAATTCAGTCACGTCATATATTTTTTTAATAAAATCTTATTCGATTAAGTCGTGTTTTATCAGAAGGTGATGTCAGGAGCCTTAGGAACCGGCGAGCGTGCATGAAAAGAGCTATGAATGTTAGAGAAGCGAGTGAGGTGTGTAAGGGCCGCGGCTTCTGGCGCTCGGTACTCTCTGCCTACCCCGCAAGGGACCTGACGTGAAGATGTACATTAGGTCGACGTAGGGTCCCTTATTTTTCAAAGTTTTTATTTTCTAACGCATAGGTCTTAGTTTTGTTCATTTGCTTCTAAAACACTCGGAAATTAATTTTTAACTTATTTGGATTACGATAACCCGTGCCGACTTGCATCGAAACATGTTCATTTGTTCTCAGTTATTCTCGTGATTAATACGTATTGTTTTAACTTTTATAAGATGGTAGTGGAATTGAGAAGCAATAAAAAAAGTATTTTCTTAGTTGGTGACGTAAATTATCAAATAACAAGAGCAAAATTACCGTCTAACCGTCAAGTTTTTGCTGTACTTTTTTATAACATTCGCGAAGTTAAATTGACTGTTAGTGAAAGCGCAAACCTAGTCATTCGAGAGTGTATTATATTTTGGGAAAAAGCTAGGATCCCTACCAGACCTATACCGAACTGTGTAAAATAACTTGTGGATCTTCACCAGGAGGGAGTTGCAAAAATATTCCAAAAAAATACAAGATGTTTACAAGCGCCGTGAGGACTTTCAAAATAATTTAGATAATTTATTCGATATAGCACACGCTGATGCTTTAGAATGGATTAAAATAGAAGACAAAATATTTATATAAACAGAACCAGGGCGTCCAGGATGTTTAGCAGGTGTAGACAAAAAGTTAGCAGAAAAAGAAGAAAGGACCAGAAGGAAAATTAAAAGAAGAGAAAAAAAAGATATGATCAAATGTGTTACGAGGAAGGAAGACTTTATCACGCCTATGTTAGTTGCAGATTTAGATAGATGTCAATTAAGCATAAGGGATTCTGTCTATATACTTCAGGCTGTAGTAGAAGCACTAGATTTTAGCTGTGATGATTTCCCGATAAACAAATCGTCTATCAACGCATTCGCACTCAGAGTAGAAAAGATAGAGCGGAATCTATAAAATTAGATTTTGAAAATAATATGCCTGAAATGGTGACCGTTTACTGGAATGGGAAATTGTTACCTGGTCTGGACATGAGAAGCCTTAAAGAAGAACGCCTGCCAATTCTAATTTTATTTAGAGAAAATGAACAACTTCCCCCCTTCCCTGATATCTCAATGTTCAAAAAATTTAGAGACATCTGGAAAACCATTAATCCTGTTGCTATTGAATCGTACACCGATATCGTCACACAACATTTTGGTAATACAATAATAAAAGAATTGTTGATATTTTATAATCAAGAATTACAAAAAAACATTGCACGTGACGATTATCGGGAAGTAATTGAACTATCCATTATTTTCTTAGGAGGAGTTAATGAGAAAAAAAATAAAATCAGACCTGGATTCTGGCGATGCATGAAGCACGGTGGATGGCTAGAGCTATTTACTCTTTAAAAATATGTTTGTTGCAATCCCAATCCAAAATTAGCGCTAAGAATAAACGACTAACGAGTCTTTATGATGCGGCCTCTTGGCTGCATGCGTTTTGTTCTGAACCGACTCGGCGATTCGAACACTTCGGGGTACACCCTAATCTGCGCATCGATGCATTTTTGAGCCAGAATCGCACCTGTCACTTATTACGACAAATATTGTAACACACTCACTTTTCATTATTACACATATTTCATATTATTATTTCATATTTTAATATTATTATTTCATAATTTAACGTAGGTACATAGTAATTGACACCAGTCGCTCGCATATATAAGCAAATTACAATGTACATCTTGAGTATATGATTTTCACAGTTAGGTACTTTTTATATATGAGTGAAGAAATAATTGTAAAGTATTTTGTATTCTATTGTATTGTATAGTAATTAAAATAATTTCATTCAAAACAATAAGTAGAGAAAAGTAAATAAACAAACCGCACAATCTGCACTATGATGTAGAGGGAGACAGCGCGATTATGTCCTCTACTCAGTATTCTCGATGGTTTTTCTATTTTTCAACCTTTACGCCCTTAATCGCAAATAAGGAAAATAAATTTGTTATCACAGCGACCACTCTCTTCAGAATAAATGTGAAATAATAATAATAATATTTTTTTTATTTTCCTTCATTTCATAGGTACTTAATTTTATAAATATTATTATTTACATTATTAAGTGCCATGACTTTATAGACCCATGTAGTGAGTGGCTGGTGCCTGAAGTAGGTTCACAGGTCACTAGGCCCTCCCCGTATTTACAGGTCACTAGGCCCTCCCCGTATAGGACACAGTGGTGCTAGGCATCGGACTTAAGTACTATATTAATTTGAAAAGGAAACTATTACTAGGTAATTTTGTGTTAACGTGCGTGATTTGATTAACAGCAAAAAAGAAAACAAATAAAGTAATAACAATACTATAAGCGATCGAACGAAATAGAGAATAGGTGCTTGGAGTGTGGGCCGCGTGGAACATTGTAGTTGAAGATGTCGTTTATGTATGTGTGTGTGTGCGTTTTGAATGACCACGAGTATTATACGTGAAAAGAGTGAAATGATTAAATCACGATGGTTTTTTGGCTTCCATTAGCCACTAGATAATTGGAGATGTAGCATTTCATGCCCTCCACAATCGCCCCCGTCACTGCGGTTACACAGGAATCAATGTCCATCGTTTGACACATACTTGCCTTCACAGTAATGCAAGTAAGAAGTGTCGGCCGGTGAGGATATTTGTGTCTCCGTGAGGAAAAGAATGGTCGGCCGCGCGGTTTCCAGGTGACGGACGATGATGGACCGCGTTGATGTTCGAGTGCAAACCCCTGATGTTGCAAAAGTCCACATACGTTGTGGAGGGGGTGGCCGCTGTGGAACCATTTTTTCTTTTTATTGCTTTGCCATAATGTAATGTGTGATGAGGTTAAGAAAATGAGAGGTCGGGGAATAAACAGAGTGAAGGACAAAAGCGCGGTGTCTTCCACCACAGTACCATGTGGGTAATGCGGTTTGCTGGTGCAGCGGGCGGAAGGGCCCCCAGTCCCCCCCTGCTGTATCAGCCGGGTCCACCCTGGTCTCCTTTTCCGGCACGACCACTACAACAGGGACTTTTCACAGGCCGGCGGTTCAGCCTGCCGGGGTGGAGGTTAAGTGATCCCCGGGTTCGGGAACTCTACTAACCTGCGGGCGGCCAGCGGTCAACCGTTTCACCGGGGCTCCCTGACCGCCGCGCCAGCCTGCTGCGCCCACACTGCTAGTGGCGATTCGACATCCACCGGTCCTCCCGCTGTCCGCACACCGACCTCTCAATTAACTGGCGACCTTACTCACGCACAGGAACACAGCAATCCTTCCGGAGTTGTTATTTGGCTGCGGTCTTCTGTAAGGTGGAGGTGCTTCCCCAGACGGATATTTAGAACGATAAGTCATGCTATGCCCCCCGCAACAGATATAGGATCGGAGGAGGTGGAGCATAGCATGACCTCTCGCTGGATCCTACCTCTCTTAAGTATATATAGCAATAGAGTAATGTAATTTAATAATTACCTAGCTTACACAAACGACTTTCAGAATAATTTAATTTTGATCGCTAAATATTCTGTACAGATAAAAGAAGACAAATATAAAAATAAATTGTTTATAAAAATAAATTGTTTATTTATATATTTGAAAGTAGCATTAACAAATAGCTTAGATAGTAGTTATTTTTATAAAATAATAAAATTGTAAATATAACTATCAAATTTGAATATTTACTTTATATTTGTATATTCAAAGAAAGTAATACAAATCAAAACAAAATTACTGAAAGAATGGAATTCATAACATATAATTGGAAATCTATTGACATTGGAATATCTGTTGATAGTATCACGATTAGATTCATATAAAATACAGAGTGGATATAACAATAGGTAAGCATTGTGAATAGACATTTTGTATAGATAAGCTATGTATGAAACTGGGCAGGTTTGGGAACATTAACTTTACTAGGTGTGCCGAAGTAATTGTTGACTTTTCACGAAATATATTTTCTTGAGCAGTACAGCTACGACATCAAAAATATAATAAATATTATAGATTGCACTACAGTAACGTTGTTCAGAATAATACAATCCCAATTTCCAAACAGAAAAAAACAAAAAATATCATTGTGATTTCGAATTTGCTGTTCTAGATGCCATTTGTATTGTATGTATTGTTCGAAATAACTATCTATGGTTGTTATTATCACAAATCCTTAGGCTTAGGTAATAGATCCCGCTAAACATAAAGGATAGGAAATGGGATAACGCTAACAAGAATAATTGTATATAAAGATTTATTAATGTTCATTTAACATTTCAGGAAAATCAGTTTAATACTCGACTTTTCTAAATGTGAACATTTTTGGTAACGATACTTCGGATTAAGTAAAAGACCGAATTACACAATGTTTATATCAAATTGCTTCTTCTTAGCGTTATCCCGTTTCTTAATCCATTAGGATTGGCGGGGCCACTACCTAAGCCTAAGGATTTGGTGAAGATGACAACCCAGAGGGAAAACCAGACCTTTCTTAAGTTAGGTCACACATTCTTCGAAGTATAACTTCTTGGACTTATGGGACCACGATGTTTTCCTTCACCGCCGGGCAAGTGATAATTACAAATATGTACATTAGCCCGAACACACAAATTAAGTGGTAACATGCCAGGATTCGAAGCGGGGACCAATTGGTCAATAGATCAGTTCTTTATCCACTATGCTATGACTGCTCTCAAAATTTATATCTTATAGTAAAAAATTTTAAAGTTACCCAAAATGTGCCACTGAACCTCCCTGGTGCTTATTAGAATATCACACTCGAACCACAATCCCTTCCAGGAATCACACACACACACACACACGCGAATGAACTTGCTGTCGAGGTTTTCCCAAGAGCCAAATCGCTAATTTTGTTGATGAGTAGTTATGTTTACTTATTTGAAAATATCTATAGGAAAATCTAATAAAAGTTACGAACATTACGAGAAATACAAAAATGAGAACAAATTCGAAAACAAATTAAGACGAGTCTCAAAGGAATTGTATCTGGGCAATAAAATAAAGATTTTATCCTCTTGATGCTGTCATTAGTTTAATAAAGTTTTAATGAGTTTATTAACAACTTTTATGAGAGAGTATGAAAGTCTAGTCCAATTTTTCAGTCTAATCCAGTACTCTTAGCCGTCAAAAATAATTTCATTACTTGTGTTTCATACGATTTTTCCACCTTATATTTTAATATATTTCCACGCAAATGTGATGAGAAACATTGTGTGTAACATGCTCTGTAGAGGAATTACAAACCTGAGTCAACAAAGTCTTCGGTCTTTGGACTGAGGCTTGTAAATATCCTCAAGTTTGTAATTGCTACCTAACTACCATTAATTCCGAATGTATTTAAAACGAGATTCTCGATATTGTCTTAGGTTTTCGCGATTGTTACACATTGAATTAAACAATTTTTAACGGAAGTATCGCGTGTTTTATTTATTTCCTTTTCAGTCTTCCCGCGACCACGGACGCTGCAAAGCGTTCGAAACCTCAGGTTCAACAAAATAAATAAAACACGCGATACTTCCGTTAAAAATGGCTTAATTCAATGATATTCTCGATCATGTAATAAGTATACATAATACAACACAAATTATCTTTTACATTGTAAAACAGTTTACAGTTACAAACTAGTCATTTCACCTTGTTGAATGACCTTTTGACGTGAATGAGTCTTTAAGTTTGCTTTCATAGTGGGAGGCAATTCAGAAAACTAATGATAACAAAATCGGGGATACAGTTTGGACACAATTACAGTTGTAACTACATTATGTATCGTTTATATCCAAAATTTAATTACACCACTTGATAGTCAAAGTATTCGTCACGTTGAGTGAGGACCATGACGTATCGCGAGCGAGCGAGTACAGAGAGTATAGTATAACTTACTTTCGATTACTTATTACGAAGACGTATTCACTTAGTGTCAAGCTCCACGTGCACTAAGGTGTACTATGTATGTACACATATCTATTTATCTTAACTGCTTTATATTATACAGAAAGTCTTAGTAAAGAACTTAAGTTTATTAGTTGAATGTAAAGTGTAAAATGTTTAACTACTGAGCTGATTCTAAATACTTTTTAATAATTGGACGGGGCACATTATTCCTGAGTAGATGGTTTCTATTATTCAGTTATGTTTCCTTTAAACCCATGGCCATGTTTACGATGAATCCACACCCAATTGTTTATACAACATCAGAAAGTTAACAAGCATATGGCCCAGCTAATGTAAAGTGCTTACCCTAACCTATGAATGCAACACATTGGGTATCACTAGCGCAATGTCACCTCTGCTGCTAACACAGCATTTTCTTAGGAACTTATTAAATGAGCTCCCTCCTCGGCAACCTATCTATATCTCAGCAGAAAAAGAGTAACTCTCCAGGGAGTTGTTATTTGTTATTCGGCTACAGTTTTCTATAAAGTATTTCCTCAGTTAGGGTGCTTTTCTTTTTTAGCTATTGTATTCGAGTGCCTCAAATTGATCTTGCATTTTGCTTGTATTTGACGAACAGCGTTAAGGATGCAATGGTAATATTACTTGCTTTTATAACTGAATTCTCTAAGTTTGTACTGTATGAAATTAATATACTAGACAAACCAATGTCAGCTAATGAGATGTTGGCACGTGGTGTGGAGGAAGGTGCAGGATGAAGACGGAGGATCACCTCCGCGGGAGGACCGCCCGTGGCACCGCTCCATTCTGAGGACAAGAAATATGTACGTATAGTATACCTATATAATAATAGATATATTTACGAACTTTCCAATTACGAAGTCCCATTAAAATATAATTATTTAGCTTCGCATGCGCAGATTTTGGAATTTTGGCAGTTTCACTTGTTTTATTTTACTTCTAATAATGAGCAGCCGCGCCATATGAATGCTGAAATTACTTTTTTGACGTATTGAATGAGAGTATATTTACAAAGTCTAAAGTAGCTCACTTTAAAAAATATAATTTCTTAACTTTTAATTCAAGAAATACTTTTGACCCCCATTACACCCTTTAAGGGGTGGAATTTTTGAATACGCTGAAATCGCTTTTTTGGATTGTAATAGAGAGTATCTCTATAAAGTTTCAAGTCACTAACTTAAAAATATTTCTGCTCCATACAAAATGTCAATTTCCTTTTCATCCTCTTAGACTTAGAGGTTTTAATTTCAAAAAAGCATATTTTATCTCTCGTGAGATTATAAAAGTATCCTCTATGCAAAATTTCAGCTTTCTGGGTTCAAGAGTTTGGTCTGGGCGACCTTGATGAGTCATGATTGTGAGGTGAGTTGATTGTAAACTTCGATGCGAATTAACCTCTACATTGCCTCTGAATTATGAAATTGTAAGCTTCAAAATACGGTTTAATTTACGACGATATAATAGCAGATCGTTTGCAATACATCAGGTGTCCACGGGCAACACTAACCACTCACCATCAGACGAACTCTTAATAATCACAGATTTTAAAAAAGACTGAAGGCGCTATTCCATTGCTTTGCAGGATGTGCTCACAGAGGCTATATAGTCTATAAGGTGTACCACGGATGCGTGTTCGAAGGTTGCTGTCGATGTTATCCTACTAATATTATAAATGTGAATGTCCGTTTGTTTGTTACGCTTTCACGCGAAAACTACTGAACCGATCATCATTAAACTTTGTACACATATTCTTGGAGGTATCAGAAGTAAAATAGGATACTTTTTATTAAATATATATATATATATTATCAATACGAGTACGGTAAAAGCTAGTTATATATATTTTCATATTGAGCGAAACTAAGTCCTCGTTCGTAGTGTGACCATACCAAGCAATGGCGTCGCGCCTTAAGATATGTCTAATGGGGTGTGTTCAGATATTACTGATAGTAAACTGCTGACTATGTGATCACCAGCATCTGTTGTTTATAGTACAGTAAATACGATGCCGCGTACTGAAGGCGTAGAAGCCTCGCGTATAGAGTCAATGAGCCTCTATTCTGTTTGTTTGACTGCTTGCACGATTGTTCCGTTCGTGTTTTATTTTTAGCTTCATAATAATCTATAATCTTCTTAGGATAAGTTCTCAGCTCGGCGTGTAAACAATGAAATTGTCCACTACTCAATCTTTTGGAGTTAATAGTTGAACCCAATATTTCCCTGTCTGCTTGTGTTGTTATAACCCTTCTAAAATGGCTATTATTTCTATAGGATCCATTCCATTTCACTTAAAGATTATATGTTATACGACACAAATACCCTTCTATAGTCAAACTTACTACCATTGGCTACTATTAGCATAGTATAGTATGACGACACTGTAGTTATACTGGTATACACTTTTTATCTCACTGACTAGACGCCGACTAAACGCTTTTTATAGGTCCAAGTCGGTGGCTCACTGTACGTTAACATTAGAACACACCCATACACATCAGGTGCAGACATACAGATCACATCTTGACATATCAGACAAAAATATTTGCGAAGAATACTATAAGAACAGCGACATACAAAGACATACAAAACATATAGCAACTTATTGAAGCTTTACCGCTCTCACCGGCGGAGATACGCGAGGGGGAGGGCGGGGCCGTCTGTGGCCGGCGGGATGATGCTGCGGTGTCGTCTAGAAGAGCTGTGCCGGTCGATGCTGCATCTGGTGACAAGATACACATTGTTCTTTATGAATATCTATGGTTTGGTGCGTTTATTTTTACAATGTTAGATCTGAAGGCATACAAGCATAGGTCTCCACTAGGGTGGGTCCACCTGATGTGTAGCTATAAGCTACAAGACTCCAAGGAGTGTGCTATGACGATGGCAGAGCATATCCACTAGCTATGAACCAAGCTTGTTAACTAAACGATAATGTTAGTAACAGATTGCATGAACTAAAGTTTTAATTCTAACTTTTATGTACGATCCCGACTAAAATTAAGTAATAACTCTAAGGGTAAGCGTACCAAGTCGAATGGCAAATCAGCATACGATGCATAGACACATCTTACATTCTTTAAATCAGATCATAATGTATCTTTTTTTTTTATAATTTTAATTTCTCTTTTGTAATCTACCAGTATTTCAAAAATGGCTATTAGCGAAGTAGTAGGTAGAATACCAAAAGAAACTTGCCAGTATAGATATTTTTCGAATTTTTCAAATCGTCAATTTCTATTACAATAAATTTATGTCAGTGTATATATAACGATATCGAGTGGTACAATTAAATATATTTTAATATATGTGCTGAATCATTACCAGGCAACTCTGTTAGTCAGATAGTTATCGATTCTGTTATAGGCGTTTTTACATAGAGTAGTTTGATGTGCCTTTTCAACATATTGTCAGGCAAGGACAGAACTGTTTCAGGTAATTTATTATAGAATCGAATACAATTTACAACAAAAGATCTACTTTTTCTATGTAAATTTAGATATGAATAATCAATTATGGAGTAACAAAAATGATTGTTTGTATTTGATTCTTTGTCATTGTCATATTTCTTTATTTTGAACCATTTTATTACATTTTTTTTGCACAAATAAATGGTACAGAGTAAATTAGATGCTTATTAGTCATAATTGTATTAAATTGTAAATATGTGTTCATTGGAAAAGTAATTTTGTGTACGACGTTTTGATTTGTAATATTGATACAATAACGTGTTTCCGCCTTTTATTTTTTACTTAATTGCACTACGTACTAACGTAAGTATTGAATAACAACCGATCAGGCTGAAACAGGACGCATTCGATAGGGAAAAATATGTAGACAAAAGGACCCCAAATTATTTTTGTCCACAACTTATCCCAAATAAATAAATATTGAGAAAATAATTGTCTGTAAATGTTTGTACTGCCGAATAGGACAGAATAATCCACACAACAACACCCCCCCCCCCCCCCCCCCTCCCACTAATTAACCCCAAAAACTCCCAAGTCTACCGTTTCATCCAATTCTGATGATTTTAAAAAACAAAATATGGATGTACTCATGGGGGGTTAAATAAAGAAGGGGGAAGAGGAATTTGGGACATCTGACAATTTTTAAAATCGACCTATGTTTATACCATATTGACTGCACTAATAGTCTTTTATGAATTCTTAGCGTAATCTGTAGGATATTCAATTACTAAATAGCGAGAAGGTTACGATGGGTATGCTGAAGAACAGTTCTCTAGAATTAGAACGAGGCTTAAAATATATAACCTTTGTGCCCTCTTAAGCTCCAAAATTTGCTCATTAAAGGTAAATTTAGGCAGACTGAGCAAGATAGCCGTAAAACTGATTTAATAATACAGCGACATGTATTGACCAGTCAGAACCCGTTATATACGTTTTCCCATACATTTCGCGGTCATATATGACCACCTGGGTTTCGAAGGATCTCTCATTACCCGCGGACCGCTTTTCCGCCAAGAAATGTATGGGAAAACGTATATAACGGGGTCTGACAGGTTAATTCTCAAAAACCCATTTGAGCTTCTCGATTTTTAACACTACCATCACTATGATAGGTGAGACGCTGATCTGCCATGACTCTGAGATACCTCAAGTTGCATATATTTTTATACAACGTCGGGAGTCATGCAAGCATACGGTCCACCTGATGTAAAGCAGTTACCGTAGCCTATTAACGCGTGTAATATATTGATTATCACTCGCGCGATGCCTCCTCTGCTGCTTACACAGTAACTCCTTAGGAGCTTACTGGTGACCTCACTCACACACGGGAACACAACAACCCAGAGTTGTTATTTGGCTGCGGTTTTCTGTGAGGTGGAGGCACTTCCACAGACGGGCTGCTTTGATGCGCCCTACTTCTCTTAAAACATCCTGACCAAGACAAACAGACATGTTCATGCACACAAATATTTGTCTTGCGTGGGAATCGAACCCACGAGCGTTGGTGTCAAAGTCGCGTCTTTCACGACTGATCCACCGAGCTTATCAAAATATTATTGTTATATGTTGTTAATGACTTCTTAGGAACCTTTACTATGAATGTAAATAGTAATAAATAATATTTTTTTATAACTATTTACATCTTATACATACATTTATGTATAGATGTAGTTAATTATGTATTCTCCTCAATTATTGAGGTAGGTACAGTCTGCAATATACATGTGCTTTTACGACGCTGTAGAATTTCCTATCAATCTCTAATCGATAAGTCCGCCTATGTACCATTGTCACTTTTTGTACTTAGTGTTACTTATTGTATTTTTTATTGAACATTAAAGATATTACAATCAAACAAACAAACAATTTTTTTATACTCGTATTATAGTCTAAATATTTAGTTATGTAGTAATTTTAGAAGCACACATGCTTCTAAATGTAATCCATAGAACTCCTATGTATTTTATTTTAAAATATATTTTGTTAGTTACCTTAATGAAAACCGAGATACAGCGGAATTAATGGTCCCGGGTTCGAATCCTGGCATGTACCACTAAATTCGTGTTTTCGAATTTACTTTCATACTTTTGATTGTCACTTGCTCAACGGAGACGGAAAAACGTGAGGAAACCCGCACGTCTAAGAAATTATGTTTCGAAAAACGTGTGACCTTACCGTGACGTATGTCCATAAAGCTGTACATTGTCTTGCCTGAAGCGATAAAAAATCTACCGTTCAATTTTTTTTAAAATCCTTGTTTAGACTACTCTGCTACAACTGCGTGTATAGCGTAGAGGAGTTGAAAAAAACGGGTTGCACTCCGGGAGTGCCGGCAGAAGTGAAAACTTGAACATTAACGTTGTGCATTTTTGAATATTTTGGAATAGCTAGGGAATAATTTCGCACGAATTGCTTTATTTATCAGTATAAAAGTACTATCATGTATGTGGTAAAATACAATATTCATTTATAGCGCTATTGTACACAAACATGACAATTTATATTACATTAAAAATTTAACACTTCAGAACTATTACAATTATTTTACATTTAAAAGTTTATCTCTCAGAAAAATCAACTTTCATCCATAATTTCAACGACTCACCATCATCATTATCGCCAATCTCTAAAACTCAAACACACACGCACACTCGCGCAAGCGCCCTGCGTCACTTAAACCAAACAGCGATGTTGATAAACTACGTTGAACGAAACGCGTAAACGCCAACAATTTTATGGCGCTTACAACGTTTTGGTCGCGAGAAAATAATGCCCTATTAACGATCTAGCGCATGTTTTAATTGTTTAATTAGAGGGAACTAATGTTTTAGCGATGCAGCGAACTTAAGTTCTAATTCTCACCAAAATCTTACAGTCAGGGTCACGTGTCCTGACGGCCTGACGCGAGTTTAGCTTTTTTTACTCATACCAAAAAGTGAACAACGCCGCTAAAAAAATTTTTCACTTCAATAATTAGATATAATTAATGATTGAATTTATTGTTTTTGTTTATAATATTATATATAAAGTATTGTTGTAATTATTAATTAATGTTTGATAACTTGTATTTTTGTTTTCTATTTATGTTAATTTACTCTGACATTTTAATTATAATTAGATTAATTATGTTTTTGCATGATAATGTTTTGGCGCAACACGCTTGCACTTCTACACCTTTGTACCGTGTGTGCTCGCGAAATAAATGATTTGTATTTGTACCTAAGATAGGTCTGGTTTTCCCTCTGGGTAGCAGATATCTGACGGCAGTCGCTCCATCTAAAATTCAGTATTTTTGTCAAATCCTTAGGCTTATGTTACGGACCCTGCCAATCTTAATGGATTAGGAAACGGAATAACGCGAAGAAGAAGAAGGTTTGTGTAATGAAAAATTTATTTAATAAGGTAGTAATCTCCATTGCTTCTTCTATGTACCTAGTTTTTGATAATTTTATTGATTTTCTTGTATAAATAATGTTCATCCCATTTTTTATTTCTGTTCATGTGGCTTTGCGTTTAATATCACTATTATCTGCATATTTCATATTTGTTATTCTCCAACAAACATTTGTATATTTGTTTAGTAGCTTATCATAATATGTTTAGTTTTTGAGCTCTTTTATGGAATGGCATGGAAAGCACAGATTATGGACACGACAGAATAAATCTTAGAATTTGTTGAAAGCGTTATTAAATTTCTCGTGTCTAATCACAATAACCCTCAAAAAAATCGACTGTTTATTCAATTGTTTACGATGGACATGATGAACAAATGAGACAATTCATATTTATGTCCAGATATATATAAATAAATAAATAATAAATAAATATTGTCGGACAGATTACACAGCGCCACTTAGCCCCAAAGTAAGCGAAGCTTGTGTTATGGGTACTAGACAACTGATAAACATACGTAATTTTTTTTTTGTAAATAAATACTTATTATACATAGAAAATACCCAGACCAAGACAAACAGACATGTTCATGCACACAAAAGTTTGTACTGTATGGGAATCGAACCCACGAGCGTTGGTGTCAAAGTAGCATAACAGCGCGTTTTACCACTGCGCCACCGAGCTCATCAATATAGGTAGACATTCATAGGAAAATATTGAAATGTTTCGAAATAATTTAAAAACTGTCTCGTTTACAACTTCAAATAAACACATTTCAAAAGTGAGTTTATTTGAAACTGAAAACTGGATCCTTTTGAAATAATTTCTGTTCGTAAGTGCTCTATTTTTTATTTGAAGCGCCATTACGACTTTTTCTGTTACGGTTTATCTTAGGAGTAGATTTGCATATTTGAGGACGCTTATTCACTCTTAGCAGATTGTCAGAAATGCACTTGCATCGACTATGATTTTCTGTAACCAAATTTGCAATTTTATTTTACGCAACCTCAAGGTTTCCTTCTAGTTTTACAATTTTCTGTTTTAATTCATCTAAGTAATCTGTTTAAATGTAGTTTCGAGTAAATTTTGTTTGCTTTTCCAATTGACAACAATTTGTCAAACTCATTATACAGTTCTATTAAAAGAAATGGAGATATTTATTTTGTGAGGATTACGTTGGGTAACGTCGTATTTTTAAGATCTCAGTTGTCTGTCAAAGTATCTATATCGATCTTCACGTTGAATCTGATAGGCAATATATATATATGAGCTAACATTTGGAGCCTCTGCAATAATTTTTACACTGGGGTTGGTATTGTTTAATTTTATCGGGCATGACTTGAATATATTGAAATTATTTTAACATTGAATCCTTGTTAGGCTAACTGATAATGGTTTTTATATATTATCTTTAGTTTTATTTTCTGCATTTTTAGTTTCAAGTTATCTTACCTTTATGTGCCAGGCGGAGAAGAAAGTTTAATATCAATATTGCGATTTGTCAATTTCAACCTAAAAACTCAAATGGAACTAGGATTGAATTTATTAGAATTCACCAGAAATTAACAGTTTATTAGTAACTGTTCTTCTACAATACTGTGAGAATGTTGAAAATTCTGAAAGGTTCGCCTTGTAAGTACAGATAATTTTCAACATTTGGTTTTAACAAAGTTAATAAAAGATAATAGAGCAGTATATTATAATAATTAAATGAATATTAAAGAGGCGCGAGCTCGATGGCGTCGTTGCGCGTGTCTTTGTAACCGAACACACAGGCTAAGCAACGTCGACCACAGCCTGTCTATGAATGGGTCTATCTATCTCGAGTTTCTCGCAGGGTACGTTAAGCCGTCAGTCCCGGCTGTTGTCGATAGAAGACAATCGTTAACTAAGTCAGTGGCCCTCGGGCGGTTTGAAAACACCGGCCTCCGCCAATCCGCATTTGAACAGCGTGGTGGAGTATGCTCTAAACCCCTTCGGTTGCAGGGAAACCCGTATCCCTGCAGTGGGATGGGAAAGGGTTGATGTAGTAAAGAGGCGAGTGAGGTGTGTAAGGATCGAGTCACGTGGCGCTCGGTTCTCTCTGCCTACCCCGCAAAGGATTCGGCGTAAAGTTATAGATAGATAGATAGAATAATTATATTCTCTAAGGGCCGTCTCTGAACCGCGAATATTTAATAATATTTTAACGAGTATATTTTCTTGTATAAAGTATGTGTTTATTTGAAAGAAGTCTGTTTCAAAGGAACCATAGGTTTTTAATGGGCTCAGATCCGTAATCGTCAGCGATCCTTCACAGTTGAATGCGAATCCCTTAGGGACTTGTTATTTCAAACTGCGGGCTGCGTGCTAAGGATGTTAATAATGTGTTAGCTTAAAATTGAATATAAATGAGTATATACATAAATTCTACGTTATTATAATGACTGTATGCATAAATTACTACGAATCAAATAATAATAATAAATGAAATTTAGATATTTCTAGACAATTAACATAGAGCTATAAATTTTGGTGCACAAACAAAAACCTGACTGCTCATGAACGCAATCATTAAATGATACAATAATAATAATTCGCCCGCAGGGCAGTTTGTGGCGCGCTGTTGGTGCGTAACGACACCACGGGTACCCGAGTGCTCCAAAGAGTCGATCAGGGCCTTCGCCTCCGGCGTGTCTTCATCGGTTCGGTGTGAAAAATCAAGAAGGCCCGCAGGACTCTCAGCTCTGGCTTGCCTTCATTGGCCGTCCAGAAAGGAGTCGATAGAGTATATTGCTCTAGCAGGTAATATGCTCCAGAGGTGGAAGTGTTAAAGGGCATAACGCCGCGAGTAACTGCGGAGAAAGCGCAGCACACCTCTCGACACCCCTGAGTCACTCACATCGGTGTTGCCCCCGGCCGATTTTCGCAGGCATATCGGGGTCCATCTAGTGAGTGGCGAGCCACCGCCTGCCAAATGTAACAGTCAGATATGATAGTTATGGCAGGTGTCCGTCTCTCTTCTGTAATAGCCCAGTACTAATAATCCCTCCAGATCTCATTTCAATAGCTCAATTATTTCCGACACATTTGCAATAGTCCCAATTACCTGCCGTGATCTGCTCGTGGGTATATTCTCCCATTGATATCCCTTAGAGCAGGTCACAGCGGGTATAGCACATTACATCAATCTTTTCTAAGGGGCCTCTACGCGTTGGATACATATCCCCGCACACGCCTATCAAAAGACCGGGGTTAACACCCGTGATGAAAGAAAAAATAATAATTCATTTTATTCCAGACTTTTCTGTCCATAGTAGTAGTTAGTAACAATACAATTAACTTCATGTATGTTAGTAAAACAAAAACACAAACGTCCAAAGAAATATAAAGTGGGACTATCCCCTGGCTTCAGATGACGTGAAGTCTGATCCAATGTCCAAGCAGGTAAGAGTCCCACCTACCAGCCCACACACAATAGGCTATTTGAGCTGCCGCGTAGGCGGAATAAAATTGATGATGGCCATGCATTGCTCAATTAAATGCTAAACACCAACTTGAATCCACAACGTAGTAGTGGGATAGGCGTAGCTTCATGTAAATATTCAAAATTTAGATTACTTGAATTTTTTGCAGTCAGTGATTCGTCACATAAACAGAATGAACTTGCACTTGAATAGAAGGTAAACTCGCCATACTGTACGTACATTTATTATTAATATTATAGTAAGGCTCCTGGATAAAAGGCCAATAAATCATTCGAAATATTTCATCTAGGGTGATTTATTTCCAGTAAAATGCCACCTTTGTTTTCATAACTTTAATGAGCACACATTGAGCACGTATAACCTCGAACGAGGGTTGACCGACCAACGGTCAATCAATACGCTCAAGGTAGGCTGCGATGTCATTAATGTTATTAATTCATTTTACATACGAGGTACTACAAAAATGTGAAATGATGACTTAAGTTCGTTTGCTAACTGGTAACCACACTTACTCGTAGGAACCCAACAACTATCCGGGGAGTTATTATTTGGCCAGGGTTTTCTGTGAGGTGGTATTACTTTACAAGATAGGATGCTTTGATGCACCCTACCTCTCTTAAATTTTATTATGGTTGCATCGTAACTCGTAGACAGATGAATTTGAAAATGACGAGCTCGGTGGCGCAGTGGTGAAACGCGTTGGAACGCTACTTTGACACCAACGCTCGTGGGTTCGATTCCCACACAGTACAAACATTTGTGTGCATGAACATGTCTGTTTGTCTGGGTCTGGGTGTTTCCTATGTATAATAAGTATGTATTTACAAAAAAAAAAAGTATTTACGTATGTTTATCAGTTGTCTAGTACCCATAACACAAGCTTCGCTTACTTTGGGGCTAGGTGGCGCTGTGTAATTTATGCGACAATATTTATTAATTTTTATTTACGGTGTTTTTTCTGATCTGAGCATCAGCAATTTCCTGGTCCTCGTTCTGCACAGTGCCCCTAATTACCGGCCTTCGAATTCGTCGGCGATATTGGTTGGTTGTCCAATGTTCAGATTCCAAATTATGTTTGTGCAGCGTTTTCACCGACCAGTGTACACCGCGCCGATATGGTTCGATCATTGTTGAGCGTGGCCGGCAGTCGTAGTGGGGAACAGAGGCATCGGATCTGCAAGTGATAACAGGTTAAACGCGCGACTGGAACGTGCCACCAATTCTGTAGATATTGTCTTCGCTCAGTGCCGTCGCGTCATCACAGGTTGAAGTTTGGTCAATGTCGTCGCATCCCTTGCCGAGGGAGATAGAGTAGCCGCCCCGCAACCTAGGGTAGGTTGCAGTCGAAAGCAGATATGGCCAGATATTCCAATGGCGGATGTGCGTTGTTCATTTTAGACTGACGTGAGTGAAGTACTGCACAAATTCCGTCTATTTTCTACACTATCGGTCGCAGATATCGTTGCACTACTTCGACAATTTGACAACAAACTGAATTAAACGAACGAGATCGAGAACGTGACCGACGATCATGTTCGCCAACCGCAGATGAGGAGAGAAAAAATATGTTTAATTTTATTAAAGTACACATAAATAAATAAACATATTATCTATCGCTCGATGGCGTCGTTGCGCGTGTCATTCTAAACGAACGCGCAAGTTAAGCAACAGCGATCGCAGCCTGTCTATGGATGGGTTTATCTATCTTGAGTTTCTCCGGGCTTCGGAGGGCACGTTAAGCCGTCGGTCCAGGATGTTGACAGTCGTTAAATTAAGTCAGTGGCCCTCGGGCAGCTTGAAAACACTGGCCGTCGCCAATCCGCATTTGAGCAGCGTGGTGGTCTACGCTCTAAACCCCTTCGGTTAAATGGAGACCCGTATTCCTGCAGTGGGATGAGTAAGGGTTGATCTGGAATTATCTATCTATTCGTCTATATCTTCAAGCCACGTCTATTGTGGGGTATGCAAAGAGAACCGGACGCAATAACGCGCGATCCTTACACACCTCAATTGCTTCTTTAACAATAAAAGCTCTTTTCATGCCGCTTAGGGTCCCTGACATTCGCCTAACCAATTTGATCATAGTGGGTGAATGTTGGCCTTCTTCGACTCCTACATTTTTACTTTTACTACTTTCTACATAATAATATATCCTAACACTATCACTCGATAGATAAACAAACGACCAATTTTAGAAACTTACAAATATTATTTACAAAGCGTACAAATTTACAGAAAAATGTATGTTATATTTCAATATCTAAGATAAATAAGAAAAGACACTAGTATTGTTTCTCGGGCGATTTTAAACAAATTGTTTTCCTCGAACAACCTTGTATAGCCAATTGGTTCCTATTTCAAAAATAGTTTTGCCTCGGTTTGAATAGAATAAAAATTAATACATTGAGAGTAAACTGATGCAGTCTGGTATCGGATTAAATGTACTAATATATTTATTTGCTTGAGTGAGTATTATACAGATGTCTCATTTGTTTAATCCCATACTTGTTTATATTACTCTGCTATCAAAATGGCGTGTAAATAATGGGTTAAATTTGTAAAATGATTTTACTGTTCGTAAATGAAACATTAATTTATTATATTTTTGCGTTTGTGAAATGAAATAATAAAAGTACAAATTACGTTAAGATAAGTACCTAGTGGGTATAGAAATACGTCATTCAAGTTTCCCGGAATTCACCGGTCGTGTAGCTATACTTCTTTAGTAACAGTCCATAAGAATTTTTTTTAGCTAAGGAAGCTTATTTTCATTCACAGTATCGAGAACGTGATTGATTACGCACCCTTATTTCCATTGAGTAAGTGTTCTTGTTATACAATTTATTTCTTAACCCTTGAACATCGATCCACTGTATTAGCAAATTTTATTAACAAATTTAGATGAATGAATTTCACTAATACACCTAACTCCTATGAATAAATGCATGGTAATAAAAATATCTTATTGATTTTAAAGAAAAGTTTACAACTTTCTAGAAAGCCAGTGTCGCGAAGTGCCCCGTATACATTTTTGTGCCTACATTTCATATATTATTCTCCGTTGGTTCGGACATGTAGAAAGAATGTGGGACGAAATAATGGCGAAACAGATATACAATGCAAAAGTGGAAGGATGTAGGAGCCGAGGAAGACCGAGACTAACCTAACATGACCAAATTGGTCATGTTTTATCACAAGGTGATGTCATGAGCCCTAGGAACCGGCGAGCGTGCATGAAAAGAGCTATGAATGTCACAGAAGCGAGTGAAGTATGTAAGGACCGCGTCTTATGGCGCTCGGTCCTCTCTGCCTACCCCGCTAGGGACTTGGCGTGAAGATATACATTTCAAAATTAATATTATCTACCAAATAAACTAATATGGCGTATTCAAAAAGATACGCTAGAGTAGCTTCACTGTTTACTATCCGCCTTAGTTGTGAGAGTACATACATCAATTTATCAAAGAGTCATAAATTTTCATCATGGTGTTTCTAATTATCTATTAATATTCACCAAGAAATATGGTGTCGTTAACTGATTTAATTGATATATTGCCACTTGCAGCTTATTTGCCGAGGGTTTTGATGTGAAACTTATTGTTAAGTTGTATTGTGAAGTTTATGTATTGGCGCGCGTTGGCAATAAAATCGCTATCGTATACCGTGACGGCAAATGGCATGACGCTCTCTCATGCCGTACGCCGCCACTCTTGACTCCCTTGCGTGTGTGCGTGAGCATACTAGACACTCCGGTGCTTCTCTGTATGAGCTGTTTTCTATATCTTCCATATTCCAACAATTTTTTGATTTTTATTTATTAAAAATTTGAACATTCATTAAGATGTTCCACATCTGCCGGGCGTCCCGTGACGGCCGCCATTTTTTTTTCATTACAAGTCGAAAGTTCATACAAATTAGTTTTATCAAGTTAATAGTATAATAATGTATGTATGTATATTTTCACGCCAGGTCCCTTGCGGGGTAGGCAGAGAGAACCGAGCGCCATAAGACGCTGTCCTTACACACTTCACTCGCTTCTTTCACATTCATAGCTCTTTTCATGCACGCTCGCCGGTTCCTAAGGCTCCTGACATCTTCTGATAAAACACGACCAATATGGTCATGGTAGGTTAGTCTTGGTCTTTCTCGGCTCCTACATCCTTCCACTTTCGCATTGTATATCTGTTTCCTCATTCTTTCATCTTGCATTCTTTCTACATGTCCGAACCAACGGAGCATGCCCTTTCTTATCTTAACACCGACACTCTCTTTCAGTCCAACTCTCTTTCGTACGTTATCATTTCGAACGCGGTGAGCAGCCACAAATTTTTCGGAGTGCTCGCATCTCGACCGCATTTATTCTACTTTCATGCTCTCTCCCTGCCATACCCAGCTCTCACTTCCATAAGTTAGCGTTGGGATTAACACCGCGCTGTGTACAGCGAGCTGTGCCTTCTGGCTTAGATTTCGGCTGCCAAACAGTTTACCAACGCTCCATTCACGCTACTCCCTGCACTCACTCGTCTCTCCACATTAGCGGTGTACCTTCCATCGCTTCTAAAAGCGCTTCCAAGATATACAAACTCATCCACTTGCTCCAACACTACATCATCAACCGTAATCCTAGTGTTCGTTCTGGTTGTCTCTCTTTCAAATACCATTATTTTGTACCGGTACGTTCGTACGTACGTACGGACGGTAGTTCTCCGACTGATACGGAGAACTACCGTCGATTTAACGAAGAGCGCCTATGCAGTTTCGTCGTAAAACTATGCAGAAAATAATTCTACCTACAGAGACAGTGATTAATGGTTTGATTTACTGTACTAGACCACATTACCAATATTTTACATTTTTGCGACGTACGTTTACGTGTAAAATAGTGAGTGTATTTTATTTGATTGATGATAAATTGATAAGTGATGTACCTACACATACAAGTGAACTAAATTGTGCTACTTCAAATGTTTCGAGGGGGGGACCTGGTGATCTGTGACACAGGTGTAAACCTACTTCAGACACCAGCTCCTCGCACATTATTGCACCGTATGGTATAGGATCATGATAAACTGGTATGTACAATGACAAAATGTATGGTCTATATTATTGTGAGGAGAAATAAAGAACATTTATTATTATTATTGTAACTAATATCTACAGCACCCGAAGATGCCTCATTGACAGCAGAAATGTGTCGCAGAGACGACTAGTAGTAAGTGAATGCCGGCCGCACTTGTTAGCATGAACTTATCGGTAGAGAAAGCACACCTCTTAGCTTAGATCAAATTGACTGTAATAGAATACAGGTATATTTACAGGCAATAGCCTATTTAGAGACAATTTTAGTAGTAGCCATTAATAACCAGGAAGTATTCTAGGCCCATTAATGTTCGTACTATAATAACTTTATTTTAATATTGGTTGTAATATTTATGTCTAATATGTATGTATGTGTCATATAATTTACATGTATATATATATGTATTATAAGTATATATGTGTATAGCTGCAATCATGAATCTCTGCACTCACAAACGTCGACTGGTAGAGAATGCAAGTAGCATTAAGTCCGCCTAGTACCTACCAAAACGTAGTGGTCAATAAAGTTTTAAATAAATAAAATAAAATAGCGGGCCTAGAATACTTCCTTGTTTGTGTACGATGTGGTGTTCTGTATGATAGATGATAAAATATAATAGATGAGTCTAAATCCGCAGGGGATTGGCTAAACAGTGATAGCTCGTGGATAGGGAGCCGGCCTATTGATCAACTGGTACCCGATTTGAATCCTGGCATGTACCACTAAATCAGTATTTTCGGACTTTTGTATGAAACCCGCTCGTCCAAGAAATAATTTTTCCAAATTTCGAAAGCCGTGTGACCCAGTCGCTCAATGTCAAAATCAGTATCTTCGACAAATCCTTAGATGTGGGTAGCAGTGGAACCCGTCAATCCTAATGGATTAGGATACGGGATAAGGCTAAAAAGAAGAAGAAGATGTTCTGTATGAGTGAAGATTCTTTTTTTCACTTCTTGCTATTTTCACACATAATTTATTTAGATAGAGATCAGTCACGTGCATTGAGTCTAATTTCATAAGATTCCAATTTATCTAATTAGTAATAGTATTTTGTGACAAACACAGTCGAACGCTTTTTATTTTTCTGCCTGGATGTACATAAATTTCGTGCGTCTAATATTGTTGAAACTAGTAATGGCTTTCTAGTAAGCGAAATACAAGTTAAAGTTTTAGAACTACCCTTTCTAAAACCAAATTGATGGTTATGTACAAGTTTGACTAACCCTTGTTGCAACAAGGGTTAGTCAAACTTGTACGTAGTTAGTATTCCCGTTTTAAAACAACGCTTTGTGGCTTCGATTCTCACACTGGACAAATATTTGTGTGTATGTCAAAGTCAAAATCTTTTATTCCGTAAAAATGGCTACATTTGTTTTTAATCGTCACAATTTGTTTCCCTACCATGCAGTTTATGTCTAGGTGAGCACTGATAAAAATACTGCCAAAAAACTCAGGCATCCCTCTTTTGGTATCCAAACAAATTTCCATAATTTATTAATTACATTATAATTGGATCGACTCACTCCCAGACATTTTTATTATTAATATAGTCAGATACTTTATAATATGCCCTGCTACACAATTTGGCTTTAATAGTAGTTTTAAATTTGTTTATTGACAATTCTCTCATATTGCTGGGAAGTTTGTTATTGAACCGTATACATTGCCCCATAAAAGAATTACTTATTTTGTGGAGACGGCTTGGAACACAAGATTATGCTTGTTTCTAGTATTTATGCTATGAGTATATGAGCATGAAAATGTCTATAAGTCTCGGTCTGGGTGTTTTAACAGAGGTAGGGTATATCAAAGTAGCCGCAGGCAAATAACAACTTCCGGAAGAGTTGTTGGTTCCTGGGAGTGGGTGGGGTTGGTTACCAGTAAGCTCCTGTCGAGTTGCTGTGTTATCAGCAGGGATGGCAACGTGTGAGCACTACTTCCTCTATTGCAAGCGTTTATAGGCTAAAGTATCCACTTTATGCTAGGATCCACCTAACGTAAAGTGGGTACGTAACGTGTGCTTGTGCGCTTCTCAACATTGTATAAAAATGGATTTCGGTCCGGATTAGTGTAGGGTTGTAGTAGTAATCTGCTGATTTTATTCTTTGTAATACTCTCGAACTAATTTTCTTTCGTATTTAATGACGTAAATTGTGAAGATATTTCCTTATAAATGATATGGGTAAATACCAGCTTATCCCTTGGAACTGTTGGAATACTTATCCATCTTCCTTAAGCGGATTTTTATATACTCGTATCTTACTATATATATTATTGATTTTACTGATCTGCAGAAAGGAACGCGTGTTGTAAATTATGTTGCCTTGTTAAATCGGTACAGAAATGAAGAAATATTGGATCGAATTGTGACATGTGACGAAAAGTGGATTCTTTACGATAACCCTTAATGTTAGAGAAGCGAGTGAAGTATGTAAAGACCGCGTCTTATGGCGTTCGATTCTCTCTGCCTACCCCGCAAGGGACCTGGCGTGAAGATATATATATATATATACATACATATATATTATTGTTATTTTGCAAAGTAAAAAGTGAATAAACTTTCTTCAAATCACGGTTGGGAGTGAAAAAGCCGGCTTTGACGTGTCGTTTTTGTAAAATATCATTGACTCACTATAAACTATTAGAATAAACCTTTCGTGGTAGCTGCATTTCATTTATATTCACTCTGGCCAAGGAAAGGTAGACTACAGTCATATATCTATACATATAATAAATATAACCCATTAATATACTCGTATAATAGGGGTTAAAGTATGAAATTGCCGCTGTCTAGTAGATAATAGATAATTTTAATTGACATTAAGCCTTCATGTTGTGAGATGGAGTGAAACTTTTTTCACATGAAACCTATGAGATTTCTTTTAAAAAATGTGCAACATTTGATTTTCGAATTTCAATTGTTTTTTTTATTTAGCTTAGACGTCTTAGACTCACCCACCACGATCAAATTTATGGTGTGTAAGGTGAAGGTGATGTTAGGAATCCTGGGAACCGGCAATCGCATATTAAAAGAGCTGTAAATGTTAAAGAAGCGAGTGAGGTACGTAAAGATCGAATTAAGAAACAAATAAAAAAAAAATTAAGTGACGCTCGGTTCTCTATGCCTACCCTGCAAGGAACTTACAATTAAATTAATTAATTAACTTATGGCAGCTCGTGGCGAGCTGTTGGTGCGTAACGACACCACGGGTACTCGAGTGCTCCAGAGAGTCGATCAGGGCCTTCGTCTCCGGCGTGTCTTCGTCGGTCGGAGTGGAAAGTCAAGAAGGCCCGCAGGACTCTCAGCTCTGGCATGTCTTCATTGTCCGTCCAGAGAGGAGTCGATAGAGTATATTGCTCTAGCAGGTGATATGCTCCAGGGGTGGAAGTGTTAAAGGGCATAACGCCGCGAGTAATTTCGGAGAAAGCGCAGCACACCTCTCGACACCCCTGAGTCACTCACAGCGGTGTTGCCCCCGGCCGACTTTCTACGGCATTTCGGGGGTCCATCTAGTGAGTGGCGAGCCACAGCCTGCCGAAGTAACATCAGATAGTATAGTTATGGCAGGTGTCCGTCTCTCTTCTGTAATAGCCCATTACTAATAATCCCTCCCGATCTCGTTTCAATAGCTTAATTGTTTCCGACACATTTGCAATAGTCCCAATACCTGCCGTGACCTGTTCGTGGGTATATCCTCCCATTGACATCCCTTAGAGCAGGCCACAGCTGGTATATTATAATACATTACATCTTTCTTTTCGAAGGGGCCTCTACGCGTTCGATTTATATCCCCGCGCACGCCTATTAAATGACCGGGATTAAAACCCGTGAAATAAGAGATATTATTATCTCTAATAATAAATAAGTCAAAAATTTATATCTTCAAATCGAAAATTATTGAATAAAATATCGTTCTCGAATTGAATTTTATTTAAAGTTAATAAAAAACAACAGAAATTACGGATAAAAACATAATTATATAAGGCAACTTAAAGCGAGTGGTACACGTACGAGGATTCCGTACATTATTTGCACCGCATAACAACAGTGATTCGACTCAGCAGCTTAAACGGTCAATCGTGCAGCTCGGTAGGCCGATTTTACTAAAAAACTGCAACTGCACTGTAGCACGGCGTGTGTCAAAATGAGTACATTTTGACGTTTCGTTAAGTGATCTGACAGCAGCGACGCTTAACGAAACGTCAAAATGTACGCATTTTGACACACGCCGCGCTACAGTTTTAGTAGAATCGACCTATTACAGGACGTGACACATTGCAGCTGCTTACAGAACTACCGTAATGTAGTCCGGCAGTATAAATGGGGCACAAGGTATGACACTAGCAAGATTCGTTCAGTGCAATTTAATCGGCTAGAAAACTGGTTTCTATAATTGATTTTTTTAATATAACAGCGGGAACATATACGCATACGGCCACCTAATGTAAAGTGCCACAGCGAAACTTTGCGATTCACGCTTGTAGTCGCTCGTGCCGCCAACCCAGCTGTTAACACAGCAACTCCTTAGGAGCCTACTCTATTGCTATGATATGACTAATTGTTCGTATGAAGTGTGACATGTGAACATTTTCCAATTTCCGTCAATATTAGGACTAAGATAATAATTTCCTGTTAAATGAAACCTTTAATTTAGATAAAATTTAATACGGAGTTTATCATATTTTCACCAAATTACGTGGAATCATTATAGAAGTAACAGCGCGGGAGTAACATCGCCGTGGTGTTGCGAGCGTCAATAGGCTGCGGTGACCGCTTACCATCTAATGTGAGCCGCGTGCTTGTTTACCAATCTAATATTTACTATTCAGTTAACATTATTGTACACAAATATAATGCACAACACTTCGAACTTTCTTAGAAGTATTTTGTTGCAAGATATACGAAATACTTTCTTCCCGATGGAAACTTGGAAACAATTTTTAACAAGGGGAAATTTTTAATAACTGCCTTTATGAGCAATGAGTTAAGTTTCCGTACCGACCTTCGCTCTTTGACAGTCTCTCTCGCAAAGCAAGTTAGATCAAATTGAATGGACAAGCTCGGTGGCGCAGGGTTGAAATGCGCGGTTACGTTATTTTGACACTAATGCTCGTGGGTTCGATTACACAGAACAAACATTTGTGTGCATGAACATGTCTCTTTGTCAGGGTCTGGGTATTTTTAAGAGAGGTAGGGTGAATCTAAGCAGTCCGTCTGTGGAAGTACCTTTACCTCACAGAAAATCCTCCTCTCAAAAATAACAACTCCCTGGAGGGTTGTTGTGTTCCAGTGAATCAGGTCGCAAATGTTCATATGCTATGGTAACCGCTTTATATCAAGCTTTACAAAAAGGTCATCAATAAGCTCCTAAGGAGTAGATGTGATACCAGCAGAGATGGCATCACGCAAGTGATAGTCAATGTATTGCAAACTGTTCATAGGAACCGGTAACCACATTGCATCAGGTGGGCGGTGTACTTGTATACCTCCTGACGTAATATAAAAAGTACCACTGCATGCTGTCACCTCCATTGCTGCCGCATTAACTCCGCAGGAGGAGAACAACTTACCATAACAACTCTCTTCAGGGAGTTGTTAAGGTAAGTTGTTCTCAACAACAATTCTCTCTTGTTAACAACTCTCTTCAGGGAGTTGTTAAGGTAAGTTGTTCTCAACAACAATTCTCTCTTGTTAACAACTCTCTTCAGGGAGTTGTTAATGTAAGTTGTTCTGCACTTTTGTAACTTGGTGTTATTTTGTCGGTCGAACGAGTTACCATTCCTTGGTTAAAGCTTTGTTTGTTAATTTGTGGGGTACTTTTACTGTATTACGCACCCTTTTCTGTTACTTGTGTTTATATGAGACGGTAATTGTTTGCATAAACTAAGTGGTGGTACTGTGATGAAAGCGCACAAGGTAGCCAAATAGTAGGTAGTAGATTTATCGAAGATACTGATTTTTTTCTTCGCATCCCAGAGGGGAAACCAGACAATTCTTAGGTAAGGTCACACGTCTTACGAAATATTATTTCCTGGGCGTGCGGGTTTCCTCACGATGCAGCAAGTATTAGTTACAAATATGTACATAAATCTGAAAACACAAATTTAGTGGTACATGCCAGGATTTGAACCTGGGGCCTGTTAGTTACTTGGCCGGTTCTTTATCCACTGGACCATCTCTGCTTTATACTGCTCCAGAATAACTGACTATACTGACGAAATGTTATCCAATTTAACCTATCCTATCCATTTTACAGAAGTTACAGAAGTCGCATTTAGTGCAGTAATTAGCAACTCCAGTACACTTTACACTTAAGGTAAATTAATTACATTTAACATTTATTTTAAATCTCGGTGTAAAAACGTGTAGTGTTACTAGACAAGAGGATCAACTCCTAGAGCTAAGCAAGCTTAGAACAAAGACATCTACGGTATAAGTCAAAAGTACGACTTCTCTTGATCTATGATTATTCTATGTTCAGAAGTGAACTGTAAAGATTGTTATGAGCCCAACCTTACACCAGCTAATGCTTCTATCGTATGAAGAAAACAGTTATTCGAGATATTATATAGTTTGAAAAATATTTTATTTATGTATATTAAGTTTAGCCAATAATTGTAGTAGATTGTACAGACGAGCTCGGTGGCGCAGTGGTGAAACGCGTTGTTACGCTACTTTGACACCAACGCTCGTGGGTTTGATTCCCACACAGTACAAACATTTGTGTGCATGAACATGTCTGTTTGTCTTGGTCTGGGTGTTTTCTATGTATAATAAGTATGTATTTACAAAAAAAAATGTATTTACGTATGTTTATCAGTTGTCTAGTACCCATAACACAAGCTTCGCTTACTTTGGGGCTAGATGGCGCTGTGTAATTTGTCCGACAATATTTATTATTATTATTTATTAGTAGAGTTATTTTAGATCATTAACTCTATATTATTTTACTTAGAATAAGATTTATTTTTAAATTTAGAATTGACGCAGTTCAATATCATTGATCTAAACCAAAGAAGAGATATAGACATATATTTATTTGTTTATGTATTGTATAATGGGTAATACGTTCACAGAAGTACGAGTATTTGGTACCCATGATCTTTCTGCTAAATTCATATTGGCTGGGGAATAATCGTCACATGCAGGAACCAAATGGTCGTGAACTCAAGAGGGGCATTTACTCGCGAGCTATCGATTCGTTGGTTGACGTGGTTTTTCTAGAAGGCTATGCGTTCCTAATTGCCATAAATACTTGACTTGTATTGTGATATGTGAATTGTTGTAATTGGATACGGGAATACGCCTACGGCTGCGTGTCAACTGAAAAAAATTCGTAGAACTGTAAATTCCCCAACGGATAATGGGCTAACGCTGGTAGCTATTTGCAAATTAAAGTGCACCTTGCCGCCAGCATTCGTCAATTTGCCCCTGGGATATGGCATTACTAAGTGTTTATTTTTGTTGTAAACTCATGTTACTCTTTTTTTTTTTTTTTTTTTTTTTATATTGGCTCAGAATAGTGGCTCCTCTTCGCCTGTTGGTAAGCGAAAAGGGGAGCCCAAATTGCAGCGGCAACTGACAAAGGACTACGGTGTCCTGTCAGTTGACGCTACCATGCTGGCCCGCAAGGTGCTTCTTCACGCTTCGTTTGAAGGATCCCATGTTGTAGGAAGGAGGAAACACATGTGCAGGCAAGGCGTTCCACTTTTTAATAGTTCGACAGAGATAGGAGTTGCCGAACTTTTTAGTACGAGAACTAATGTCCTCAACAGTGGAATGATGACATCGCAAGCCTGCACGTGTGGTTCTATGACGGAAGGGAGAGGGTGGGATAAGGGAAAATAGTTCTTCAGAGCACTCACCATGGTACAGGCGGTAAAATGTACCTACGAAGTTGCAGAGCCTATGTCCCTACGAAGTTGCAGAGGTTCTAGGTATTTTGTGACCTCTTCGTCGTCGATTATGCGGATAGCCCGTCGCTGCAACTTATCGAGAGCCTCGAGAAGATACTGTGCGGAGCCGTCCCAGAGATGCGAGCAATACTCCACGCAGGCCCGAACTTGAGTCTTATAAAGAAGACAAAGTTGGTCCGGCGTGAAGAACCGGCGCACCCTGTTCAGGACTCCGAGTTTCTTTGAAGCTGTTAAAATGAGGCTCTCTCTCTACTCTATACTAATAATGGAAATTAAAAATCAGACAAAAGCTTACAAAGAAATGTTTGTGTTGGGAACCTTACAGTAAAATGTAAATGACACTATAATTGAAAATGAACGAGCAGTGATGTGATAGCTTTATGGATAAAGAAGCAGTCTGTTAATTGACTGGTGCCCGGTTCAAATCTTGCCGCGGGCATGTACCACTAAATTTGTATTTTCACATTTATAAGATGTATTTTTGTAATTATCATTTGCTCGGCGGGGAAGGAAAATATCGCGAGAAAACGCACGTCTAAGAAATTATATTTCGAAAGACCTAACCTAAGAAAATTATGGTTTTCCCTCTTGGATGTGGAGGTCTGATGTCAGCCATTCTATGTCAAAATCTTCATCTTCGCCAAATCCTCTGGTATCGGTAGCAAACACTGTCATATCCTACTAGATTAGATAACGGGAAAGAAAAGACGAAGACTAAGATAGAATAAAGAACTGAGTCATAATCACAATGAAGGTAACTTTGATCATATTCTGAGGAGCTCGTTGGTGTTATTAAGCGTATCATCAGAACAAAAAAGTTACGCAATTTCAACACTAACATATTGATGAATGATTTATATATCACGATATCTCCGAGGTCCGATGAGACGTTAATCTGTCGGTTCTGGCTGTTGCCGACACGTAACAATCGTATAGAAAAGACTGCGGCCCTCGAATTCTTGAAAATAATGGCCTCTGCCATTCCATATATACTCGTAATAAGATGCGGGGTGAAGCATGATCGAAACCATACATGCAATTTGATCTTTGCGCTTTGTGTGCTTCCGCCACCAATTTGTGCATGATGACAGGTAGTCTGTCAGTGTCGCGGCTAGTCGTATAACTAATTGGTAGCGTAAAGACACAAAGCAGGTTAGCTAGTAGTAATAGGTAATGCATAGTACCGATGAACTCGTTGACGCAGCGTTTAGTTAACGCGACTTTCACGCCAACGAAACGGGACCTGGAGGCATTGGAAACGGTTTTTTGGTTTTCGAGTGATTATAAATTCATGGTTTTTAACTTACACTTAGTGTAAATAAAATATTTTTAGTGAAGTAGTTTTTTTAAGAAATAATTTGTGGCATGAGTCACACCTATGCCAAAGTGCAAAACTCTACACTACACGCCTTCCGTTCTCTGCGCTTACGTCATTCATCACTCAAAATAACTAGAACATGTTTGGGCATGACTCCAAACTTTAAACTCATTTTTCTCGTAATCAATTATTTTCCATCCAGGTCCCTTTTCGCGTGACCACTCACATATATTACCTGAAGAATTCCATAAAATTCAATTTTTATGTGGATTTTGTTACACGAAAAGAAGCTTGTATATAGAATAAAATATCTAAATAAAATAATCTAATATTTGAGTGGCGACTAATAACTAAAATTTTGAAATGTAACGTTAGGCAGAAAATGTTAAAATATGAACGATGAATATACTCATTTATTCATACAGTTGAAAAAATACTGAAAGTTTCTGGAACCGGCAACTTATAATAAACGAAATAGAAAATCAATTACGAAATCAGAAAAGGGATCCCACTGAGAACATGTAACTTGCGAGATTGTCATTCGCCTTTTCATTGTGGCGTCGTTCTGAAAATTGTATGTCAGAATTACAATGAACTTAAGTCGAGAAATTTTCTCGCTGTGATTTTTTACGACTTTTGCTTCGGTCAGACAGTTGCTACAGAGTTGGGCGTAATCGTCTCCATGACGATTAATGTGAAGGTCGACCAGCTACAGCAAATCTAATATTTGTGAATTAATTGAGACTGACAAATAAATGCTCGTCAGCAAATTAGCATTGTATTTGATGAGGAAGACAAAAATAATGGTATTTGAAAGAGAAGAAACCAGAAACAATGTAAGGATTGCGATTGTTGACGAAATGTTGGACAAGTGAATGAGATTGTCTTGGATGTGCTTTCAGCAGGGATAGAAGGTACATCGCGGATGTAGAAAGACGAGTGAGTGCTGGAAATAGTGTGAATTTGGGAAAAGTTCTTGGCAGTAAAAGCTTGAGCCAGAAGGCACAGTTCGCTATACACAATGTAGTGCTGATCCCAATGCTTACTTGTGGAAGCGAGAGCTGGATATGGCAGAGAGAGAGAGAGCATAAAAGTAGAATAGACGCGGTCGAAATTCAAGCTTTGCGCAAAATTTGACCTGAAGCTCGGCGCTTATCGTCGTATACAGGACATGCCCTGAATTAATCCCTACAGTTGAAGTGTGAATCGATCAAAACACCTTCTGTCCCGATACGCAGGTGAAAGGCACAGTAATATCATCTTTACTGATTGAAGAGCACTACAAAAAGCAAATCGATAAGTGTACGCACACAGTTCTAAAGAAGTGGTCGGAAAGATATAACGTCATCATTCTGCGTCTGTAATGGTTTGGTGGGGAGTGTTTTATCCAAAGCAAAGGTGGCGATTTAGAATACAATATTTTTATTTTTTGCTGAGACTTCATAAAAAATAAATATATATTAATTTGTATGTTGTTGTTGTAATTAGGTATATTTTACGACACCAAATTTCTGCATTTATACATTGAAAGTGAGTTAACGGTGAGTTACCGTAGTATGAACCTTCACAGCCAGCGAGCTAATTAACATTTTACCGGTCACTTTTGAGTTTACAGTTTAATTAATTCTTTAAAATTTTTAAAATTTAATCATTTCATGATTGGCATGTTGTCGACATTTTATATGCAGATTTTTTGAATATCCGTGTAATATTTAATAATTGAACTGAATTTAAAGTTTTAATACGGACGTATTTTATACGACATATTTTATAAAGTAGATTTTACAACACGGCCGAATTTACTAGTTCCTAGTTAGAGGTATCAATCTATCTATACATTTACGCCAAGCTCCTGTTGACTAGATAGTTACACGGTCCTCACTCGCCACTTTAACATGCATAACTCTTTTCATATATGTTCAAGGGTTACTAGGTCTCCTGATATCACCTTCTTATAAAACACGACTTATTTTGGCATGATAGGTGACTCTTCGCCTCTAATGGTTCCTATGGTTACATGTTTCCACCTTTGCGTTACTCATTGTGTCATTTTTTCTTCCTTCGTTCTTTCTTCATTTCTGAACTAATTGAGCATAACTCTGAAGAACCTCTTCTTATCATAATAATACTCTCTCTCAGACCAACTCTGTTTATTACATCATCATTGCGACCTTGATCTACAGGCATTACGCCGCAGATTTTGTGCAACGTTCGCATCTCGACCGTGTTTATTCTACTGTCATGTTCTCTCTCAAAGAAGTTACCACCGCGTCCTGTACATCGAGCTATGCCCTTTCTGTTTTCTGAGCTGTGTTGTAGTTTTGCTACTAATATGTTTTTCCAATACTACATACACACAACTACCCTGCTTCTTTCCCTACTTTACTCATATCTCCATATCAGCGCTGTATTTACCATTCCCGCTAAGTGGTCTAAGATATACAATCTCATTCACGCGTTCATAGCATCTGAATGCGATGAAGATATTACAACTGATTGTAATTCTTAATTAATCATGCTTCTTTCATCATTGTGATCTGTATTTGCAATTTAGATAGTGTTTATGCTAAGAACACGACATCGTCTGCAAAATGCACACAATTCACCACTATATGAAATCCAACATCTGCTTCTGTAGAAAATTATTAAGGTACAGAATAAATATCCGAAGCGACAGCGCCCAACTCTGCTTGTCACCAATGTCGACGTCAAATTAGAGCAATAAACTGCCGCCCACCTGCATACATGCTGTACAACTCTCATAAATGAATTGCACTACACGCAGTAGGGCATCATGGATTCTATATCCAGGCAATATGCTCTTGAGATTCTTTACCATAATCTTGTTAAATGATTTTTCAAAATCTACAAAATCGCAGAAAATAAAAACTCCGCAACATCACGTAGAAGGATTTTACCACAGGGAGACTTTGCACAAAAGTCGTCTGCGTGGGTACCTCTGTCTCACCTATTTCTACCGCCAAGCAGCTATATTTATATAGCTGTGTTCGGTTTTGAAGGGTGAGATATGGTAGAGAAATTACTGGGTACTGTGACGAAACAGCCTTAGGTCACAAGATTGGCAGCGCGCGAGTAACATCCCCGTGGTGTTGCGAGCATCAGTAGACTCTGGTAACCGCTTACCATCTAACGCGGGCCGCATGCTTGTTTGTATGTTTGTTAATCTTGTTGAATAAAAAAAACGCTCTAGATCAGAGGGTTGTAGCATCAGATGCTCATTGATATTGCGGAGTGAGAAAACTTGATCTGTACATCTTCTTGCATTTCGGAATCGACTCCGTGCCTCCCACAATATTTAATTGGATTAAAACACTCCCACTAAAGAAAATTACTTTTTTGTTGACCGTAAGTGAGATGTACAATGAAACATAAACATAAAAGTATATACTACACAAAACCCTTAAAGATGTTACACTAGATTAGTACGCTGTATTATTTAGCGATAGACAATTCGTTAATATCCAATTGATTCCATCACACGCCAGTAACATAATTAACCTTCCATTACGAAGCCTAAAGGGTATTCAAGACTAATGTCCGAGTAGGTAATTAATAGATAGAAAGCGAATATATTTCCTCGCTGAATTACAAATCCTTAGGGTGAAAAATAAGCCAGCCATCTTGTCCCCAGCGGCTGTGATCAAACGCAAAGAGATTTATTCATGAAAAGTTTTCCCATCTGGGTCCCACGGGTTAAAAGTCGAAGGACACAAATGTGTCATCTCGTATGATTCATATTTTGCGGTTTGTTAATTTCAGCAACTTCCGCTGTCACCAAATTAGCAAATCTCTGGAACTTTGTTGTATTCCTGCAAGTGAGGATAACAAGGTGGGCGGTGTGTTTCCTTGTCTCTCGATGTTATACGAATATAACCCTATTTTCGTATAAAGTATTTTGACGATGACGTATAATATTGTAAGATATATATCGATGTAGGTTTAGGCTATGGTAAGATACTGAGTTAACACAAATTGTTACTATAAGGAAGAAGAGGAAATAAAAATCGGCCAAGTGCGAGTCGGACTCGCGCACGAAGGGTTCCGTACCATTATCTATAAAAACGGCAAAAAAATCACGTTTGTTGTATGGGAGCCCCCCTTAAATATTTGTTTTATTTTAATTTAATTATTTATTATTAAAGTGAATATATAACTAAATATTCTGTGAATATTTCAAGCGTCTACCTGTTGCCGTTATCAATGTCGAGCAAAAATGAGCAAAAAAATCACGTTTGTTGTATGGGAGCCCCCTTAAATAATTACTTCATTCTATTTTTTAGTATTTGTTGTTGTAGCGGCAACAGAAATACATCATCTGTGAAAATTTCAACTGTCTAACTATCACGGTTCATAAGATACAGCCTGGTGACAGACGGACGGACGGACGGACGGACAGCGGAGCCTCAGTAATAGGGTTCCGTTTTGCCCTTTGGGTACGGAACCCTAAAAATTACTACCCGGTAAAAATTTTATGACGTTTGACATAAATGAGTGCATTCTATCTGAGGTCAATGCTAAATTTGTTTTGGGTCAGTACAAGCAGTTAAAATTCACCTATTTAGTTCATCTTTACTAGACAATGTAAGACGACGACTTTGACGAGCTCGGTGGCTCAGTCGTGAATGACGCGACTTTGACACCGACGCTCGTGGGTACGATTCCCACACAATGTTTGTCTTGTGTGGGAATCGAACCCATCTGTGACCCATGAACATATCTGTTTGTTTTGGTCTGAATGCTTTAAGAGAGGTAGGGCGCATCAAAGCAGCCCGTCTGGGGAAGTGCCTCCACCTCAGAGAAAACCGCAGCCAAATAACAACTCCCTAGAGAGTTGCTGTGTTCCTGCGTGTGAGTGAGGTCACCAGTATGCTCCTAAGAAGTTGCTGTGTAAGCAGCAGAGGAAGCATCGCGCGAGTGATACTTAAGATATTACAAGCATTAATAGGCTACAGAAACTGCTTTACATCAGGTGGACCATATGCTTGTATGTCTCCCGACGATGTATAAAAAACTCACTCGTTTCTGTAGAGTCTGCGCTCGATGATGTCATTACTGTGGATGACCAATGCGAAGTCTAAAAAAAGGAAAATCAGCTGGAATAGATATAGTTTCAGCTGAGATGATAAAATTAGGTGGCACTTGCATCTGTGACGCTGTTTGGTTCTTGTGCAATTTATGTTGGAGAACCGGAAATGTACCAACGGACCGGAGAGGTATGTTTACCGTATTCTTGTACAAAGGCAAGGGATGACGTATTGACAGCATTGATTGTAGTAAGTACAAGGAACACTAGAATTACGGTTGACGATGTAGTGTTGGAGCAAGTGAATGAGATTGTATATCTTGGAAGTATTTTAGTATCAATGGAACCTACCCCGCTGATGTGGAGAGACAAGTGAGTGTAGGGAATAGGGTGAATGGAGCGTTGGGTAAACTTCTAGGCAGCCGAAATCTAAGCCAGAAGGCACAGCTTGCTGTACACAACGCGGTGCTAATCCCAACGCTATCTCATGGAAGTGAGAGCTGGGTATAGCAGAGAGAGCATGAAAGTAGAATAAATGCGGTCAAGATGAGAGCATTGCGCAAAATTTGCGGCATTACGCTTGCTGACCGCGTTCGTAATGAAGACGTGAGAGAAAGAGTTGGTCTAAAAGAGAGTGTCGGTGTTAAGATAAAAAAAACACGCTCCGTTGGTTCGGACATGTAGAAAGAATGCGGGGCGAAAGAATGACGAAACATATATACAATGCAAAATTGGAAGGATGTAGGAGCCGAGGAAGGCCTAGACTTACCTACCATATTCAAATAGATCGGGTGTTGTTGGAAGGAATCTCAGGAACCAGCGAGCGTGCATAAAAAGAACTTTAAATATTTAAGAAGCGGGCGAGGTTTGTAAGAACCGAATCATGTGGCGGTTGGTTCTCTCTGCCTACCTACCGCAAAGGACTAGGCGTGAAGTTATGTATGTATATCTACATACTTTATATCTACATACTTCCACTTTCGTGTTGAATATCTGATTCGTCACTCTTTCTACATCTCTGAACCAACGGAACGTGCCTTTTCTTGTCTTAACAGCAGTACTATCTTTCAGATGCGACGCCGCAAGTGTTACGCCGCAGATTTTGTGCAACGCTTTCATCTCGACTGCATAAGGGTAGGACGCATCAAAGCAGCCTGTCTGAAGAAGTACCTCCACCTCAGGCAGAGCGAACCGTGCGTCATAAGACGCGGTTCTTACACACCCCACTTGTTTCTTTACCATTCTAAACTACAATATAAATGAAATTTTTCCAACTTAACATATACATACAAAAATGCTGACAGCTCATAATTTACATATTAATATTTGGCTTGGTAATATAAACTAATGGTAGGAATGGATGTTAAAATAGGTTTAAATGGGGTAATGATGTATTGACATTTAAATTGATTTAGATTGAAGTTTTATTGGTATTATTAGTTTTGACGTTTTGATTTCAATAATTGTAAGTGAAAATTTGTATTTATTTGGCTTGACAGTAAATAGATTCTATTAATTATTGACTGATATTAACTTATTATTTATTGATTTAAAAACGGTGCTACTAATGGTAATACTACTACTACTAATATGCTACTAATAACTACTACCAATGGCAATATGCACCTATGTTTCTATTAAATTGAAATTGAACTATAAGCAATTTTAACTAATGTGGCTTTTGAAGTGCATGTATTTCATTTAAAAAATTAAAAAAATTGAAGATAAAATTGTTAAATTCACTATCGTTTTACGGATTGTATATAAACTTTAGATTTTTTCTGAAAACCATGAATAACAGCAGAATTTCTCACATCGCAAGAAAGCTAGAATTAAATTAAGCTAGAATAGAATTAAGAAAATTTTAAATCGATTCTAAACTTAAGCTGTATGATCATACACTCTTTGCCGCTATCCCCCTGGACTAAAAAAAAAATAAATACGAATTTTGCGCCATTTGGTGTAACGAGTTTTCGATTCGAATGAGAAGCTTCTGTATAAATTAAGCTATGTTTCATATATCCACGAACGCTATAAATGCCTAAATTTTTTTCGAAGTTGTTTAAAAATAAGGACCAGTGATAAAGATTGATGTATACAAGTACAAGCGCCTGCCAAAGTTCAATAATTCGTGGAAGTTTAGGGTATGGGGTGGTCGGGGTGGATCGTAAATCACAACGTTTATGCAAAGTCACTTCGCTCAGCATTAGTTCATTTCGTGTCACATGATCGACACTGGGACAGCTCTATTCCTAAATATAATGCTACTCGAAGTTGGGTAAACTTGAGAAGATTTTTATAAGGTTCAAGTATCCTAACTTGAATGTTATAAAATTATTCATGATGTTCATGACATAACTATAAATAAAATTGTAACTAGGCGTTTTTATTTAACTACTGACGTATAGAATATTAACATTAAATAAATTTAAATGGTCAGTAATACTATATACTTAGTATTACGAGTATTAATAACAAGTCCCTAGTGGGTTGTTGTGTTCCTGTGACTGAGTGAGGTCACCAGTAAGCTCCTAAGGAGTTGCTGTAGCATCACCCGAGTAATGCTTTTAGCATTACAAGCGTTTATAGGCTACCATAACCGCTTTATGTCGGGCAGATAGTATACATGTTGCCTCCCAACGTTGTACAAAAAAAAGAACAGATTAAATATCATCTGCACGATGCCACGCTGCTAACACAGCAACTCTATAAAAGTTTACTGGTGACTCCACTCACTCGCAGGAACACGGGTTGTAGTGTAATCCAAGAATTACTTTGGCTGCGGTTTTCTGTGAGGTCGTGCGATGCGTCACTTCTAAACACCCAGACCAAGACTAACATACATGTTCATGCGCACACATGTTTGTCCTGTGTGGCAATCAAACCTACGAGCTCATCAATTAAACATAAAATATAAAATATAATTCTGATTATACTAAAAATAAATTTATAGATAATTCTGTTTAGGCTTTCTTTGTTGACACAGTATAAATTACACAGAAATATAACTAATGGCATAAACGATAATTTACGATTGCTTGCGATGGTCATTTACTGCTCATTACTGAAAATTGAATTGATGTTATCTTCAGGCGTAGCAGTGTAGCCTGTCTTATAGCAAGTTATTTGGAAAAGAAAAGTAAATTGAGAAAGAAAAAACCGGCCATTAGCATATCGGGCCACGGACAGTGCAGAGTTCCGTATTTGCTTCGCTGTGCTTGCTTGCGAAAGCCATATAGGCTAATAAGTATCCAAATGTAACAGTTGATCAAAATGTAAGAGTGAAAGTAGGTACCTGACATCGACAGGGTTAAAACTGACCCGAAAAGCATTATTGCAGTAGTGGTAGATGTAAAGGAAAACCACTTTTACCAACTCGGTATCAAAATTTGTGTACTAAAGCAGCATTACACTTGAACCAATTAACTTCAGGCTCTGAATATTTTATAAAGATAGAAGATGTTGTTAGAGGTAGATAGGTTCGAAGTAAGTCTTCATGAAGTTTTCGGAAAGTTGTCGTTGACTGGAGGACAAGGACTCAAGAAATATAACTATCTCAAAAATGCATGTCGAAGAAATGCGCTTGCAAGTCATCAGGATTACTTTGCAATTCTAAATGCCACAATAGCAATCCTTGTTGTAACAAGTAATTATTATTTACCACATACTAGTTAGTGACAAAAAGATAAAAAATCTTTATTTGGCATTAGATCCTCGCGGGAACTTAGACATGTTTTACATTTTTTGAAATATAGTCTTATTGTATCTTATTCAATTCTCTTATTTTACTTTTTAATCTGATGGCATTTCGGAAAAGCCAATGGCGAAGAAGAAATGCCGAAAGAAACTTGCCAATATAGGTCTCTTTTAAAATTGTCATTTAGATATTACAATAAATTCACATCAGTATATTGGTACAACAATGATATCAAATTGTAGAATTAATGATTATTAAAGATAGACATAATTGTCAGTTACATATTCATCAATTCTATAATGAGCCCTTTTACAGAGAGTATTTTTAATGTATTCAGGCAACTTATTATAAAATCGAATACAATTTACAAGAAAAGATCTACCATTCCTAGCAAGCCGATGTACCGGCATACATAACTTATTATAGCCACATCTATCATTTGTCTGATTCTCCTAGCTGCATATGCAGCGGAGCTGAATTTACCGGCAAGTTTATTTATGGCGACCCCATTGTAACTTGGAGTCTACTGTAATTCGAAGAAACACAGTATTATTAACAAATTCTAAATTATTATTCCCAATGAGAACTTCTGTATTTGCATTTGCTTTGCTGCATGCATTTGTTTTTAGCCGAGTTTAGCAAAAGATTATTACATATGAACCAGTTTAAAATAGCAGACACAATACCATATACCTTGTTAACGTTTTCATACCGGCGGACAATAGAAAAATTGTCTTATTTTTTTTGGAAGTTGTTACTTGGCTGTGGTTTTGTGTGAGGAGGAGGTATTTTCGCAGACGTGCTACTTTTATGTGCCCTACCTCTCTTAAAAACACCTAGACTAAGACAAACAGACATGTTCATGCATACAAATGTTTGATCTGTGTGAGGATCGAACCCACCAGCGTTGAGCACGAGGTGTCAAATTAGCGTTATTAACCACTGCACCACCGAGCTGGTCGAATACTAAGGTATATTTTTATGTTGATAATACATAGGATTGGTGCGTTTATGTTCAAATACTTCCGTGGAAAAAAAGCTCTGTGGAAAGAGCAGCCTGGTACTATGTAATTGTTATCATCTTCTTCCGTTTCCTGATCCATTAGGATCGGGGTCCGCTATCTAAGTCGAAGGATTTCGTGAAGATACTAATTTTGGCATGGAACCAATGCCATCAGACCTCCATAGGGTAATAAGACTTAGGTTAGGTTAGGTTTAGGTTTTGTCACATGTGTTTTCAAATATAATTTCTTGGACATCTGGAATCCTCATGATCTATTTATTCCTTTACCGCCCAGCAAGCAATACATTCGAAAACACGAATTTAGTGGTGCATACCCACCTCAGGATTCGAAATTAGGTACCGTAGATTAATAGGCTGGTTATTTATCCACTGAGCTATCACTGGAAGTATTGTGTACTCAATTTTTCGATGTAAATAGTTCACTTGTCTGAAATTTTTTAACGGGACTCTGGCCAGAAAGAGATACGGTGCATCGGACCAGTTCCACTGGAGAAGATTTTTTTTGTATACCACCAAGGTGGCAAACAAGCGCACGGTCACCCGATGGCAAGCAGTCGCCGTAGCCTATGGATATTTGCAACACCAGGGGTGTGTTACTCTTGCCGACCCCGTAAAAACCTCCTCACGACTTTCTTAAAGAACCCCATGTTGTAGTCCTCGGAAAAACTTCTCTGGAACCGCACAGTACGTGACCATTGCGGCTCCAGTGTATGAGGATGAACTGCCAGTCGGTGAGAGGTGCGATTGTAATGAGAGATGTTACCGGTTAGCTCCCACAGAGTTTCTACGGTAGCACCAAGGGGGCGCACGCTCAACGCGCTATCGGTATCCTTCTATTGCAGATGGTTTCATAGGCTTCGGTGGTAATTTCTCATCAAATTGCCGATATTATAAAAAATATCCTAGATTACCTAATTCAATGTATCGAGGCAAATTACACACAAAAAAAACTTAACAACTCGACAAAAGCGTCAAAAGAAATGTAATACCTATGAAAAGCCTACAAAAGTCCGCGATCAATTTATTTATTATTGTGTTTGTATTAACTCACTACAATACAATGCCGAGTAATCTAAGCCGACTTCACTTGTGTAGAGAGTTAGGTTCTTATGTACACTCACTTGCAATAAAAACGGACACTAAATTTCCTCCGTATATTTTCATTCTAATTTTGGAGTAGGTACATACTTTGAATGAATAAATATTGACGGAAAAATTATGCAGCGCCATATAGCAAGCGAATGTTCATGCACACATATGTTTGTCCTGTGTGGGAATTTTACCCACGAGAGTTTGTGTTAAAGTAACGTTACTAACTGCTCAACGAACTCGTCTTAACTTTATCTTATAGAATATATTCCATTCTAATATCAGCATTCTTTTTAATCAAACCAATTCCTATTTTGTTCAGTGATATCTATTTTGGGACTTGGATAATTCACACATACACACACAGTGTTCTGTTATAGTAGCTTTAGACTGTAATTCGGTGAAGACTCGACGATTAGTTAAAAAGGTTATTTAAAATAAAAGTCAATAATCGACTTTCCGTAATAGTTGCTTTATTTATGATGCGATTTTAACATTTCTTATCTGAATATTAGATGGGTTCATAACGCTAGCGTATGACAAATTAGTTTTAACTTACTGTTACTTGATATACACTGTCCCGCTATATTTTTTTACACACAAATAAAAAAAAAATTGCTGCAATGTACTAATTGCATTTTCTTAACTTTTCATGCATACAAACTGGTTTTAATGATTTACTAATTTTGTTTAAATAATTATTTGATTCTATAAGCAACATTCAATGATTATCTTTATTTCTCCTACAAGTCACTGACAAGTTGTAACATTTAATGTGACATGAAATTAGATTCCTTAGATTTATACAAGTATTTGTACCCAGAAGCGTCAAACTCTTATACTTATTTCAAAAATGAGAATTTTTGATTATGATTGATTAAATTATTTGAAAATATAAAGAAGACAAATAAATATCGTTATATACCCTATATAGATTTAATGAAACGATATACGTTTCATTTTACTTGTCTTGTTCATGTATAAATTAATAGTAAAATTGAATCTATTAAAAACTTCTCAATAGGTATCAACTAATATTCCCCCATTTTGTTTTTAGATGTTTGTGTCGTAAAAATTGAAATTTTTACGACACAAACATCTAAAATCGACACCACGATGTTGGTTGGTAAATGTTTCGTTCGTGACTATATTCAAGTTACTCAAATACCTACTTATTTATGACTCTACAACACCTGATTTAAACTAGTACAAATAAAATATTATATTTACAGGTAAATATATAACTCAGCCTGACCATAAATACTGTTACATAGAAACTTTTCTTTTTATCAACTCTTTAATTATTTTGAATTTGGAACGCGTTAATTATATTAAAAACTTCCTTCGATTTCCCGCCGTTTTACATATTTTTTTCGTGTTTTGTTATTAAATTACAACATGGAATGGGGTGTTAAAGAAATTAGGATGACAGTGATTGCCTTGCACAAAGTTAGTATGGAGTCGTCGGTAATTTTCAAGACTCTTCAAAAGCTTAGCCGTATGTTCGTATATCGTACTAGCGAAAGATATATATATTAACACTTTCTCTGTTGAATACCATAAAAATCGTGGCGACCGCATGCTGTTACTGCTGTTAAAATTAGAATTCACCGAAAACCGATTAGGAAACAAAAACAAATATTGCGTGAAATGAAGATTCCCGCTAGAACTCTGTCACGTATAATAAAACAAGACCTGCAGCTCAGCGCTTATCGTCGATATACAGGACATGTCCTAAATCAATCCCTACAGTTGAAGAGAATGGATTGATCAAAACGAAAAAAAAAATATTTTCCAGCAGGACTCTGCACCAGGTCACAGGCCACAACTACCCAAGTCTGGCTCGAAACCAACATTCCGGACTTTATAAGAGCTGAAGATTTGACCTCATCTAGCCCAGATCTGAATCCCTTAGACTACAAATTATGGTTCGTTTTAGAGGACATGGCCTGCAAGAAACGACACGCCGACATTGTGTCTCTTAAGAAATATTTGGAGCAGCAGTGGCTAAATTTCCATGGAATCAGTGCGTATCTATAGATTCGTGGCCAGGCAGATTAAAGGCGTATCAATGCCAAAGGTGGCCATTTCGAATAGAGTATTTTATTTTTTATTTTTTTGCTGAGACTTCCATAAATATGTACATATAAGTTTTTTTTATACAACGTCGGGAGGCATACAAGCATACGGTGCACCTGATGTAAAGCAGTTACCGTAGCCTATTAACGCTTGTAGCATATATAACTCGCGCGATGCCTCCTGTGCTGCATACACAGCAACTCCTTGGGAGCTTACTGGTGACCTCACTCACACCCAGGAACACAACAACCCTCTAGGGAGTTGTTATTTGGCTGCGGTTTTTCTGTGAGGTGGAGGTACTTCCCCAGACGGGCTGCTTTGATGCGCCCTACCTCTCTTAAAACATTCAGACCAAGACAAACAGACATGTTCATGCACACAAATGTTTGTCTTGTTTGGAAATCGAACCCCACGAGCGTTGGTGTCAAAGTCGCGTCATTCACGACTGAGCCATCGAGCTCGTTATATTAAGATTACAGTACTTCATAAAAAGATAAATGCATATTCATTTGTAGCAAAACTTGTGGCCGGACTAGGTATATGTTTGTGTGCGTCTTTAAATTATATGCGGTCATTAATGATATTTAATAGTAATTCATTATGTTATCGTTTTGTTTTTGAATCGTATGAAAATATTATTTTTGCTTGTTACGCGAAAGAAATATAACTTTCAACTTACATGCGAACATAAGAAGTTATTTCTCGTTATTTTTTTCTTAGGCATGGACATTTATGTAATATAACTATAACCATTTATAATTTATTTCCAGAAGACGTAAAGTTACTAAAAGTGAATTAAGGAAAATCTGAACATTTATCTAAAAGCCATTTTGCATCTCAGATTCAAAATGACTTTTAGATAAATGTTTATTTTAATATTTTTGAAAATTTGAATTACGTAGGTATATGTATATTACGTTTATTTAATTTGTAATTATTGACATTTATTCATGATTTTTAACATGATTTTTTGCATTACATAAAATTTTGCACGTCTGCGAGCAGTTAGCCTGCTCACAATCGACAATATAGGAACGTAAACACTGCGTTTTTAGCAAATAAACTGATTGGTTGATTGATTACATGTGCATACGTATGCATGTATGCATTCTTTTTTTTTGCAGCAGTGTTTAGAACAATTCATCCACCGTAGAGATAATAAAATGTAAGTTGCTGTCTAAAATTCATTAGAATTCACGCAGGTCTGTAAATATCCGGGAGTGATTGTAAAGTTAAGGCATCCCCATCACTCCGATCGATACCGCTTCTGGTTTTTTTTAGATTTCCATTTAGATTATTTCTCACATTCCAGTGTATTGTCGGCATATTCTGGGACATTATCATTAGCTACAATGGGTGGCAAATAGCTGATATCCCGATTGATTTGAAATAGTTACCATAACCTTGTTGTATATATTACGCTAGGTCCCTTACGGGGTAGGCAGACAGAACCGGGGCGCGACGAGACACGGTCACACACATCTCGCTTGCTTCTTTAACATTTATAGCTCTTTTCTCTTCACTATAAACCAAGTTGAAGAATGGTGTAAAATAACCGAATACGCTATATAAATAATTAACCCTGCTAGGAAAAGACCGAGAATAGTCGCGTACTATGCCATTCCAGAGACGTTTTCTACTAAGATAGAAAAGTTCTCTGCGTCATCTAGTCTTTGATGTAGTAACAGATAAATTTAAGAAATGATACGAGTATCGTATATATGGCATATATATTGTTTTCATACGCAATGCTTTTCCATTACCATCACAGCATAACGAAAGGAGCATCACTTGGCATCGGTAAAGACAATTCTCCAGGTTGGCTATTGCTAATTTACAATTCTGCTTGCTGTCTCAGAACGCTTTATACCTCGTTTGCTAAACAAGGTACACAATAAGCAGGTGATATGTAAAGTTTTTTTTATATAACTAGATTGGCAAAGAAGCACGCGGCCTGCATCAGACGGTAAGCGGTTACCGCTGCCTATTGACACTCGAAACACCACGGGGATGTTACTCGCGCGCTGCCAATCTTGTGACCTAAGGATGTGTCATAGTACCCAGTAATTTCTCTGCCATATCCCACCATTCAAACTGGAACACAGCTATATAAATATAGCTGCTTGGCGGTAGAAATAGGTGAGACAGAGATGCAGACGACTTTTGTACAAAGGCTCCCTCTGGTAAAGTTCCGTAAGTAAATAAACACATTCAATAATGCCCCTAGGTCTAGTCAATATGCATCGGATTTTTATTTGAGAAAAGATGGGTTACCAATTTGTCGTCGGGGCCGAAGTTTCCCGTATGCATATTTATTAGGTGCGCCGCGTCGAGCTCTGTGGGCTTCTTTCCTTATGATCCAGTGGCTTCCATTGGCTGAAACAAATACAAATAAGGATTTAAAGTTATGCTTACCTTATATGCCATATTTTACATGCAAGAATTCGACTCCACTACACTTGTCGCCAAATAAAATGTAAAAGATCTTAAGTTTAAACTTTGATTGAAAACAGAAGACAGGAGAAAAATGGATATTACAGTGATTTTCTTAACGTATACCAATAGTTGTTGTCAACTTAATAATAAATTAAATTGAGTTTATCTATATGTACACCTGATATTATTTTGTTTGTTTATTAACATAGTTTCCTCTCAGGTAGTCTATAGTAGACTGGAAGAGATTGCGAATGGGATAAGTCTGCTATTGAACAAACAATTATTTTCATACTTGTATTTTTCTTATAGTACTATATAAAATAAATAAATAAAAATAGGTGCGTGTACTTATGTACGCGCGTGAGAAGTTATGCTTCTCTGGCATAATTAAATAAATATTTAACATTAATAACTTAAATTAAAAAACGTCTATCAAATAGTAGAGGCGATGTTTATGGAATGTATTACATACAAGTCAAATGTAAAATACAAATGTTATACATTTTTAACTATAGCGCCATCTACTGGTAATACCGTGTAACATTTAGCAGTTTTTAACCTATTGCACATTTTTAACTATAGCGCCATCTACCGGTAATATCCTGAAACATTTAGCAGCTTCAACCTGTACTTTTCTGTTCGAGTGCCACGCATTCACTCTCGCTCTGTCTCTTTCTATTCCCTCTCCATGGTAGCGTTAAACGTTTAACGCGACCTTTTTGTAAGTTGCATTAGAAGTATAACTTCAAAAAATTTACAAACAAACAAATTAATTATTTTAATTATTAATGAGATACCGGTTTCCTATGGGAATCTTTTTATTTCAAGGAATAAAAAATATACTAAGTAATAGAGTACGCATGTAAGTACTGGATACGAACTGATTTTAATCAATAGAAATACAAATAATGATTAAGTAATATACATGTGCTTTTACAGAAATGTAAGCCTTATTCAAATAAGTTAATAAAATCTTTACTAGGATAAAGGACAAACTCTTAGGTCTTGACTGTACAATATTTATAAACAATCCATAAGCTTTTGGTACAATATTTTTTTTTTTTTTAATATTGTCGGACAAATTACACAGCGCCATCTAGCCCCAAAGTAAGCGAAGCTTGTGTTATGGGTACTAGACAACTGATAAACATACGTAAATACATTTTTTTTTTGTAAATACATGCTTATCATACATAGAAAATACCCAGACCAAGACAAACAGACATGTTCATACACACAAATGTTTGTACTGTGTGGGAATCGAACCCACGAGCGTTGGTGTCAAAGTAGTGTAACAACGCGTTTCACCACTGCGCCACCACAGGGCTCGTGAAAATATATTCACTAGGTAGAAGCGATATATAGTTATAACTTTCGTTGAATATTAGACTATGCTACATAGGCACGTACGCCGCACCTATAGCCTTATAGGTCACCGTAACCAATAAAAGCCTCTAATGGTCTCCAGCTAATGGAAATCGAACCCGCTATCATTTAGGTAATAAGTGTAATGATACTGACCGGTTCATTACACGCCCACTGTGATACATTTTAAATCATCACAAACATTTGTAGTTCTTATTCGTGTGAAATAAAGTCTACATTGGAATTTTCACCAAAGCTATTCCAATCTCAACTAATGTATATATCAATATCACGTGGTGGGAGTATACCCAAACCGAGGAGTTCCTAATAGAGGTAAATATCTATACATATAAATAAAATTGAAGTGTCTGTCTGTGGTTTCAAAATAAAGCATTTATCTTAAGCTCATGTTATTATTTTCGCGTTACCAAAGCCTAAATACGCATTTTTTACTTTTTGTCTGTCTGTCTGTTTGTTCGTCCGGGCTAATCTTCGAAATGGCTGAACCGATTTTGACGGGATTTTCACTTGTAGGTAGAGGACTGCTCAGAGCAGAATATAGGGTACTTTTTATCCCGTTAATATTTAGGTTTCCTGCGTAAAAAATGAAAAACTGTTAAAATTAGAGGGAAATATCTTCCCCTTCGGGGGACTTTCCAATTTTATTTTTATTATTTTCATAGAATACGTATTTTTTGTGACATAAAATAAGTACGCATTCTTAATGTAATAAAAATAAAATAAATATACGTTACCTCTCGTAAAGATCAACAGATGGCGCTGTATGCAAATTGAATCGCTCTATGGTTGCATCTGCGACCATAGAGATTGTTTTTTTAAACAGAAAGAATTTCAGGTCTACAGAAAAATAAAGGCTACTAAAAGCGCAAATCTCATGCGTGCGAAGCCGCGGGCTTCAGCTAGGTCATAAATAATATTGTACATAATTAATTTAACATACATATCCTATTTAATGTGTGTCAATTTAATGAGTCACTGAAGTCTTTATACTTTGTTATTCTTAGCTTTATCCCATTTACTATTCCATTAGGACTGGCGAAGTCCACCATCTAAGCCTAAGGATCTGACGAAGACACAACATTTTCATAGAGCGGATGCCGTCAGACCTCCACAACCACGAGGGTAAACCAGATCTTTCATAGGTTAGGTCACACGTCTTTCGAAATATAATTTCTTGGACGTGCGGGTTTCCTCACCATGTTTTTTCCTTTACAACCAAGTTATAATTATAAATATGTACATTAATCTGAAAAACACAAATTTAGTGGTACATTCATGTCCCCACCAGAATTCTAGGATTACCACAGATTACTAGGTCGGTTATTTCTCCACTGGATAGTCCAGTAGATAAAAACCGGCCTAGTAACCCAAAGCCACTGATGTCTCTATACGTTTTATAGATAAATCTTATTATTCGTATATATAAATATATTTTTTTATACCACTAAGGTGGCAAACAAGCGTACGGCCTGCCTGATGGTAAGCAGTTACCGTAGCCTATGGGCATTTGCAACACCAGGGGTGTCACTCTTGCATTGCCGACCCTGTAAGAACCTCTTCACGCCTTTCTTGAAGAACCCCATACTGTAGTCCCTTGGGAAAATCTCGGCAGGGAGCTCATTCCACAACATAATAGTTCTCGGTAGAAAACTTCTCGTGAAGCGCACAGTGCGCGACCATTGCGGTTCCAGTGTGTGCGGATGAACTCCCAGCCGCCGGCGAGCTGTGCGATTGTAAAACGAGGCTGTTGGTATAATGTCGAACAACTCCTCAGAACACAACCCATTATACAGCCGGTAGAACACGCAAAGGGAAGAAAAATCTCTTCTCAAACTCAAGGGCTCAATGCCGTGTGTGAGTCCAGGATCATCGATAATCCTCACAGCTCGTCTCTGTATCGAGTCACAAGGTCCTAGCTGGTATCCAGGTGCTCCCGCCCAAAGGTGGCTACAGTACTCCATATGCGGTCTGACTTGGGACTTATATAACATAAGCCTTTGCCCCGCGCTGAAGTACTGTTTAGCTCTGTTGAGCACACCGAGTTTCTTGGACGCCAGCTTAACCTTCTCCTCCAGGTGACCTCGATACTGAGCATCGCTGGAGATCTCGATACCGAGAATCCTAATGCTCTTAGAAATTGTGAGCGGCGTGTTCTGGAATTGGGGAACCACAGCAAATGGGGTTTTCTTAGCGGTGAACGCGCAAACTTTTGTCTTGGTAGGGTTGAATTGGACTAGGTTCAATCGCCCCCAGTCAGGTACTTTAGACAATGTACCCTCCATTTCAGACACAAATTTATCGCGGCTTTCCTCCACAAGGGAACGAGGAATGTTAGCACGGCCTGTATAATAAGTGTCCCCGGTGCTGTCGTCCGCATAACAATGAATGCTGTCGATTGACAACATGTCATTAATGTGCAGCAGAAACAGCGTCGGGGATAATACAGAGCCCCGCATCCCGCGGAGCTAGATAGCTTGGAGTTCGGCAGCCTGGTGGACGAGTAACAATGCAGGGCACACTCCAACTTTGCCCTGCGAATGTTTACGGACGGCAGCAAGATTGGGGGCCGGGTTGGCGCCGCTGTATCCATATGGAACGGCGACGCTGAAACCAAGGCCCTCAAACTTGCTTTGTCGTCCTACTGTACCGTCTACCAGGCGGAACTTCTGGCTGTCTGCACGGCGGCCGAGTACGCTTTGCGCTGCGATGGACCCAGTATTGGCATCTTCAGCGACTCCATGGCGGCGCTCCAGGCGGTGGCGAACGTCGAGTCCCCCCATCCCCTGGCGGTGCAAACACGGGGCGCTCTTAAACTGTGCAAAAGCCAGGGTAAGAGCGTCTCGTTGTTTTGGATAAAGGCACACGCGGGGTTGGAGTGGAACGAGCGTGCCGATGAACTCGCCAGGAGCGCCGCACTGGGGTTGCGGAGGCGGTCAGATTACGACCGCTGCCCTGTCTCATTCGTCAAAGGTATGATCCGTAAGGGTACCATTGACGAATGGGACAGGAGATACAAATCGGGAACAACAGCTTCGACGACGAAACTGTTCTTCCCGAGTGCAGCGGAGGCGTACGGCATCGTGGGCAAAATGGTGCCGTCGAGCATCACCACGCAGGTCCTCTCGGGGCATGGTGGGTTCTCCGCGTACTTGCACAGGTTCAAGTGCGCGGATGACCCATCCTGCTTCTGCGAGCCCGGCGTGGACCAGACAGTGCAGCACATATTGTTTCGGTGTCCCGCATTCTCCAAACAGAGGTACGATTTGGAGCAGGAGTTGGGAATGCGGGTCACCGAAACCACAGTCTCCGAAATAGTTTTGGGGGGAAATAAAGCTAAATTTATAAAATACTGCGTCAGTCTAGCTACGGTTGTCATTGATCGGAACAAGCAGAGCAGCTCCACCTAGGACTAATGCTGTATACCTCGGCTATACTCCGTATAGCCGATGGGATCGCGGTGGCTAGGTGGAGCTGTGAAGCCCGCTGTCGCCCGTGGATGGACTGACGTAGTATGGGGAGGGAAGTTCGAAAATTACTGCAGTTATTTCACTGGCGTTCTAAAATGGGCAAAAACGAAAGATGATGAATGAAAGTTAGAATTACGGAATGAATGAGAATATGATGTATGAATGTGTTTCGGCTGGAAGAATATTAAGATGATGATAGCCTTGCCCATGGCAGGGGTGCAAGTATAATAAAAAAAAAAATAAAAAAAAATACAGAGCCCTGTGGGACGCCAGCATTAATATCCATGCTATCGGAGCAACTACCGTTTTTTATACGTCTGCTGGATAAGAAGCTGGCAATCCATTTGCACAAACCCTCGGGCAGCCCGTACGATGGTAACTTCGATAGAAGACTCCGATGCCAGACCCGATCGAACGCCTTTGCCATATCTAGGCTAACAGCCAATGCTTCTATATATGTATAAACCTTAACGATAAGCCAAAGTGAACCTCTAATGAAAACGAAGTTGGTCCTACCGAAAAAAGCTGTGCCCAGAGCGAGATCCGCTGGCAACACAATTTCTAGGAGACTTGTATCACTTTCATTTCTACAATAACTTTCGTAATCGATCATTCTTTTGTCTTTATTTATATAAATGTGTCGCATTTGGTCATGAGAATCGATGTTTAAAACGAAACGAAAGCGCGCGAACGGTAGCTCGCTTTGGCAGAATCAAAAGGTCGACACTGGGATAAAGGGAGAGTTAGTGCAAACGGCGGGCAAGCGACGACGTCTTGGGACTGTCCTCTCGTTTCGTATTTTCCTGAACATTAATTACAAGTGTTGATTTAAAATTATAGTGCGATACGAATTGCATTGGATTTCTCATTGCACAGAATATAATACGCCCGCATAATATCGGATAGACCGAACAATCAAACGAATACGATATATGTATAATCTTAAGATTCATGGAGTTATATTGGTACAATGAATCAATTATTTATTACTCGTAGTAAAATACAGGTAACATAATTGTAGATAACAAACACTTACAAGAATGTCACTGTGTTTATGTCGTTCAATCGTACTAAATATTAGGAAATAATGTAAATATACTAATTACATGCCAACATTACATAGTACAATAATTATTATATTTCATTATATGTCAATCAGCAGTGAATATGGACGTTTACCGAATATGTCAGTACTCTTTTCTTTCAGAGATCTAGGTGCGTTGCTAAAAAACTCTTATAGTATGGTTAGTTGGTTCTCTTTGAAGTCCATCCGTATCCGTCATATCTGTTTATCAGCTTCTTCTATTATGGTAAAAAAGTCTCTAACAAAATTTAATAAAGTATATCGCCCGCAAAACATTGGTGCATTCCCATTGAGGGCAACGACACTGACTAAGTGTCGAAACAGTAAAAGCCACGACACGTCGATACATTTTATATCACCAATAAATTTTATAGTGCGATCGAAATGGTATGTGAAAGCAAAATAGGTGAGGTCTAAGTTTTCTAAGTGTAAAGAAGACGATACAATTACTGAGAATATATGTGCAGCCTTTGATTATATTAATGATTTATACACACTCATTTACGAGTGGACAAAGTTTATGTTTACGTGTAATTTTTAAAGGAAAGTTTCGACAATCCGTTCTTCGTTTTTCCTAACTCATCAGGTGTACTAGCATTATGTCTGCCTATTGTGCCAAAATGTAAGGTGGTCAATAAAATAATAAATAAATAGGTTTGGCGGAGTCGGCTATCTCAACCTAAAGATTTGGCAAAGAAATTGTGATTTGTGAGCGATTACCGTTGGACTTCCACGATTCGTAGGGAAAGCTCAAGACTTTTCTTAGGTAAATTAAATTAAAAAGTATTTATTTCGGACAACAAAAATCCATTTTGGTTAGTGAACACTTAAAAACTATGTTAGTACCTTATTTCTAGAAGAGATTTTGTCTTAGCCAACATCTTGCCGATTAGTGGACAATCCCCACTCTCGGCTATTGCCTTCAGCACGCTGTTGCCGCTGTCGCGCACTCTGCGTACCAGTGAGCCGGTTTTTTTCCGTAGGATAGCCTCAAAACTATCCACGTCCGCCAACGCAAACATTGCAGACGCGCTACAGCAGCGCGGCAGCCGCATCAGCGCCCTATAAACGCGTTATTATATTGAACACGTAGGACACTGTAGGACTTTTTGGTGTGATTGACCCATAAACTACTGGAGTAGAAGGACGTGCAGTAAGCTTTAAACAATGTAATTTTAACTGCGTCTGAACAGCGACCAAATCTATGGGCCAGCATGTTCGCCCTGACCGACAGTGCCCTACGTTCCCTTTCCATATCGTCATCATCTTTCAGACTATCAGTAATTACGTGCCCAAGATATTTAAATTGGAACACTCTATCCAGTGGTTCGTTATATAACATTACGGGGGGTATAACTTTGGGACATTTAGTACCAGCCTTAAAAACCATATATTGTGACTTCTTGACATTGTAACACAAACCATGTGAGACGGCATAGTTTTCACAAGCACTTAGTAAGAGTCTAAGTGCACTGATCGAGGGAGCCAGCAGCACCATGTCATCCGCGTAGCTGATGCTATTGACACATACGTTACCAATATGGCAACCGACCTTCATGCTGCTGAGCTCCCTGACCAGCGCGTCAACGTATAAATTGAAGAGTTTAGGCGAGGTCAGGCCCCCCTGCCTTACCCCGCACTCCATCCTGTATGGCTCGGAGTACTCGTCCGCCCATCTCACATAGTTCACTTGGTTACCATACCAAAATTTAAGCACATCGATGTAGCCATCTGGCAGACCGAGACCATCCAGCTTACGCCACAAGATGTCATACGAGACCAGGTCTAACGCTTTAGAAAGGTCTAGGAAACAGGCGTACACCGGTGTACGTCTGTCCGTGTAATACTTGACAGTATGCTTTAAACTCAGTATCGCAGTTTCTGTCGATAGACCACGCGTGAAACCATGCTGGCCATCGTGTAGCGTAAGATGATTTTCTAACATCGAATTAAGCACACTATCAAGTATTTTTGCTATTATGGTAGCTAGTGAGATTGGTCTATAGTTCGACCTATCCGACACATCACCCGTACGGTTTTTCACAATTGGAACCACCGTGGTCCTCATCAGGTCTGCCGGCAGGTAAGAGTGAGCAATACATACATTAAATAAGAGCGCCAGAACTCTAGGGAGATGTCCACCCGCATGCCTTAGGTGTTCGATACTGAGACCATCGTGTCCCGGCGACTTTCCACTGACCATAGAGTGGATGACATGTTTAACTGTTGCAGCAGTAACAACTATGGTTAATTCACGCTTGGCCTCAGTACCGCACACAAAATTTGACGGCCCCAATGGTGACGTCACCTGGAACTGATCTCTAAACAGGTTAGCTATCTGGCTCGCACAGTTCATTCCGCCTACGGATTCAGGAAGGCTAGGCCCAACGTTGATTTGATTAGTGGATTTTTTGAAATTGTGATTTGTATGCAGAGCAGCTAAAATGTCCATCTTTATTTGATTTTGATGGTTTTGACACCATTTCAATAAAATAACATTTCAAAAAAAACCATGTCCGCACTGTATAAACTCAGCCGGAAAATCTATTTGTTTTAATTTAAGATTGCACAGTTCACAATAAAGTTTTATTTGTGCATCACTTCTATTGCCCCACAAAGTTTTATTACAAATTTTATTCATGAGAGACGTCTTTGGCGGTACTAAATTTAGATTACACTCAATCTGCAGTGGGAAATGATCAGACCAATACACATCATATAATATGGCTGCACTCTTTACTAACTTAGACGAGGCTTCAGTGACTATGCAGTGATCTAACCATCTCCCCGAGCCATGCGCATCACTAACATATGTAAACGAATCAGTGTCTAGTTTACTCACGTCTGCACAAATCCAGTTCTGGTCCGCACAAAACATTTGGAGCTCAACATAAAATGGTTGACCTGGGTGGGCATTGTAATCCCCCAATAAAAACACTGATTCACATCCACTTTCCTCAACAATAGCGTTTAGACAGCTCAAACAGTCGGTAAAATCAGCAAGGTTTTCAGCACAGTCAACGGGCATGTATACACTACAGACCAGTAAATTTTGGTAGCCCAATTCAATTTTAACGGCACAAATTCGAACACATGCACACGGTATCACTGAGACGCGCGGAAACACACTTTTTCGCCAGAGCAGTGCCACACCCCCGTGGGGCCTACCGACCAGCATGCCGGCCGCTGTGTCCACCGCCGATGTCCCTGTGCTCCCAAAATCGGTATCAATACTCGCGAGATACGGCAGGTCATGCGGCAGGAGCCATGTCTCTTGGAGAGCTATTACATCTGCTTTTTTACATAGCTCACGGATTCCTTCCACGGACCTCTTTACTGATTTACAGTTAAAAGTAACAAAGTTGTTACACAATTGTGTATTATTTGTGGTGTCCTTGCCCATCAGGTTCTTGATCATTAGCCGCGGCAGAGTGTTCTCTCTGGGACGTATAGTTTACAAAACGTCGGAATAATATTCCTTCCGGCCACAGTTTTTCATTAAGAAACATATGTAACTTGCACCGGGGAACAAACATTTTAAATGCATTGTATCCCCTATCCTTGCGCTGAGATATTTTAATTAATGATATCTTAACATCAGTCTGTTTATATATATACTCGCTAATTTCCTCTTCCTTTGTATCTTTATGTACATTCGTGATGAAAATAGGTACTTTCACGTCTGCCGATTTGAAACTCAACATTTGACTTGCTGACCCTATTTTGTTATTATATTTGTATCTATTATGCATAGAAATTGAAGTTTTCCTCTTTTTATTTTTGACCTTAATCCATTCACCGTCCTTATCAACATGTTCGTTTGAGTTGGGAGGACCCTTTAAAATCTCCGCAATGGTCGCGCTAGGTGCGCGCAGCATTACGTCACGATACGCAGTGGGCGAGCGCTCGGCCGAGAGCAGAGACGGCTGTACCGTTGACTCATCACAAGCGCTGGCCGCGGCGGCGGCGGTAGCGCCGGTTGGCGGTGACCGCCTCCCCGTGCAGTTATTCGATTCCACCTCCAGTTTCGAATTATTAGGGTTTTGTTTATCCAAATTCACATATTCCTCTGTAATAGGAAACTGAATTCCCATGGGTCCACTATCAATATCCGAGTTGTTTAACAAATATGCGCCTCGTCGTCGGTTTACATTAGAATGTGTACTGAAATTATTTACTAGTGACGCCGTCTTGAGATTATCCATTTCGATTTTAAGTTGGACAAGCTGATCTACCGTTGCATACGTATCCCGTACAGTCTTCACTTCATTTCGTAACACCAAAATATCCTTGAGAAGTTTTGAAGCGTCCACATAATCAAAACTTATGGGAGGTAATTTATTTAAATTTCTTGCCACAAATATAGGGGTGACGTCAGGGTCAGTTTCCTTAAAAAGGCATATGATATCTTCTATATCTCTCTGCGATTTGCCCTCGCCTTTTCTAGTGATCCTTTTCACTGAAGTCGGGATAGACTCAAACAGCAATATTTTCGCCTCAGCCAGTTCTTCAACCGAAAAAGATGTGGTACAAATTCGTTGTATACTTTCTTCATCCATAACTTGAATTTTGTTCTGAATAAATGCCAGAACTTCGGATATAACAACATTGCAACTCGCGCACTTAATAATTTTTGTCGACATCGTGAAATACGTAATACATCAATATGGACAAAGCGTCGCGTGCGCGTGCGGCGGCGCATAGTCCGAGACTGAGGTAAGGTCAAACGTCTTTCGAAATATAATTTCTCGGACGTACGAGTTTCCTCTCCTTTACCGCATAGGAAGTGATAATTACAAATTTGTACATGAATGCTTAAAAGACAAATTTAGTGGTAGCTACATGCCAGGATTCTAAAAGAGAATTAGTTTAATAGGCCGGTTCTTTAGCCACTGTGCTAACACTACTCATTGTTTTGAGAAGTCCGTAGTTTAGTTCATTATATGAATAAAATTGAACTTTACTATATATGTTTTAAATCATACTACTCGTACTAATACGTAAATGGGTCTAGTCTATGCAACAGAAGTCAATGAAATGTCAGATCAAAATTTTATTTTTGATATTTTTATCCCCGAGGGGAAAGGCAAAAGGATCTAGCCCATACAGCCAAGTCATCAGTTTAAAACCATTTGAAAATCTTAATTCTATGTTCCAGCTTCAGGAACTGTGTTAAAAAAATACTTGAGAACGGTGCCTAGACCCAATCAACCCAGTTTAAATACCACACGTAAAAGATAGTGATTTTTACAAGGTTTTCTTGATGAACTTATTCACGTCTTCCAAAAAGGATAAACGTATTATATATGTGTTTTTTTTATTACTGTATACTTTCACAAGCACTTATGTTACAAAATACTATCGAAATTGTCACATAAAACTAATTTTATACTGAATTGTAAAAATTTCAAGTATAACAACAATGTCACTCGTCAAAAGCGCGGGAAGAAGACCTCTCAGACCTAAATCTTTTCATTCATATCGGAGAGCAACGGCCAGACACAAAAAAAGTCGTAACCCATGGATGCGGCACTTAATAACAGTTATGGTATCAATATCGATTGGTTACTATTTCTGTGTGAAGAATTGTTCGTATGGTTAGGTTTATGTGATATCGTAACATTTAATGTGTTCGCAGGTTGAGTCCGCTAACCGTTTCTTCCCCTTTTCATTTTATGAAACGAATCTATCGTTGAGCGATGACAAAAGAATAGCCTAAAAATATTCAATAAAACAAAATTATACCACCTAATTTTGTAACTAGAATATTTTTGTGCAGAAAATAATGTCACGTAATCCTTGGTCACATTTTTAAATTGAAGGAATCAGTTACAGACCAGTTTATAAGAAACCTGCCTATCGACCTAACTGGTCGGCGGTTCAAATCCTGGCATGAACCACTAAATTTGTGTTTCGGATTTATGTACGTATCTCTAATTATCACTTGCTCCGCGGGGACGGAAGACATATAATTTTTTTTTTAATTTATAATTTATTTCTCTCACAAAATAAGTTCTATGCAATACATTTGTATCTTAATATGTATACATTTGTTGTCTGAAAAGAGTTTTAGTAGATACACTAATAACTAACTTCTATACATAGTAAGAAGTACGTCCAAAAAAAAATATTTTGAAAGACGTGCGACAGTCTTGCATCGAAGCTGACACACAAACACTTTTCTTTTTAGAGAAGGGAGACATCTAGGCTTGTAGTTGGATAGCCTCAATCTAGGATGATCTGTCATACCGTGGCTTTTGCAATGTTTAAGTTTGAATATCTTTTTCTTTAACTTTTTTTTTTAATTTTAAAACTGCTTAGCTTGGCTACCTACACTATCACGAGTAACAACATTATAAGACCGATACACATTATTACATAGCAAAACACAGCGTTAGTTAATTTACCCTTTGTGATGGATTATGCTACATGCCATTTATCCCACAAAGGTTTACCGTCGGTCTGTGTGGACAAGGGTTAATTATCTTTTAAACTGAAATAACAAGCCAGCAGTTTAAATTAAATACCGGACAGGGCAGGGTATAATTTATGTATATATTTCGAAAAACAAAGTAACTTTCATGTATTTATACAACACGCATCGTGTAATTTATATTCACTTAATAATTAACATATTTTTTTGATTTAATCAGTTTTGTGTGCTGTCGCTACCAATTAGTTCATGTGAACAAGCTATTCTCTAAAACAATTGTCCAGAAAGATCACACTTCACCGAACATCTTATTGATAAATGATAATGTATCCCTCACTAGCACATATAAAATCTCATACACAGAAGATAAACTATTAAAACTAAATTAGGGAACAATTGGAGGTATTAAACACGTAAATTCAAAAATTACTCTCATGAATAAATAGACAGACGTAAGCAACTCCCCCTATTAAATATCTTTTCACTTACTTCATTCACTCGCACCATTAATTCAATATAAGGGACGACACTACGATGGATTTGTTTTGCTTCGCCCTGCATCCCCTGGGGCGATCGCCTCCGATGAAGCCTTTAAAGCCTTCCCGGTTAAAGGCATCCCTAGGCGGTGTTTAGTCAGTAGGAGTCTGACATAATTCCCATCAGGTCCCGGAGGGTGCCCCGCACGGAAGAATGACTAACGCACACCCGAGTGTGGATTAGTCCTTCTTGTGTGGATTTTCATTTTCATGGGCGAACAACAAAAAAAAAATAGATTTGTCATTTATAGCATGTTATTCTACCGACTAACATCTACAGCGTATGAGGTTGCCTCGTTGAGGGGCAAAACGCGTGTCACAGAAACGACCTGGGCCGCAACGGAGGCGGGTGCATGCGGTTCGTATTCCAGATGGCGGGTAATCACGAATACGACCGGATCAGAGGTAGCATGTCGAGGCAGACACGACATGCCATCATGATCTAATTGTTTGTGGAAATACACAAAGCGAGATTTTGAGAAAGACAAATTTACATGCAAAGATAAAACTGCGTTTAAATTTGTCTTTCTCAAATCAACGCCGATTCTATTAATAATTTAATAATTAACAGATCTTAACTCTTACATATACTGTAGGTACTTTGACAATCGAGTGAATATAGTATATGGTATAAACAAAAAATTTACACATTTATGTACAAAGGATAAGGATCGGTAACCCTCATCTATAGATAATATCAGTGAATTATTGACTAAAGTTAAAGTACATTGACACGTTCGCGTTTTAATGTATTAGTAGAATAATTTGTAATATAACTAATTAGATTATTGAATGCGTAGAAAACAAAGATAATGGTATTTGAAAGAGAAGAAACCAGAACCATTGTAAGGATTACGGTTGACGATGAAGTGTTGGAGAACAAGTGGATTAGATTGTATATGTATGATGTGCTTTTAGCAGGGATGGAAGGTACACCGTCGTGTTATGTACAAAATTGAAATAAATAGAATAAATTAATTAATTATTTCCTCCTTAAACACTTTTGTTTGGTTACATTGAGCACACTGTGTATCCATCTATATACTCTCGCCAGCTCCCTTGCAAGCAGTTCCTCAGGCATAGAGAACCGAGCGGCTCAAAACGCGGTCTCACACACCCGCTTGTTTCTATATGCATAGATAGCTCTTTTCATGAACATTTATACGACTTTGGATCTCACCTTTTAATAAATTCGACCTATTTGCACTTATACCATGACGTACCCACTATACTGATTAATACTTGAGCTTAATTTAAAATAAGTATTACGTATTGTAAATTTGAATGTGCGTACGTATTTTTTTAAATAGACAATGTGGAAGGACGGTGAAGGAAAGCCAATGCTCACTGGCTGTCCTTCGCCGTACCGTTGTACGTACTCTAGCATTAATCAGTATAGTACCTATACTTATGTAGTGCAAGCAGCGTCGAATGAAATGACGAATATCGATAACGAATTATCGATACGTCGTGAATGCCTAAAGTGCATGTTGTACATGACAGGTGACACAAACAGTGACGTAGGCACAAATGACGACAAATATGGAGCAGCAATCCATCTATAGCATGTATATATGAATATATCCGTGTTTCACACAGCATGTAACTACAGACAGTTTGTCACTACACTGCAGCAATGAATTATTAGTTTTTATTTTAATCTTCAATCCGAGAGAAGATAGTCACTACGTTTTTGAAAGACGACTCAAGAAAAACTGTACAGTGGCACTATAGTGATGGATACAGTAAATGAATTTAAAATGTAAATTTAAAACAAAAGATATAAATATGTGTATCGATAAGAGATTTATACAAATATGTACAGAAATATCGATATTAAAATTTTTAGTTGTTTCTTTTCTTAAAAATACGACGAGAAATTTGACGAGCTCGGTGGCTCAGTCGTGAATAACGCGACTTTGACACCAACGCTCGTGGGTTCAATTCCCACACAAGGAAAACATTTGTGTGCATGAAAATGTCTGTTTGTCTTGGTCTGGATGTTTTAAGAGAGGTAGGGCGCATCAAAGCAGCCCGCCTGGGGAAGTACCTCCACCTCACAGAAAACCGTAGCCCTAGAAGGTTGTTGTGTTCCTGCGTGTGAGTGAGGTCATCAGTAAGCTCCCAAGGAGTTGCTGAGTAAGCAGCAGAGGAAGCATCGCGCGAGTGATAAATAACATACCGCAAGCGTTAATAGGCTATGGTACCCGCTTTACATCAGGTGGGCCATATGCTTGTATGCCTCCCGACGTAGTATAAAAAAACAAGCCAAAAATAAATAGAGCGTACAATGGTAGTCACATTAATTTAATTAGTTTCAAATAGTTGTAGGCTTAAGAGTAGTGATAGCTCAGTGGATAATAAAGAACCGACCTATTAACCAACTTATCTGTGGTTCGAAACTTGTCATGCACTACTAAGTTTGTTTTTTCGAATTTATGTACGTATTTATAATTATCACTTGCTCGGCCGGCGGTGTAGGAAAATATAGTGAGAAAACTTGGAAGTCCAAGAAAGACGAGAGACCTAACCTGAGAAAGGCCTGGTGTTCCCTCTGGGTTGTGAAGGTCTGAGGGCAGTCGCTCCATGTTAAAATCAGTATATTCGCAAATCATTATACTTAAAGCGGGATGACACAGTAACAGTATTATTGGGCTTTTTAGCATCACCGGCTTCATCTATCGTAATGAGATGAAAAACAAAATTAAAAGCTTACAACTATCGCTGTATGTTTCAAGCTATATATAGAAGATGAAGAAAAAAATATCGATTTTGTCACCATCATAATCAACGACAAAGAGGCATCTTAACAAAATAACATTGCTGTTAAAATGGCTTTAAGTCACTCGATTAACCAGTTGATAAATGAACCTTGTTTAACTTCACTTACTATGATCATTAGAGTTCAACTACATTGGAATGGTATATGTAGACCTATCTATCCACATAATTCCTGTTGTATTGAGCTTCACCGCGTCCATTATGCGAATGAGTTCACGGTATACTGTTTACGTTCCTTTGATCGCGGCAAACATTGACGAGAGCGTACTTATTAGCTTCCATTGAGAGAAGGCATTGATATTTCTCATATAGACGGTTTAAAAACAATATATTGAACCAATACACCGGTAATAAATGACCATGTGCTAAGTTTCAAAGTGTTTTTCTTTGGATTGATCTTAATTATATTAACCATCATTTCATAAATAAACGATGTGGAAAGATATAATGTTTAACAATTCATGTCTATTTTCAGATAGCTTATTAGACATTACATCATTTGACAATTGTGTTGAGTACATTCCCATTCCCAGAGAGATATATATATATATATATATATATATATTTATTTATACAATGTCGGGGGGTGTACAAGCATACAGAAATAGTTTCCATAGTTTATGAACGCTTGGTGTATAGGAAGCTAGCTCGCCATTTTCCGCTCCTGCTGCTAACACTGCAACTCCTTTTGTATAAGGAGCTTTTATACAACGTCGGGAGGCATTCAAGCATGCAATCCGTTGCGCGCACTGAACGCGCTAGGCACGCGCCTGCACATCGAGCACTCCTCATTATAGGATTAGGATATTTATAAATTACAATTAAAACTTTTGAAAAAAATCGTTCCCAAGAATATAAAGACCATATTCAAAGAAGATGAAAATGGGGTGTTTAAATGTTGTAAGGTCATGTCAATTAGAAACAAAATTAAATTTTCAATATTAACCGAAGATGATAATTCGGAGGTCATAGTAAATAATAAAACAAGGCCGAGCCATCTGCGAAACATATCTCATAAAATTAAATATCTTCTACCAAAAATAAATAATGTATATGGCACTAGAACGTGTATTTATCTTACCGCAACTTATCTTAATGAATTGCCAGATCAGTTGCAGAATGTATATTTACAAAATGCTAAATATAACTTATGTAAAGTTAAAGGGAAGTTCAAAAACTATTATATAAATAATTTCATTTGATGAACGACTCGCTGTACACAGATAAACCCTGTGGGTTTTCGTGACGCAGCATTTGTAAACATTTTAAATAGGTACTTATGCTTTGAATAAACTCTTTAAAAAAAAAGGACGTTAATATAACAAATTTAGGGAAATTTTATATGACGTGTGTGCTTAACACTACAAACGACATTTATTTTATTAATATTTTTGTTTTTTTTCTCGTACCGTATATTATTTTAAAATGACATTTTAATATAGCATAATATATAGTTATAAGTAGACAATTATCTTGTAAGTGTTGTAGATAGCACAGCAGCTGTTAGCTTGTAAGACAAGAATGTATTAATGTATAAATAAATAAATAAAAATACGGTTCACCTGATGTAAGTGTTTTAAACCGCAGCCAAATAACAACTCCCAGAGGGTTGTCGTGTTCCTGCGTGTGAGTGAGCTCACCAGTAAGCTCCCAAGGAGTTGCTATGTAAGCAGCAGAGGAGGCATCGCGCGAGTGATACTTAATATATCGCAAGCGTTAAAAGGCTACGGTACCCGTTTTACATCAGGTGGACCAGGCCAAGGTAGCATAAAAAAATGTAGGTTACTGTAGTCTTTAAACGCGTGTGGCTAAGATCTAAAAATAAACATATTTCACCAATATGTAATTCATATTTCATTTTCATAGTAGATTTTACAACAAGTGCACAAAACGAACCATTTTTATCCGAGATTTTTAGGAGACTGATAGTAATGTCGAGGATAAAATGGTTTTGTGGACGACTTATAAACTCTGATTTTCACTTCGATTGCGAGGAAATAAAACAGTAGTATAACATAACATTTCTTTAATTAAAATTCAAAGTAAAATTAGTACAGTTTTGAATACTGAAGGAAATTGTTTTTAATATCTTTTATGTCTTGAAAACACATAAGGCACATAAATAAAAGTAAATATTATAAAATAACAAGTTCTATCTCTGAACTTTTTATTGTGTTTGGCTGTATGGCTCATTTTCTTTGCCTTAATATAGATTTTATGCAGCCTATATCCTGCACAAATAAGCAATTACAGAGCATGAGAAGTGAAAAATATATTTTCCAAAAGAATACGATTTACCAAAAATCCCCCGTCGTTCAGGTATTACATTAATTGACAACTATGCTGAGTCACCACCATACAGCCCACCTGATGAAAAAATGTTGCCATAGTCTATGAACGTTACCATATAGAAAGCCAGCTAGATAGTTGCCATCCCTGCTGCAAACACTGCAACTCCTTAGTAGCTTACTCGTAACCATGCTCACTCTTAGAAACATGGTAACACTCTAGAGTACTTTTCCGGTTGGACTGTTTGTACCTTACTTTTCTTGAACAAACCCAGGCCAAGATATGTTCACACATAAATTTGTCCTGTATAGAAATCAAACTCACGAGCTTTAATGTTGAATGTACCCATTGCTAACGACTTGACCACCGGGTTTAGCAAAATATATTAGTTTTAATTAGTTATCTTTTTAGGGGGTTTTCTCCACAAACATTCTTCGGATTGGTTTTAGACAATTTAAAAGGAACAAACAGAAAATTAGCAGTTGAGCGATTATTTCATTGGTTATTGCATCAGGCCAAATAACAGGGGTTAAAGTATGAAATTGCCGTTTTATAGTAATGGATACTTGGAATTGACATTAAACCTTCACGGTGTGAGATTTTCGGGCGAAACTTTTTTCACACGATACCTATGAGATTTTTCTTTTAAAAAATGTGCAATATTTGATTTTCGAATTTCAATTGTTCGTTTATTCATCTTTGAAGGGAAAGATGGATACTTCGAAAATCCGAGTAATTTTTGAATATGAGTTCCGATGCGGAACTAACGCGGCAGAAACGGCTCGCAATACCATTGCTGCGTTTGATAATGGGACTGTTAATGAACGCACCGTTCGTTTTTGGTTTAAACGCTTTCGTAATGGAAACTTCGACTTGAAGAACGATACTTTTAACCACATGGAAGACCGCCCACACAGGTGAATAACGCTGAATTGTCCTGAATTCTACATTCATTATTAAAATTTAAACTAAGTTTCTTTTTGTTTACGAAATATTCAGCAATAGGTACAACAGTGAGTTTCTGTTACGCTATATTAAATATATAAGATTGACCAGAATTCAGAAAAAAAGGATTATTTGTCTCTTTATGTCTTCGTACCCATCTAGAGTTACTTGACATGAAGAATGCATATAGTGAAACTATTTCCTACGTTACCGGAGCACAACGCTTGTAATAGATTGCTCGTATTTTTCAGAGTCAAGCGCTTGAGCGCTCTTTATTAAGTGAATAACATATCTCCATTTGATGTGTCGTGAACATATGATGTACTTTTAAAATACTTTACCCCTGCTTACCGAAATAGAGAACAGAATAATACATTTCTGTTTTTTATAATGTCCGTTTTATTTCGCCCTGTACCTTTATTTTTTGTTTTTTCTTTAACTGGCCAGTCAGTGTTGTAGTACTTTTTAATATATGATTGAACTGTTTTATACGACGTTTATTTTATTAAACAACTTTTGATATATTATTCTGTCTCTTTCGGATTTATGAACTACGTGACCATTAATAGTTATCTGTCATATTTAGTGAAAAAATAGACAATGTAACGGTGCAAACTCGATTTTCATGTTAATTGCTGGTCAGTAATCAGTACTGCCAACGTCATCTGTTAAGAAGAAGATGAATTCATGAGGGCAACACTTAGCCGTCAACCAGTAGATTTGGTTTGACAGATAGATTCCAGCTTGGCATAGGCCACGTTTCTCTTTGGTAGGCTTTTAATTTTGTAAAAGATGTAAAAATCAACTTCTTGGGTCGTAATGGACATGGCCATTCAATATGGCTTTTGTATTATAAATAAGTTAACGCATTATTCTAATTCTGAAGATTCAAAAGATGAAATTAGTTTTGACCTTTCAACTTTCAATACCGGACTATAAGGTTCGGTCGCAAGCACCGTCTAAATTCAAGGTCATAAAGGTCGCGTGCTACAAGGTATACTGCAGCCCACAGTTGCTGATCGTCCAACTACATGTATAATATGAAAGGCGACTCTGATTTCTTCTTGTCATAACACCCGGCGCCACGTTTACATCAGGTGATCAATCTTAATGTTTCGGAATTTTCTATAAAGGGTTAACTCCTGTTCCTCTTTCTTTAAGATAAATAATTTGACCCAATCATGCACTCAAAAGTAACTAGATCTGTATAAAGGTACACCTGATTTATAGGATACATGATTTCATGTAGTAGGTATATTTAAATGCACATGTATTCTAGCTTAAGGCATAATAACCCCAAACTGGATATGTATATAAAACTATGCTGTCCATATGAAAGGAAATTTGTTTACTTTTTAATTATATTATAATGTGCCATGTAGAGCATGGACATCTGAAATCTAACCTAATTTACTATTATTTGTGTCTGGAAGCGACTGTAAAGATTTAAATATATGATTGCATTCTCTTAATATCAGTTTGTATATTATTCTATTATACCTTGCTGATGGGTTTAGATTTATCAGGCGGTGCCCTTTCTTTCTCTTATCTATAGTCTTTGATACAGACTAGCTTATTAACCTAACTGGTTCTGGCCTGCAAAATAACCCAAAAACACGCCCTCTTATGCTCTGTCTATCAGTATCAATACACACAATTGTTACATAGAATATTATTTTATGTTAAGACAATGAAATAGAGCAATTAAGTTGATCTCATGAAGAAGCCGGACGTTGGTCATCAAGGATTCTCACAGCCCTTTTTGAGCCGTATCCATGAGGTCCAAGCTGGTAACCAGGTCCTTCCGCTCAACTTTCTTGGTCGTCAGTATGCTTTGGCGATATTGGAACTGAACTTTGCTGGACATATCAACTCCATGAATCCTAATGCGTTTTGTGATGGTAAGAGAGGGTGACCTGCAATTCCTGGAATTTGAACTTCACGCCAAATCCCTTGCGGGGTAGGCAGAGAGGACCAAGCGCCACATGACTCGATCCTTACATAGCTCACTCGCTTCTTTAATATTCATTGCCCTTCTCATGCACGTTCGGTTTCTAAGGCTCCTGACATCATCTTCTAATAGAACACGATCAATTTGATTATTGTAGATAAATCTTGGCCTTCCTTGACTCCTACATCCTTTTACTTTTGCGTTGTACATCTGTTTCGTAATTCTTTCTTCTTGCATTCTTTCCAAATGTCCGTATCAACGAAGCATGCCCCTTCTCATCTTTACACCGACGACCTGTTTCAGGCTAACTCTGTTTCTAACATCATCATTGCTAATACGGTCTACAAGCTTTACACCATAAATTTTGCGCAACGCTCGCATTTCGACCGGGTTTATTCTACTTTCATGCTTTCATGCCATACCCAGCTCTCGCTTCCATAAGTAAGGGACCCATAAGATGGGACCAGCACTGCGTTATGTATAGCGAGCTGTGCTTTCTGGCTCAAGATTTTACTGCCAAAAAGTTTTCACAACGCTTCATTCACACTATTCCCAGTACTCACTCGTCTTTCCACATCAAACTGGAAATAATTGTTTATATTGGAGTGCATCAATGCGTGCATAAAATTCAAAGACGATCGACAATCATACACGTTTATTTTTGTATGAAAATATATATCACACAATTCATTGAACCCACCAACATGTTACCTATGTATGTGGTTAGACCTATGACCCATAGATCGTAGCCTCTGCGAGTATATCCTACGCAACAAAGAAATAGCTACTTTAATGTGTCAAAGATATAAAATTTCGTATTGTATACATATAGCATTTTATGGTTTTTATGTAATTTTTGCGTGCGCCGTAAATGCTAAAGTTGTCCAGTATTTTATTGAATCACAAAATGTAATGGATGTTGTCAGTCTGTACAAATAGAGTCATGTGAACGGCTGGCATAAATTGTTTTTTAAATGACTCTTTTCAGTATTTATATCAATGCTTGGAATACGGTTGAGTACACAGTTAAATCGAAAAAATAGGCGAGAGTATTCAATAGGGAACAAAAGAAAAAGAAAAGTACATTATAGAAATCCTTTAGCATATTATAATGGATTATTTTTTTATTTAACCCTTCGACCTGCGACTTCGATTACAAGTTCTACTAAGGGTATATTTTAACACGCAGGGCAGCCCCAAGACCTTTTTTTAAAAAACATGAGAAAGAAATATGTACCTACCTACATTGTTAGCTGCCTACTATAATTGAATGCATGGCTTTTGTGGCATCCAATACTTACACAGGCGCCCCTAGGCTTTCATCTGTTACTTGGCAAATACCACAGAGCTATTATTCTCGCGTAAATGGAAAACTACTTTGGTTTATGTTCCTGTAATAAAAGAATAGAGGTCTAGCACATAAATGGGGAAAAATAGGCTTTCTTGCGCAAATTCCCCAATAAAACTTATTTCATAGACTTTTGGAATGACTGGTTCTATTCTAACATGGATGGAGCGATTCTTTATGTGGCAGTTAAAATGATGAGTTAGATAGTTCAAAAACTGCTGACAACGCTCTAAATGTATGATCAGATTTAATGTTATATCTGAGTCAGTAGAATAGTTTGCATAACCCAACCTTTTAAATATATTTGTTTTAAATTACAAACAGACAAGCCGGTCATATAATAAAAATTAAGTACATACGTTGATAGTAAAATGACTTTTCTGTAACCGCATAGTACGCATCCGGTTGTGTTCTAACATATGAGTTTAATTCCCTGACGAGATGGCATGCGGTGCGATTGTAGATGTAACTCATAGTTATTACTTGCAATAAGTTTGAGTATAACCCATTGTACAATCAGATGATTACAACAAAGAACTCGAAGTTTCTATGTTAATACTGTTGATTGTTGGCGCTTGATGGAATTTTGAAGACATCTTGCTGTAAACACTTGTACATATTCCACTTCACGAAGTTATTTATTACTTATACCACTTCGTAATTTTATATTGAGATGTGGGGGGATTAATCATATTTGGGACTAGTCAGCAGAATCAGTGTATTTGAAAAATAATAATTAGAAATTTAAATTAAGTTAATTTAAGAAATATAAACAAAATAAATAAAAATAATAAACAGAGTGTCTAGTACGAGTATCAGCAAGTAAGGAAATAATTAAAAATAAAGACACGAAGTATAGGGGATTGAAATTAAATTTTATTATTTAATTTTAATCCTGAAATGAAGAATGTGTTATTTTATGTATATTTTGTGACATTATTTTCAATTATATACCTTACTTGCTGACACTAGACGCTCCATTTATTATTTTTATTTTGTTTATATTACTCAAATTAACTTCAATTTAATTTCTAATTATTATTTTTTATTTGTAATTATCACATGCTCGGCGGTTAAGGAAAACATCGTGAGTAGACACACGTCCAAGAAATTATATTTTGGATGACGTGTGATCTTACCTTAGAATGATTTGGTTTTCACTCTCTTCTGCTATCTTAGCCAAATCCTTAGACTTAGGTAGCTGTCCCGTCATTTTTAATGGATTATGGAAACGCGATAACGCAAAGAAGAAGAAGTATATTTATAAGTGTGTGTATAAATAAACACCATAACACGACATTTTTTTTCATATGGCGATATCAGAAGCCCTAACAATCGGCAAGCATGCATCAAATATCTATGAATGTTAAAAAAGCAAACGCAATGTGTAAAAACCGTGTCTTGTAGTATTGGATTCTCTCTGTCTACTCCGTAAAGGACCTGGTGTGAAGATATACTATGCTAACAGCATTACGTGCAATGTGAGAACAGCTCAGCAACTCAGTGAGTGAACTCACGGTTGCGCAAACTATTGAGTACAGTATAGCCAGTAAGGCACGATTTACACGGCCAGTGGTAAATCAATGCATAACCTCGACGTCCATATTTCATGATTACTCTCCATTTGAATGCTTAACACATAGCTTATAGCCAATTCGATACAGATATATAACCAATGGAAAGTGAGAATTGAGGGCAATCAGATTTACCCAGCGACGTATCAAATGGTAGACACGTTATACACCAACGTTATTGTATTTTAAAATGGCGCAATTAGTAATATATCTACGTACAGTTATTTATTATGACATTTTGCTCTAACAAAGAGACAAATGATAGGGCCTACCTGTCGTTAGAAAGAGATGAATATATATCTTACGACATTTATGCTTTGTGGCGAAATAGGTACGTATAGACGCGACGCGAGAGCGTGGCCAACTGAATACGAATTGGGTAATTACCTTACTTTCATATTGGCTTTCTGGAGCGATAACTATAAAAACATCTTAGAATTTACCTAATTTTATCAAACTATACAATATAGTCATTGTTAGTATACATTGAATATTATATAGCTAATGTATTGGTACTACTAAGTCGAGCAGTATTAGCCCAGTGGATACAGAACCGACGTGGGCATGTATCAGTAAATTCATCTTTCCGAATTTATGTACATATTTGTGCAGGTCTGGTTTTCCCTCTGGAGTATTGAGGTCTGACGGCAGTCGCTCCAGGAAAAAAATAGTATCTTCACCAAATCTTTAGTCTTAGCTAGTGTGTAGCTGTGGTTTTCTATGATGTGGATGTACTTCTCCAGACGGGCTGCTTTGATGCGCCCTACCTCTCTTAAAACATCCAGATCAAGACAAACAGACATGTCGGTGCACACAAATGTTTGCCTTGTGTGGGAATCGAACCCACGAGCGTTGGTGTCAAAGTCGCGTCATTCACGACTGAGCCACCGAGCTCGTCAAAGAATATATATAATTTCGAGAAGAATAAAACTGTATAGAAATAATAAGTCACGATTTTATGGATATAACCGCAATCAAGTTCATGTTGATAAACTATATTTCTCACAAGCACCGTAATTATTAAGCTTACACGGTATTATAAAATTTATCATTAGAAATGGCTGTCACCTTAATGTTTCAACCTTAATTGCGTTATTGTATTGGACTTAACCTAAAACATTAAGTCTAAAGTCACATAATAAATAATATAACAAACTATTATTTCCAGGGAGTGTCTGTGGTCAGCGACTAATAGAATTAGAAATCGCAGGTTCCTGTAATAATTAATGAATTAGTATTGTCTTAGGTTTTCGCGATTGTTACACATTGAATTGAACAATTTTTAACGGAAGTATCGCGTGTTTTATTTATTTTGTTGAGCCTGACGTTTCGAACGCTTTGCAGCGTCCGTGGTCGCAGGAAGACTAATTATTGAATTATTTATATAAAACAAGTAAATAATACCTAATGTTGCTCCGTGTATATTTATGGATAGACTGGCCCTGGTTCGGGTTTCGAGTTTTCGGTTTTATGTACACACCGCTGTATATTTAATGCACTATAGAGATGTCATGAGTCTCATCCAAAGGGCCCTATGTACTGCATCAGCCAAACTAAAGTACTACAAAACTCCTGATGGCAGTCCGTGGTCGCGACTCAACAGTGGTAGACGCGCTAGTGAGTGTTAGAGAATGTGAAACGTGGATTAAATCGTATAGTATATGTTCACGACATGCTGAGAGGCGAGAGATAGTAATAATAAAAACACTAGTAAAGTAATATCAGATTAAGACAGTTATGGCAGGCGTCCGCCCTTCTTCTGTAATAGCCCAGTTCTAATAATACCTCCGGATCTCATTTTAATAGCCCATTTTTTTTCTACATATTCACAATAGTCCCAAAAAGTGACCTGTTCATGGGTATATTGTCTCATGGATGTCCCCTGGAGCAAGTCCCAGCAGGTATTATACATTTGATCAATCTTTTCGAAGGGCCTCTACACGTTGGATTCATATTCCCGCGCAAGCCTCAAATGACCGGGATTAAAATCCGCGAATTTTAATCCCGGTCATTTGATAACTTAAGGAATATAATAACAACACTAGTGATATAATAACAACACTAGTGATGTAATGAGGATGGGGTCGAGAGCGGCGAGCGAGACATGCTCATAAAAGTGTCCAAACGGGAGGCGAATTCGACTGGCGTTGTTATTTGGCTGCGGTTTCTTGTGAGGTGGAGATACTTCCCCAGACAGGCTGCTTTGATGCGCCCCACCTCACTTAAAAACATCCAGACAAGATATATACCTACACATGTTTATGCACACAAAATATGTTTGTTCTATGTCAAAGTTGGTGCCAAAGTAGCGTCATTCACGACTGCGCCACCGAGTTCGTCAACTCTTTTTTTTTTTAAGTAAGTGTTGAGAGTGAAATTAATGTATTGATAAAAAGTTTGAGAGACTTATCCACATTCATTCCAAGTAATTTTAATTGTATTAGATTCCATTTGTCATTAAAGTTTTCTAATTATTTTAAGATTGCTTCTTAATGTGCCAAATATTGCATGGATTGCCTCATAATTTAATAAAATGTTACTATAATTCTTATTCCATAGTTTCTAATGAATATTGTATAATTGCGAACAAGGTACTTATCCAAAATACCAAATTAATAGGATTAATAAATCAATTCATAGCTGAATTTAATAGCGTAACAAATGCATCTGCATTGTGCACTATTTAGGATGAAAATTCGGGCGAAATCCATTGTTTCGAACAATGAAAACCGAATTTTGCGGCAGAGTTATGTATACCTTTAGGATAAACGCCGTATTATGAGGAAATGGGAATGAAAACCAAAACTATACTTTTATTAATTGCAAGACTTACTTTATCCCGAAGTTTTATCCGCTTGAGCTATGATTATCGTGGTAAAAATATCCTATATTTTTCTCTAGGTCCTACTGCCTCCATCATACTTCATTGCCATTTGTTCAGCGATTTAGTTGAGAGAATATAACGAAACTAAACGGAGAAGGAATAACGCCCGGTGGTGGAGTTTCTAGCAATACTATATCACCAATGCTCGTGGGTTCACTTCCCACACAGGACAAACATTTGTGTGGATGAACATGTATGTTTGTCTAGGTCTGGGTGTTTTTAAAAGAGGTTCAGCACATCAAAGTACCTCTAGCTCACAGAAAACCGCAGCTAAGTAATAGCTTCCTGGAGGGTTCGAATTGGAATTGGAAGTGTGAATGAGGTCATTAGTAAGCTCCTAAGGAGTATCTGTGGAAGCTGCAAAGTTGGCATCGCGCGAGTGATATTGAATGTGTTACAAGCATTCTTATGTTACTGTAACCAAACCGCTGTTGTATAAAAAAGTCTCATTTTAACTTCTCAATTTAATATGTCAAAATAGCATATAATGTAAAGTAAAATTGGTATTCTTCAGCTGAAAACTCCAATGTAACCTTTATGTAAAGGTGCATATGAAATGCATGCTTTAGTCACGGTTCACCACTTCATGTAGAGTAGTCAATATGTGCCATTTTCGGTAAACAATAGTCATTCGATTGTGGACAGTGTGAATGGAAAAATAACAGAGTCGTAGTTATTATGGAATGTAAACTTCTTCGACCACGGAATTAACGATTTTGTTGAGTGTAACAAAGACCGGTCCAGTGGGTGTCGTATTCGTGCTCTGAAGGTTGCGTACATCTTTGATTGCTTACACTCTTTAGTTTGTACATTCTTATCACTCTCAAGGATAAGGTAAAATTATTTTGTATTATTTTTAGACGAGAGCGGAGTGGTTAGCAATGCTACTTTACTAAGAAGGTTCGTATATTGGATTCCCACACAGGACACAATATGAAGGAACTTGTATCTTTGTCGTGGTCTGAGTGTTTTTAAGAGAGGTAGGGTGCAGCAAAGCAGCCCGTCTGGGGAAGTACCTTCGCCTTACAGAAAACCGCAGCAAAATAACAACTTCCTGTTGTATTCCTGCGTGTGTGAGATCTCCAGTAAGCTCCTAAGGAGTTGCTGTGTTAGCAGCAGAGGTGGTATAGCGCCTGTGATACTTAATGTATTACAAGCGTAATGGGCTACGGTAGCCGTTTTACATCAGGTGGGCCGTATGCTTCTATACCTCCCGACGTTGTATAAAAAAAACTTACTGAGACTTAGCTACCACTATATGTATAATCCGAAAAACGACTTCATTCGCTACTAGATTTGCGTATCTATTCCATAGTCTACACACACGTATACTAATTCTGACACACAGACTATTGGGTTCTATAAAGGATGTTATATGAATCTAGGTCCCATAAAATCTCCATTCCATAATCTCATAAAGGAACCTTTAAATGAAAAATGACAGAGTAGAACACGAATGCGCGCCCAATGCAGAATTTTGATCAGAGTTATAGCCGGTTTGTGGGTTTAATATGAAAACGAAGCTGCAGAGACGGGTTTGGGAAGTCGTTAGTGCAGTTTGTGGTGACATAAAAAAATAGTCACTTTATTTCTGAATTACTGTAAACAAAATGGTCAATTGAACAACAGCTCCTAAATATTGCCTACATGTGTATGCACATAATCGATATAACAAATCCTCTTTTTTCTCTTTCGTTCGGAAGGAAAATAATTCATCAATCTATATCGCTTTTCCGCGATAAATAAGAAAGAAAATATTATTTTAGTTTATTTTCGGCACCATAAATACAATTTGTGATTAATTATGTTATTATAATATATTATATATATATATGTATACATATAATAACATAATAATAACATTTATTTTATAAAAAGATTTATGTTATAATATATTCATAATCACAAAATGTTTTTACGATGCCGAAAGAAAGTAGTGAGTATATTTTTTTTACGATATGAAATCAAAATAAATCACGTAGAGAAAAATCATATCTCATTCTACGGCAGGACTCCATAATGACATCTTACCATAAAGAACAAACGCGTGCCATTTTACATTCGCGCCATTTTTTCTATGTCATATAGCGGTAGAATATGATACTTATAAAAATGTAGTTAGTATAAATTCAATATTTTTACCTGTATAATTTACCGATTTTACCGTATTAGTGTTAGTGCAGAGCGATGGAGAGAGCTATGCTCGGAATTTCTCTAAGGGATCGAATCCAGAACGAAGAAATTCGACGAAGAATTAAAGTTTTCGGCAAACTGAAGTGGCAGTGGGCCGGCCACATCTGCCGAGTCAGCGATGGCAGATGGGGTAGGAAAGTCCTGGAGTGGAGTCCGCACATGGCACGACGAGGCGTTGTACGCCCCCCGTCTAGATGGATAGATGATATAAAAAAAGCGGCCGGAAGCGGCTGGATGCGTAAATCGGAGGAACGCATATGGTGGAAGGCATTGGGGAAGGCCTATATCCAGCAGTGGGTAGATACAGGCTGATGATGATGATGATTGTAAATGCAAAGATTTAGGTAAGAAACCATCTGTATTACATAGATGACATTAAATTCTAACCTCGCATAGATGACTTTTCCCTGAGGCATGGTTTACTTAAATATTTTTCTACACAAATTAAATGCTATCAGTTTTCATATCGTTCGTTATATTTATCAAAATTTTAATCATATTTGTAATGAATCACATTCAAAGAAGAATTCCTTGCCATGACTTTATAAAAAAAATAAAAAAAAAATGTTTTAAATAATGTGTAACTGGCACTTGCTAAACATTCGCCCTGCATGGCATATGCATATCATCCCTTAATTTTTGAATTGAAAATTACATTTGAAGAAAAAACATGGCGTAAATATGATTTAATTAATACAGAGTAGAGTAAAAACAATGAGAGCCGATTTCCATTAGCAGAAATATTTAACAGGTGAATAAAAAGATGGTGCAGTAAGTATAGAATAGAAAACTCTTTGCACCAATAACAAATACATATAGAATACGCGCTGGAGTATGTAAACATACAATAGGCGGTCTTATCGCTAAAGCGATCTCTTCCACACAACCGTACGACAGGAACAGATTAACAATCATATGTAAAAAGTAGGTAGACGCACATTTATGATGGTTCTTTTATATAAGTATCTATATGAATTAAAAGAACTTTTATACTGCAAAGTTTATATGTAAATATATATATGTTTAAGTAAGCGATTTATAATAAGTACGAGTATGTACCAGGTGTTTTGCCTGCCAGATGATGGTTAACGTACTTCGCAGCCTACGAGACATTAAAAATAATCTAGCCTTATATGAAGAGTGTTACTCAGATGGTCCAATATCTCTCCGATTATTTGTTCGATGTATAAATAACTATTTCATTTATACAAATATATAAAGCGGAAGTGTTTATTTGATCGTTTTTTTAAAGGCACTTATCTCTGGAACTATCGGTCGGTTTTGAAATATAATTTATGCACTCGATAGATTCTTGAGGACGATTACAGCCTATTCAATATTCAATACGATCCTTAGATGTCGAGAACAAAAAAGAAAGTAGAAAAAGCGTTTGCCACGGGATACTGGATAACGCGTAGAGGATGTCACAGGGCGCGGCTACTCTTTATATAAACCAGATGTTCAGAGAGAAAACGGTTATGAATAGGCCGCCCATGAACATGTATTTCGTATGCACATGGCACCTAAACTCTAAACGTTGTCATGCAAATTGCATCGCAAGCCAAAGCCTCTGAACGACCGATTCACGGTCTTGAATCACTGCATTGGACAGCTATTGTAAATATCACTGTATAATAGATATTTGTAGCATATAATCTGTTATACTCCCTTACACATTTTTTTTATGCAACATGATGTTTCGTATTCGCGATGATGATGTTAGAAAGAGAGTTGGTCTGAAAGAGTGTCGGTGTTAAAATACGAAGAGGCGTGCTCTGTTGGTTCGGACATGTAGAAATAATGCACGAAGAAAGAATAACGAAACAGATATTCAACGCGAAAGTAGAAGGCTGTAGGAGCCAAGGAAGGCCAAGACTTACCTACCATGATCAAGTTGATAATTTCTTATCAGAAGGTGATGTCAGGAGCCTTAGAAACCAGCGAGCGTGCGTGAGAAGAGCAATTAATGATTAAGTCATATGGCGCTCAGTTTTCTCTACCTACCCCGCAAGGGATTTGGCGTGAAGTTATAGTAGCAGTATTCACAACATCGGAAAATATTCAAGCATACGTCCCACTTGAAGGAAAGTGATTACCGCACCCTATAAACGCTAGTGATATATTAAGTATCGCTCGCGAGATGCCGCCCATGGTGGTAACTTCACCTTGATGTGTCCCTGCGAGTGGCAGATGAGACACATCATCCCTCCAGGGAGTTGTTATTTGGCTGCGATTTTCCGTGAGGTGGACTGCTCCAGATGGGCTGCTTTGATGCGCCCTACCTCTTTTAAAAATACCCAGACCAAGACCAGCAGAGATGGTCATGCACACAAATGTTTGTCCTGTGTGGGAATCGAACCCACAAGCGTTGGTGTCAAAGTAGCGTAACAGCGCATTTCACCACTGCGCCGCCGATATATAATTGAAAATTTAAAAAGAAATATGCAAGTATCCACAGGTTACTGTTGCTGTTTACCATCAGGCGGGTAGTATGATTGATTACTCTTTAATTGTATATTGTAAAAAAAAAACATTTAGAAGATTAATAATACCCGTAAACTAACGCAAACAGAAACGTTCCCGTATTCAGTTTGTGGCCCAATTGATAGATAATACGATTACATCATGTCTGCTGTTGCGGTACATTTGTAACTTGTCGCTTTATGAAGTTGTATTTGTCACCTATTTGGCACTCGAACAGAAATTCAGAACAGAACTGAAAATAGGGGGAAAGTGACTCAATGTCAATTTTAGACTTCTTGTTATTGAAAACATTTGTATAGATTCCAATTCACAATTTTATTTATTATTTATTTTTACCGATCTGTTGCACCTTTAAGGCGTTATCAAGGTATTTGTTACAAGTATTCTAAATTATAGGTAACCTTAGTTACTCCTTATAACATCAGCTATCTGCCAGTGAAAATCTCACCAAAATTGGAGCAGCTGTTTCGGAGGATGACAAAAAATTTAAAATAGATTTTTTGGTATAAGTACCGTGTACACATTCGTGTGCATTTAGGAAACAGCTGTTATTTTACCAATTGTTAAACAGACAATTCAACTTTATTTGTACAGATTCAACTAAAACGATTTTCTATCTGGTGAGATGGAATGAGAATCCAATTACAGTACACCACACGATGGCAGATTTGAAACTGAAAGGTCAGTGCGTGAAATTGGCCGCTGCTCGATTTGTATTTGTTTTTTTATTTACTCTGTTCAATACCATGGCTCTCTAAATTGTAAAAAAAAATAGAAATATGTATATATTCACGCCAGGTCCCTTGCGGGTTAGGCAGAGAGAACCGAGCGCCATAAAACGCGATCCTTAGACACTTCACTCGCTTCTTTCATATTCATAGCTCTTTTCATGCACGCTCGCCGGTTCCTATATCCCCTGATATCACCTTCTGATAAAACACGACCAATTTGGTCATGGTAGGTTAGTCTCGGTCTTCCTCGGCTCCTACATCCTTCCACTTTTGGCACCGCATTGTATATCTAAATAAATAAATATAAATATTGTCGGACAAATTACACAGCGCCATCTAGCCCAAAGTAAGCGAAGCTTGTGTTATGGGTACTAGACAACTGATAAACATACCTAAATGCATTTTTTTTTGTAAATACATACTTATTATACATAGAAAATACCCAGACCAAGACAAACAGACATGTTCATGCACACAAATGTTTGCCTTGTGTGGGAATCGAACCCACGAGCGTTGGTGTCAAAGTCGCGTCATTCACGACTGAGCCACGGAGCTCGTCAAAAAATGTTTGTCTGTCTCGCTCGTCTGTTTTGTCATTCTTTCATATTGCATTCTTTCTACATGTCCGCACCAACAGAGCATGCCCTTTCTTATCTTAAATAGACATATGGATGGATGAATTGTGGATTCAACCCCAATATAGTAGTAATATTGTAAACACAATAGATTACGTTGTGACTCATCCAGACGGAAATGTTTTTACTAATGTTACTGTTAAACTTTGGGTGATAGCTCAGTGGACAAAGAACTGACTTATTATCCGACAGTCCCTGGTTCAAATCAAAATTGGTACCACTAAATTCATCTTTTGGGATTGTATATTTATAATTATCGCTTACACGGCGGTGAAGGAAAACATCGAGAAGAAACCATGTGGGTTTCTATAAATTATATATCTAAATAGGCATGCATAGTAATAATGTACGTCTTCCCGCTGAGTTGGAATCTAAACTACGATAATTTCTTCAAAATTCACATAGTTTAGATTTCAATTTATCATGTATGTAACAAAGACTTAGAAAATCTGTGTAACTATTCTGACCTGAGGCTCTTTGAGATTGTTTCATGATATGAAAGTAATTTCACTTTCATACATATTCGGATAATCTTCAGATTCGTGCGAGAAATGTGTTCGTAAATTGCTTAGTAGCTTCTACTTTCTAGCTATTTTTTTTATACCACATCGGGAGGTATACAAGCATACGGCTCACCTGATGTAAAGCGGTTACCGTAACCTATTAACGCTAGCGATATATTAAGTATCAATCGCGAGATGTCTCCTCTGCTGCTTACAGCAACTCTTTTGGAGCTTACTGGTGACCTCACTAACAACCCTCTAAGGAGTTGTTATTTGGCTGGCGGTTTTTCTGTGAGGTGGAGGTACTTCCCCAGACGGGCTGCTTTGATGCGCCCTATTCTCTAAAACATCCAGATCAAGGCAAACATAGTTCATGTACACAAATGTTTGCCTTGTGTGGGAATCGAACCCACGAGCGTTGGTGTCAAAGTCGCGTGATTCACGACTGAGCCACCGAGTTCGTCAATACATTTTTTTTATATATTATTAGTAAGTTATGTTTTGTGTGTTTCTTGAATAATTAGGTTAAAAATCGGCCAAGTGCGAGTTGGACGCGCGCACGAAGGGTTCCGTACCATTATCTATAAAAACGGCAAAAAAAAAATCACGTTTGTTGTATGGGAGCCCCCCTTAAATATTTGTTTTATTTTAATTTAATTATTTATTCTTAAAGTGAATATATAACTAAATATTCTGTGAATATTTCAAGCGTCAACCTGTGGCCGTTATCAATATCGAGCAAAAATTAGAAAAAAAATCAAATTGTTGTATGGGAGCCCCCTTAAATATTTATTTTATTCTGTTTTTTAGTATTTGTTGTTATAGCGGCAACAGAAATACATCATCTGTGAAAATTTCAACTGTCTAACTATCACGGTTCATGAGATACAGCCTGGTGACAGACGGACGGACGACGGACGGACGGACGGACGGACAGCGGAGCCTCAATAATAGGCAGCGTTTTACCCTTTGGGTACGGAACCCTAAAAAGAAGGAGTATTTTTGTGTGTATGTTGTCGATATCCCAGTAACTCATTATTCAACTATTTACATAGCTCTTTTGTACTTAATTTCACCGACTTCAATGAAATCGGTTTCACATATTTAAAGGTATTTATAAACATTTGTGGACAGAAAACAATATAAGTCCACAGGGAACACTATAAGCCGTACCTCTACGTAATGTATCATTTATGGTTCGCTATTTATATCATGAGCTCAGCTCAACCCCTAAATATTTCTATTTGCGCTTGCCACGCAAATCCCTAAGCAATTACCTACACTACTATATAATTATACTAATCTTAATGCACTTTACGCAATGAATATGTTTATCTAATATCTAAATTCAGGCATTTGTGGCAGCAGTTCAGGTTCTATCAGCAAAACCATTGTATTCTCAGACATAATATGCTCCAATGTAGGTACTTTAGTAAATAACCACGTGAATGGCAATATTATTAATTATTTTATGCCATATGCAACAAATCTATCTATAACTTCACGCCAAATCCCTTGCGGGGTAGGCAGAGAGAACCGAGCGCCACGTGACTCGATCCTTACATATCTCACTCGCTTCTTTAACATTCATTGCTCTTCTCATGCACGCACGCCGGTTTCTAGGGCTCCTGACATCACCTTCTGATAGAACATGACCAATTTGGTCATGGTAGGTAAGTCTTGGCCTTCCCCGGCTCCTACATCCTTCCACTTTTGCATTGTATATCTGCTTCGTCATTCTTTCATCTTGCATTCTTTCTACATGCCCGAACCATCGGAGCATGCCTCTTCTTATTTTAACACCGACGCTCTATGCAACAAATAACCAAATTAAAGACAAAAGCTGGACCGATTTTGACGGGACTTTCACTGGCAGATAGCTGATGTAATAAGGAGTAACGTAGGCTACCTTTATTTTAGAAATTTTATTTATTTTTATTAATATAAATAAATAATAAAAAAAAACTATTCCGCGCGGACGAAGTCGCGGGCACAGCTAGTTATATAATAAATACTACCTGGATATTCATAATTTTGTCTATAATTTGGCTAAGATGACGAAACTACTATTGTTCTGTTAATAGGAAATATAGTAATATAGAAATTAAAAAATCGGCCAAGTGCGAGTCGGCCTCGCACACGAAGGGTTCCGTACCATTATCTATAAAAATCGGCCAAGTGCGAGTCGGACTCGCGCACGAAGGGTTCCGTACCATTATCTATAAAAACGGCAAAAAAAAATCGGCCAAGTGCGAGTCGGACTCGCGCACGAAGGGTTCCGTACCATTATCTATAAAAACGCCAAAAAAATCACGTTTGTTGTATGGGAGCCTCCTTAAATATTTATTTTATTCTATTTTTTAGTATTTGTTGTTATAGCGGCAACAGAAATACATCATCTGTGAAAATTTCAACTGTCTAACTATCACGGTTCATGAGATACAGCCTGGTGACAGACGGACGGACGGACGGACGGACGGACGGACGGACGGACGGACGGACGGACGGACGGACAGCGGAGCCTCAGTAATAGGGTTCCGTTTTACCCTTTGGGTACGGAACCCTAAAAATCACGTTTGTTGTATGGGAGCCCCCTTAAATATTTATTTTATTCTATTTTTTAGTATTTGTTGTTATAGCGGCAATAGAAATACATCATCTGTGAAAATTTCAACTGTCTAACTATCACGGTTCATGAGATACAGGCTGGTGACAGACGGACGGACGGACGGACGGACGGACAGCGGAGCCTCAGTAATATGGTTCCGTTTTACCCTTTGGGTACGGAACCCTAAAAAATCGGCCAAGTGCGAGTCGAACTCGCGCACGAAGGGTTCCGAACTATTATCTATAAAAACAGCAAAAAAATCACGTTCGTTGTATGGGAGCCCCCTTAAATATTTATTTTATTCTATTTTTTAGTATTTGTTGTTATAGGGGCAATAGAAATACATCATCTGTGAAAATTTCAACTGTCTAACTATCACGGTTCAAGAGATACAGCCTGGTGACAGACGGACGGACGGACGGACGGACAGCGGAGCCTCAGTAATAGGGTTCCGTTTTACCCTTTGGGTATGGAACCCTAAAAACGGCAAAATAAATCACGTTTGTTGTACGGGAGGCCCCCTTAAATATTTGTTTTATTTTAATTTAATTATTTATTCTTAAAATGAATATATAACTAAATATTCTGTGAATATTTCAAGCGTCTACCTGTTGCCATTATCAATATCGAGCAAAAATGAGCAAAAAAATCACGTTTGTTGTATGGGAGTCATCTTAAATATTTATTTTATTCTACTTTTTAGTATTTGTTGTTATAGCGGCAATAGAAATACATCATCTGTGAAAATTTCAACTGTCTAACTATCACGGTTCATGAGATACAGCCTGGTGACAGACGGACGGACGGACAGCGGAGTCTCAGTAATAGGGTTCCGTTTTACCCTTTGGGTACGGAATCCTAAAAATCGGTCAAGTACGAGTCGGACTCGCGCACTAAGGGTTCCGTACCACTATCTATAAAAACGGCAAAAAAAACATGTTTATTGTATGGGAGCCCCCCTTAAATATTTGTTTTATTTTAATTTAATTATTTATTCTTAAAGTGAATATATAACTAAATATTCTGTAAATATTTCAAGCGTCTACCTGTTGCCGTTATCAATATCGAGCAAAAACGAGTTTCAAAGACGAAAATTTTAAATGAGACCTATATTGGCAAGTTTCTTTCGGCATTTCTTCTTCACCAATGGTCAGTTCCGGAATGCTAGCAGATAAAAACGAAAAATACTAATATAAGAGAATTGATATACAATAAGATTGTATTTCTAAAATATAAGACATGTCTAAGTGCCCGCGAGGGCCCAATGGCAAATAGAGACTTTTTTTATCTTTTTTATTAATCATAGCAGTATCGGCAAATGTTGTAATGACCGTTATATTGAAAAATCGCTTCTGATTCGAAATATTATCCTAAAGTAATTAGCCGATCTATAGAATACTTGCCTGTATGGAGTCCTATGTACGACTCCATAACTGATATTGATTATTGTTAAAATTAGCTTGGTTTATTTACAGGAAAAGATATTTTCTTTTTTTGCATTAATATTGGATGTTATAACAAAGATTATCCATACTAGCCATCTATGAATAATCGGATGTATGGTGTTTTATATCGACATAACTACAAATAAAACGAAATTATCAAATTTACTCGGCTAACTTGGTTATTAACAGAAAATATATTTTATGTAAATGTAACATTAGTACTTATTATTAGCCAATGTTTATATTTCTAACATCTTTAATAAGATAATAAATACTCATTCATACATTGATCTAGAATATTCTAGACAGTACAAGAAGAGATTTCAATTAACTGATACACGGGAACACGCCGCGCTGTCGGCGTTAGTCAACATAGCAGCACCAGCAGTCTTAGGGTTCATTCATATCCACAGCTTTAGTATGTAACAAACACGTATAGTATACTTCAAGTTTAAACTTTGACCTTATGTCGCATATAATAAGAGTTAGAAATGAATTTGGAGTGCTAAGAGTTATTTGCTCTTAGCTGTACCAAGCACAGACATGTAATATCTATGTATCCTCTTGCATAGTATCTACTTCGCATCTAAACTGGTTATTGCACGAGTCCGACAGTGCATCTATATTAATTTCAATAACAATGTTATCTTGCTTGACCGAATAAAATAGAAAGATTGTGAGTAATGTAGGGTAGACTAACATTTGTACCTTATGTTTATCAGGAACAGCGTTCCTATATGAATTCTATAATGTTTGTCTATGCGATTGTCCGTGCGTTTGTCTGTGCGCTTGTCTGTCGCTTTTTTACAAATATTCCAATTTTGACTTCAGATTCGGATTCAGCATAAAAAAAGTAGAATAGGAATGTTCAGGAACACCGTTCCTATTCCTTAAGGAACATGGTCAAAATGACCGGCAAAATTAAAAAAAAATAATGTTATGTAATTGACGAACCAGGTGTTCCTCTGGCAATGCACGCTTGCGCATTCTCAACTGGTTTATATTTGAATTTATAGGAGTGACACTAATACATAAGTATCCAGACAAACCATGAAGTTAGTGTTTGTGGTATTAATTTGATAATTAAAGTAACAAAACCAGCTATCATGTTCGCATGAATGTCTCATCTGGGTCGACGTGTGTTTGAATGAAGAATTTTGCACAATTAATATCAATATGAGTCTCCGGAAACATAATCAGACAATTATAGTATTAGTAATAGTAGTTTGAAAGTATATCTGCATGCTGGATAAGTATTAGTTAGTTATGAAAATAATGGTATATACGCAGTGTATTTGCACGATGTGTCATGGACACTACGTGCCGATAGATATGAATACGCCTTTGACCGAGATCCATATTACCATACATAGCGGATACGTACCAGCACAAACATATAAAATAACAATTTATATTATTCTGTATAGTCTTATTCGCACCTGGTGTATGAGAGCGGAACATATGCGGCCGGACTGGTAACCTTATGGTGGAAATAGTATAAGTATGGACATAAATGTGGATGAAACTTCACGCAGAAGTCGGCTTTGTGTAAACTATGTCGTATCGTGATACGATAAACTTATCATATCTTAAACCATCAGGCAAGAAAAATGTATTGTAGTGATATTTGTATGCCCTACGCAATAGGAGATCAGCGCTACGTACATCGCGATATAATTCCCAGACGTCATGTACACAAGCAAATTAATAGCTTTAAAGGAGGCTCCGGTTATTTGCAACGTAGGTACTGTAAAACTATGTCAATGAAACATTTTTAATTTTTTTTTTCATGTTAAAAAGACATTGGATAAGTATAATTATATATATATATATATAAATGATATATGTAGGTAACTTTATATAGTACACATGTGCCGCTGAGTTCACTATCTTTGCCCGCTGAGTTAGTCTGCAGCCGGCTTAACAAATAGTAAATAAGTAATAGAGTAACTCATGATTTCACTCATACATGTACTCGTATTTTGGCCATGAGGATGGTATAGTAAACGAAGACACGTAAAACATATAATTACCCATTTTTTTAAAAACTGGTTATGAATAATGTGGCAACAAGAGCATGTCTCATCTGAAAATAGGACTTCCATTGGAGACTTCAAAAAATGTTCATTAATGTCAAGCCTCATTCTCTCGCATTTCGCAATAAAAGCCTAGATACTTTGTTAAAAGCGAAACTTAGTAACTAATGGTCGAAATGATTGCATTCCAGAAATTTAAGAGAAAAATCATGTTTATGGCCACATCAAGTTTTTTTTGTTACTTTCATCGCGACATTTTTAGTCAGTGCATGAACACCTGCAACACATTAAGTATCACTCACGCGGTGCCACCTCTGCTGCTAACTCAGCAACTCTTTAGGAGCTTACTGGTGTCCTCTCTCCACGCAGGAACACGACAACCATCCAAGTAGTTGTTATTTTGACTGCGATTTTCTGTAAGATGGAGGCACTTTCCCAGACGGATTGCTTTGATGCGCCCTAACCTGTCTTAAAAACACCCAGATCAAGACAAACAGGCATGTTCATGCACACAAATGTTTGTGCTGCATGAGAATCTAACCTATAAGCATATATGTTAAAGTAGCATTGCTAATCTTATCGTTAAAGCATATCGTTACGTTATTATTTAAGCAGATATAGGACATCAAATTTTCTCATTGTTCACCAGAAAATTATTGTAACCGTACAGTCGTAATTCACAGCAATATCAAAACGTATAAGTACGTTTTACAGTGTACACGCATGCGTGCCGTAGAGTTAAATTCTGCGGATAACGTAGAGGTGAGTATTCACTGGAGTACAAATCTTCTGCGACGCAGATCACTCGATATACCGTGTGATATCGCTCGATACATTATCTCGTATTTTTTTCCTTTACATTCACATTAATTTGAAGCCAAATCCATAGGGATGTGAAAAGCGGGAAAGCGGCAGCGATCCGCGATGGGATATTTTGTAACATTTGTGTTTTTATGTGACCTGTCACGTATAAAGCGGGCGCGTTTCGTGCGATCACTTTTTTATGCAGGTATGTTACATACATTTTCCCGTCCCTGTGCGTTTTGGCTTTATATCAGGAAATCAATCTCTTGATGTCGCCGGACATGTTGTACGATAGGGGAACCCATGTCGCAGGGCATACTACGGGATGTTCCCTTGTCAATACGTGACTTTTGATATAAAAAATATCAAAAGATGTCAAAAAGACGTGACGCTAGACCCTATTCGCAACGATGATGTTAGAAACGGAGATGGACTGAAAGAGTGCGTCCGTGGTAAAATAAGAAAGCACGCACCGTCTATTCAGGCATGTGGAAAGAATGCAGGAAGAAACAATTACGAAACAGATATACAAAAGTGGAAGGATGTAGGAGTCGAGGAAGGCAAGGCTTACCTATCATGAGAAAATTGATCGGAGCCTTAGAAACAGGCGAGCGTGCATAATTGAGCAATAAATGTTAAAGAAGCGAGTGAAATATGTAATATATATATATAGATGCCAAGATGTGTACCTGGAGAGAGCAGTGATAGTCCCCAGTGGATAAAAAACCAGCCTATAAACCAACTAATCCCAGGATTGAATCGTGCTAGTGCCCTGTTGCTGATAGATCCGGGGCACCACACCAACGCGGCCGATGGCATTTCGCGGGGTCGTTTAGTGGGTATACCGTCGGACAGCCGACGGGGAGTCCCACACTACCACCGGAGGCCACCCAGGCACCGGTGGTGTGCGTAACGCATATTTCCCCGCGTCACAAAAAAAAAAAGGATTGAATCGTGCTGTGGGCGTGATAAAATATACAACTAAATTCGTGTTTTTGTATATTTGTAATTATTACTCGGCGGTGAAGGAAAACATCGTGAGGGAACCTGCACGTCCAAGAAATTATATCTTGATAGACCTGCTAAGGAAGGTCTAATATTTCCTCGGGGTTGAGAAGGTCTGAAGGCAATCGCTCCATTTAAAAATCAGTATGTTCGCCAAATCCTTGGGCTTAGCTATTGGACCCCGTCAACCTTAAGAGGATAGGAAGCGGAATAACGCTAAGAAGAAGATCAAGGCGCCAGTCACTGAGCTTGGAACTTTTTACTTGGAACCATATGTGGCGTATCATCATCTTTGTTGTAGGTTTCGTTGTATCTTGAGATTGTAGTGTTCCTGTGACTGGGTGAAGCTACGACCAAAGTTCTAAGGAGTCAGTGTGTTAGCAGTAGGGGTGGCATTGCAAGCGTTCGTAGGTTACAAAAGTTGACGTTGCTTGACCTGCGTGTTCGGTTAGAAAGACATGCGCAACGATGTCATCAAGCTCTCAATTCTTGTATGTAAAAATATATTTCGTGTATCTCGGCAACGGCTGTAACAATTTGAATCAAATTTTGTTTAGATTAGGTTTTTCTTTTTAAATTTATCTTTTTAGTGTTCTTTCCTAAAAATGAGAATTGACACAAAAAAAACGGGGTGTAGCTGTGTCGTGGACACGGCTGTAAGTTTTACGTGAATACGTCTTCGTAACAGGTAAACGGAAGTACATTATACTAAACGGAAATTAAATGATGCAGGGAAATGATCTCAAAATGGCGGCGCTTTCCTCTCGTCGCGTGCAATACGTCACAGTCCACACTCAACGTAACGAATAATTTCATTCTTTAGCTATCAGGTGGCGTAAGCGATATGTAGCTACGACACCGAACTGAACCCCCCGATTTTGTTATCGTCAGTTTTGCCACCCATGATGGAAGCAAATTTAAAAACCGGCCAAGTGCGAGTCGGACTTGCGCATAAGGGTTCCGTACCATTATCTATAAAAAAACGGCAAAAAAATCACGTTTGTTGTATGGGAGCCCCCCTTAAATATTTGTTTTATTTTAATTTAATTATTTATTTTTAAAGTGAATATATAACTAAAACTGAATATTTTTTTTTATTTCAAGCGTCTACCTGTTGCCGTTATCAATATCAAGCAAAAACGAGCAAAAAAAATCATGTTTGTTGTATGGGAGCCCCCTTAAATATTTATTTTATTCTATTTTTTAGTATTTGTTGTTATAGCGGCAACAGAAATACATCATCTGTGAAAATTTCAACTGTCTTACTATCACGGTATATGAGATACAGCCTGGTGACAGACGGACGGACAGCGGAGTCTCAGTAATAGGGTCCGTTTTACCCTTTGGGTACGGAACCCTAAAAAGTATTCACGTCTAAACGTCGCGCAGAGTGCGATCGCCCAGTACATATATTTATACTAGTAATAGCTCTATCAAAGTGGATGAAACTACTTAGTTGAACAGGTGGCTAGTCAGCTGGATTGATTTACGAGCTTGAAGTCAGCATGAAATTAATATTCACAAGGACTTAAGTAACATATTAATGTTACTCTGGATTACTCGACTTTTTAGATGGTTCCCTACCCATTTGCATAAAGGTTTAAGGCATAATATAAGACGGCATACTTTTTTTTATCCTAATGATATTTTCGCATAACATTATTGATATATGTTTACACATGTTTTTTAAGCATAAAGAAGAAAGAAAGAATTTATTTACGCATAATTATATTAAAACATATTTTTTATAGGCATAAGCATAAAAATAATGTACTTAGAGAAAAGGTAAATTTTGTAAATTTGTTATATGTATGTAAAATATATGGCGGCGTAGGTGTGGCCCGAGAGCATGCCAAATAAATGCATGACAAAAAACAATTATGACTAAGTATTATTATACCAAATAAAATTATGCTAAAATATTTATGCTAAAGTGTATTAGGAAAAAAAATATGCGAAAAGAAGGGATTCCTGCTACAATGTAAACCAGGCTTTAATTTCGAATATTTAACAGCCCCTGCGGATTCAGTATAATACGACGAGCTCGTGCCGCAGTGGTTAGTAACGTTACTTTGACAACAACGCTCGTGGGTTCGATTCCCATACAGGGCAAACATTTGTGTCAATGAATATGTCTGTTTTTCTTGATCAGGTTTTTAAGAGTTGTAAGTCGCATTAAAGCAGTCTGTCTGGGGAAGTAACTCTACCTCAGAGAATTATCAGCCAAAGAACATCTCCTTGGAGGGCTGTTATGTTCCTGCGAGTGGGTTACCAGGAAGCTCCTGGAAAGTTGTTGGGTTAGCAGGGATGACAACGCGCGAACGACATTTCCTGTATTGCAAGCGTTTATAGAGTACAGTGACCGCTTTAAATCAGGTGGGCCGTATAAAAAAAAATGAGGTAACAATTTGATCTACAATATACCCATATATTACTGCTTATAATTCGACGGTCTGTGGTTCGAATCCTGACATGTACCACTAAATCCAGATTTATGTATTTGTTTGTAATAATTACTTGCTCCGCGGTGAAGAATAACATCGTGAGGAGGTTTTGATGAGCTCGGTGGCTCAGTCGTGAATAACGCGACTTTGATACCAACGCTCGTGGGTTCGATTCCCACACAAGGCAAACATTTGTGTGTATGAACATGTCTGTTTGTCATGGTCTGGATGGTTTAAGAGAGGTAGGGCGCACCAAAGCAGCCCGTCTGGGGAAGTACCTCCACCTCACAGAAAACCGCAGCCAAATAACTCCCTAGAGGGTAGTTGTTGTTGTAATCTCTTTATTGCACAAATATACATAACATACACAGTTACAAATGTGTAGTATGTACAAATGCGGACTTATCTCTATAAGAGATCTCTTCCAGCCAACCTTTATAGGCTTGGTAGGAATATGGTTGTGTTCCAGCGTGTGAGTGAGGTCACCAGTAAGCTCCCAAGGAGTTGCTGTGTAAGCAGCAGAGGAGGCATCGCGCGAGTGATACTGAATATATCGCAAGCACTAATAGGCTACGGTACTCGCTTTACATCAGGTGGGCTTGTATGGCTCCCGGCGTAGTTTAAAAAAAAACCGCATGTCCAAGAAATTATATTTCGAAAGACGTGTGGCCCATGAAAGGTCTGGTTTTCCCTCTTGGGTGTGGAGGTCTGAAAGCGGTGGCTCTTTATAAAAATCAGTATCTTCACCAAATCTAGCGGACCCCGTCCATACTAATGGATAAGGAAACAGAATAACGTTAGGAAAAATTCGGCCAAGTGCGAGTCGGACTCGCGCACGAAGGGTTCCGTACCATTATCTATAAAAACGGCAAAAAAATTACGTTTGTTATATGGGAGCCCCCTTAAATATTTATTTTATTATATTTTTTAGTATTTGTTGTTATAGCGGCAATAGAAATACATCATCTGTGAAAATTTCAACTGTCTAACTATCACGGTTCATGAGATACAGCCTGGTGACAGACGGACGGACGGACGGACGGACGGACGGACGGACGGACGGACGGACGGACAGCGGAGCCTCAGTAATAGTGTTCCGTTTTACCCTTTGGGTACGAAACCCTAAAAAAGACACCCATATAGAACTGTAATAGAATCATTTCAAAAAACAATTGCATTTAAAATTATCGTAACATTCATGAAATAATTGTATTTCAAAACGTTTGAGCAGAAGCAAAGAGAAAACTAATTAAGCACCAGTTGTAGGTTTTCATTGTTTCTCGCATGAACTGATGTTATGCAAGTGGCACGGTAAGCTGTACCACGAAATAAAGTTTACTAATTTCCTTTCTTCTTTAAATATTATTTATTGACGAGCTCGGTGGCTCAGTCGTGAATGACGCGACTTTGACACCAACGCTCGTGGGTTCGATTCCCACACAAGGCAAACATTTGTGTGCATGAACATGTCTGTTTGTCTTGGTCTGGATATTTTCTATGTATAATAAGTATGTATTTACAGAAAAAATGTATTTACGTATGTTTATCAGTTGTCTAGTACCCATAACACAAGCTTCGCTTACTTTGACCTAGATGGCGCTGTGTAATTTGTCCGACAATATTTATTTATTTATTTATCTCATTTTTAAATATACTAAAATACTTATAAATTACATGCATAAGAGGAGCAAATAATGCTAACGAAGCTAAGGTTTGTAAGAATCGAGTCATGTGGCGCTCGGTTCTCTCTGCCTACCCCGTAAGGAATTTGGCGTGAAGTTATCACATCTGCCGAAAGACAGTATCACTGCTGAACATAGGCCTCCCCCTTAGGGGGGGTTTTGCCATAATCACCACGCTTGGCAGGCGGGTTGGTGATCGCAGTTTGAGTCAGTGCACGAGATGACGCTGCTGCCCGTCATCCGGTTGTGTGTTTCCCTCAGGTCAGGGACGAGAGGGGGTGGCGCATTTCTATGCCGGCACCACACAGCCCTGAAGTTGTAGATAGATAGATATACATTCTGTGTACTAAGTATCGGGAATTTGTCAATAAAACAAAAAATACAAATTATTCATCTAAATTTATTTTATCGCCTTCAAAGTAGGCCCCATCGCTTGCAATACAACATCTCCACCGCTTCACCCAGTGTTCCATACATTTTTCATAGGCTATTTGCGGTATGGCCTTTAGCTCATTCAGCGAATTTTCTTTTATGGCTTCTATCGACTCAAAACGTTTTCCTCGAAGTGGTAATTTTAACTTGGGAAATAAAAAAAAGTCAGACGGAGCCATATCAGGTGAATACGGTGCTTGGTCGAGAACTTTTGTTGAATTTTTCGCTAAAAACTCTTTCACTATAATGGCTGTGTGTGATGGTGCATTATCATGGTGCAGCATCCATGAGTTGTGTTGCCACAAATCTGGACGTTTTCGGCGGATACTCTCACGCAAACGCTTCATGACGCCTAAATAATATTCTTTATTCACTGTTTCTCCCTCTGGAAGGAATTCGGAGTGAACCACACCACGGTAGTCAAAAAAACTGTCAGCATCACCTTGATTTTGGAGCGACTTTGCCGCGGTTTTTTGGGTTTCGGCTCGTTTTCGAGACGCCATTCTGAAGACTGTTGGCTTGTTTGCATGTCGTACTCATAAACCCATGTCTCGTCGCCAGTTATTATACGTTTCATAAAGGTCGGATCCGTAGAAGCTCGGGAAACCATGTCTTCAGCGACATGCTTTCGCTGCGCTTTTTGAACAAAATTGAGCTCTTTTGGAACTAGTCGAGCGGCGACGCGTTTCATGCCTAAAATGTCAATGAGAATGTTGTGGACGGACTTAAAAGATATGTTCACCTCACTAGCCAACTCTCTCAGACTCATACGTCGATTTTCGAGCACTAGCTTCTTGATTCTGTCGATGTTTTCTCTGGTCGTAGCGGTTGAAGGTCTACCAGAACGAGGCAAGTCTACTACTACTTCTCGGCCTTCTTTAAAAGCCTTATACCATTCATAAGCCCTTGTTTTCGATATACACGATTCGCCGTAGGTATTTCGCAACATTTTTAGTGATTCACCACATGAAATATCATTTGAAACACAAAATTTAAGGCACACTCTTTGTTCAACAATATTTTCCATTGTAAAAATCGCCGAGGACTCAAAACTATGACCAACAAAAAGTGTAGTTTAAAACAAATTAAATGACAGATCCCGCTCAAATTTTGCGCGCTAAATCAGTACAGTGCTACCAACATGCAGTAAAAAAATTAGAACGACCTCTTTTACGCGGGTCTTTTTATTGACATATTCCCGATACTTTTTACACAGAGTAGTACATCTATATTGATTCATTCGCATAAAATCTATCTTATCTCTGTATTACAGCACAAAGTGGCACATGTGATTTGTACAATTGAATATTAAAGAATTGAGAGCTCGATAGCGTTGTTGCGCTTGTCATTTTTACCGAACACGCAGGTAAAGCAACGTCGACTGCAGACTGCCTTTGGATGGGTTCTTCTATTTGGAGCTTTGCCGTGCTTCAGAAGGCACGTTAAGACGGCGGTCCCGGCTGTTGTCGATAGATAACAGTCGTTAAACTAAGTCCGCTAATCTGTAGTTCAGCAGCGTGGTGTAGTACCCATTCGGTTGTAGGGAGACCATTTTTACGGGTGGTATAATAAGTGAAGGTTTAAAAATAGGTTTCTTTAAATATATTTCAAAATTATAAAGGAATAAGCTGCATGTTTAGTGCAGCTGGTGGCTAGCTTTTGGCGAGTGACGGCACTACAGACGCCAAGTGCTCCAGAGAGTAGGGCCTTCGTCAGTCGGAATGGAAATCCAAGACGGGCCGCAGGACTTTTACCATTGCCTCTTATTATACAACGTCGGGAGGTATACATGACTAGTTGGTATCGCTGGTAAAATATTAAGTATCACTCGCTCGATGCCACCTCTGCTGCCAACGTAGCAACTCCTTATCTTACTGGTGACCTCACCCACAAACGGGAACACAACAACCCAGGGAGTTTGATATTAGGCTGCGATTTTCTGTGCGGTGGAGGTACTGCCCCAGACGGGCCGCTTGCTACGCCCTGCCTATTTTAAAACACCAAGACCAGAACAAACAGACATGTACATGCACACAAATGTTTGTTCTGTGAGGGAATCGATTCTTGGTATCAAATTAGCGTTGTCAATCACTCCACCACCGAGCTTACTGACGAGCTGGGTGGCCAAGATAATTGCTGAAGATACTATCGAAAACCTTTATACACTAACAGACTTATCGGAAAAAATCGGCCAAGTGCGAGTGGGACTCGCGCACGAAGGGTTCCGTACCATTATCTATAAAAAATGCAAAAAAAATCACGTTTGTTGTATGGGAGCCCCCTTAAATATTTATTTTATTATATTTTTTAGTATTTTCTGTTATTGCGGCAATAGAAATACATCATCTGTGAAAATTTCAACTGTCTAACTATCACGGTTCATGAGATACAGCCTGGTGACAGACAGACGGACGGACGGACGGACAGCAGAGCCTCAGTAATAGGGTTCCGTTTTACCCTTTGGGTACGGAACCCAAAAAACGAAACCTCCCCCAAAACAATAAAAGTTATAGACTCAATAGTACCTTACTGGAGGGATGTGTGACCTTTCGAATTGTTCCAGTTATTCTGAAAAAAACAGCTGTTTACTGAAAACAAGGACTCTTGTTTTAATAAACAAAATTAATAAATTATGAAGCGCAATTAATTTTCATGTCAAACAGTGAGTCAAAAGCAAAATGCAGTCTAATTAGAGCCGCTTGCAGAAAAATAATTAAACGTTGCAGTTTCTCTTTAAGTATCAAGTTATTGTTTGTTTTAAAGCGCGTTGATTTTTTTTCATTTCACAGAAAAAAATAATTCTAATGAAAATTAACCATTTTTCTACGCATTTTTCTACCGAGAACTATTAAGTTGTGGAATGAGCTCCGTGCGAAGGTTTTCCCAAGGGACTACAGTATGGGGTTCTTCAAGAAAGGCGTGAAGAGGTTCTTACAGGGTCGGCTACGCAAGAGTGACACCCCTGGTGTTATAAATGCCCGTAGGCTACGGTAACTGCTTACCATCAGGCAGTGGTACGCTCGTTTGCCACCTTAGTGGTATAAAAAAAGCAACGCCGCGTGGCATACAGTCATGGTCACCTGATATAAAATGTTTTCCGTAGATTATTAGCGCTAGCAATGCATGGAGCGTCACTCGCGCGTTGCCACCCTTGCTGATAACACAGCAACTCCTTAAGAGCTTATTGATAACCTCGCTCATTCGCAGGAATACAACAACCGTCCAGGGAGTTGTTATTTGCCTGTGGTTTCTGTAAAGTGGAAATATTTCCCCAGTTTTGCTATTCCGATTCGATTCTTTTCAATTTTGCGCTTCTTTTGAAAAATGAATACCTGATGTAAATTGGTTATCGTAACCTCAGAACGGTTGTAATGCAGGTAGCTCGCGCGTTGCGCTCCCTGGAACACAATGACCTCTAGAGGCAGGTACTTGGCAGCGGATATCTGTGAGGTGGAGTTTCTTCCCCAATGGAATTACTGTGCTGCGCTTTATCTCTGGTAAAATCACCTAGGGCAAGCCACAGACATGTTCACTCACGCAAGTTTATCTTGTGTGAGAATAGAATCCTAACCATAGCAGGGGCGCCGGCTTCTGGAAAACCTCGTGGGTGCTCATGCTCTTTTGATGACTAGGTACATAGGTCATCATGATTTCAGCGAAAAGACGTACACAGCTGGACATAGGCGTCCCCCAAAGACTGCCCCGCCCAAAACATAAAAACGGCTCTACATCAAAAGTAGGTGGGTGGGAACTGAGATCACATTAGGACGCGTCGCACACATTCTAGTAAGCAAGCAAGCGCTTACTAGAATAACCAGATACGGAGAACCTGAACAACAGATAATGAGATGAGGATTATTTTAGTTACATAATGATGTCTAGCGTCATGGGTGCTCCGCACCCACTATTTCCCTCCTGTGGGTGCTGGAGCCCCCGAGCACCCACGGAGTCGGCGCCCCTGAACCATAGCTAATCACTCGACCCCGATGGTCCACAAAATGAAACTTCTTCTCCTTCGCCTTATCCCGTTTCCTAATCCATTAGGATTGGCGGGGTCCGCTACCTAAGTCTAAAGATTTGGCGAAGACAGTAATTTTTCATGTAGCGACTGCCGTCATACCTCCACAACCCAGGGAAAACCAGATCTTTCTTAGGTGACGTCTTTCGAAATATAATTTCTTGGACGTGTGAATTTCCTCACGATGTTAACCTTTACCGCCGAGCAAGTAATAAATATGTACATAAATCAGAAAACACTTCTTTTTTTATATATATATATATATTAGTTCAGCATAGTGGCCCCTCTTTGCCTGATGGTAAGCGAAAGAGGAGCCCAAATCGCAACTGCAACTGACAACATACTACATCCCGTATCCTGTCAGTTGACGCTGCCATGCTGACCCGCAAAATGCTTCTTCACGCTTCGTTTGAAGGATCCCATATTTTAGGTAGGAGGGAACACATTTTTTAAAGATAAAAGATAAAAAACATAAGATAAAGATAAAAATACTTTGTTTGCCATTGGGCCCTCGCGGGCACTTGGACACGTTACAGCTTTTGAAATACAATCTTATTGTATCTTATTTAATTCTCTTCAGTGGTACATACCCTCGCCAGGATTCAAACCGGGGATCAGTTGATGCATAAAATTAAACCATTCTATAAAATTTGTTGCAATGTCCGGTGAATAAAAAGTTCGCAATTGTTCCAGATTTACATTTTGCTGCAACCTCCCTTTGTCACCCCCACTCACGGACCGTTACATAGCTCTTTTATTAAAATAACGCTATACAGTCCGTTTGATTTTAAAAGCCGAAACCCACAAAGGCGGGAAAAGTGGAAAAGCGGCAACTATCCAGGATGAGGTTTTGAAGTGAAAACTTCTTTGTACTTAAGGAAGTTTTCTTTTGGATGGGGGAAAAACACTCAACTCATGGGACCGTCTCAGCTGCAGCATATACATAGATATAGATGTGTGTGAAAAATTGTCTTGTTGTTTATACATTTTATAAAATTGATATATATTTATAAGTTTGTTTGTATTATTTGATGAGCTCGGTGGCGCAGTGGTGAAACGTGCTGTTACGCTACTTTGACACCAACGCTCGTGGGTTCGATTCCCACACAGGACAAACAATTGTGTGCATGGACATGTCTCTTTGTCTTGGTCTGGGTGTTTTTAAGAGAGGTAGGACGGATCGAAGCAGCCCTTTTGGGGAAGTACCTCCACCTCACAGAAATCCGCAGCCAAATAACAACTCCCTGGAGGGTTGTTGTGTTCCAGCGTGTGAGTGAGGTCTCCAGTAAGCTCCTAAGGAGTTGCTGTGTTAGCGGCAGAAGTGGCATCGCACGAATACTTATTGTATTGCAAGCGTTTATAGGCAGCGGTTTGCATCAGGTGTGCCGTGTGCTTGTATGTCTCCCGACGTTGTATAAAAAAAAGATAATGATCATTCCTTTCCATGTAAAACGGTGGAAAATTGATGTTTTTTACTACATTAATACGTTATTAAAAATAATTTCTAATAAAGAATACTTACTAAAAATATATATTTGTTGACTACCCAAAAATAATGTTTACAAATTAGCGAAACAGTTTTCACTTCTGACGTATAGTCGTTTGTAACATTCACGTTACAAACAATCCAATCCCGATAATTCTTTAAATGTTTACTAGTGTGTAGGAGTAGGCAAAGGTCGACGTATTTACGTGATAGCTTTTACCGCAATATGTCGCAAGATACGGCTACTGGAGTATGGACTTATATTATGTTATTTTTTCTTTTTTATACAAAATCGAGAGGTGATCTTGTACACCTTCCAACGTTCTGTAAAAACAAAAAGGTCTTGTACCCAAGAGCCTCAGCCGTTGTCTTAAGAGGTTCTCGCTCAGCTGTTGGACCAAGAGCCAGATACAGAAAACTGTTCTCCTGGATTTGGCTCGCATTTTGAGGAGGTACCTTGGAGCGGAGTTCTTACCACCGGTAGGTTGAGACGTCACTCCGTTACCATAGTTTATATTTATTAAATATGTTTTTTCATTATTATTCTATGTTTGAAAGCTTTAAAAACTTGAGATATGTGAGTAAACCAAAACTATTAATTAATAAGCCTCGGACTGGGTGTTTTCTATGTACAACTTACATATATATGCATCACGCCTGTCTCCCATTGGGGTAGGCAGAGACTATAGAACGCCAGGTGCACCGATTCATACATACGCCTCTCGCGTCTTGCACGCTCATCAACCTCTTCATACATGCTCTGCGGTATTGGGTGCTTTTAATTTGGCCCTTTTTCAACGCGTCACCGTGTGAAGGGAGACCTTCAACAGAAGGGGTTTAGACCATACTCCACCACGCTGCTCAAATGCGGATTGGCGGAGGCCAGTGTTTTTAAGCTTTTAGCTTAACGACTGTCATCTATCGACAACAGCCGGGAACATTCACATACTGCAGAGTTTTTATCACGCTTATTCTTCATGTCAGCAATGTGTTCTTTCATTTGAGTGCCTATGCTTCTCTTTGTTTGAAGTCAAAGGCGTGATAAAAACTCTGCAGTATGTGAACATATACTGGACCAGCCAAACCATTACATACGGTTCGACAAACCACAAATCCTTGCCAAGGAGAATCGCTACATGCCTAGAATGCTACGCGAGGCTATTGAAATAAGAAAACACCCCTATTTTAATAGCGAAGATGGTTGGCGAGTACCACCTGCTTGGGATTCAGTTCTAAAAATAATCAAGTCACAAACCCAGAGATCTACTCAAAAACATTCGGACACCGTGAGCGATTTTTGTGTGAATCGGAACGTATATAATTAATCCATCCATGTCGGTAGATGTAATAATTGAATAACCAATGTAAGACAAATATCACCTTAGTCTTCCTGCGACCACGGACGCTGCAAAGCATTCGAAACGTCATGTTCAACAAAATAAATAAAACACGCGATACTTCCGTTAAAAATTGTTTATTTCAATGTATAACAATCGCGAAAATCTAAGACAATACTATAATATCACAATATATATATATATATATATATATATATCACTACATATTATAAAACGAAGTCCTACGTTGCATCCGTCTGTCTGTTCGCGATAAACTTTTGACATTTTAAACATTTGACAGAGTGATTCTTGAGGAAGGTTTAGGTGTATAATTTGTTAAGGTTTTGTGCGAGTCAGTTGAAATATGACGATAATTGTTGAAAATGCCGGAAAAAGTCACGCCAGGTGTACAGTATTAATCCTTATCAATTTAAATACGTCAGTAGGCATAATATGCTCTACTACCGGTGCGAAGCCGAAGCGAATCACTAGTATTTTATATAATGATGAACTTTTGTAGCCAACTGTACCTACACGATGATAGGAACACAGATTACATCTCCAGACCAATGCTACGTTCAATCTAAGTTGATATCTCGAAGGAATCTGCGAGTGTCGATCCCACTTCAAAGTCCTATCGAGTCTGTTGATCTCTTGTCATGAGAAAGTTCCTTCGTTGTGTCTTAGTAAACAGTTGAGTTTTATAATACGATTACTACTTCTTGACTGAACTTGTTTGCTACCTGAAGTATATGTATATATAGATAAAGTGAACTCGATAGCGTCTTTGAGCGTGTCATTCTACCCGAACGCGCATGTTAAGCAATGTCGACCGCAATCTGACTATGGATGGGTTTATCTATTTCGAGATTCTCTGTACATCGGAGGGTACGTTAAGTCGGCGGTCGTGGCTGTTGTCGATGACAGTAGTTGAGGTAAGTCAGTGGCCTTTGGGCGGCTTGAAAACACAGGCCATTGTCAAGTGTCTACAGCATCAGGTTCTTCATGATAGGGTGAAGAGCAAATATCCAAAAAAATTAATTAATCTCACTTATATTCTGATGCTTCATTTTTATATGTTAGCCAGATAACTATTTTAAAACGGTTTACAAACAGACAGACCGATCCAAGGGGCCAAGCATCCCCTAGACCCAATTGTAATGCCGTAAATTTCAATTTTTTTAAATAAAATATCAACTTGGTTATTGCCGAACTAGAACCACTAGAGTGACATTAACATCACAGTACATACTAACACAACTCAATCTTGCATTTTGGTCATCAGAAAATAAGTGACATCTGGCGGCCCTGGGATCTTGGACTAGTATCAATCGTCGAAAATCGCTTCCCCATAATGTTACATTGTCTACATTCATTTGTTCTTCTATGTATGAAATATTTGCATGCTAAAACGTGCGTTTGTTGAAATAAAAGTTATCGTGTTGTCCTTATCCATAATTCTTCGCTGCCTACTTGCTTCACGACAGTGTCAGCTATTATAACCGCAAAGTCACCTGGCTTATGTAATCAGAACGGATCGGCCCTGTAAGAGTATCGATCCATTTTGAATAAAATATCTTTTTGTTTGTAATACCTTGGAATAATGGCATCGTACGACGTTGAAGAGCACGTTAGAGTATTCAAATAAAAGCGGCTTTTAATTGAATATGCAAACTTGGTTATACTATATAATATACTGTATATAAAAATACTCTCTGTATCTGTGTCTGAATTGATGAATATGTAACTGACAAAGATGTATGGAAATTATTCAGCACAGACTACCTGTCCTGTACCTGTACCTGTCTGTGTGTATTTGTTTTTGTAATATCTAATTGACAATTTTAAAAGAGACCTATATTGGCAAGTTTGTTTCAGCATTTCTTCTTAGCTAATGGTCATTTCCGAAATGCTAGTAGATAAAAAAAAGTAAAAAGAGAATTAAATAAGATACAATAAGATTATATTTCAAACACTGTAAGACGTGTCTAAGTGCCCGCCTGGGCCCAATGGCAAATAAATAATGTTTATCTTTTTTATATAGGTTCCCTGCCTCAAAGAGAAAAACGGAACCCTTATACACTTTGCTGTCGGTGGAGGTACTTCCCCAAACTTTTTTTGTTTTGGTTCCCCTCAACCTCTCTTAGAATTGGTAATGCATTAAGTATCACTCTTGCGATGATACCTCTGCTGCTAATACAACAACTCCTTAGGATCTTACTCATGACCTCACTCACACGCAGAAACACAACAACCCTCCAGAGAGTTTGTTACTTGGCTGCGGTTTCATGTGAGATGGAGGTATTCCCCCAGAGGGGCTGTTTTCATACGCCCTACCTCTCTTAAATCATCACTAGTAGATATATCACTGTACTTATATGTAAAGTAGATAATTAACGGAGATAAATGGCGATGAATATATCCCTTACTGCACAAATACCTCTATACTTTATTTCTTACTTGACGATAAAAACGTGCACCGTCGGTAAACGAAAGGTTTACACATTTTTTTATACTTCTAAGGTGACAAATAAGCATAGAAAATTAGATATGTCTTCAAAGACAAGTTAGGCCATTTTAATTGTTGAGCTAGTTTGTTTCAATCAATATATTGGCGGATTTTCATATTAATACCACTAAGCTGGATAACAAGTGTACGACCTGCCTAATGGTAAGCAGTTACCTAGCTTATGAACAGTTGCAATACCAGGTGTGCCACTCTAGCCGACTCTGTAAAAACCTCTTCAAAAACCTCAAGCTATGGTCTTAAGGGTAAACATCGGCAGCGTGCTCCATTGAGCAGTCAGAACCCGTTATATACGTTTTCCCATACATTTCGCGGTCGTTTACGACCACCCGGGTTTCGAAGGGTTAAGAGTTCTCGGTAGAAAAGTTCTTTAAATCACACAGTACGAGACCATTGCGGCTTCAGTATATGAGGATGAACTCCCAGAACATTGAACGCTGACTGGAGCACAGAGGCACCCAGCGCATCTTCATTGCAAGAGATCTAACAAAAGAATAGTATGTATGTGGCGTGCCAACATCTTCATAGTCAACCTCATCTGCAAGTGATGGATGCTGCCAGATAACAGACGAGGATGTGCAAAAATAAAAGTGGGCACAACCGTGTTCTTAGCGTTACCCCGTTTTCTAATCCAATATGATTGGCGGGTTCCACTACCTAAACCTAAGGGCTTGGCAGAGATACTGATTATTACATGGTGCGACTACCGTCAGATGTGCACAATTCTGAGGACAGATCAGACCTTTCTTATGTAAGGCCATAAGTCTTTCAAAATATAATTAGGGTTCCGTACCCAAAGGGTAAAACGGAACCCTATTACTGAGGCTCCGCTGTCCGTCCGTCCGTCCGTCCATCTGTCACCAGGCTGTATCTCATGAACCGTGATAGTTAGATAGTTGAAATTTTCACTGATGATGTATTTCTGTTGCCGCTATAACAACAAATACTAAAAAATAGAATATAGTAAATATTTAAGGGGGCTCCCATACAACAAACGTGATTTTTTTGCTAGTTTTTGCTCGATATTGATAACGGCAACAGGTAGATGCTTGAAATATTCACAGAATATTTAGTTATATATTCACTTTAAGAATAAATAATTAAATTACAATAAAACAAATATTTAAGGGGGGCTCCCATACAACAAACGTGATTTTTTTTGCCGTTTTTATAGATAATGGTACGGAACCCTTCGTGCGCGAGTCCGACTCGCACTTGGCCGATTTTTTCTTAGACGTGACGATTTCTCACGATGTTTTCCTTCACCGCCGAGTAAGCGATTATACATATATGGATTTAAATTCCAAATCACGAATTAAGTGGTACACGCCAAGATTCGAACCGGGAACTAGTTGGTCAATAGGCTGGTTCTTTATCCATCGGGATGTCACTGCTCTTACGACGTGCACCACTTACTTTGATGAATGTCTGGGGAAGTACATCAGCCTCACAGAAAATCGCAGCCAAATAACAACTCCCTAGATAGTTGTTGTGTTCCTGTGCGTGAGTGAGGTCACCAGTAAGCTCCTCAGGAGTTGCTGTGGAAGCAGCAGAGGAGGCATCGAGCGAGTGATACTCAATATATTACACGCGTTAATAGGCTACGGTAACTGCTTTACATCAGGTGGACCGTATGCTTGTATGACTCCCGACGTGGTATATAAAAAAAAATGTTTGTTCATCGCTGCCACGGCTGAAGACTGGATACACCCTACATATCACTCTTTACTTCCCACGTGGGACATAGTGTCGACAGTGTATAGACATTCGTACTGATAAATACATACATATCGTTCTGTATTGATGCTGATGCCATACCCGGTACTCGCGTACAAAAATAATTGGAAAACCTTTTGAAGTAAAACTTCTTTACGCACGCTTGACTTGGGGAGTAAGCTGGTGAATGACGAGAGCGTTTCGAAAAGTGTGATCGGGCGAGGCGAACGGAAGTTGAGATGGAGATTTAAGTTAGTGAAGATAGAAAGAGAGAGAGTTACGATTTGTATATTACTGTAGGGGCAAGAGTGAGGTGCGAGCACACATTTTCTTTTTCTCTTTCTGTCATAGCTGGAACTAAAGAAGTTTTACTTCAGTCGTGTGGTCTAAAGCACACTCGTTTGTTTTTTTTACAATGTCGGGAGTCATACAAGCATACGCCCCACCTTACCGTAGTCTATGAACGCTTGTAATACATTAAGTATCACTCGCGCGATGCTTCCTCTGCTGCTAACACAGCCACTCCTTAGGAGCTTATTGGTGACCTCACTCACATGCAGGAACACAACAATCCCCTAGGGAGTTGTTATTAGGCTGTGGTTTCCTGTGAGGTGGGGGTACTTCCCCAGACGGGCTGTTTTGATGCGCCCTACCTCTCTTAAAACATCTATACCACCACAAACAGACATGTCCATGCACACAAAAGTTTGTCTTGCATGGGAATCGATCCCACGAGCGTTGATGTCAAAGTCGCGTCATTCACTACTGTGCCACTAAGCTCATCGAACCTAGTAGTAGTACTAAATACGTACATCAATAATACACAATGCGCTTAGTTAAATTCACCCATCAATATTTGTATTACAACCACAAATCTGAAAAGTTTCCTACTAAACATTTGAAATATAAAAATAAACGTTTGTTTGTATGCTATGCACTGCTATATCGTACATCCCATTGCTATAAAATATACATTAAATGCCGCAGCAATGCGTCAGAATATTTATATAACTAGCTAATACTCGGTTTTATATATAAAGTATGGTTCGTATCCCACTTCTGCTGTCATCGTATTTGACAATAAAATTTTATGCAAGCGGCCTGTAGAACCGTATAGATGAAGTTCCTAGGGCCGCCAGACGTCACTTATTTTCTGATGAACAAAATGTGCAAGATTGAGTAGTATCGGTGTGCTCAGACGGCCATTTTCCAGGTATCAGGTAATCAACGTACATAAAAACACTACTCTCCTCACTTAAATTCTGATAGCTGATTTTTACATATATGTTACACAATATCATTAAAAATCAGTAGTCAATACTCCCAGACACTTCCGGTCGGCAGTATTACCTTACAGACGCTTTAAAGGTCTCAAAACAATTAATTAATATTGTCTTAGGTTAATAAACAAAAAGCGCGATAAAAACTCTGCAGTATGTGAACATACACTGGACCAGCCAAACCATTACATCCGGTTCGATAAACCACAAATCCTCGCCAAGGAGAATCGGTACATGCCGAGAATGTTGCGCGAGGCTATTGAAATAAGAAAACACCCCAATTTCAATAGAGAAGATGGTTGGCAAGTACCACCTGCTTGGGATCCAGTCCTAAAAATAATCAAATCACAAATCCAAAGATCTACTAAAAAATGTTCGGACACTGTGAGCGATTTTTGTGTGAATCGGAACATATATAATTAATCCATCCATGTCGGTAGATGTAATAATTGAATAACTAATGTAAGACAAATACCACCTTAGTCTTTCCTGCGACCACGGACGCTGCAAAGCGTTCGAAACGTCAGGTTTCAACAAAATAAATAAAACACGCGATACTTCCGTTAAAAATAGTTTAATTTCAACACAATTAATTAATCTCAATTATATTCTGATGCTTCATGTTTATATATTAGCCAGATAACTATTTTAAAACGGTTTACTAACAGACAGACCGACCCAAGGGGCCAAACATCCCCTAGACCCAATTGTAATGCCGTAAATTTCAATTTTTTTAAATAAAATATTAACTTGGTTATTCGCAAACTAGAACCACTAGAGTGACATTTACATCACAGTACATACTAACACAACTCAATCTTGCATTTTGATCATCAGAAAATAAGTGACATCTGGCGGCCCTGGGATCTTGGACTAGTATCAATCGTCGAAAATTGCTTCCCCATAATGTTACATTGTCTACATTCATTTGTTCTTCTATGTATGAAATATTCGCATGCTAAAACGTGCGTTTGTTGAAATAAAAGTTATCGTGCGTGCAACATGCCGACGCTGCCATGGCTGCTCCGGTAGTCTCTGCCTCGGCTGCTGCGGTCGTCCGCCATCTGGAACAGAATCCGCATGCCCCCTCCACCACCGTCGCTGCCACGACTGGCCTGGTCGTACCGGAGCAGCCATGGCAGCGTCGGCATGTTGCACGCACTAACAGTAGTGGGTGGGTGCCGGCCGGCGCTAGGCCGCATGAACTAATTGCTGGCGGAAGCACACAAAGCAGGTTAGATCAAATTGCATGTAAATTTGACTTTCGCAAAATAACGCCTGAATCTATTAACTATAAAAGTTATCGTTTTGTCCTTATCCATAATTCTTCGCTGCCTACTTGCTTCACGACAGTGTCAGCTATTATAACCACAAAGTCACCTGGCTTATGTAATCAGAACGGATCGGCCCTGTAACTGTATCGATCCATTTTGAATAAAATATCTTTTTGTTTGTAATACGTCGGAATAATGGCATCGTACGACGTTGAAGAGCACGTTAGAGTATTCAAATAAAAGCGGCTTTTAATTGAATATGCAAACTTGGTTATACTATATATAAAAATACTCTCTGCAGAAGCGCTTATTATAGAATTGATGAATATATAACCGACAAAGATGTCTGGAAATAATTCAGCACAGACTACCTGTCCTTAATAATCTTTAATTTTACCATTTGATATCATTATTGCACCAATATGCTTATGTATTATTTGTTTTTGTAATATCTAATTGACAATTTTAAAAGAGACCTATATTAGCAAGTTTCTTTCGGCATTTCTTCTTAGCTAATGGTCATTTCCGAAATGCTAGTAGATAAAAAAAGGAAAAAAGTAAAAAGAGAATTAAATAAGATTATATTTCAAACACTGTAAGACGTGTCTAAGTGCCCGCCTGGGCCCAATGGCAAATAAAGAATGTTTATCTTTTTTATATAGGTGCAGTGATTGTAACTTTACACTACAGTGTGGGTTAACTATCTATCTTCACGCCAGGTCCCTTGCGGGGTACGTAGGTAAAAACCTAGAACCTCTGCAACTTCGTTGAGACGTACGCTCACTAAGTACATTTTACCGCCTGTAACACGGCGAGTGCTCTGAAGAACTATTTTCCCTTATACCCTCTCCCTTCCGTCATAGAACTACACGTGCAGGCTTGCGATGTATAATTCCACTGTTGAGGAGATTTTTTCTCGTACTAAAAAGTTCGGCAACTCGTATCTCTGTCGAACTATTAAAAAGTGGAACGCCTTGCCTGCACATGTGTCCTCCTTCCTACAACATGGGATCCTTCAAACGAAGCGTGAAGAAGCACCTTGCGGGCCAGTATGGTAGCGTCAACTGACAGGACACTAGTAATTTGTCAGTTGCCGCTGTAATTTGGGCTCCTCTTTTTGCTTACCAACCTTTTTTTATATTGGCACAGCATACCAGCCGCTATACTGTGCCAATATAAAAAAAGGCACACATTGAGCGCCTCACCTATAATGCGCAATTCTTACACGTTACCTCTCCTTCCTAGGGCTCCTAACGTCATCTTCTGATAAAAATGACAAACCCGGCGAAGTGGTCAACAGTGCTGCTTTGACGTCAATGCTCGTAATTTTGATCCCAAAAGAGAATAAACATTTGTGTGCATGAACAAGTCGGTTTATCTTAGTCTGGATATTTTCAAAAGAGCATAAGCATATAGCCCAGCTGGCGAACGCTTTGCGTGCATTACTTTCGCTGCCGATAACACACCAACTCCTTAGGAGCTTACTGGTAACCTTACTCACTCGCAGGAACACAACAACCAGACAAGTAACTTTAACAACAATGCTCATAGGTTCGATTCCCACACAGGATCTGCATTTGTGATTTTATGTGTAATAAGTATGTGTTTGCAAAAAACAATGTATTTGCGTATGTTTATCAGTTATCTAGTACCCATAACACAAGCCTCATTTATTTAGGGGCTAGATAGCGCTGCGTAATTTGTCGGGCAATATTTATTTATTTTAATCCTACAGGAAGTTGTTATTTGTTTGCGGTTTGTAGTGAGGTTGTGTCCTATCTTTGGTTTACAACTATCATATATCGCAAAAAGATGGGAGCAACGGATTAAGGCGACACCTCGATCGTGAAGCTTTAAAATGGCTCCGCCCAATCACCCCGCGCCCCTCAAGTGACAAAACATTTCAATTGTTGGTTTAATGACGTAAAAGTACGTTATTATATGTAACACACGCAACACAGGACTTTATAATGTTTATCTTCCACGCTATGATACGATATTTTATTCCTTGAGGCGCCACTGGATGGCATGTATCCCCCTTAAGAAGAATGAAACACCAGCTACATAATACAACATTGTTTATCGAGAGGCTAAAGCGGTAAAAAGGTAACAATTTCCCATTCCAGTAAACGGTCACCATTTTAGACATATTATTTTGAAAATCTGATTTTATAGATTCCGCTCTATCTTTTCTACTCTGAGTGCTAATGCGTTGATAGACGATTTGTTTATCGGTAAATCATCACAGCTAAAATCTAGTGCTTCTACTACAGCCCGGTGTATATAGACAGAATCCCTTATGCTTAATTGAGATCTATCTAAATCTGCAACTAACATAGGCGTGATAAAGTCTTCCTTCCTCGTAACACATTTGGTCATGTCTTTTTTTCTCTTCTTTTAATTTTCTCTGTTTGGTCCTTTCTTCTTTTTCGGCTAACTTTTTTTTTGTGCGCCTGCTAAACATCCTGAATTATTTATATAAATATTTTGTCTTCTTCTATTGTAATCCGTTCTAAAGCATCAGCGTGTGCTATATCGAATAAACTATCTAAATTATTTTGAAAGTCCTCACGGCGCTTGTAAACATCTTGTATTTTTTTGGAAATTTTTTGCAACTCCCTCCTGGTGAAGATTCACAAGTTATTTTACACAGTTAGGTATATCTCTGGTAGGGATCCTAGCTTTTTCCCTAAATATAATACACTCTCGAATGACTAGGTATGCGCTTTCACTAACAGTCAATTTAACTTCGCGAATTTTATAAAAAAGTACAGGAAGAACATGACGGTTAGACTGCAATTTTGCGCCTATTATTTGATAATTTACGTCTCCAACTAAGAAAATACTTGATTTATTGCTTCTCAATTCCAGTGCCATCTTATAAAAGTTAAAACATTACGTATTAATCACGAGAATAACTGACATTCAAAATTAATAGACGGTTAGGTAATTATGACGAAGTTAACGATGCTCTCACTAAAGTTATTCTTTGGTTTAGTGTTAATAATCTGCTTTTAAATGATAAAAAGACTAAAGTAATTAAGTTCTCAACACCTAATGTAAGACAGGTGGCTACCAATGTACATGTTAATGGAACTAATTTAGCCTCTGTGGAGACAACTGTGTTCTTGGGTATAACAATTGACTCCAGACTACAAAGGGGCCCACAAATTGAAAAATTATCAGGAAAACTAAGTTCTGCAGCCTATGCAGTGAAAACTATTAGACGGCTCACTGATATTGATACGGCTAGAATAGTTTATTTCAGCTACTTTCATAGTATTATGTCATATGGAATTCTTCTTTGGGGTAACTCCGCGGATATTAACACCATCTTTTTATTGCAAAAGAGAGCCATAAGAGCTATCTACAAACTTGGTCCCCGGGAGAGCCTTAGAGAAAAATTCAAAGAAATAAATATTTTAACAGTCGCATCGCAATATATCTATGAAAATCTTTTGTATGTCCATAAAAACATAGACTCATTTTGTAAAAAGAGTGATACTCATAGCATAAATACTAGATATAAGCATAATCTTGTGTTATGTGCAAGCCGTCTCCACAAAACAAGTAATTATTTTATGGGGCAATGTATACGGTTCTATAACAAACTTCCCAGCAATATAAGAGATTTGTCAATAAACAAATTTAAAACTACTATTAAAGCCAAATTGTGTAGCAGGGCATATTATAAAGTATCTGACTATATTAATGATAAAAATGCCTGGGAGTGAGTCGATCTAATTATAATGTAATTAACAAAATATGTAAATTTGTTTGGATACCAAAAGAGGGATGCCTGAGTTTTTTGGCAGTATTTTTATCAGTGCTCACCTAGTCATAAACTGCACGGTAGGGAAAAAAATGTGACGATTCCAAACAAATGTAGTAATTTTTACGGAATAAAAAGATTTTGACTTTGAATTTGAACAAATGAATACCGCGAGTACGTGCGGCACTGCCGCGCAACTTGTATGAACATGTTTCGATGTAATTCGGCACGGATTATCGTAATCCAAATAAGTTAAAAATTAATTTCCGAGTGTTTTAAAAGCAAATGAACAAAACTAAGACATATGCGTTAGAAAATAAAAACTTTGAAAAATAAGGGACACCCTAATATACATATATACAAATAGATTTTATAATCTATTCATATTTAAAAAAAACATGTGACAAATGATTTTCTTGCTGTTTCATAACTTTAACTTCAGTATAATGACATTTATTGTATTTTACTTATGTATACTCTGTGTTTTGTATTGTTGTACGTTTCCTTGTTATTTATTAAACTCTCAAGAAGAAAGAACCAGGACCATCTCTGATGTTGCAAAATAAATCTAATCCGTACAATAGTTCAATACTAACCACAATGTATAGAATAGATGATTTTTTTGTGTTTTCAGTGTTGGTTCATAGTAAATATTATTTATTTTCACGAGTACCATGGGTATAAGTATACTATCTATCTATATCTTCACGCTAAATCCCTCGTGAGCGCCACATGACTCGGTACTTACACACCTCACTCGCTTCTTTAACATGAAACATACCGAGTTTTTTTAAAAACTATCAAAATATACTATTTTACTAGTAATTATTTTAATACAAAAAAAAAAAAAAACCTCCACTGGTTTTCTATCTTCTGATTGGATAAATTTCCAACGTAAACTAACCTTCACCTACGTACAATGTCTAAGTCGGAGTTCGGTGAGCTTATAATGGTTACTATGAGTTTGTCATCCCGTATGACACTTACGTTAAAGTAGCATATAAATCAAGTAGTGATTCTTCTAGTGGAATATGTTTATTTAGTAAGTTTCTCCTAAAAAACAAAACAGCAAAAATATTCTATTTTATGTTTTTATTTTAATACAAAGAAATAAAGAGTCTCCACTGGTTGCTATGTGCTGAGAGCGCGAACCTTATTGGTATAAATTTCCAACGTAACCTGACCTCCACCGACGTACAACTTCTAAGTCGGAGTTCGGTCAGATTATAATGGACATAATAGGAGTTTGACGTCCTATATAGGTACGCGGTCAGCCTGTGGATAATGTATACCAATTAGCAAATGTTACTGTTTATTCCTGCAAAAAATAACTCTTATTTAATTAATGCAGTTTTATATAGTGTTATTAAGTAAGCAAAATTAAAAAAAAGTTTGAAGAGGAATTAAATAGCTTGGGCCAACCATACCTAGGAACTGTTCTAAAAACTAGAAATATGTCTACACAATGTTATTATAATATGTTTAATGAATATAATAATTAAAAAAAATAAATACCTTGTCTTGTTCGCCTCCGCCATTCTACGAACATTTTCTTTGTATTTTTATTCTATATATTTTCTTTTTAGTGTTCCCCATTATTACAACAGTATAATAAATATATATAAACCTATAATATTATTTACTACTTATATCTAATAATAATACACTTACGCTAAATACTATAATATTGAATATTTACAACTATTAATTATAAAAACTTCGGTGTCGCGATGTAAATGGAGCGAGCTCGAGCAGACAGTCGACATAGGTCTCAACTCGAAGCGGGCTGCAGCCGGACTGGCTGGATGTAGTTAGTCAACGCGTTTATAATCCTCATTACCGCACAATAAGGTCGAAAACACGTAGCACCCAAGACGAATGTGATCGCTTAGAAATTGTCAGAAACTTGAAATATTTTTTAAAAATTTCATGTTTCACTTATCAAAATATGCAGCAACCATATTATAAACATAGATATTACTAATAGATTTAAGTAATTTTGAAGCGTATAAACAGAACAACTTCGTTGTAATTTCAAAAATAATGAATTTCAGGAGGTGTTTTCGAAAGTAATTATTATCGAATAAATTTTACACAATCGCGTATTTGAGCAAGCAAATTCAAGATAAAGAAATGAAGTTATTTATATTAAAATCTTAGATCCGTCAGTTTAGTCATTAGCCTATACTATTCGATGAAAGTTGGTCTAATTTTTCGATGTGTCGCCTTAACGCGCTCTCCCCCAAAAGCAATTCAATTCCTATGTCGAAGTACTTGGTAATATTTCGTAATCTCAATCATATTGCTAATAGGAGACTAAATATCAAATTGGTTTAATTAGTTTAATAATTCAATAATAATTCTCTCTTCGTTCAATGGAATTTCAAGAGTATAACGCTATTAATCCGTATATAAGGTTAGAATTTTTAACCAAGTTCAAATACTTCAAGATATGGCGTAACATACCCGCAATATGTTTAAGTGAGAGGGAAGTTCCTCTACCTAACAGAAAGTCGCTGCCAAATGAGAACTTCCTAGAGGATTGCCGTGTTTCTATGAATGAGTGAGGTTGTAAAGTGACTGTTGTATTACGAGTAGCAGCAACTGCTTAGCGTCCTGTTGGCAACGTTTATAGGTTAGGGTAATCGCTTCACACGAGGTGGGTTGTATGCTTGTATATCACCAGACGTTGTATAAGAAAAAAAAATAGTTTTGATCTTGGAAACGGAAATCCGCTTCTGTCTTTATCAGAGACAGGCGGGGTATGCAATGCACTTTTGACTTTACCGCCATTTCCTGTCCTTTCTATATTAAAACCACACGAAAAAAATATATCCATCACGAAGTTTCAGACAGCAAAACAATTTCAGTAGGAAACTTTGATATTAACATCTATCTTACGAGTATGACACGCCATCTTCCAAGTTTCGTGTTTAACACGAGTGCTCGCGAATACTTCAAACTAGTAAATTATACTATCAATCAACTATTCACCACTGCGGGTGAATACCTCTCACAGTTTTGCGAGTGGCACTCAATTCAATCAGCACGCGACATGTTGAAACAACCCTTAGAGAATATGATGTGTCATTTGTATTGTTGTGTACTAGAGGTTCAGTACATATATGTATACAGTTACACGACTTCAAAGAGATGTCATAACCCACAAGTATTCGCTTGGGGTTTGTTTTGTCTCACGGTATGTTTGTAAGCTTCCAATCATCGAGTTATTATGTACTAGAGGGGCTATCCTAAGTACTTGCTCCATTTTGGTAATAATTAAAACTAATGTCCGCTGCAGCGCTGAAATAACTTAAATGTCTATCCCAAAGATTCGAAGATACAGCACTAAATCGCTTCTAAGGGGTATTTTTCTCGCGACCAAAAGGTCAAAAGCGCCGTGATTTTCATGGCGCTTACGTGTTTCGTTCAACGTTGTACAGCAAGGAGTAGTTGCCGATCGGCAACAAAGAATGGAGCAAACACTTAATTCGTGGTGTCGGTTCTAGTACACTAGTACATAATAATTAAGTACTGGCAATACCATTAATTTTTTGGTACCTATAGTATTTGTAAGTATTTACGGCGTCTTCAATATCTGCCTAAATACCTCTTCCCAGCACATTTCAGTCGAGTGTACTCCACACTATGGTTATGTCAGAAAATCCTCTAGGGTGTACGTTATCCTTTGCGAGTACCAGTGCAAATTTTAGATACTTAAGTATTATTGTTTTTCATTGAGTACGGTACTATTTTAATTTTGTTTTATTTTCGCTAAATCAATTTATGTTATATTAAATACTAATGATCAAATACGTCGAAGATAAAATGTTACAATGTCAGGCAGCGCACAAACTTAGCCAATATGTTTCCATTTACTCAACGTTGCAGCTGTGAACCCTTTTGTTATTCGTAAAACTAAAGCTGATCACAGAACATCGACAAAGAAATTTCTTAAACACATTGCAGCTGATTTAATAAAGAACGTCATATACAAACTTGAGTCACATCCAAAACCACAGCTGCCACGGGCCTTAAAAACGTCATAAAAGAAGTGTTGAACTTCAAGACTCTTGCTCTGCGTACTTCAACATTGTATCAAAAAGTTTATCTCTGTCCAAGGTCAAAGGAAAAAACAGTTTTCTTTTGCCAAGTACCGCCAAAAGGTTTGTCATGGCCATTCCATTTTGATAAGCTATAAGTAAATGGAGTAAATTGTTACTATTGTAATTAATTGATCTCTTAAACATGTCATGAAAAAAAAAATGGATATTTACAATATTGTTTTCTTTTAATTTTCCTTTAACGGTGATTCTTTAAAGTTTAAATAATAAAAATGTTGTAAACCTACTGAATATGTGTGTAATTTTACTTTTTAAAATTGGGGTTATATATGCCCTGTCGGGCAGTAGTGTAACATTTTAGACGCGAGTAGTTAAGGGTTAAATCGTGGTACTTACACAGGAGCTTACGGGTTTCAGCAAAGTCCACAGTCAAATTTTTCGCCGCTGTCGCTTCTATACTGTGATGCACGGTGTTATATAACAAGAACCCTAATAACACTTTTCTATCTGTCCGTCCGTAATTCACAGTTGTCTAACTCGTAAACGAAAGATGTTACGGTCCCGAAATTTACAGGCTAGATATAGTGAATTGTCGAGCCGAAATTGAAAAGTTTATAACAGATTATAACTTTAATAATAGGGGTTAGAGTATGAAATTGCCGTTTTCTAGTATTAGATACTTTGAATTGACATTAAACCTTCATGGGGTGAGATTTTTCAGTGACACTTATTTCACGTGATACCTATGAAGTTTTTCTTTTGAAAAATGTGCAATAATTGATTTTCCAAATTTCAATTGTTTTTTTTTCTTCAGCTTAGATGGGAATGATGGATATTTTGACAATCCTAGTAATTTTTGAATACGAGCTCCGACGCGGAATTAACGCGGCAGAAACAGCTCAAAATGCTGCATTTGGAGAAAAGACTGCTATTGATCGCACCATGCATTTTTGGTTTAAATGCTTTCGTAATAGAAACTTCGACTTGAAGAACGAACCACGTGTAAGACCGCCCACACAGGTGAGTAACGCTGAATTGAAGGAGATGGTGGAAGCCGATCCGAGTCAAACTACACAGGAATTAGCGGCATAGTTTAACGTTACCTTACCTATAATACTGACTCACTTGCAACAATTCAATAAGATAAAAATGTGCCTCATGATTCGACTGATCTGCAGAAAGAATCGCGTGTTGAAACTTGTGTTGCCTTGATAAATCGGTACAGAAATAAAATAATATTGGATTGAATTGCAAGATGTGTCGAAAAGTGGATTCTTTACGATAACGGTAAGCGAAAAATGCAATGGCTGACCCAGGTCAAACGCCGCCGCCAGTGTCCTAAAGCAAAACTTACCAATAAAAAGGTAATGGTAACTGTTTGGTGGTCTCTTCATGGCGTTATCCACTATAGCTTTCTCAGGTCTGGTCAAGCAATAACAGCAGATGTTTGCTGTGCCGAACTTCGAACAATGATGGCGAAACTGGCAGTGAAACAGCTCCAGCTCGTGAATCGATCTTCACCATTATTGCTCCATGATAACACAAGACCTCACACTACACGAGAAACTGTTGTAACACTACAGGAGCTGCTGTTAGAAACCATACGTCATCGTCCGTACTCGCCAGACCTTGCTCCAAATGACTACCATTTTTTTCGTGATTTGGACAATTTTCTACTTGGTAAAATATTTTCTTCCCAGGAGGCAGTACAAAATTGTTTTAACAAATTTGTCGAATCTAGATCCCCAGAGTTCTATCGCAAAGGCATAAATAAACTTCCGATTAGATGGCAGCAATGTATAGATAATAAGGGCAAATATATTGATTAAATAAATATGTTACATCTTAGAAAAAAAACGAGTTTTAATTTTTCAGTACAAATCGGCAAATACATGCTTTAACCCCTAATACATGTATGTGCTTAAATTTTGTGATTTTAGTGGAAGTTTCCCCGTCGTGGAAACACATTGACAGGAGCAGATTTTGTTTCTATTTTCGGATGTGATTTATTTTGTTTTCATTTATTAGAATACAGGTGTACGTTTTGTTACAATGAAAAATAAAGATTGTTTTAAAGCCGTTGAAGTTTTAAAGTATATTTGCAATGAAATTTATCAAAATGGTTAGTAATTTCACATTTCTATAAATTATCATATTATTTAAATTACTACTTACAAATTCCAATATTAAATGTAAGTTGTAGCATTTGAATTTGAACCGAACGTCGAGGAAATCTCGTCTATCAGTTCATTCTAGAACTTAACATTTGTGGCCCGTCCGTATTTAGTCCTTTACTAATTCATATCAATATTGCTGTGGCATTACTCTAAAAATGGGGCTTGTTTATTAATCGAGGTGCATCATATGCACTATATATTGAAAGTAAGGTTGATTTTAGTTCTAATTAATAAAATGATTGGTATTATTTAAGTCGCTTGAAAATCGCTGGTTTCTGGTTTCTTTTGTGTTGTGCTCGTAATTGTGAGGACAAGTTAATGTGAAGAAAATGTTTGAAACATGCACAGAAAATGTTGGAAATTTAAATAATATTTTTGTACTAAAATCTGAATAAAAATGCGATGTTTAGTTTCACAGTTCCTTCCTGATTGATATTTCCGCAACAAAATTCAAATTCCGTTTTGATTGTGAAAAAAGAAATAATCGAAAAGGAGAGTTCATCGAGATAGTGACATGAAATAAGCTAAATATTTTTTTGGTAATCCCATTTTCATTGTATTCAATAGTAAATTGCACCTGGCTAAAAGCGTCGACAGCGATTGGAAGCAAATCCAATAAGAATATCAAATAAAACGCGATCCAATATGACTCCAGAACACAGGATAAAGTAAATTTCGATTCGCTCAGTTGGAGATCGCGCACATAATCATTTAGAATATCGTCAAAATAGATAGCAAACCGCATCGAAATAAAGGTTTGGCGTTTTGATATGACCCAATAGATACTGTTGACAAATTCGGTGACGCAGCGGTTAATAACAGGACTTGGACCTCAACGGTTGTGCATTTGATTCCAATACAGGACAAACATTTGTGTGTATGAACATATCTGTTTGTCTGTGTTACATAAAAAAATATATATTTATGCCGTGGATGTAGCGAACGACTTTGGGACAATGAGCACTGTTTACCAACATTGCAATAATTTGAGGTTTCGGAAATATAATACGCAGCCTAAACTATTCAAGATAGAGACATGAAATACACTAATAATTTATTGGTAATCGCAGTTTAATTGTCTTCCATAGTAAATTGCACCTGGCTAAGAGCGTCGACAGCATCGGAAAGGAAATCCAATAAGAATATCAACGAACAATATAACCGAACGCATTAGCATTTAGTTGCTATCCGATAGCTAATTATGCCGCGGATGTATCGGCCGATTTTGAAACATTGTGCACTGTTTACCAACATTGCAATAATTTAAAGTTTCATTTCTGTAATCTCAAATTATTAATTAAATACAGTACGCAGCCTAAACTACTCCAGATAGTGACATGAAATAAACTTTATATTCTTTTGGTAACTGCATTTTCATTATCATCATTAGTAAGTTGAACCAGTGCCTAGGTTTTTACGGTTCCGTACCCAAAGGGTAAAACGGACCCTATTACTGAGACTTTTCACACATGATGTATTTCTGTTGCCGCTATAACAACAAATACTAAAAAATAGAATAAAATAAATATTTAAGGGGGCTCCCATACAACAAACGTGATTTTTTTGCTCGTTTTTGCTTGATATTGATAACGGCAACAGGTAGACGCTTGAAATATTCACAGAATATTTAGTTATATATCCACTCTAAAAATAAGTAATTAAATTAAAATAAAACAAATATTTAAGGGGGGCTTCTTTTTGATTGATTGGGGGGTGATTTTTTTGCTGTTTTTAGGGTTCCGTACCCAAAGGGTAAAACGGAACCCTATTGCTGAGGCTCCGCTGTCCGTCCGTCCGTCCGTCCGTCCGTCCGTCCGTCCGTCCGTCCGTCCGTCTGTCACCAGGCTGTATCTCTTGAACCGTGATAGCTAGACAGTTGAAATTTTCACAGATGATGTATTTCTATTGCCGCTATAACAACAAATACTAAAAAATAGAATAAAATAAATATTTAAGGGGGCTCCCATACAACAAACGTGATTTTTTTGCTGTTTTTATAGATAATGGTACGGAACCCTTCGTGCGCGAGTCCGACTCGCACTTGGCCGATTTTTTATAGATAATGGTACGGAACCCTTCGTGCGCGAGTCCAACTTGCACTTGGCCGGTTTTTTTATTTTGATTTTATTTTGCGGTGTCTCTACTATCTACAGCGGAAATAAACACAATTTGTGATTTTCATCTCTCGCGCGGTCTTCCGCTTTCTGCAGATTACATAGTCAACTCAATTTTTCTATGAAAATCAGCTTATTTTATTCAAAGACAGGCCTTGTTGACTTTTATTCCAGAACACATAGCATAAGGTTAAATTGGCTATAAATTTGACTTACGCTAAATAATCTGTGCTAACGATTACATAATGTATTATTATTATTCAAATTATTTTATGATATACCCAATGAATATGAGAGGTAGGGCGCATCAAAGCAGCCCATCTGGGGAAGTACCTCCACCTCACAAAAAAGCCAAATAACAACTCCCTAGAGGGTTGTTGTGTTCCTGCGTGTGAGTGAGGTTACCAGTAAGCTCCCAAGCCGTTGCTGTGTAAGCAGCAGAGGAGGCATCGCGCGAGTGATACTTTATATCGCAAGCAATACGAGACTACGGTACCCGCTTTACATCAGGTGGGCGGTATGCTTGTATGCCTCCCGACGTAGTATATAAAAAAAAGGATTCCTAATGAAAGAGATATAGAATTACACGAACTCAGTATCTCTAAAGAGTTCACCCTCACGTGTTTTAACTAAAATGATCGCACGACACCGTGTGCTACCAGAGACCTTTTTCCTGAGAAAGTGTGAATTTCTTGTCGAGTTTACCCAGAATACTACAGCACGCACGGGCTTTAACAATGACCAAGCAGTATACGATCAGTACACGAGTAATATTCTCAATAATAAAACTAATCTCCTCAATAATATCTCGATTAACTAAACCGCTGTAACACGCCAGCCATTAAAAGTTTCCGAGAACAAGCTTAGAATGATACATTCGACGCTACTTTGGAAACTGGAAACAATGTTACTCGAAGTGACATGTCTCTTAGAAGTTGTAAGCTGCCTTAGAAGTCTTGAGAGCGTTGTACGCAGTCAGCATCGTTGCATTGTGTTATTGCGATTGTTTGTGTGAGGTTTCGTTACACTTATTGAAGCAGCAGCTAAGTGGATGACTTCAAAGTTTATATTAAGTTAACCCTGTCTATCAATATATATAATTCAAACTTCAGTGAAAAACTTAGAAGTAGAAATAAGTTGTGTATGCCGGTACATCGGCTTGCTAGGACTGGTAGATCTTTTCTTGTAAATTGTATTCGATTTTATAATAAGTTGCCTGAAACAGTTCTGTCCTTTCCTGACAATGTATTCAAAAAGCACATTAAAAATATTCTCTGTAGAAGGGCTTATTATAGAATTGATGAATATATAACTGACAAAGATGTCTGGAAATAATTCAGCACAGACTACCTGTTCTTAATAATCTTTAATTTTACCATTTGATATCATTATTGTACCAATATGCTTATGTTTTTTTTTGTTTTTGTAATATCTACGAGTAATTGACAATTTTAAAAGAGACCTATATTGGCAAGTTTCTTTCGGCATTTCTTCTTAGCCAATAGTCATTCCCGAAATGCTAGTAGATAAAAAAAAAAGGAAAAAAGTAAAAAGAGAATTAAATAAGATACAATAAGATTATATTTCAAAAACTGTAAGACGTGTCTAAGTGCCCGCGAGGGCCCAATGGCAAATAAATATTTTTTATCTTTATCTTATCTTTATCTTATCTTTTATCAGGTTTCTTGTAATTGTAGCGCCTATTCCTATTTTCGATTCAGGTCGAAGAATAAGGACAGTAATGATGATGATGATTTGATGTAGTGACAAAAATTGAAAAGGGTATGCTGAGATGGTTTGGTTATTTAGAAAGAATGAATGATGAAAGAGTTACGAAAGAAGTGTATCAAGCAAGAGTGAATGGTGATGTTGGGAGGGGCCGCCCTAGACGCACACATATAGATCAAATTGGTGATGTGATGAAAAAGGGCCAAATGAAAAGTACCCAAAACCGAAGAGCATGCATGAAGAGGTTGATGAGTGTGGAAGAAGCGAGAGCGGTATGTTTGGATCGGTGTACCTGGCGTTCTATAGTCTCTGCCTACCCCAATGGGAGACAGGCGTGATGATATGTATGTATGTAATACAGGCTTTAATTATCATAACAGATTGAGTTCGGTGATTACAGTAGCCTGTTATCGCTTGCAAACAGGAAGCATTGCTGGTGTGTTGCCACCCGTGCTTTTAACACAGGAACTTTTAAGGAGCTTCTTGGTAACCTCACTCACCCGCATAACACAACTACCCTCCAAGTAGTTAGTTGTTACTTGGTAGCGGGTTTTTTAAGGTAGAGCTATACCAGTTAGGTTACTTAAATGCGCTCTACCTCTCTTAAATACGCCTAGATAAACAGATATGTTCATGCATATACATTTTTGCCTAGTGGGAATCAATCCCACGAGCTTTAGTGATAACGTAGATATTTCTAACCACTCGGCCACCGGACAAGCCAAATTATTTAGATACGCGTATGCTTGATTGCCACATGACCTCACTCACACACAGGCACACAGCAACCAACCAGGGTTATTTGACTGTGATTTTCCGTAACGTGGTGGTACTTCCCCATACGGGTTGCTTTGATGTGCCTTAGCTCTATAAATAAAAGTTTGAAGAGTTGGTGCCTAAGTAGTGTTATTAATCACTGCGCCACCGAGCTCGCCATAGATGTATCTTGTAACATGTGGGTATTAGAAGATATCTCTCTAAATTTCCCATGGAAATAGTGCGTAAATCCATAAATTCGTAGCCAGACAGATTAAAGGCCAGTATCAAAGCCAATGGTAGTCATTTCGAAGGGAATCATTTTTTTTTTAATTTTATGCTGAGACTTCCATAAATATGTACATGTCGCATCCGGTCATGAGTATGGATGTTTGTAAAACGAAACGAAAGCACGCGGACGGTGGCGCGCTTTGGCAGAATCAATGAAGAGAGAAATGGAGTGTTAGTGCAAACGGCGGGCAAGTGACGACGTCTTGGGACTGTCCTCTCGTTTCGTATTTTCCTGAACATTGATTACAAGTGTTGATATAAAATTATAGTGCGATACGAATTGCATTGGATATCTCATTGCACAACTACCCACCATACGCCCGCATAATATCGGATAGACCGAAAAATCATACGAACACGACACACATATATATTTTATTAAGATTATAATACTTCATAAAAAAATAAATGCATATTCATTTGTAACAGAACTTATGGCTGGAGTTCCTAAATAACGTCAACAATACAAAGTAACTGAAATAAATATTTTTTATCGATGTTAACTCGTATATCATTAAAATCGTTAAGTAGTGTTTTGCTGCCTATAAACCAGTTTGTCCAAAGGTTTTATGGCAGGGCATAATGTAAAATACCTACTTGTGTACCCTATTATAAAACCTTCACGTATATGAAAGTGAAATGCCACTTATGTATCATTATGTGTAGGTCGATAAAGAATAATAAAATAATCAGGAATCTCAGATACTATGAAGCACATATACATATACTTGGTCAGATAGGCAGGTTCTATTGTTGTACAGACAATGGGATAGGACTTAATATATATATATATACTTCTTTTTCTTTTTAGCGTTATTCCGTTTCCTAAGCCATTAAAATTGGCGAGGTCTGCTACCTAAGCCTAAGGATTTGGCAAAGATACTTGTTTTGAGATGTAGAGCAGTAATAGTCTGGTGGATAAAGAACTGGCCCAATGACCAACTGGTCTCCAGTTCGAATCCTGGCGTAGGCATGTGACACTATATTCGTGTTTTCTGATTTATGTATATATTTGTAATTATCACTTGCTCGATGGTATAGAAAATCATCCTGAGCGGTTTGCTCACGTCCAAATTTTCCAATATTTCAAAGACGTGTAACCTAACCTAAGGAAGATCTGGCTTTTCCTCTGGGTTGAAGTCTTACGGCAGTTGTATTATATAAAAATCAATAAATCCCTAACTTCGTCAAATTCTTAGGCATATATAGAAAGAAATAAAACGTTTATTTGGACATAACACAAACACTATACACATATAAACAATACACAATAGATACAACAAAAGTGCTATGTGGCAGCCCACATAGGTCCCTTCTCAGCATACTGCCGTGTCAACATATGACCCGGCGCTGATTTTCAGATAAGACCTGGTTTGTGACACCACGGACAGACAAACAAGCACAAACAGATCAAAATTAACTACAACAAACATTTCTTTCTTTTTTAAGTTTGGCTAAATAAAACTTGTATATAGCGGTACCCTTTTGAGATAGAGTGCCGTCGGACCTACACAATCCGGAGAGAAAATCAGATCATTCTTAGACACGGTCACATGTCTTTCGAAATATAATTTCTTGGACGTACGGGTTTCCTCGCGATGTGCTCTTTCACCGCCGGTCAAGGCATAATTACAAATATGTACATAAATTCGAAAACACGAATTTATTGGTACGTGCCCTAGATTCAAACCGGGGGCCAGTTGATTCATAGGCTTTTTGTTGTTGATCTTTATCCACTGGGCTATCACTACTCTAGAAGAGCTTTCAGAATATCATCTTTTTAATGATATGAACTCCAGCCAGATAAAAACAGTACTATCAAAGAGATTTTACTGCAACTTTTTACTTTTTACTTATAAAATACGAAAAGTATGTTTCCCAACCTACATATATATATATATATATATATATATCTGTAGGTTGGGAAACATATATATATATATATATATATATATATATATATATATATATATATATTATATACATAATACGCATATATATTTTTGATAGAGACAACGTGGATGACATGTTGTCTATGGCTGAAGAGTTAAGGACAGTGTCAGCAAAGGCTGGCCTCAAAATAAACACCGGAAAAACAAAGATTATGACCAATATGGCAGAAATATTAAACTATCAGTTACCTACCAGTAGAAACAGTGGCCGAGTATACATAGCTTGGCCATAAAATAACTTTGGGCTGTGAAAGCCAGACGGCAAAAGTAGAACGCAGAATTGCACAGGCCTGGGCAGCGTTTGGAGCAAATAATGAGACACTACGTGACAAACTGCCGCTGAAACTAAAAGTCAAAGTCTTCGAACAGTATCGATGCCCGTGTTCACCTATGGTACGGAAACCATGACACTCGCCAAGAAATCTGCAGAGAAATTCCGAGTAGGTACCGAGGTAGGCACCGAGGTACATGGAACGAGCGATGCTCGGCATAATATTACGCGACCGAAAATGCAATGACTGGATTCAAATCAGAACAAAAGTGAGTGGCGTGATGGCAACCATACCAAGAAAAAAGTGAGCATGAGTGGGGCACATAGCTAGAATGTACCTCAACCGCTGGACCAGGAGAACCGAGAGTAGACACTTGAGGACAAGGCCGACCGCCGAATCGATGGGTGGGTGACATTAGACGACACAGAGGTCATGACTGAATGAGGCGATCGTCAGGGGTGCGGAATGAGGGAATATGCTTATATCCAAAACTGGATCTCATAAGGCCATCATGATGATGATAAAACTATATTATGAAATAAATGCAATTTTAATGTATTCGATGGCGTGCTGCACCCTATTCACCACGCTCAGATCATGAAGATAGGCGCATAAACTATGCGACACGCGGTAGAGGCACATGTATCATGGCACTCGCTCATTCGACTGAATGTCAGAAATGTTTAACAAATTCGGTTCATTAAAATAGCTTCATATGACATAACTAATTTTACTATTTAACGGACTTCATAAAGGCGAAGGCGTTCAATTAGACGCGTATGTTTATGTACGAACTGATATTGATATCAATCTCTTTTGAAATTAGAAAGGTTTAGCCCCTGATTGGTTCCATATTAAATTGGTGTAATTAATGTTTAGGGTAATACTTTGTTATTTATAAAAATCTGTTTTTATTTGCACAATTTCATCTTATCGGAAAGAACTACAAAACTTCTAACAATATTAAAATTCTACTTTTGTTAGAAAAGCTCTTAGACTTCGGTCACTAGTTTATAAATATGAAACAGTGGTGATTTTATTAAAGTCGGTTTTCATGACTTCAAGCTTTGTAATTAATACTTGTGTCGTGATAAAATCGTAATGTCGTGTACTGTATAAATCGATACGTTCGTTTAATTTTATGGCCAGTTATTAATATGTCGTGATATTACATTATTGTGTAAGCGAGTGTAATGGCTTTTACCAGTAATACATTTATAAATCAAACAGTATCATTAGTGTTACAGTTCTGTTTTTAACGATACGTTATAACGATATGTACTAATAGATGTGTCTAAAAGATATTTGCCCGCGGCTTATGCCGAAGAGACTTATTCCTCAAGCATTATTGAATTATCAGTTGTTACACCGTTACAGTACATTTTAAGGGTCTGTGCCTAAATGATAGACCGACCCTATCTCATCCTATAGGGATACGGGTCTCCCTTCAACGGAAGGGGTTAAGAGCATAGTCCGCTAAGCTGCTGAACTGCGAATTGCCGGCTACGAGTGTTTTCAAGCCACCTGAAGGCCACTGAGTTAGCTTAACGCTTGTCATCTATCGACAACAGCTGGGACCGATGGCTTAACGTACCCTCCAAAGCTGAAGGAGAACAAGGTAGAGAAACCTATCCATAGTCGGTCCATATTGCTTAAGCTGCGTGTTCGGTTAGAATTACACGCGCAACGACGCCAACAAGCTCTGATTCCTATGACTAATTGATTGATGGACAGCAGAGTGCTGCTGTCTGTCATACTGCTGTCATACGTAACTCGTAAACGAAATTAATTATAGACATAAATATGAATTGATTTTGTGTCGTGTTGGCCAAAATCAAAATATGTACTAAAAATTGAATTAATCACAACGTATAAATACTATCCATAGTCTCTGCCCTTATGGGAGACAGGCGTGATGATATGTATGTGTAAATAGATTAATTTTATGGGAGGCTGGGAGGAGTACATAAAATGGAATAAAGTAAATGTTTAGAGACCGTCGAATAATTTATAAATGTATCTTTTATTTAATTTCTTAACGTTCTTTTCCAGGCTCTTTTAATCCATCTCAAAAACTAAACTAGTTAGAAATTTGCAATTTATATACTGAATACTGAAAACAAAATGTAGTTTTTTTTTTTTGCTAAATTAAATAGTTTAACAAAAAAACTACATTTTGTTTCCAGGGTCGCTGATCACGATCCCGTCGTCAGATTTCCCAAATTCCTCTTCCCCCTTCTCTAATTAAAGCCAATGCTGTTCATCCAGCATTTTTAGCAGTCTTAACATTACCCTGTTTTTAAAAACAACCCATCTGAATTGGATGAAACGGTGGACTCGGGGTTTTTGGGGTCGCTGATTACGATCCACTACTTCAGAATTCAAAAATACCTCCCCCCCCTGCCCCCACTCTTGGGATTTTTGGGGTCACTGATTATGATCCCGACTTCAGAATTCAAAAATACAACTATAAATTATACAATACATACAACTACAAAAATACAAAATATAAATTATACAATACATACAAACGCATTAGACGTACATAACTGTTACAACTTATATTACTCGTAAAATAAATAGAAATCTATACATCTATACAGATAAATAAAATTGGAGTGTCTGTTTGTAATATTAAAATAACCGCTTTTTACTAAATGCATATGGATATATACACGGTGCATATACCCAAATGAATATTTTAACAATTTTTGTCTGTCTGTCTGTCTGTCCGTCTGTCTGTTTGTTCCGGCTAATCTCTGAAACGGCTGGACCGATTTTGGCGGGACTTTCACTGGCAGATAGCTGATGTAATAAGGAGTAACTTAGGCTACCTTTATTTTAGATTTTTTTTTTATTTTATTAATATAAATAAATAATAAAAAAAAAACTATTCCGCGCGGACGAAGTCGCGGACACAGCTAGTATATAAATAATGATGACGGTCTTACTGCCTTGTCGAGCTTTCAAGAAGATACTTATGTACCTTCGCTTACTACAACTTGTTCGCAAAAACAATATGGTGCAGACATTCGCCCCGATCCATGTAAGTACGTTATCGATTCCGCTGAAAAATAGATAACCCGCCACGTCACGCCGTTTACAGCAAACACGTGACGTAGGGCCGAAGACGTGCAGATATTGCATGCACGTCGTCATTACTATCCGAGACAAAGCAGAACCTCCGAGTTCTTTTGTCCATACGCATATGCATGACTCCATAGCTACGACGTGCACCATTTCTTCTTAACATTACCCCGTTTCCTAATTCATTAGGATTGGCGGGCTCCGCCACCTAAGCCTAAGGATTTTACGAATATACTGATTTTTACATGGAGCCATTGCCCAAAGGGAAATCCAAATCTTTGGTAGATAGGGTCACACTTCTTTCGAAATATAATTTCTTATACATGCCGGTTTCCTCGCGATGTTTTCCTTTACCGCTGAGCAAATGATAATTATAAATATGTACATAAATCCGAAGATACAAATTTAGTGGTACATGTCTGGATACTATCCGGGGACCAGTTAGTCGATAAACCGTTTCTTCATCCACTGGGCTATCACTGATCCTATAACGTCCATCACTCCTGAGGGTCGGCAACGAATGAGTAACACCCCTGGTGTTGCAAATGTCCATAGGCTACGGTAGCTGTTAACCATCATGCAGGCCGTATGCTTAGTTACCACCTTAGTGGTATACAAAAAAGAAAAACATGTTAGAAACTATTAAAGGAAATACCGTGTATTTATTTTGATGGTTTAATTTGAAGTGACAACTAGACATTAGGAAAAACTTTACATTTCCTTTTTTTATTTTCATTACAACTAAACAGGTTTTACAACATCATCCCCTTAATGTAAATAAACTAAACATTGTAATATTTAAAAGCAATAAAAGAAATCTACATATTACAATAAATGATACAAAAACAAACCGATATAAAATTAATAAATAGCTAAATATCTATCTATTTATTAAACCCATATCTACGATGCACCTAAGGTGTGCTATTCGCCTTAAAGGCTTCGTTAGCACATCGGCTGACATTTTATCCGAAGGTAGATACTTAATACTTATTGTGCCATCCGTTACCTTTTCTCGGATAAAATGATATTTTGTATCTATGTGTTTCGTCCTGTTGTGGTGGACAGGATTGAGCGCAATCTTGTGCGCACTTTGGCTATCATTGTACAGCGTGATTGTATCAGTATTTCTAGTTATGTCAAATACTAACCTACGCAGAAAAACAGCTTCCTTAGCAGCACTCGTCAATGACATATACTCAGCTTCTGTCGAGGATAAAGCTACCGTGGGTTGTTTCTTGCACTCCCAACTAATGGGTCCGCCTGCAAGCACAAAGTAATATCCTGTGTATGACCGCCTGTCATTGATACAATTCGCCCAATCTGCATCTGTATATCCACACAAATATTGTCCAGTTTTTCTGTAAGTAACACAGTAATCTATTGTTCCTTTTAGATACTGTAGAACTCTTTTCACAGATAACCAATGATTCTTGTTGAAACAATGATTAAATTGACTTAGATAGCTCGTTGCGTAAGCTATGTCAGGCCTGGTGTTCACCGCCAGGTACATAAGACATCCTATCGCATTTTGGTAAGGATATGTATCTTGCGATGACTCTTTACATTTTTCGAGTTTATTGTTTTCCAAAGGTGTAGACATCTCCTTACATTCTTGCATATCGAATCGCTCTAATACCTTTTGAATGTAAGTCTTCTGACTAACAAAAATTTTTTCGCCTTCACGTTTTATATTTAAACCTAAATAAAACGACAATGGACCCAAATCTTTTAAAGAAAAAAATTTCATTAAGTCATTTTTGACAGTATGACACGTATTTTCCTCTTTATAAAATATTATCAAGTCGTCCACGTACACAGCTAGAATTACGATTTCATTACCAAACTTTTTCGTATAAATACATGGTTCAGAAGAGGTTCGAGTAAACCCTATAGAAGATAACGCTCTATCTAATTTTATATTCCATGCGCGCGCTGCCTGTTTTAAGCCATAAATAGATTTTCTGAGCAGACACACTTTACTTTCCGCCCCTTGCTCGAGAAAACCTTCCGGCTGCTGCATGTAGACTTCCTCTTCCAGGTCTCCATTAAGAAATGCAGTATCGATGTCCAAATGCTGCATCTTTAAGTCCATTTCCGTCGCCAACGCAATCAGCGTGCGCAGAGATGAATTCCGAACCACCGGTGAAAAAGTTTCAGTATAGTCAATGCCGTATTTTTGATTGAAACCTTTGGCAACTAGCCTTGCTTTGTACTTGACTATTGCTCCTTCAGCGTCTCTTTTAATTATGAATATCCATTTGCATGGTATAACCCTTTTAAATGATTTATCCACTAAACTCCAGGTCTTATTCTTCATAAGAGAATTATATTCAGCCTTCATTGCTGAAAGCCATCGAGAACTGTCTCCTGATTCCATAGCTTCTTTAAAGCTTTGAGGTTCATCAGCATCATATAAATGACTAACAAGATTGGCATCAAAGCGTTTAGCAAGCCTGTTTCTAAGTGGGTATCGTTCTTCGTGGATCTCTACTGATTGACCACTGGCATTTTCATTATCAGAACGATTGTTGCACGTCTCCAAATTTGAATTATCCAGACGATGTAGAATCATATCCAAGTTCGAAGTACTTATATCAGCTACATGCTGATCGACTCTCGGCTCTGATTCTACACTTGTGGGTTTTGACATCTCACCTGATAATGTTTCCTTTTGCAAATGACAAGTTTCTCCATTGTGTGTATCTAACAGAGATACATCGAACGAGGTCGAAGGAAGAGATTCCTTATTTTGAAACTTTAAATCAGAAAAATTTCCTTCGAAGAAAACTACGTCTCTTGCTTTTATCAGCCTTCTTGGGCAACGTGGTTCTCTAAAATAATAGCTTCGTGGATCTTCTGAGTAACCAACAAAGATATACTGCTTCGCCTTAAAATCCAGTTTTCTTCTGAGTTCATCTGGAATCTTAACCATTGCGCGACAACCAAAAACCTTCAAATGTGACAAGTCTGGTTTCTCACCATACCACGCTTCTATTGGCGTTTTTCCATTAAGGCTTCTATGCGGGCATCTATTCTTGACGTATACCGCAGCCTCGACAGCATCTTGCCAATAAGTTTTAGGAAGTGAACTATCAGATAGCATGCAACGCGCCTTTTCTATGACAGATCTGTTGGTTCTCTCAGATACACCATTTTGTTGAGGACTGTATGGTACAGTTGTTTGGTGTATGATGCCTTCTTTTTCTAAAAAGTCTGAAAACTCTTTATTGACATATTCAGTCCCATTATCTGACCGTAAAGTTTTGATCTTTAGGCCTGTCTTCCTCTCTATCATGGCTTTGAAAACACGGAACTTGATTTTAACCTCATTTTTTGAAGAAATAAAATAAATAAAAACCATACGCGTAAAATCATCTATAAACGTTAACGTATACTTATTTCCCTGGAAAGAGTCTACTGACATGGGACCGCTGACGTCTGAATGGATTAGGTCCAACTTAGACATTGCCTTGCGGTATCGTAGTGCCTTGAAAGGTTTTCTTGTTTGTTTACCTTCTATACATGCTATGCAGGGCTCTGTATCGACATCTTTGTAATCGATGCCAAGACTACTTCTGTTAAGGGTGTGTAATCCTATACGACATAGGTGACCAAGACGTTTGTGCCATAAACGGTAACTTGATACATCACACTGTACATTGTATGCCGATAATTGTTTGGGTAGACTTACGGTACAATCGAGAGAGTACAGTCCACCACAACAGGACCCGTGCAACACAACATCACCTGTATAAGAAAAAGTAAGTGAGTCAAAAAATGTACAACCTTTCTTGTCAAAAAGAACACTAAAACCATTCTTTACAGCTTTCCTAACAGATATCAAATTTGTATTTAAACCAGGAACTAATACAACATTTGAAATACTCTTTACTTCTTTACAACGTTTTGTTTTGAAATTATTTACAATGGGAACATTGCCTATACCCGCACTGAGTAAAGTTTCCCCATTCGCAATCGTTACCTCAGTGGTAGGGAAATCTCTTATATTTTCGATCCAATCTGACCTACCAGACATATGTACACTAGCTCCAGAATCTACATACCATTTGTCCTTGCTAATATCACTTGCTGTATTACCGTTCAATGCACAAAGTAAATTTGTAGACTTGTTTCTTTGCTCATCCAACTTTTCTTGTGATTGTTTAATCAAGGGACAGTCTGGCCTTTTATGGCCAGGCTTCTTACACTTGTAGCAAACAATCTCCTTTTTCTTTTTTGTTTTACTGGATTGAACTCGTAAAGCAGCGTTTGGTATAGATTCCCTTTCAGTTTCAGTCGATCTTGAAAATTCTGTTAATAATTTACTCTTAACAAGTTCACTTGAAATCTGTATCGTTGAATTCTCTAGTGCCATTATCAATGGATCAAATCGAATCGTCAACCCTCCTAATAGAATTGCTGCTAAAGACGCATCCTCTATAACTTTAACAATGTCAGCTAAGTCCTGTGCTGTTGACATGACAGCATTTATATACATCTCCATAGAATCAAAATCTGTTAAATTGTACCTGTACAGCTTTCTCTCCAACGCTATTCTACGTCCCATAGATTTATCTTCGTAAGCCCCCGCTAAAGCATCCCATGCTTCCTTGGCACTTGTACAGTTCCTGACGTGCGTAATAGCCGGACCATTTAAAGTGAGACATATCTTTGCCAAAGTTAATTCGTCGGCTCTTTTCTTAATTACAACGGAAGTTTTGTCATCAATAGGGTATCCAATTATGCTACTCCATAAGTTTTCATGCATCAAATACATTTTCATTTTAAACTTCCACACAGCGAAGTCGTCTCTATTAGTTAACGACATACCTGCTAAAGAATTAAATCCTGATGTCTTGTGCTCACCTGAAGACATCTTGAGACTTTAGTATACAGATTCAATTTTTGTAATTTTCACTATTGAATGGTGAATTTTTACAAAAATACATTGACTTCAAACTAATACCGAAAACAATTAGCTCTTTTATGTAGCTTTTTCGTGCTGATAACGAATGTTAGAAACTATTAAAGGAAATACCGTGTATTTATTTTGATGGTTTAATTTGAAGTGACAACTAGACATTAGGAAAAACTTTACATTTCCTTTTTTTATTTTCATTACTACTAAACAGGTTTTACAACAAAAACTCCATCAAAGATTAGATACGTCCTGCAGGTCATCGTATACTCCTCAGGTGTAATGTTAGCGTTTCGACAACCAATTATTTATTTGATTAAATTTCCTGTTACAAAATTTTGACGAGATTGTGGCGCTGTGGTTAGTAATGCTACTTTGGCACCAATGCCCGTGGGTTCGATTCCCACGCAGGTTAAAGGCTTATGTAAATTAATAAATAAATTTTGTCGGACAAATTACACAGCGCCATCTAGCCCTAAAGTAAGCGAAGCTTGTGTTATGGGTAGTAGACAACTGATAAACTTACGTAAATACATTTTTTTTTTGTAAATTCATAGTTATTATACATAGAAAACACCCAGACCAAGACAAACAGTCATGTTCATGCACACAAATGTTTGTACTGTGTGGGAATCGAACCCACGAGCGTTGTTGTCAAAGTAGCGTAACAACGCGTTTCACCACTGCCCCACCGAGCTCGTCAAACATGCATGTGTGCATGAACATATCTGTTTGTCTCTGGTCTGGATGTTTATAAAAGAGGTAGGACGCAACAAAGCACTGCGTCTGTAGAAGTATCTCCCTCACAGAAAACCGTAGCGGAATAACAACAGCCTGGAGAATTGTGCGCTACGAGTAAGTGAGGTCACCGTTAAGCTCCTAAGGAGTTGCTGTGTTGGCAGCAGAGGTGGCATTGCGCGAATAATACCTAAAGTTTTGCTAGCATTCGTAGACTACAGTAACTGCTTTACATCAGGCCCTTAGATTAGTATGCCTCCCGACGCTGTATAAAAATAAATTATAACATTTTCGTCATGAGTACCAGTAACAACAACTTCTGGATCGTTTCCTAATCTATTAGGATAGGCGGGGTCCGCTACCCAAGCCTAAGAATTTGGCGAATGTATACAACTCAGAGGGAAAATCAGACCTTTCTTAGGTACGATCATAAGTCTTTCGAAACATAATTTCCCGGACGTCCCGGTTTCCTTACGATGTTTCCCTTCACCGCGAAGCAAATGATAATTCCAAATATGTAAATAAATCCGACAACACGGATTTAGTGGTACATGTCAGGATTTGAACCGGGAACAGTTGATCAATAGGCCGGTTCGTCATTCACGGGGCTGCTGCACTGCACCAGAGCTTAAATACGTACATTGACACTTATAGTTTTATTCATTATAGGTTATTTCATTTATTATAGGTTATTATTATTATTTTAGATTTATTAAATTTTAGATGTTATTTAGTTTCAGTTTCATTATTTATTTTCTAATTTTAGTTAAGTTAATCTGTTAGTATTTTGTAAATACATAATATAAAATTAAGTTAGTTTCAAAAAAAAGTTTTATTCATGATTAAGCAGGGCAGTGGCGTACAGTTTTGAGAACCTGTGATATGTTTTTAACTTATTTACTATTTTAATTTCATTGTTCTATTACATCAATCATCATTACAAATATATTATATTTTCTAATAAATCTTTTTATAATGGGTAGCAAACAAGCAAACGATCCGCCTGAAGTGGTTGTCGTAGTCTATAGATGCGTGCGTGTAAAGAGTACGCAGCAATTCCTCTGCAACTCTCATTTATTATCATTTTTTAGTAAGACAAAGGTACTTCTTCTGTTAGACTGCGCAATAGATATCGCTACGTCGTACCTCTCTTTCATCAGGGCCTCACTTTTCACCGATTATAATATCATTTTTTGAGAGAATCCCAATCCCACCTGCAGTTGGTGTTAACTCAAGAAATGGGAGGCAGAAATTTACAACGAAAAACAATCATTCCTATTACAGATATCCCGTGGAATTGGATTTCTAAAAAGAAATTGAAATATTTTTTTCGCTCCCCGCGTATATTAGGGTTTTTCAAGTTTTATACAGGAAGTGTGACAGTTCTGAGCTTTATCCTAAGTCAAAATATATGTAAAATGTTACTAAACTCCGTTCAATAGTTTTATCATGCCTAGCGAATTTCACCGTTTTGACTTCGGCATCGATTGTCCCGCTGCATTACTATTTTAAAAATATACTACATTTAGACTCACATCTGCTACAATTTTATTACATATATAGTAACCTTTTATTAGGAACTGTTTGATCAACTTTTTCACAATATCTACGTCAAATATGAAAGCCTCAGAAACATTAAAAGTTACGGCTAAAATAAAACTTGTCGCAATCACGATAATTTATTGTACAACCTTTATGAAAATGTAATGAAACAGGTAAACGCAATAGAAATATAAATTACTTACGTTTTGCGTTCCAAGCTGCCTTCGCTTCCTTTTTCAATAAATTCAATAATTCTACACTCATTTTATTTATAATATTTTATATAAATTAACATATCACAAACTGAAATCAACTTAAACAAACTTCACTTGATTTTTGTAACGCAAAACAAGGAAACAAAAATATTTAAAGGAATTATTTAATGTTTCGTATTGTTGGCAAATTGAATTTAGAACTATAAACATGTCACACTTAATCGTTCATCGTATTTGATGTCGTAGCTTTGTTTCAGCCGACGCGACGTGCGGCTACGCCTGCCTACGACGTAGCACTGGCGTAGCGGACGCGTAGCTCCGACTACATTCTACACTGAAATCAAAAGAATTTGTTATAGAAAGTCGTTTTAAAACACACCAGCTGTTTAAAGATCGATTTAGTGCTCATAGTTGAAAAGTCGTTGCCATGGGACCAACTCTGAAATCACGCAAATTCAGCTGTGCCATACAAAACTGATATACTACAAGTATAAAGTACAAAGCGCATGAAACGGCGACTTTATTTTGTGTTTTTTTTTTCATATTACTTCAAGTGGCATTCAAACAGATCGCCTTTATAATGTGACGCAGTTACCATACCCTATGAATGCTTATGAAATTAGTTGTGCGTTGCTACCCTCGTTGCTAACGCAGTAACTCTCTTGTGGAGCTACCTCGTTGTTAATGGTGATTTAACTTACTCGTAAGAACACATCAATCCTCTAGAAATTCTCCGTTATACTTAATGTGCAGGTAAGGATGATTTTAGTGATTATAGGAGACATTATACGTCACCATTTCACATATTATGCTCTATTAAAAATTATATATACATAAATAGTATCACAACAATAAATCTCACGCCAGGTCCCAATCCAGGTGCGGGGTAGACAGAGAGAACTGAACGCCATAAGTCACGGTTATTATACATCGCGCTCGATTCTTTAACATTCATAGCTTTTTTCATGCACACTCGCCAGTTGCTGAAGTTCCTGACATTAGCTTCTGATAAAACATGAACAATTTGGTCATTGTAGTAAGTTTTGGTCTTCTTCCCATATTCTACCACTTATTCGCATTGTTTATATATTCCGTCATTTCTTCATTCTGAATGCTTACTACATGTAACAACGGAGCATGCCTTTTCTTATCTTAACACCGACACTGTCTATCAGACTCTCTTTCTTAAATCATCATAACGAACACAATCAGCAAGTGTTACGTCAAACTCTTATCTCGATCGTATTTGTTCAACTTTCAAATTTTCCTGCCATACCCAGATTTCAGTTCATAATGTAAGCGTTGGAAATTTTCCCAACTCTCCGTTCACGCTATTCCCTGCACTCACTCGTATCTCTACATCGACGGGGTTATATCCCTGCTATAAAGGCTGTCTAGTCATACATTATTATTCACTTGTTTCACATTACTAATATTCGTTCTGGTTTCTTTGCTTCAAATACGATTATCATTTTTTTTCGCGTTCAATTGTAATTGTCTCATACAGTTCGGAGTTTACTTTTAAACCGGCTTCAATTATTTTCCGCGAATTTGCGTAATCTATTATTAAATTGCATACAAAATGCACCTTGAGGTTCTCGACATTCAAAGGAACGGAAAAAGTACTGAAAATGTACTTTTTCCGTTTCTTTGAATGTCGAAATTATTTGTTATTGGGCTTTTTATGGACGAGATCTTTTCGATTTAAGACCGCATTGCAAGTTTACATTCTCGATATAACCGATTATAGATTTTAGCGTTAGTTCTTCATACTTTAATTGTTTATATCACAATTATTCTACTACTAGCTGTGCCCGCGACTTCGTACGCGTGGAATTTAACAAAAAAGTTATTGTTCAGTTCGCAGAGTTTACTATAACTTATTAATTCTGTATTTCGCGTATAGAAATACCTATGCTAATTTTAATGAAATTCTTCTATTTTGTGAATCGCACAAGGGGAAGATATTTCCCCCTAATTTTAATAGTTTTTCATATTTTACGCAGGAACCCTAAATATTTACGGAATAAAAAGTACCCTATATTGTGCTCTGAACAGTCATCTACCTACCAGTGAAAGTACCGTCAAAATCGGTCCAGCCATTTCAGAGATTAGCCGGAACAAACAGACAGACAGACAAAAATTGTAAAAATATTCATTTTGGTATATGTACCGTGTATATATCCATATGCATTTAGTAAAAAGCGGTTATTTTGATATTACAAACAGACACTCCAATTTTATTTATCTGTATAGATAGATTATAGATAGATATATTAGTATGAAACTATGCAATTGAGTGTAATGCAGATTGTTGCTAGGATATATGTTAATGAGATAGTATTGGCCGGGAGCGGGGCAGAAGATTGTTGTGTTCTGCCTATCATTACCCCTTTTCTTAGTCCATTACGATTGGCGAGGTCTGCTTCCTAATCCTAAGGATTTGGCAAAGATACTGATTTTGAAGTGGAGCGCCAGCTAAAACCAGACCCCTGTTTAGTCAGGTCACACTTACGTCGAAATATAATTGTCAGTTTTTTTTCTTTAGTAAGAAAGTAATAATTAATTCGTGTTTTAAGATGTATAAATTGGGGCACATAAATCCCAAAACACAAATTTAATGACACATGTCCACATCAGAATTCGAACTAGGGACGTGTCGTTTAATAGACTGGTTAATTATCCACTAGGCTATCATTACTCGTGCAGTTAAAGAGTTAGGAGAAGTAGGGTGTTGTTGTTCTCATAATAAGTGAATTTTGTAATTCTTCTTTGATAATAAATGGATAAATAAATAAATAAAGGGTGCATGGTAACAGCTCGTCTGGTGAAGTACCTCCACCTTACAGAAAACTGTAGTGAGATAACAAACTACCCGGTGGTTTGTTGTGTTCCTGCGTATAAGTGAAGTCACCAGTAAGCTCCTAAGTCAATGTTAGCAGCAGAGGTGGCATCGTGTAAGTGATACTTAACGTATCATAAGTGCTCCCAAGCTACAATAACCACTTTACATCAGGTGGACTGCATGACTCCCAACGTTGCACAAAATAAATAGAAGGTTGTTAGGTAATACAACTTGTTAATTAGTATAGTTATGGCGGTTGTATAATAAGGTATTATGGAACTAGTGTATTGATAAAGGTTTGAATGGACCATAGAAACTCTAGAACTTGGGCTTATTTGATTTCCTAATGAGCCTTTTGCCGACGAAGCAAGTTTTTTTTAAGGAACATAATTTTATTTTATGTTCTTGACGTCTCGTACAGTGAAGGTGCGGGGTGTGTACTTTTGGCTTTACCATCGATTCTTTTTTAATCATTTTTCATCGTTATTTCGCATATTTCTTATCGCCCAAACGCTAAAGCGACTGAATGAGAAAACAAAAAGGTATAAGCTTGTTATTGAACATATTATTCATTCATGTAAAACAATTATACAAGTAACAATGTTTTATGAACTATCTATCTACAGACCAAGTCCCTTGCAAGGTAGGTAGAGAGAACCGAATTCCACATGAGTCTGTTCTTACACATCTCGCTTACTTCTTTAATATTTCGTGTACGCTCGCCGGTTCTAGGGCTCCTGATAAATGGACAAAGTGACAGCTGATAATTTGAAAATATCTAAATAATTATTAATTATAAAATCTTTAGCAATTATTTGGAATAAATACTATTGGAAACATACTTATTTCCTTAGGGTTTCGGAACTTTATTTCGTTTAGGAAAAAAGTGCTTTCTTATAAAAATCAGATAAACTTTATTTCCCTCCATTCAAGAGGACTTGATTTACGACAGTTATATTAATTCGTGTAACATTTACGTTTTGATTCCAACTAAATCTCGAAGTAAACCCTCTTTTCATTGCTTCTCGTATTTCAGAGAGCCTTTTGTAAGAAAGGTCGGGATTATTTTGAAATAAATTAGATGTAACCCAAGTAAATTGTCGATAGTAAATATCGAAGGATTTTAGAATAAATGTTTTGGACATTTCGATTCCTAATATTTACATATAATGTCTTTGTCGTAGTTTTTTTTTCACCTTTGATAGTGAACTTTTATGTATTTAGTGTCAGAAGAGTCAGAAACATTTGTATATTCACCACCGAATTCACCTGGAGGAGAAGGTCAAACTGGCGTCCAAGACCAACTAGGTGTGCTTACAAAGCAAAGCAAAACTTCAGTCCGGGTCAAAGAAAGTGTAAGTCTCAAGTCAGACCCCACATGGAGTACTGTACCACCTTTGGGCGGGAGCACCTAGATAAATAAATATAAGTATATAAATATTGTCGGACAAATTACACAGCGCCATCTAGCCCCAAAGTAAGCGAAGCTTGTGTTATGGGTTCTAGACAACTGATAAACATACGTAAATACATTTTTTTTTTGTAAATACATACTTATTATACATAGAAAATACCCAGACCAAGACAAACAGATATGTTCATGCACACAAATGTTTGTACTGTGTGGGAATCGAACCTACGAGCGTTGGTGTGAAAGTAGCGTAACAGCGTGTTCCACTACTGCGCCACCGAGCTCGTCAAGATACCAGCTAGGACCCTGTGATTCAGTTCAGAGACGAGCTGTGAGAATTGTTACACACGGTATTGAGCCATTAAGTTTATGGAGAGATATCCTCCGTTTGTGTGTTCTATCGATCGTATAGCTGATTATGCTCTGAAGAATTGCTTAATATGATAAACCCGCACACACTGGGACCGCAATGCCTCCGTACTTTGCGATTCCGAGAAGTATTTTACTAAGAATTCTCATGTTGTTGAATAAACTCTTAGCCAAAGGATTCCCAAGGGACTACAGTATGGAGCTCTTCAAGAAAAAGTGATTAATACATTTAAGTACATACATAGTGGGCGTGAAGAGGATCGGCAACGCATGAGTAACACCCCTGGTGTTGCAAATGCCCACAGGTTACCGTAACTGCTTACCGTCGAGTAGGCCATACGCTTGTTTGCCATATTAGTGGTATAAAAAAGTAGTGACCGTAAACACCGCTGAATGATTTTTTTTTTCCAGTTATTTTGATTTTAAAACCAAACTACTTACTCGATTTCGATGACATTTGGATGGGAAGGATTCGATAATAAATAAATCAATTCGGTTTACAAATGACGGAATTCTGAGGTAATAAACATAAAAGAAATACAAACGAATTGATAACCTCCTCCTTTTCGTTGAAGGTGGTTAAAAAGAAATAAAAATACATATGAGTACATAAATTAAATATAGAACCTATAAAAAAACAAACATGAGATACAATCTAAGGACCAAAATAATATAGTCCATAGTCCATAAATGCTCAGGAATAATGTTTTTTTTTTGACTCAGAGTTTAGAGAACCAATAGAGCGAGCTAATTTTAGCTCTAGAGGAAGTGCATTCCAAAGACTTACCGATTTTACGGAAAAAGATTATCTGTGTGGATTTGTTTTCTGATTTGGAATATCGAGAACAAGGGTGTCACAGAATCGCAATCGATTGTGCACGTCACGAAGATGGATTGTCTCGTTTAGGCAAAAAGGTGAAGATGGATTAAATAAAGCATTGAAAAGCTGCGAAAACCTTCCGGCGATCTCTGATGTTGTTAATAGTGTTGTGACATAAATAACTTTAAATTTTTACTTCTGTGGATTAGGCCTTTAGATTTATACACTATTACTGACACCTGCTGTGAGTCCGTCTGTCTGTCATTATGTGAGAGGGAGGGCCCATCAAAGCGGCCCGTCTGGGGTAACTCTACGTCACAGGAAACCGCAGCCAAATAACAACTACCTGGAGGATAGTTGCGTTCCTGCAAATGAGTGAGGTTACCAGTAATCTACCAAGGAGTTGCTGTGTTAGCAGCAGAGGTGGCATTACGCGAGCGATACTTAACGTATTGCAAGCGTTCATAGGCTACGGTAACCACTCTATATCAAGTACTTATATGCTTACTTACTTTTATGCTTGTATGCCTCCCAAAGTTATATAGAAAATTTCATGTAAATATATTTTACCCATTTAGAACTCGTAAATAAAATGAGTTGAGAGGTTGAAAATTTGGATAAAATGTGTAGAATGAAAAACCGATTTAAAAATAAAATTATATTTTTGTGGGGTGTACCATACATGAAACGAAGCCAAAAAATTTCAGTGTTACATTATTTATGGCAAAAAATTTTTACTTCTAAATTTAAAAAAGTCGCCAATTTTGTACAAAGTTAACGAAAATATACAAGTCATAAATTTAACGTTGCCAAAAAACTATGTGCCATAGTACTGCGGTAAAGTCGTAAAGCCCCGTGGTCTTTGTTAAGTGTGGCTGTGGTTTCTCTTAATACGTCACTAAGGGCAAACTTTGCGCATCAAGCTAAAGTTGGTAAATACGCCCTTGCGGTATAAACGCGTGCCGAGTACAGAACGAACTAGAGTGTTGAAATGGGGCGATCATCTAGGTACATGGCAGAGTATCAGCCAAGTTCGGAAAATAAAGTTGTCACACAGGCTAGTACCTATGTATATTTTGCGCTACTTTAAACCTCCCTATTACTTAAAAGCTATTATATACATATTTGCAATTTTGTATGTTTATTATGGTTCCCTTGCATATCTAGAATTAAAAATTACATTAATACCCCTGAAATTCTTTAGGTCGGAATTTTAATCACTTATCACAAATCTATACCACTTTTAAGTGACATACTCGACATGAAGGTAAATCATTTATCTTGAATAAAGGAAAAAACTCTAAAACTTAAATTCATTGTAAATAAAATTACACCAAAAATCATGAAGATCGTGTACTTGTTGAAGTGATTTTTCCTTTAAGTCTTAAATAAGAACATGTCTTTTAATTTAGTTTCTCAAAAATAAATGAAACATAAAATTTACATAGTAAGTAAATTATTACAGCTGTTACGTGATAAAACCTAAAAACATTGGGATTCATAATGCTGCTTGTATTTCTATCAAAGAAAAAAAATTAGCACTTTTATTGTCAACTAGCTACAGCACGCGAGTTCGTCCACGTGTATTCCGTGGGAACCTCTTTTACTGCTTTTTTATTTTTTTCTCTGCCTTTAAACGTACCATAATGTGAAATAGCGTATAACTTACCGCAAGAATTGGGCTATCAAATGCAAAAAGAATTTTTCAAATCCGATAGGTAGTTCTGAAGATTAGCGCATTTACACAAACAATCAAACTCTTTCGCTATATACTCGTACATTAGTATAGATAGCGCACTAAGTACGAGTAGTAAACAATTATATTGTAATTTCTAAATACATAAGTCGTATTATATTATAGTGGTAATAAAATACAGTTTCTCAGATTTCAATACTTTGACTAGCCAATATCTGTATTTATTTTAGTGTTGTTTAAAAATACATTGTTTAACTTCTTCGTTATAATTTTTAATAGAAATGTATCATTGACTTATTATTTGATCAATATTTAAAAATATTTATTAAAATAACCGCTTAATTTTTTCTCATATCTAATTAGTAAAGTTATACTTAAAATACCTTGCAATTAATAACATTTTATTTCATTTCTTGTAAGATGCTGGTACCCCGGCATAGGTTTCGAAAAAGTTGTAATACACGTCGCCAGGTTTCCATGTCTAGGGGGTAAAACATTGCTTCTGCCTAGCATTACCTTGTTTCCTAATCCATTAGGATTAGCAGGATCCGCTACCTAAACCTTTCTTAGGTTTAGGTAGCGGATCTTTGGCGAAGGTACTGATTTTGACATGGAGCGACTGCTGTTAGACTTCCACGAGCTACAGAGAAAACCAGATCTTTTTTTATTACACAATCAATCGTTTCATCTCAAAGCTTGATACACAATAACAGCCTAGTCGTACGTTTTTACACGTTTTAACTTAAAGCTAGTTACCTACTAAAGTAATAAAGTTGTACACTGTATCATGTATAACCTTATTACCTTACATACAATAAAAATAAAACGGTGAAAAAGGGGCCAAGTTCGGCCGACATATTCTTCGGGTAGTCGATGTCACATATAAAATAATGGGATCTGACGGATGCCAAGTATCGTAGCAGTTCATAGCTCTAAGAATGTACAATGTTCTTCATTTTCTTTAAACTGAATTATTCCAATCTTTTAACTTGGCAAGTTTTAATGGTCAATAAATTATCTTAGTAAAATAAACTACATTCAATTTACTACTACACCTAGCTAACATGATTTTACTAATTACTTATTAGGAATTTATAATCGGAGTCATTTTTTTCAATTTGCCTGCAATTCATTTTTTTTTTAAATAACATATTTTTATAATTTCTTCCACCTTCAAGTGAGTAATTATTTGGCTGCAGTTTTCTGTGAGGTGGAAGCACTTCCCCAGGCGGGCTTCTTTCATGCGCCCAACCTCTTTTAAAAACACCCAGACCAAGACAAACAAACAAGTGACACACAAATATTTGCCAAACCCCCGAGTATTGGTGTCTAAAGTAGCGTTACTAAACACTGTGCCATCGAACTCCTCAAAAGAAAGAAAATGAGCTAAAGTAGCACTAAACAATATGCCCCCGAGCTTCTCAAAAGAAACAAAGGAGATGTAAGGATAAAACAAAAGTTAAAACTGAATACAGGAATATTAAAAACGGCATATCACATATTTTTGTGAATTGTGGGGTAGGTATCCTATTGATTTTACCACTGCTTTTTTGATTAGTGGAAAAAGAAAAACAAATGTCTTCTCCCAAACTTTACAATGTAGTCAGGATATTACTCTGTAACATTTTATATATATACACACTTTAGTAAGGGTGTTATGTAGCAATTATGTTGAGATAGACAATCACAGAAACTAATTAAATATTAACGAGATACTTCGATTCCCGAGGTTCGGGATGGTTCGGTCCCCAGAAAGAACTTAATGGGTATTTTGTATATATATATAAATATTGTACATATAGATAATCTCAATATTTGTAAGAGAAACTGGGATATTGAATTTAATAACATAATGTATACTTTAGGTCATATTTTTCTTAGTGTTACCCTGTTTTCTAATCCATTAGGATTTGACGGGTTCCGTTACCTAAGCTGAAGAATTTAGCGAAGATACTGATTTTTACAAGTAACGACCACCGTCAGACCTTCACAACCTAGATGGAAAACCAGACCTTTCTTAGGAAAGGTTACGCACTTGCTTTCGAAATATAATGTCTAGGGCTTGCGGGTTGTCTCACGATGTTTTCCTTCACTATAAAGTCTACCTAACCTAACCACATATGTCTATTGTCCTAAAGTATACTTTACAATGGCATAAAATAATTCTACAAAAAAGATATTTCGCTTTCACTTTGATAATACTCGTCTTACCAATTTGGCGGCACAAAGGTATTACGCAGAAAAGTATTAAACTTTATGCTATTATTCAAAAACGAGCTATGGCCTGCTGGCTATGGCAGGGAGAGTGTGAAATACGCAGTCATACATAGTGCTTTAGACTTTTGAAGATCTCGGTGGTGCGGTAAGTAATGCCACTTTGACGTCAACGCTCGTGGATTCGATTCTCAATCAGCACAAACATTTGTAAGCATGAATATGTTTGTTTGTTTTGGTTTACGTGTATTTAAAAGAGCTCGTGTGCATCAAGCAGTCCGTATAGGCAAGTACCTCCACATCTCTCTTAAAAATATGTAGACCAAAACAAATATCGCAACTATGAATGTTGGTGTCAAGTAGCACTATTAACCACTGTGCCAACAAGATCGTCATTATACAATACTACTCGTACATAAGACGGATTTTGGGAAATGTAATAAGTTAAAAGTTAAATAAGAGGGCTTTTTTATACAACGTCGGGAGACATACGAGCATAGAACCCACCTGATATAAAGGGGTTACCATAATCTATGCACGCTTGCAATACATTAAGTATAACTCGCGCGATGCCACCTTTGCTGCTAACACAGGAACTCTTTCGGAGCTTACTGATGACCTCAGTCACACGCAGGAACACAACAACCCAACATGAAAAATAATTGTATGATATGTATTTAAACTTTTATTTCAAAATAATATTTTGAAATGTCCTAAATCTTTCTGGTCATATGTAAAGTCAAAAAAATGGGTAGTACTTTTCCTGCAGCCATGAGTTATGGCGAGGCGACTTCAAGTGAAGGTGACGTAATATGTTTAGTGATCATTTTAGTTCTAATTTTTTGCATAAATCACAGCTTCAATCTTCCCCTGTCCTGGAATATAACTTACCTATTAATACTCCATCAGACATTGAACAGATTGGAATCTGAAGTATTCAACTTATTAAAATCTGTTGACCTGAATAAGGGCGCGGGGCCCGATGGTTTACCTCCAATATTCATAGCAAACTGTGCAAAAAGTCTTGTGCCTCCACTTACTTTATTATTTACTTGTTCACTTAAGGAAGGTAAATTGCCCAAAACTTTGAAAAGTACTTTTGTTACACCAGTGTTTAAGAAAGGTGATAAGGGCATGGTTGAAAACTACAGACCCATCTCGAAACTTTGTATATTTGCCAAAATATTAGAAAAAAATGTGCACAAATAAGTTCAGTCGGCATTAAAGGCAAATTTTTCAGAACCATCACAAATCGACATCATATACACAGATTATAGTAAATGCTTTGATAGAATTTGTCATACTCGTAATATCCTCTTGCGTAAATTACATATTGTGGGAATACATTCAGATGGGTTTCATCATATATAACCAATAGGTGTCAAATAGTTGTACTTAATGGTTACACATCATCAACAATTCAAATACAATCTGGAGTCCCACAGGGTTCAATTTTGGGGCCCCTTCTCTTTAATATATTTGTCAATGACTTTTCCTTTTGTTTTCATTATTCCAAAATTATTTAATATGCGGATGATATAAAAGTATTGTGCCCTATTCATTCATATCAGGATTCAATTAACCTTCAAAGAGATCTTGACAGGTTCCAAACTTATTGTTACATAAACCAATTGGATCTTAATGTCTCCAAGTGTCATGTATGTACATTTACCAGGAAACCTGTTCCTTTAATTATACATTAAAAGAAGAATATATTATATTATAAGAAGTATCACTAGGGTTAATTCCATAAGAGACTTAGGTGTAACCTTTGACTCGAAGTTATCATTTGAGTCGCATATTGATGGTATCAGTCAGAAAGCCTCTAGAGCGTTAGCTTTTATAATGTGTAGTCATCATTGCGAATACGTTCTACAAGCCTTACGCCACAAATTTTGCGCAGCGCTCGCATTTCGACCGCGTTTATTCCACTTTCATGCTCTTTCTGCCATACCCAGCTCTCGCTTCCATAAGTTAGCGTTGGGACCAGCACTGCATTGTGTATATCGAGTTGTGCCTTCTGGACTTCAGGTTTTTACTGCCAAGAAGTTTTCCCAACGCTCCATTCACACTATTCACAGCACTCACTCGTCTTTCCACATCTGCGGTGTACTTTCCATCCCTGCTGAAAGCGCATCCAAGATATACAATCTCATCCACTTGTTCCAACACTTCATAATCAACAGTAATCCTTACATTAGTTCTGGATTCTTCTCTTTCAAATACCATTATCTTTGTTTCCTTCGCATTCAGTAGTAAGCCTTTCTTCATACATTCGTCGTCATCGAATTGATATCAAGTGTAATTTACATTCAAAATCTAGAGGCTAAATTAATTTTAATATTGTCTAAAATTATGACATAAACCCAAAGTCAAAAAAATGTTTTACTACGTACGAGTAAGTGCAAATCGTACGGTCGGTCTCGTAATTCGGCGACTGCGTGTGGTCCGAGGTATGAGCGGAGCGTTATTTGGTGATCCATCATGTCGTCTATTACAGTGTGAATTATTATTATTATCTTCCGAAACCCCGCAAGGGACCTGGCGTGAAGATATACGTACATACATACATCTTTCGAAACATCTGAATATACTTGAGTCTCCATTTCTAAAGCATATGCAGGTTCAAGCCTGTTGCCACTGAAGTATTTTTACCGACGATTTATGTGCAGCGTGGCCGCACAAGGCAGGCCGCTAAGGTACTTCACATGCAGTATTGTAAAACCAGTTCCATAAATTCAACAAAGGATCATTAGAACCAGTACTTTCTTATATAATATAGGGAATCATACAAACATTAAGACCACCTGATGTAAAGCAGTTACCGTAGCCTGCGAACGCCTACAATACATAAAGTATCACTCGCGCGATGTCACCTCTGCCGCTAATACGGCAACTCCTTAGGAGCTTACTGGTGGTCCCACTCAAACCCAGAATACTACAACCTTCCAGGAAGTTGTTATTTAACTGCGGTTTTCGATGAGTTAGAGGTACTTCCCCTACGACTACACCGTAGCCTATGAACTTTCGCGATCCCGCCTTTGCCGCTAGCACAATAACTCCTTAGTAGCTTGCTGGTGACCTCACTCACAACCAGGAATACCACAACCCTCAGGAAGTTGCTACTTGGCTGCGATTTTCTGGGAGATGGAGGTGCTTCCCCAGACGGGCAGCTTTGAAGCGCCCTACTTATCTTAAAACCTTTAATAAAATTAGAGCCATTAAGATTTCCACTACATTTACAACGAAGAGTATAAATAGGGAGCTACGTAGAATTGTTCCATCGTACATTTCAGCGTAGAATTGAACACATTGGAACTGAACAATTTGGCCGTTCATTTTTCCCACATACATGTATGTTTTGGAATGAACTTTCCTCTACGACTTTTCCTAAGTCATGTAAACCTTCAAAGTGCGGGTTAATTAGTTTACGAGATGGTTTATTATATCATAGTAGAAGCACCCATAGACGACTGTAGTCATCATAAGTGGGGCTGATGCTTATTAGTCTATTGATCATTATGCATATAAATCCTTCTGTACATATGTCACTGAATACCTCCTAGATCCCTGAATGGTTTACAACGACAAGATCTGCGGTGCAGTGGTTGGCAATGCTACTTCAACACCAAAGCTCGTGGTTTCAATTCCCACACAGGATAAACATTTAAATGCATGAACATGTCTGTTTAACTTGGTCAGGATGTTTTTTTATGTGAGTATTTACAAGTAAAATGTATTTACGTATGTTTATCAGTTGTCTAGTACCTATAATACAAGCTTCGCTTACGCTTAGGGTTAGAGGACGCTATGTAAACCAAATAATAAAAAAATAACAACTCCATAGAGGGTTGTTGTGCTCCTGCGTGTGAGTGAGGTCTCTAGTAAGCTCCCAAGGAGTTGCTGTGCAGCAGAGGAGGCATCGCATTTTAATATAAGCGTTAATAGGCTACGGTACCCGCTTTACATCAGGTGGACAGTATGCTAGTGTGCCTCCCGACGTAGTATAAAAAAAATAAAAAATTGCTCCGGTAGGTGGCGCTGCAATCGGGTTCTAGGCTTTTTTTATTTGTTTTCGAGGAGGACAACGTCCTATAGGATCCGCTAGTAGCATATTAAAAAGTCAATCCATATATTTACAAAGTTGCCTATATATGTTTTATGTTTACTAAATTTACAGATTCTTCCCATTTCAAGTCATTAATAATTTTGTGGCAAAATTTTATGGCCGAAGAAATCGAATTGGTTTTCTTAAACCCAGTTATAAATTCATGACCATCTTGCGTTTATCTATAAAAGGGTCGGATAAAGATGTTTACGACAGACGTCTTCAAGTACAAATTGCAAAGTTGATAGTTTTTTTATGCCAGCCGTCGCGGACAGCTGCGCGGGAAATCAATTACGTTGAGAAGATTTGCTTGGGCTATTGTACAAAATACACGTTACTTGTGTAATTGTTGTGCAATGCTCGCATCTCGATGGCCTTTATTCTGTTTTCAAGCTCTCTCGGCCATACCCAGATTTTACTTCCATAAGTTAGCATTGGGATTAGCACCGCGTTGTGTACATCAAGCTGTGCCTCCTTAGACTTAGGCTTAGACTTCAGCCGCCTAGAAGTTTACCAAACGCTACATTCACGCTGCACTCATTCATCTCTCCGCATGCACAGCGGTGTATCTTCCGTCCACAAAAGCACATCCAAGATTATGTATCCCATCCACTTGCTCCAACACTACTTCATCAACCGTAATCCTTGTGTTTGTTCTGGTTGTCTCTCTTTCAAATACCATTATCTTGGTTATCTTTCATTGTTGTAACTAGTGTTTGTAGTTCGGATGGTGAATCTGCAATCAATACTGCGTCATCTGCATTAAGCAGATAGTTGACTACTGAGTCACCCCTTCGTATTCATACTTCTCATTCCCTGAAGACAACTATCCAGATACAGGTGAATAGCCGAGTCAACAGCACGCATCCCTTTCTGATACCAATGTTGGCCTCAACCTTGATACCAATGTTGGATACAATCCTCATAAGTGGATTGCACAGCACGGAGCAGGTCACCGTCAACCCCATATCTGAGCAAAATGTTCCAGAGATTCTTTTCCACGACCCTATCAAATGTTTTCTCAAGATCCACGAAACTGCACAAAATACTGCTGCCTTCTAGTCCAGCTGGTACAGCCAGATGCTTTTGCACGATATTACGGAGTGAAAAACTTTATCAGTACATCCTATGCTGTTTTGAAATCCACCCTGTGCTTCCTAAAGCACTCCATCGGATTTCAACACCATTTTCCTTTCAATATTTTTAGCACAGTTCATACATGATCCTTTGCCTTTATACAAGGGCACGATGACTGTACATCTCCAATCGGTCGGGACCCTCCTGGTTCTCCAGCATAATTTGCTCAAAAACCAGAAAGCGCCCCTAAGGTGCTAGTTTGATCATATAATACAATACAAATATTCGTTATAGTACCAAATTTAAAATTGGCAGCGCGCATGTAAAATCTCCGTGGTGTTGCGAGCGTCAATAGGCTACGGTGACCGCTTAAGATCTAATGCAGGTCGCATCCTTGTTTTCCAATCTAGTAGTATAAAAACATTCTTCCGCTTGAACTGAAAATGACTTGGAATAGAATTGAAAGGAGTGAAATGGAGTTTTAAGACGAAAGAGAAGGTTTGGACGTAATTCCCGACCCGAAATAAAAATTGTGATAAATGTCTAGGTGCTGGTATGATCATTTTGGTTCACCCTGCACCACAGGGCCATCACGCCACCGGACAGATATTAGCTGTCGCTTCCCTTCACTTGATCTCTGCCACACACAAAGCATATAGGCATTTCTCATACATTATATCTATCAACTCATTCATCTTATCTCGTACTCCACCTCTCACATTCCATGTGCCTATACGACACTAAGTTCTCCTTGTCCCGCCGGGTCGAGTATTGCATGATGGGTGGAGGCTCCGACCGCCACAAATTGCCACAAATTTATTCATACATTTGTAATTATCACCGGGCAGTGAAGGAAATCATCGTGAGGAAACGCGCACGTCCCAGAAATTACATTTTGAAAGACATGTGACCTAATCGAAGAAAGATCTGTTTATCTGATGTTTATGATCTGTGGATCTCAATTTTAAATTTCGATTTATAAATCTTTTCGTCAAATTTTAAGAAAACTGTTCAATTATCAAAAAATAGTTTTTAAGCTATCTTAATAAAGGTAGGGCGCATCAAAGTAACCCGACTGGGGAATAACTTCTCCTCACAGAAAACCATAGCTAAATAATAGGAATAATATAAAATAAAATTAAAAAAGTACTTTTTGAATTTAAGTAGTCAAAACAATTTAATTTCACTTAAGAACTTGAAAACAAACTAATTATACTACATGATTATTGTTATTACCTGCAATAAAGTAAATCTTAATTAAATTATAATTCATATTTACCGTATGTAAAGGGCTGCACTATGCCCAAAAACATGTATTTGTCAATGATGTCAGGTAGGCGAAAATGTCAAACGACTGTCCTTGATGCACGTCTTTATTGCACTGAAGTCGCAACGTATAATAAAATGCAACAGTATTGAAATATTACGCGTCAGCATAAATATTACAACTAATAATGTACGATACTCGTACATATTGGCAACTCACAGAAAAGCATCTCCCTGAAGATAAAATGTAAACAAAGTCAACAAAACATTAATTAATGCAAAATAAGTAAAGTACAAAACATATTCTCACACAATAAATGTACAATATTATTAATCGACTATCTCACTATTGAGATTAAATGTAATTTTACGGTCGGCCATAGAAGTAGCGGTGTCAACACTTGTCACGGAGCTACGTAGTGCAGAGGGTATTCGGCGCGCGGAGGGTAGCGATGACGTCGATGTGTAGGTTTCTCCACGTTCCATATTAATGAAAGTAGTTTCCTTAATGTCTACTGGTTCAGGTTTCAACCCGCTATCTCTAAGTCTCCTTTTTAAATGGCATCTTCTCACTTGGATAATAATAAGTGTCAGGACAGCTATGGTTGTCAATGCCAATATCACATATGTGATGGTGTGATGACCATTGTCATATCCGTGAAATTCTTCCAGTTTCTGGGTTTTAAGAATGTCAATTTTCTGTTGAATGCTTACAAATTCTTGACTCTGATCTTCCAACTTGTCTATATTTGGTAACGATGTGTTCATTATGTCATTCAATGCGGATAATTTGGGAGTAGTTATGTGCAGGTTTTGTTGTATATAAATATGATTTGTATATTCATGTTGAGTATGGATGATAAACGAATTTCCCTTTAATGTGCAGCCTTGGTTGAGAGTGAGGAGTCCGGTGTTGCTCAGCTGTTTTGTTATCACTTCAGACTCGCAGAGCACGCGAACTGCACACTCAGCATAACAGTACTACAGCCAGGTGTCCGGCGCATGTAACTTGATCCATCTGTCGGTGCACGGCTTTGTTTCAGTCCGACAGAATGGTTTGTTATTGTTGCTTATCTGCAGTCTCAAGTTGCAAATGGACTCGCCAATTGCTAATGAATATATAGGATGATTCAACGGACACAGTAATTGTTGTTTAGTTAAGTGAATGCAAGATTGAACATCATTTTCTGTCATTGGGATTGCAGCATCCTTTTTCATGTCGATGGCGAGATAGTCTGACTCCGGTGAGGTGTAGACTGTATTAAGCCCAACCTTTTGGGGGATACCAATTATGTTGGCCAATTCAAATTGATCTCTGCTCACCAATGGTATCTTAGTTTCCATTATGAGGAACCTTTTTGTCACCTTCGCTCTTATATGCAATAATCCATATAATATTTGTATACTGTCGGATGGAAGAATTACATCATCCTGTAGATGTCCTGATATAAAGTTGAGTTGCATTTGTAATTGTTCCGGAGACAATAAATGCACATTTAATCTGCCATGATAAATATCAGTTACTGTGTCAATCAGGGATTCTTGTATCCTGCGAAAGTTGGAAATGACAACATCTGCGGTGACCAAAGATGTAACGATGTAGAAAGATTGCAATGCATTTCTTGTCATATTTGTAATGCGACTCATTTCTGCAGACATCGCATTTATATTATAATTGATAGCAGCAAACTGTTTATTCATAACCTTTTCGTTTCTTTTTAGAATATTATTTTCTGCTTCTAACACTGAAGTTTGATTTTGCAATAAAGTAAATAAGTGATCTTCTCGTTGTTTCACTGTTTCTATGTCATGTTCGTATCTGTCAGCAAATTTGTCATCTAGTACCCCAAACAGAGCGCTAGCGACGTTTCCGATAGCATTAATTAAGCCTCTTCTACGGCGGTGACTGTTTCCCATTCGTTTGTTGTATAACAACACGTCATTATAGTGACGTATTTCGTTTAATTCGTGCTCGAATTGCATAACGATGGGTGTACAGACAGTGTCATGGTTGCATAGTTGGGAGACCAGCTGAACGTACGTTTCAATGCTATTCATGTTTTCCCAGTAAGATGTCATGTTGTAGTAAATGAGTAATTTCCACTGATCTTGAATAATCTTAACGTCGTCAGACACTTTGTCAAAATAGAGTGTATTATTGTTCTGCAAGGTGTGCAAATTTATCATCGCTTCTTGCTGCATAGTAGGAGTGAGCATTGTCATTAGAGCCAAAAGTGTGCACACGAGAAAGTTGCGTTTGAGTTTGCGAGGTCTTCGACTTGTTCTTTGTCGGTTGTGGGTGTCAACGTTTTTATCCGGAGATTCATCAATAATGTGTGGCTTTGTTTCAGGAAATTTGCAGGTGTCATCGGATTTGTCAACCAGCGGCAGGCGCGCCAGTTTCAGGGTAGGGCGTTTCATTTCTCCCATTTTAGTTTTCAGTGTCACAGCCCGGACGTATCCATCAAGGCCAGGATGAGTTTCTATGACCTTTCCCAGTGCCCATTTCGCAGGCGGTAAGTTTTCGTCCTTTATGAGCACGATGTCATCTTTCTTCAAGTTCTCTGTAGGGTGATGCCATTTACTTCTTTTCTGCAGTTGTTGTAAATAGTCATTTGACCATCTCTTCCAGAAATCTTGTTGCATTTTCTCTACCAACTGCCATCTAGTGTGAGTATGCATCGGATTATTTTCTGTTACAGGTGGAGAGAGCAGAGAGCTTCCGATCAAAAAGTGACCAGGTGTCAAAAAATCATTTTCAGGATCTTCTGTCAAGGCGTACAGCGGCCTGGAGTTGAGGCATGCCTCCACTTGGGTAAGTAGCGTGATAAACTCTTCAAAGGTAAGCCTTTGCTCACCAATCACACGTTTCAGATGAAATTTAGATCTTGCAACGGCAGCTTCCCATAAACCGCCTCCAGAAGGAAACGCCGGTACATTAAAATGCCAGGTAATTCCGAGTTCATTCACTATATGCAACAGCTCTTTGTTAATAATTGATTGTAATTCTGCATATTCTTTTTTCAGGATACGAGCTGCTCCCACAAAGTTGGTGCCATTGTCGCTGTAGATATGCTTGGGAGTTCCTCTTCGTGCACACATCCTCTTCAGTGCAGCCAGAAACGTGGAAGAACTCAAGTCTGACACAAGTTCCAGGTGCACCGCTTTTGTTGCGAAGCACACGAAGATAGCAATGTACCCCTTTGTGGTTTTTATTCCTCGACCTTTGTTTGCTTTCAGCTCCACGTGGCCAGTAAAGTCTATCCCTGTGTGCGTGAAAGGCCTTGATGGTGTTACTCGCGGTTTCGGTAGGTTTGCCATAATTTGACTTGGATTGTGTTTCTTGAATCGAAAACATGTAATGCAATGACGAAGAAGGCTTTTAATTGTTTTATTTCCGCCGAGTATCCAATATCTTTGACGCAACAGTGCCAAAGTAAGGCTAGGTCCACCATGGAGCGTTGTCAAATGCGCTTGCTGTATTAATAATTCTGTCAACCGTGATTTTTTTGGAATAATAGTTGGATGTTTTGCATCATTCGTCAAGTCAGAGTACTGCAGCCTTCCACCAACTCTTAGTATGTTCTTGTCATCTAAGTAGGGGTTAAGTTTAAATATTTTACTTTGAGGTGCTACTCTCCCCTTCTGTTTTAACATGTCAATTTCTTTCTGGAATTCCAGAAGTTGTGTCATCTTTATGGCAAGTAAATATGCATCTTCAATTTCCTTACATGATAAATAGCTGTCATACACTGGAATATCGAGGTCAGTGTGTACGCTGCCTTTTTTCCCTTTGTTTATTTTATTGCATACATTTTTAATAAAGCGTGTCATGTAGCATATTATTCGAATAGCGCGAGTCATGGAGCTGTGTTTGTTTAAAATTTCTTCTATAAAATTGGTTGTCACTATCTGTGTGGCGCACATTTGATGCGACTTCTTCATCTCAATTTGAGGTATGTCAATCTTCTCAGCGTTTTCAGGGGTGACATTTTTGATGCATGCTGGACCTTCCCACCACAGCTTATGTTGCAGTAACTGCGATGTAGTCAATCCTCGCGTCGCGCAATCGGCAGCGTTCTCTGCTGAAGATACGTGTCTCCAACACGACGGTGCAATAGTGTCAACAATTTCCTTTATTCGATTTGCAACAAAAACCTTCCAGCGTGATGGTTCTCCTTGAAGCCAACCCAATACCACGAGAGAATCGGTCCACCCGTACACAGGGATGCATTTTCCGTTCGGCATAACGTCAATTATTTTATTCATAAGTCTTGAGAGTAAGACAGCTCCACATAATTCCAAACGTGGCAATGTCAGCGTTTTTGCCCGAGGTGCGAGCTTTGTTTTTGCAGCAATAATGTTAATAAGTGGCATACCATTGTTATTAATTGTTTTTAAGTAAATAATGCAAGCGTATGCCCTTTCAGATGCATCGCTAAAGCCGTGTAGCTCCGGATTGGATTTATCATCTCCTAGCCATCTTGCAATTTTTATTTTATCAATGTTCCGCAAGTCTTCTCTGATTTGGAGCCATTGTTCTTGAATGTCAGTGGATACTTCGTCATCCCAACTCATGTTTTCGAGCCACACTTGTTGAAATAACAATTTTGCCTTAATTGTTATTGGCGCCAACCATCCTAGCGGATCGTACAGCGATGTTATTTCTGAGAGAAGTTGACGTTTACTTATTCGAGATATTTGCTTACAGCTTTTATTTTTGTGCGAAAATGTAAAGGTGTCAGTTGTTGGATTCCAGTGTAATCCGAGCGCCTTTGTAGAATCGCTTAATTGAAGGTTGATAACAGATGGATTTATTTGTTGCGGTGATAAATCTGTCAATAATTCGGGGGTGTTACTAGCCCACTTTCTCAAATTGAAGCCAGCACCCTTTAGCATTTGAATGAGCTGAGTCTGAATGATCTTTGCCTCTTCGATGGAGTTACTTCCGCTGAGGAGGTCATCGACGTAGAAGTCTTTTGTGAGTACTTCAGCTGCACGAGGATACTTCCCTGCATCATCCACAGCTAGTTGCTTCATGGTGCGCATAGCTAAATATGGAGCGGCCTTCATGCCATATGTTATAGTGCATAACTGATATTCTTTCAAAAAATCTTGGGGTTGCTGTCTCCATAGAATTTTCTGAAGATGTTGTTGATCGTCAGCGATTAGGATGCATCTATACATTTTTTCACAATCAGCTGTATACACAAACTGCTTTGTTCTCCATCTGAGTAATAATACTTGGATATCTTGCTGCAATTTTGGACCACACTCCATGAGGTCATTTAAAGAGTATCCTGTGGTTGTTGGCGAAGATGCATTGAAAACAATGCGCATCTTAGTGGTAGTCGAATCTTCTTTGTGTACTGCATGATGTGGCAAATAACACATAGGCTGCTGCTTCGTAGTGCATTCCTTCATGTGACCTAATGTCAAATACTCATCCATGAAGTTTTTGTAACTGTCATAGAGTTTGCCATCTTTTGTCAAGCGCCTCTCTAGTTGCAGACATTGAGCTGCGGCGCGTGGTTTGGAATGACCCAGTTGTTTGTCAAAGTTTACCTTCATGGGTAATCGAACTTGATACTGGCCATTGGACAGTCTTTTGGTTGTAGTTGTAAATAATTCTTCGCAGAACTGTTCCCGTTGTGTCAGTGAAGTGGATTCCGATGGTATATCTTCCATCTCCCAGTATTGTGCAATGTCTTGTATGTTATTTATGACGACATTGCAGTTCAATGTTTTAATGGTTCCAGAAACTATCCAGCCCAATTTTGTTTGTTGAGCAATAGGTTGTCGCTCTGATCCCTTAATAAGCCCATTCAATATTATTTTCGAATAAACATTTGCATCAAGTAGTATGTCAATGGGCTGTGAAATATGAAACTCAGTATCCGCAAGTTTAATATTTTGTAAATGAGAATGGTTATTTCTTTGTATAGAAATTGTTGGCAATTTATTTATCAATTTTGACATGACTACAGCTTCCGCGCTGAAACAGAAGTCATCATGGATTGATTGGCAGTGTAACTCTATCTTGCCTTTACCCTTTTTCGAGCTTGAACCCACCCCGGAAATGGATGCATTGAGATGATGTCGAGGAAGGCCTAGGCGCTGTGCAGCGTTTTCTGTAATAAGTGTGATTTGAGACCCTTGGTCTAACAGTGCTCTCAATGTAATGTAGGTATTGTTATTAGCTCTAACTTTTATCAGCACAGTAGGTAGCAAAATTTCTTCGTCATCACTTGTCACATGATTAGAACTTTTCGATTTTCCTTGTAGCTGTCGGGATTGCGCAATTGCAGAATGCAATAATGTGTTATGACCATCGCCGCAAATTTTGCACCTTTTGTTTGAATTGCAGATTTGTCGCTCATGCACATAAAGACAGTTTTTGCATATACAATTGTCGGCAAGGGATTTTAGTTTCATGTCAGCCGTCATCGCTTCAAATTTCCTGCATTGAAATATGGCGTGACTAGAGTTATTGCAAATTACGCAACGTACTAAATTATTATAATTATTGTAGGACGTTCTTCCAAACATAGGCCTTTGTTGAATTCTGTTCACAGCTGATTGTTTAGGTGATGACACGGTGTCATCTTTGTCCCGTTTGGATAATGGTTCAAGAGCGGTGAATTTCATTTCTAAAAACTGAATGAATTCGTCCAAAGTAGGGAGTTCACGCGGTGCCTTCCGGACTTCCTTGTAATCACATCGCGTAATAGGATCCAATTTTTTCACCAAGAGATGGACGAGCAGGGGATCCCACGTGGATGTATCAATTCCCAAATTATGTATAGCGTGGATGGCCTCCATCGTAGTGTCATGTAGTTTCTTGAGCTCACGTGAAGTTTGTTTTTGCACGGTGGGTTGGTTTAAAAAGATCTCAATATGGTTGGTAAACAAAGCCTGATGGTTATGATAACGATGACATAGGATTTCCCAAGCAGTGTCATAATTGTCAGAAGAAATGTGTAGATGCTGTATAAGACGTTGAGCTTCGCCTTTCAACTTGCTTTTTAGATGCTGCATTTTTTGTGCTTTTGTCAAGGTTATATTGTCATGTATGCTGCTTTTATATAGGTCCATAAACGTTGGCCATTGCATATAATCATCCCCATGAAAGGTAGGAATGTGTATCTTCTGAGTGCTTTCAAATAAATGCGTCGTGGATGAAATTTTGTTATGAAGTTTTCGTTTTATTGTTTTAAATAATATTTCATTTTCGGTGTATTGTTCCTCATATGTCATATCTTTCCCTTGCACAATGTTGTCAATTTTCCAATGTAAGGTGTCAATATTATTCCAGCGTGTCTGCAAATTACGTAACTCATCCTCTAGCTCCCATTTTGCTGTTATAGCTGCAATGTCAATGCTGTTTATCACTCGACGTAATGCACGAAAATTGGTTTTTTGTTCGTTAAACATTGCTGTTATCACATCATCCTTGTCAGTTTCTTGCTGAACATGAGCTGATCCCGAAGGCATCGGATGGCTCACCAGCATGTCACGCAGTTTATGATATAATGACCTAGTGTCATTAAATATATTTTTGTAGAAATAATCCTGAGATTGGTCAGGAGATGTCACAAGTTCCGAATGATTTTGTTCAAATTCCGCCCACAGGTTGTCAAGACTTTCCAAACGCTTAGCGATGTAGTCTGCAGTTTTTCTACTTGCCGAATCTTTTTTGAAATTAATTTGGATTTGCTGAATTGTTGAAATGATCTCCTTCTGACGAACAAGGAGGTTGTCAAATGCTGTCATTTTTGTACTTGAATAAGTGTCAAATTACCTGGTGAAATAATATATGCACTTCCACAAGGTTAATGTCAATAAATTGTCACTGCACTTTGTCAATATTTATGCTTAATAAAATGTCACTGATTTACTGTCACTGCAATCCTTCCAGACGTTGTATGTCCAGGCTGATTCCTTAGTGCACCCACAGAATTCGATACGACCTTGTCGTTTGTCTCAACTCAGTTGGTGATTTCCGCTTCTGGAAGGCCAACCAAGCCGATACGCTAGCCGCACCAAAACTATGAGAACACCAAAGTAACTCGAAGGACCAATGTAAAGGGCTGCACTATGCCCAAAAACATGTATTTGTCAATGATGTCAGGTAGGCGAAAATGTCAAACGACTGTCCTTGATGCACGTCTTTATTGCACTGAAGTCGCAACGTATAATAAAATGCAACAGTATTGAAATATTACGCGTCAGCATAAATATTACAACTAATAATGTACGATACTCGTACACCGTATACTTAGTTGCTTATTGTATGTGTATGTATTATTTATGCTACTCACTTATATCCTACGTATGTCTTTGAACGTACTTGCCCGGTCACCGATGAATCTCATTGTTATAGTTAAGTACGCACTATTCTATACTATTCTTATTTTACATTGTAGGTAATTATTACATGACTGCGTCTTGATGTAGTGATATTATTGCGTTTGCGTCAAACCTCAGTGGTTTATAAAATGTATTAATATTGTTTTTATAAAATGTTTATGTAAACTGGTGTAATAAATAAACAAACTGGAGGAACACTAAGATCGCCGCTCGCTATTCAGACGCTCTTCCCTATTTAACCTAGGTAATTCTCTAATCCTCCTCATGAATACACGTCCTCGTAAATAATTAAATTCTACCTTGAGATTAAAATTGAGTCGATAAGTAACAAAAGCAATTTCTATGCTATTATTGTCAGAATCCGAAACATTAACTCCCCGACAAAGTATTTGGTTCCCGTACAATAGAGGGCCGCCATCTTTTTGGAATATAGCGGAAAAATCTCGCGTTCAATTGCGTAAAAATATTTACTTCTTTTATGTTCTTTTATACAGAGTACAAAAAAAATGTTATATCAAAGAAAGAAAGTAAAACTTTTGTTCTATGTCTTTTCAATCGCAATTCATATAAGTAACGACAAGCTCGGTGACGCAGTGGTGAAACGCGCTGTTACGTTACTTTGACACCAACGCTCGTGGGTTCAATTTCCACACAGAACAAACATTTGTGTGCCTGAATATGTCTATATGTTTGTCTTGGTCTAGGTATTTTTAAGAGAGGTAGGGCACATCAATGCAGCCCTTCTGTGGACGTACCTCCAGCTCACAGAAAACCGCAGCCAAATAACAACTCCCTAGGTTGTTGTGTTAGTGAGGTCACCAGTAAGCTTCTAAGGAGTTGCTGTGTTAGTAGCAGAGGTGACATCGTGCGAATGATACGAGTACTTGAGAATGGAATGTATTGCACGCGTTCTTGGGCTACAGTAACCGCTTTACATTAGGTAGTCCGAATGCGTGTATAAACATGTATTTTTGTCTTGGCCTGGGTATTTTCTATTTATCATATGTATGTATTTATAAAAAATGTTTTACGTATTTTTATCGGTTGACTAGTGCCCATAACACAAGCTTCGCATACTTAGGGGTTAGATGGCGCTGTGTAGTTAGTCCGACAGTATTTATTTATTTATTTGAGCGACAATCAAATGGCACATTTTAGTGAACAACCTGGCAAACGATTTTCAAAATGTATCCCAGTATAGCGAGCGGGCCTGAATACTACTACTAGCTGGGACTTTGTGATTCGGTGCAAAGACGAGCTGTGAGAATCGTCGATGATCCTAAGCTCACGCATATTATTGTTTGTTTGTTTGTAGTATCTTTAATGTACATTAAGAAATACACAATAACAATAAGCACAAAAAGAGATAACGGTACATAGGCGGACTTATCCCATAAGGGATCTCTACCAACCAACCTTAGAGTCATTGATAGAAGATTTTACAGTGTCGTAAAAGCATTATTATTACATTTAGTTGTATTGTACAAAAATTCGAGTCCTTTAGTCTTATTTATGAGACTCGAGTCTATTTTCGAAAATCGCGACTTTTATTCTCGCAATGTTCTTTAGAGTCCTTTCGCGTCTTTTGAATTCTTTGAGTTACGAGTCTTGAGTTTTTTCTTTTTTTATACTACATCGGGAGGTATGCAAGCATACCGCCCACCTAATGTAATGCTTGCGTAGCCTATTAATGCTTGCGATATATGAGTATCACTCGCGCGATGCCTCCTCCGTTGCTTACACAGCAACTCCTTGGGAGCTTACTGGTGACCTCACTTACACGCACAACACAACAACCCTCTAGGGAACTGTTATTTGGCTGCGGCTGGAGGTTGAGGCTTCGCCAGACAGGCTGCTTTGATGCGCCCTACCTCACCTAAAACATCCAGACCAAGACAAACAGACATGTTCATGCACACAAATGTTTGCCTTGAGTGGGAATCGAACCCACGAGCGTTGGTGTCAAAGTCAAAGTCAAAATCTTTTTATTCCGTAAAAATGGCTACATTTGTTTGGAACCGTCACAATTTTTTTCCCTACCGTGCAATTCATGACTAGGTGAGCACTGATAAAAATACTGCCAAAAAACTCAGGCATCCCTCTTTTGGTATCCAAACAAATTTACATAATTTATTAATTACATTATAATTGGATCGACTCAATCCCAGGCATTTTTATCATTAATATAGTCAGATACTTTATAATATGCCCTGCTACACAATTTGGCTTTAATAGTAGTTTTAAACTTGTTTATTGACAATTCTCTTATATTGCTGGGAAGTTTGTTATAGAACCGTATACATTGCCCCATAAAAGAATTACTTATTTTGTGGAGACGGCTTGCATGTAACACAAGATTATGCTTATATCTAGTATTTATGTTATGAGTATCACTCTTTTTACAAAATGAGTCCATGTTTTTATGGACATACAAAAGATTTTCATAGATATATTGCGATGCGACTGTTAGAATATTTATTTCTTTGAATTTTTCTCTAAGGCTCTCACGGGGACCAAGTTTGTAGATAGCTCTTATGGCTCTCTTTTGCAATAAAAAGATGGTGTTAATGTCCGCGGAGTTACCCAAAATCAAAAGGTCAAAGTCGCGTCATTCATGACTGAGCTACGGCAGGAGTCTGTCGAGTCCTTTGAAGCTTTTGAGTTCTTTAACTCAAAAATTTTTTTGAGTGCTAAGTAGACTCTATGTCATTGAAAATAAATCGAATTTTGCAACATTTACAGTTACGGTAACGAGTTATCATTTCACGCGGCCGTATGCTAGTTTTGCAGCCAAGTGGTGAAACGAATACACAAAATTTCTCGTTTATTATTTTAAATTAAATATAGTTGTAATAGTAATAGTAGGAAATAGTAGCAAGCAGTACAAGACTAATTAAAGATAATTTTACATCTATTACTATTAATAAGGGTTCCATATATCTTTCATAGATATCGATAGGTACATGTATAAATATCGAGGATGCTAATAACTATCGGAAATGAATTTACATACTTACGGACTTTCACAACCAAAAACATTATATAAAACTTGTTGCTAACAAATAAATGACTATTTGATTTCTTTTTATTTTCTTCGTCAATTACTTAAAACTTAGTCTTGAGGACTCAAGACTGAGTCCTTTTGAAAAGAATTCGAGACTGAGTTCTTTTGAAAAGGACTCGTGACTGAGTTCTCTAAAAAGGACTCAGGACCGAGTCCTTTTTAAGAAACTCAATCATGAGGCTTTCTCGAGTCCTTTTGGAAAGACTGGAGTCTCTCTGTAAATGACTTAAAACTTCAAAAAACTTGAGCTCTGAGATATTCATTTAAGATTTGAGCTTCAAATAAAGACTCGAGTCTTATTTTTGGAGGACTTAGGACTCGAGCCTTCAGCAACACTAATATAGAGCCCTTGAGATTAAGAAAAGATTTAGCCTCCCTTGGTGTGTTCTATCGATTGTACGACGGGTTGTGTACCGATACGTTGTTCGATAAGATGCCAAAAGCTTCGTTTTACAGTCGTACCGGCTATGGCTAGAAATTCGTCCTCATACATTGAAATCGTAATGGTAGCGTACTGTAAGATTCCAAATAAATTTTCTTCCAAGACCCTTAATTTGTGGAATGTACTCCCTAGTGAGGTTTTCCCTAGGGACTTCAGCGTGAGATTCTTTAAAAAAGGCGGTAAGACATTTTTACAGGGTAGGCAACGAACGAATGACTCCCTTGGTAATCTAACCATCAGGCAAGCCGTATGTTTGTGTGCTCCTCAATGGCATAAAAAAAATACGCTCCCTAGCCAATGTCTCAGACACCATATCAGTCTACTCTATTCTTCTTCCACCTAGCGGTATCCCGGTTCCTAATCCATTGGTATTGACGGGGTCCGCTAACTAGGCCTAAAGATTTGGCCAAAATACATATTACATAGAGCAACTGCCGTTAGATCGCCACAACCCAGTGGGAAAACCAGACCTCTCCTGGGTTAGTTAATACGTCTTTCGATATGTAATTTCTTGTACGTGCGGATTTCGTTACGATGTTTTCCTTCACCGCCGGGCAAGATTGCACATATTTGTGATTACAAATATGTGCATAAATCCGGAAACAAAACGACAATTTAGTGATACATCCCCACACCGGTATTCAAACTCGGGTTTGAATACCGGTGTGGGTCATCGGGTAATGGGTAATCACTGTACTCCTGTAATCTTCTCTCCTTGCTACATACTATGGCTGCAAATAGGCATCTTGCCTTTCCTAAAAATATTCGCCAAGTTCATAAAGTTTGGTCACAGCACATAACAAAAACATTTGCACAAGAGCAATCTATGTCGAGGACACATTAAACCGTTCTGAGCGCAACGTTTGCATATTTGCTTACCGAAGATGATAATGGGCCTTTTCGTATTGAAATAATTCTGCTACATTTACTGAACGAAATATTCTATCAATTCAGAACGCAAACGTACGTTCCTGTAAGGAGATGGAAGTATTTTTACTAAGCGTTGTTTTGCTGATATGCGGAGCACTCGTACGGATGCGTCTGAGGTGTCCTTGTGAGGATAATATAGAGAAAATACCGATTGTTTCAAACGAAAACATGTACCTACACATCGGGCCCTCGAGGGCTCTTAGGCAAGGTTTAACATCTTATTCAATAGTTACAAAACTTAGGTTGTTTTTAGGGTTCCGTACCCAAAGGGTAAAACGGAACCCTATTACTGAGGCTCCGCTGTCCGTCCGTCCGGCCGTCCGTCCGTCCGACCGTCTGTCACCAGGCTGTATCTCTTGAACCGTGATAGTTAGACAGTTGAAAATTTCACAGATGATGTATTTCCATTGCCGCTATAACAACAAATACTAAAAAATAGAATATAATAAATATTTAAGGGGGCTCCCATACAACAAACGTGATTTTTAGGGTTCCGTACCCAAAGGGTAAAACGGAACCCTATTACTGAGGCTCCGCTGTCCGTCCGTCCGTCCGTCCGTCCGTCCGTCCGTCTGTCACCAGGCTGTATCTCATGAACCGTGATAGTTATTTTTAAGAGAGGTAGGTTACGGTGACCCAGACGCGAAGTACCTCCACCTCACAGAAAACTGCAGTCAAATAAAAACTCCCTAGAGGATTGTTGTATTCCTGCGTGCGAGTGAGGTCACCAGTAAGCTCCTAAGAAGTTGAAATTTTCACAGATGATGTATTTCTGTTGCCGCTATAACAACAAAGTTTTCTGTGAGGTGGAGGTACTTCGCGTCTGGGTCACCGCAACCTACCTCTCTTAAAAATAACCAGAACAAGGCAAACTGACATGTACATGCACAGAAATGTTTATCATGTGTGGGAATCGACCTACGAGCGTTGGTGTCAAAGTAACGTAGCAGCGTGTTTCACCACTGCGTCACCGAGCTCGTCACAAGTATGTACCTCAACGTCGCAAAAAAACCGCAGCCAATTAACCAGGCTGTAGAGGTTTGTTGTGTTCCTACGAGTGAGTGAAGTTATTAGTAATCTCCTAAGAAATTGTTGTGTTAGCAGCTGGGATGGCAACGTGCTAGCGATACTTCCTTTATTACAAGCCTAAAGCTACGGTAACTGTTTTACATCAGATGGGTTGTATGTTTATATGGCATCGGACGTTGTATAAAAGTAGTTAACAAAGACTGTTTATTTGTTCATATATGTGAAACGTGCAGAGTACCTCCGTGTACAAAGTCGTTGTGGAATTCTTAATTGTAATGGACTGTAATGGCCCTCTCTACCGTTCATCTGGAGTGGAGAGAATCACGATTTTGATTTTTATCATCCAAATAGTTCCTATATCAACCATAAATATTACAATACTTACCTAAACCTGACAATACATAAATAAACTTAACCATTCAATCTCAATCAAATAATTCACGCATCGCAGATCACGCAAACATTAATTATACTTCGGCATTGCATCCCCGTGATTTAAATAATAATATATTAATTACTCATATAGTGTAGCTAAGGTAAAGTAAGCTAAGAGGTAGGGCCTATCAAAGCAGTCTAGGGAAGTACCTCCACCTCACAAAAACCGCAGCTAAATTCCCTGGAGAGTTATTAGGTTCCTGCATGTGAGTGAGGTCATCAGTAAACTCCTTAGGAGTTGCTGTGTTAGCAACCGAGGTGGCATCGCCCAAGTAATAATAAATCAGGTGATCCATATAGTATGCCTCATGATGTTGTAAAAAAAAAACCATACAGACAGACGTCGGGAGCCATAATTTCAAGTAACAAAGTATCAGAAAATATTTATCAAAAATTACTACAACCGATGGAACGTACAGACGTACCTATGTACCTACCTATACTAATCTAAATAAGTTAATACGTACTCAGAATTTCAAGATGAAGGATTTTCGAACTGATGAAAGCAGTTATATGGCTATCGTCGACCTAAAAGAAGCCTCAATACTAATTAAACTTTCATGTTCCTATTTCTAGGTCGTGTAAAACATTTGTAAAAACTAAAAAGTAGATTTGATAAACCATGATGTCAAATATTTGAATGTGATATCATGGCACCATTAGTTTTCATAAAATTTATATATCCTGTAGCTTTTTTATGATAAGGAGTAAAGGATTGATACGATTGTAGCCTCAGACCTAAATATAGCCTAAAATACGAGATCTGCGTTTTGTTCTTGAACCAAGATATTTGAATCTGAAGATATGAATTTAAAGCTAAAATATGCCAAATGTTTTAAAGATTCTAAATGTTGTCGAGAAATTTACTAAATTACGTTCATAATCAATAAGAGACTTCGCAAAGTTTTTGTTGATCCTTAATAGAATTATAAGAAGTTTTTTCTTTAGAAGTTGAACGATAAGTTTGGTATGATAGGCTTGAATATAATTTTATGAGGCGTTTAATCATAAATAATAATTAGAGAAATGATGCCATCCTTTGATGATTCTAAATCATTATGTTAGTGTGGGTGCGGGACTTACCGCGATTTTGCAGGGCAACGATCAATCCTGGGATCATGTCTTAAATATGGCGTTTGAAATATCAGGAAAATAGAAAAACAAATCGCGTGAAGTCCCGTACTTGCAATAGTAACATATACAACTGTGAAAGTTTAAAATTACGCACTAAATGATTATACAGCACCATTCCGTACTTTGTAATCATATCCTAAATTCAGTAAAATACACAATACTTTTATTGCTTCCATAAGGTTACAAAAGGTGGATTAGTAGCTACAAGAGATCCTTATGACATTGTCGGGCGTTGTAATATAGGGCTTTTACAATACAGATTTAAATTGTTATCATTAAATGACTCTACTATGAGTCTACATTTTTACAATTCATGTCGTCAGAAGGCTTTCTCTACAACTCGTATATATTTAATAATTCATTTTATGTCAGAAATACTCGTACATACATGCATACCCAAGTTAACATTATACATTTATTTCATTATGTTTTATTCTATGTCACCTTTTATTTTTATATAATTCAATTATTTACTTCTCTATTTATTCGTTTATATTTAACGTATTCAAAATCTATTTGGAGTATATTATATACAATTTATTTCGAACATATCTTCGAAATATTCGTTACACGTGTTTTCAATTTCTTAAGAAATACTTTGTCACTTGTTTATTCTTTGATATTTTCTGGTCGCTTATTATACTTTTTTAAAGACATAACACCTTGATTATGTCTTGGTCCGGATGTTTTAAGAGAGGTAGGGCGCATCAATGTAGCTCGTCTGGGGAAGTACCACCACCTCACAGAAAACCGCAGCCAAATAACAACTCCCTAGAGGGTTGTTGTGTTCCTGCGTGTGAGTGAGGTCACCAGTAAGCTCCCAAGGAGTTGCTGTGTAAGCAGCAGAGGAGGCATCGCGCGAGTGATACTTAGTATATCGCAAGCGTTAATAGGCTACGGTAGTCGCTTTACATCAGGTGGGCCATATGCTTGTATGCCTCCCGAAGTAGTTAAAAAAAAATCTCCTTCTCAGGCCATATGTGGTAATTTGATCACCTCGTTTTCTGTAAAATATGCCACCTCTAAAATTAATGAAGAAAATGGCTGAAGTTTCCTACAGCCAGTGAGAACGCACTAAACATGTCGTTTTCTTACTTAATTTTCAAATATTTCTAAATACTGTGGTACTACGTAGTCAATTAATAATGTTTTTTTCTATAAATCACATTATACGCAACGTCTCTAAAAAGTAGATATAGTTCTAACTTAGGGTTAATGTAACTTCCTATTAGTGAAAAGGTTTCCAAATCGGAACAATAGTTTCAGAGATTGCCTACATTCAAACAAATTTATAAACAAAATCAATCTATTTACAATACCAGTTTATAAACATTGCAAATCGTTTTACACATACAAAAGAGAATGTTTGCGAAGATTTCCCCGAGGGACTACAGCAAGTTCCTCAAGAAAGTCAGGATGTTTTCTACCGATTACATTATCCCCGAGAGAGATGAATATTTAATTCAATTCAATTTATTTATTTTGGGAAGATAATTGATTATCAAGAGGTATATGCAATGTCAAATAGTCTGGTAGCTCTATGTCCTGCCAATGGCCATACCAAATTAATTAAAATGTAAGTTAATAAAATTCATTCTAATCTTAATATAAGAATTTAAATGGAATATAATAGCAATTAATATTGTCAATTTAATAAAGAACAATAATATAATAACGTCAATTTAAAGTTCTCTATGATAATGTTAATGAATAACAACGATCAAATATCAAATAATAACGATCGGTCGGTGGATAATTGCGCGCTACACACGAATATATTATTGCTCCCGTGAATTTGTCAATAATTATAGTTAAAATGCTAATGTTACCAAAAAAATATTTTCAGACAAACTAATATGTGATTATATGTACCTTTGTGATATAATTTAAGTGCTAATTTACTTCTTTTATTCCTAAAAATTCAATTAACATTATATCTAAAATCAGTGAATAGAAATATACCGACATTTGCCGAGAGCATAAAGTTCGCTCAGTGATACGCGTAAGTGACGCGTTTTGCACGGCGCTTAAGTCATTCTTCTCGCTGACTGACACGCGTCGCCTCAGCGTTGGGCCATTTGTTGCTGTGCTTCTCACATTTCTGCATACCGGGGCATTTATTGTAGTGCCATAGTGAAGTGAATATTATTAATAAAGCATAATCAAGATGAAATGCGATTGTTGCATGGAGGCTGTCGCCGATGTGAGCTTCGCAATTAAGTGCTCAAAATGCCGGTTATTTTATCATCATTCATGTTTTGCGACTATATTGGGTGGCGACTTGCAATCTATAGACAAGGCCAATTGGTTGTGTCCTAACTGTATACCAAAGGCCGGTAACTCAGACCATACTCCCGTTCGGAAGCAATCTAGCGATTCGAATTTATCGAATGTCACGCTCAGGAAAAAAGGAACGCCAGTGGCGTCATCACTGGGAATAGATGAAGCTCCTGTCACTAAAAGTGAAGTATCAACCATTATTAAAAATGAAATAAGTGGCCTCATGCAACATCTTAATCAAACCTTGGCTAACTACGTGAACAAAGAACTGCGAGTTATTAAGGAGAGCATAAGCGAAGTAAAGGCGTCTATGGAGTTCATGAACGGGAAATATGAAGAGATGAAGGAGCAGATCTCATCAAAAATATCTGTAGTTCATGATATTCAAAAAGAGAACGAACAACTCAAAGCATCAGTCAAGGATTTAAGTGCGAGAATAAACCATATGGAGCAGCAAGCGCGTTCATCGAACGTGGAAATCCAATGCTTACCGGAAAATAGGAATGAGAACCTTGTATCGACTATCACAAACATTAGTAAGGTCATATCTTGTGACTTGACTGAAAACAATATACACAACGTGACGAGAATAGCGAAACAGAACCCAACTAGCAATCGTCCAAAGTCAATTGTTGTGCAATTCAGTAGTCCGCGTGTTCGTGATAATTTTTTGGCTGCGTCCATAAAGTTTAACAAAAATAAATCCTCTGAAGAGAAACTTAACAGCAGCCTTCTGGGTATCGGTGGCAAGAAAGAAAATATTTATATTATGGAACACCTGTCTCCAGCTAACAAGGCTCTGCATGCTGTGACCCGGGTTAAAGCCAAGAACTTGGGTTATAAGTACATATGGGTGCGTGGAGGTAGGATATTTGTTAGAAAATCGGATGGTGCGGACTACATATATATAAAGGACAATACAACATTAGATAAATTGCAATAAATCAAAAATACTTGATTGGCTGAATGGTGTGAACTCAATAAAATGTACTTAAATATTAATAAATGTAAACATATAAAATTTACTAGGAACAAAAACATTATAGGGTCAAGCTACAACTTGAAAGGTGTAACACTCGAGGAAGTCGATAATGTACGAGACTTAGGTGTTCAATTCGATAAAAAAATGAATTTCGTCCAACATATTGATGCAATGGTACTTAAGGCAACAAAATTACTCGGATTCGTTTTAAGAGAATGTAAAAATTTTAGAAACTCAAGTACTAAAAAAATTATGTTCAATTCTTTAGTTAGGAGCAATCTCGAATATTGTAGTGTGGTATGGTCTCCTGTATATAAAGTACATATCAGGCGTATCGAAAAGTTGCAAAAAAGGTTCCTGTGGCACTTAACCAGCACAAATAACATGGGTAGAAGTCTTAGTTCATATGAGGATAGATTAAAACATTTTAACATAGTGGCATTAGAGAAACGAAGAGTAATGTCCGAATTGGTTTTTTTAAAGAAGCTTGTATCTGGTTCAATGAATAGCCCTGATTTGCTCGGTAAGGTATCGTTTCATGTTCCGTCAAGGTTGCCTAGATCTTCAACCAAAAAACTCTTCATGAAGCCATACTGCCGTACCAATTTAAGACGACACGGTCCACTGTCCAGAATGTACGCAGCATATATGGAACATGAAATGCATATAGATTTGAATTCTACGTCTGTACCTGTTGTAAAGAGAATGGTTTTAACTAATTAGCTCAACCAAATTGTACAATATTATTATACAGTTATTAAGATGCATGTTTAATTAATAGTTTATACGTTGCGCTCAGTTCAGTACCTTCCTTGTGTTTACTTATTTAAATAAGGCAGGATGCAATTTCTATGTTTCTATAATTTGCACTTGCAACATTTCTTTTATTGTTTGTTTGTTTTAAGAATCTAAAACATTGTTCAAGATAATTACATACATTGTTCGGCGCATTTTTCTGTGCATGCAGTGCTTTTCTTTAAGTAATGAGACACTTAAGTTTTATTTATAATGTATATATATAAGTTGCATATGTAATGGTGTACTCGTTGTTGAAAAGCCAAATAAATAAATAAAAAATAAATAAATAATGGCAATTTTAAGTATGAAATCTAAAATAAATGAAAATAAATAGGAACATTGATGATTCCATTATATTTTTATTTTATACCACTAAGATATTTATTGACTTAGTAGTATATTTTGCCAATAAGTAAACTAAACACATTTCGCTTGAATATATTGAAATTTATAATATTTCTAATTTCTTGAGGCAGCTTGTATAATTTAAGCGCCATCGCATTGACAGTAAATATCTACTTTCTTTTTATTGACGTTCCTGTGTGCAATGTGTAAAGCTTAATTTCAACATAAGTTTATCCTTGTATATGGAACTGTAGACAGCAGTTCGTTCGATAACAAAATTGTTGCTCACGCGACCCTTCTTTCTTGGTATAATATGTATTATAGACAGATAGATAATAAATAAAGATCAAAATCAGCTGCGTCTGGCCCTTCTAGCCGATCGCTCACGTCTGCGTAGCGGGACTCTCATTGTTAGTAAACTTTAAAAGCAACGACTCTAACACATGCGATGCTGCTGAGCTAACAGCGAATTTTGATTTTCCGTACCATATAACAATTTTTTCTGCAACTGAAAGACGGCAGCCTAGTTGGCGCGACGCATTGGCATATCTAGTAGGAATTGGCTTGACTTCAAGACCTGGGTTGCGGTTTTCTTCTCTAGGAGTTTATTAACACCGAAACTTTGCCAAGAAGCGGCTGACTTATATTGTTGCTGATATATACCATATTCTACATATTTAATTCACTGAAATTTTAAAATAAATCTTTTGGTAAAGTATATAATTTACTTTCATATTCCTTATTTTTGGCACGAGAAAAAAAATACATAAGATTTATATATATCTCTTAAAGAAGTGAGTGAGGCGTGCAAGAACTGCCTCTTAGGCGCTCGGTTCTTTCTGTCTACCCCGGATGGATACTGGCGTGAACGTATACATTCATACATAAGTCACAAAAAAAGATACTACAAATAGTAAAATCAGCATAATGTTATAAGCAGCTCGGTATTTCAAGGTAGATATTGAAACCATTCATATTATAGATATGGCTTTTGATCAGCTTTAAAGATTTGACGTTTAGTTAAAAAGTGCGTTCCATGTTATACGTTCGGAGTATATTAGTGCAGTTTTGGCAAAGATATGTAGATAAACTATATACTAGAGATGGGATTAGTAGGCGCTTAAATGGCGGATTAGTCAACAGACGCAATTATGGTAAACTTCGAGCGCATTCGAAACGCTAAGTCGCATATTTATACTTTGTACTTAAATAAAATACATAATAAAATCATAAACATTTTAAAAAAGTAGTATTATGGTTTCGTTTGCTGCTATTTAAAAGAGCTTTTTGATTGCACCATCATCACATCCTCAAGGAATATTGGCAATATCAATGGTTTAACCCCCGCAAAAAGAGACTTCAATTAAGTCACCAAGTCATAACACATACACGACTAAAATAAAATTGTCATAATTACAAACATTAAACCTATGAAAATAACATCAGTGAAACTGTACCTTCAACAAATTTTATGAGACAATTTTATTTTAAAAATACATTTAGCGTAACGCTTGCTTACCGCGTTCTTAATGATGACGTAAGAGACAGAGTTGGTCTGAAAGAGAGCAACACTCTCTAAATGTATTTTTAAAATAAAATAAGAAAAGATTAAGATAAGAAAAGGCATGCTCCGTTAGTTCGGACATGTAGAAAGAATGCAATATGAAAGGATGACGAAACAGATATCCATGACCAAATTAGTCGTTTTTATCAGACGATGATGTCAGGAGCCCCAGGAACCGGCGAGCGTGCAAGACCACGTCTTATGACGCTCGGTTCTGTCTTTCTACCACGCAAGGGACCTGGCGTGAAGATATGCGTACATACATTTGACGTATTTGGTTATTTTGGCTATATTTTACCATCATATATCACGAAAAAAAGACTTTCTATTCGTATTCTTTTTAATTCGGTTAAATTTTATTTTAAATTATTATTTTCGAAAAACAAACATCATTTTCAAATCGAAAATTAACCCAAATATGCAATGAAATACCACTAAATGTTTCCGCATATGTAAATCTACAAAAACCGCTTACTTGCATTAATAGCATATTTATGTAAACTTAGCAAACATGTCTATCTTAGTATTAAGAAATCGACTAGAACCAGTGTTTGGATATGGCACCTTTCATAACTGTAACCTGAAAAAATAAAACTTTCTTTAGGAACAGCTCGTATGTGTGCGCATTTTTGAAAAATGTAGAAAGTTATTAAAGTAATGGAAAAAGCAACGAATAGGAGGCTGTTATTTTCGTTTTGGCCCACCTGAACCAGTAACTACACAGATTCCATTCCATGTCCTCTATACGCTTGCAACACGAGAAAAAAGGGAGTAGGGCGGTGCTGTGCACACGGCCGAAAGATTTACGTGAATACGACTTCGTAACGGGTAAACGGAAATAAGTTATACTAAAAAGAAATTTTATGATGCAGAAAAATGATCTCAAATCGCTTTCGCCCATTTCTCGTCACTGTCCTCACTCGATGTACGAGTTCTTTGATTCTTTAGCTATCAAGTGATGTACCTAGATATTGGATGTAAAATATAGATATATAAATACAACACCAAACTGTATCCCCCGATTGTGTTATCATCCGTATTCTGAATTTCTTCCCAAAATGATAGCAAGTTTAAACATTTATTCACGTCAAAACTAATAAGGTAAGAAGATAAATCGTAAAATTCTCTATCGTAAATCGTAAAATCTTATTTTAGACTTTGATAGACTTAAGCGGTAATGTTACTCTAATAAACTATTTATGGTATATAACAAATATATTGTACAATATAAAATCGTAGTAAATCTTGCCAGCAAAAACAGTCTTGCAATCGTGGGAGATAAATTGCTGCACATAAAAAAATCTAATTACACCTTGTTTGCTACTTATTACATTGAAATTGTTATTTTCAGCACGTATATGCTTTGAACAATTTAATTTATATGCATTGCAAGTGTTGCGAAATAACTGTTTTGTTTTGTACTCACTCGGTTTATTGGATATTCCTTCTTTTATATATTTAAAACTTCTTAGTTGCTAAAAAATAAATAATATTTTTATTAACTCATACAATTTTTAGTCGTCTTGAGTATTGCTCAGTGGTGCAGTGCTATACCGACGCTCTTGGGTTCGATTCCCACACAGGGCAAACATTTGTGTGCGTGAACATGTCTTTGTCGTGGTGTGGGTGTTTTTAAGGGACTTAGGGTAAGTTAACAGCAGAGGAGGCATCGCGCGAGATATACTTAATGTATTACAAATGTTAACAGTCTAGTCTAACCGCTTTATGTCAAGTGGGCCGTATGCTTGTATGACTCCCGACGTTGAATAAAAAATATATATATTAGTTGAAGAATGATCGTATACGTCATCAACGATATGTTTACTTAAATAAATATGTGTTACCAAAATATAATAATACAGGTAGAAGATTATTGGATAATTTAATACCCAACTTCATCAATGAGCTTCCAGATTATTTGCAAGGGCTGTATAAACAGAAAAAGAAGTATAAAAATACGTTAAAACGTTACTACATTACAGTGAATACCTTACCCAGTTAAACCTTCAAAGGTTTTGTGGTATGACGTGATGTAATAATAAGTAGCGTTATGTAATTTAAACAATAAAGTATAAAAAAAAACGAAACTTCTACCGTTGTATGATCAACTGAGTGTAGTTTAATAACAGGCAATTTGATCTGAACTCCTTTGTGTGCTTCCGCTACCGGTAATTTTGCCGGTAAATTTGACTTTTGCAAAATAACGCCTGAATCTATTGCCTATTTCGTTTAATGACATCGATAAGTATGTAGGTAGGCATCTTTGACCAAAACATTTTCAATAATTCGGCGGAGGTCGAATGAATTCCACACAAATTAAGGGCAGGTGTCCCTTAGTCGACGGCGCAAAATATTCAAGCCGCACATTCTCACAATGCTAACCTAGCCAAAATTGGATTTTATATATTAAATTTCCTCGTAAATACTGGGGATTTACTTAAAAGCATGACCCCGTTTTATATTATTACGTATTACGGGGAAGAATAAGTGTAAAAAATATTTCAGGCAATGCCATTATTGGGGTAATAGGTATGCTGACCAGATTGTGACCTCCACTTTCAATAGTGCCACATAGCGTAGAAAGCGCAAGCTTTAGCCATATTCTAATCCGTGTTATTGTTTTGAAACAACTCGTATACAAAATGTGGTATATCCTTTTTTTAATAAGACGCTAAGCCAATATATCTTCTTCTTTTCGTTATCCCATCTCCTAATCTATTAAGATTGGCGGGATCAGCTATTTAAGCCTAAGCAGCAAAAACATAGGGTCCTGTATTGCTTTGAATTTCGGGGTGACCATAATACATAAATACTTGAAACATAAATAACATCGTATTAGTGACGGTTTTCTGTAAGATCTGATATTCAACCGATCTCTCTTTTGCCAGAGCTTCGTTTGTTAATCAGCAGATACCAAGTGTAGATGAAATTTGCTTTTAATATAAAAAATAATGAAGGCACTTACTCTCCAAATTTGCACAAATTTTATACTAATGTTATAGTTCCATATTTTAATAATACTGTTGTGCTATCCTAAGCAAATTGAATGTTATCCCAAAGGCAATACAGTGCAAAACAAACTCAACACTAGCAAGTTTATTAACTCAGTCCTATGCAAACTACGCTCATCTGTTTGTGAAGAAGACAACTTAGTGTTTCATATTTGATTTAAATCTTTGACAATATATATACCTAGTATTAAACTCGCCTGTATAAATATTGAGCGAGAAGTTGTAACCCACGTCGATGCCTACTTCAATTAGTATTAATCAATTCTTAAGATTCTTCACGATTGATGAGACATGGCAGTCAATATACTCATTGTCTCATTCACAAAAATTACAGGTAAGGTACAAATAATCAAAATTAATATATAATGATTATTTGAGAGATTCTTAAGTGGACATAATAATGTAAAGAGAGATAAATAAAGTCAAGTAGGCCGATTCTACAAAAAAAAATGCAACTGCACTGCAGCGCGGCGTGTGTCAAAATGCGTACATTTTGACGTTTCGTCAAGCGATCTGACAGCGTGTGTACGCATTTTGACACACGCCGTGCTACAGTGCAGTTGCAGTTTTTTAGTAGAATCAGCTTACAGAAGATTTGGTCACAACCAAAGGATGTTCTATTCATTGACATGAATAATTTTTACTATGGAATTGACATCAAAGTATAATCGAGAACATGTTATTGACGAATTTGTAAATTATTGAAATCATTCATTTTGAAAAGGTCAAAATGAATGATTTCAATAATTTACAAATTCGATTATTGACGAAGTTTTAGAGAACTTTTAAAATGAGAGTGATGTAAAGCGGTTACCGTAGCATATGAACGCTTGTAATATATTAAGAGTAGTCACTCGCGCAATGCCACCTCTGCTGCAAATACAGCAACTCTTTAGAAGCAAGAAATTGTTATTTGGCTGCGGTTTGCTGTGAGGTGGAGATACTTCCCCAGACGGGCTGCTTTGGTGATTCCTCTCTTCAAAGTACCAAGACAAACAGACATGTTCATGCACATAAATGTTTGCCCTGTGTTAAAATCGAACCCAAGAGCGTTGGTGTTAAAGTAGCGTTATTAATCACTGCGCTACTGAGCTCGTCAAAAATAAATCCTTCAAAATTTTTGTACATGGGTTGTAACATAGATAGTACCGAATATCTTTTGTCTACGAAAATGGTAAGTATTTTTTACCTGACTCAATTAGAATGATTACTAGGATTGTAAAGGCAAAAACATACATATTTTCATGCAATTTGATCTAACCTGCTTCGTGTGCTTCCGCCATCAATTAGTTCATGCGAACTATCGCCGGCCGGCACCTACCCCCTACCGTTAGTAGATGCAACATGCCGTCGCTGCCATGGCTGATCCGGTCATATATATATATATTATAGTCTCTGCCTCGTCTACTGTGGTCGTCCTTGCGATTATCCACCATCTGGAACAGAAACCGCATGCACCCGCCACCCTTGCTGCCATGATTACCCTAGACGTCTCTGCAGCACGTCGGAAAATAACGCCTGAATCTATTAATATTTGAATTATTTTGGGCATCGCAAGGAAAAGCATGTTATGCGTGCATGCCAATATATTATATTGACATACTCGCATAACTAGCTCGCATATCTCTAAAATCTGAGACCTTTGTTTTCTATATAGTTAAAACTCCCGCAAAACAATAGACTTTCTATTGCCCAATAGCTTAAACAGCTTCCTCATAAGTGCAAATATGTATGCAGTCGCGAACTGTAAAGATTTATTTCCATACTCGTTGTTCTGCTAACACAAAAATTTATCTATTATGTCCGCAATGATGATGTTAAAAACTGATTTGGTCTGAAAGAGAGTGTCAGTGTTAATATAAGAATAGGCAGGCTCCATTATTTTGGAAAAGTAGAAAGTGTGCAAGAAGAAAGACTTACGAAACTGATATACAACGCGAAAGTAGAAGGATCTCGAAGATTTGTTGAATTGATCGTGTTTTATCAGAAGGTGATGTCAGGAGCCCTAGAAACCGGCGAGCGTGCAAGAGAAAAGTTATTAATGTTAAAGAAGTGAGTGAGATGTGTAAGGTAAGGACCGAATCATGTGGCGCTCGGTTCTTTCTGCCTACCTCGCAGGAGATTTGGCGTGAAGTTATAGATAGACAGATAGTGGTTTATCTAATACATATCATAAATCGTAATTTGGCAGTAAAATGAAACGGATATGAAATATAGAAATTCTCAATTTGCTGCAAGTTCGAGCGCAGATGGCCCAGCAGATATAATATTAATGTGGTCATAAAATTGTAATATCTTAGTATCTAATAAAAAACTTATACGGCATAAGCAAGTACGGTCAAGCTGCTTATATTAATCTTTATTCAGTTAGCTTTTCTCCATGATTCCGCAAATTTGAGAATTGATACTATTATAATAGATTTCTAGTTTCAATCAATTTCCAATTACTTAGCCATTCCGTGTGCATATGTAAATAGATTTGTTGGCGATGCACAAGATTGCCAGTTCATTCGTTGCTTTAAATTTATAAGTTTTGATATGTAAAATTTTAGACTTTTAGGCATACATTGATTTTTTTTACAATTAAGTATGTATAATTCTTTAATTGTTCATAGAACAAGATACCGAAAATTCTCGATATGCATTTTCCAATGGAGAAATCACCAACCCACCTAGATAGGGTTGGACTCGTTGAGGTCGTCTCGATTGCCGCGTGTTGTTCTAACTGAGCTACCGGGAAGGTTTTTGATGGGGATATGGATCCCCATTTTCAATCTCTTTATCACTATACAGCTGCGCTTGCATGGCGCTAGATATTTACTTACTAAGCTATGTCCTACTTAGTCCTTCTAGGCTATCATTCGTAAAACTAGTTAGGATGTTCAAATAGAAACTATTACTGTATCTCTTGTGACATTGAGAGAGGCAGGATCCAGCAGGAGGTCGTACGCCTTCTCAGACTTTATTTTCGGAATTGGTGGGGCATAACAGGACATCTGGCTCTAAAATATCCGTCTCGGCAAGTCCCTGCACCTTACAAAAGACCGCAGCTAAATAACAACTCCGAGGGGATTGTTGTGTTCCAGCGCATGAGTAAGCTAAATGAAAGAACGTTGTGCGGACAGCGAAAGGACGGATGTCGAACCTCCACTAGCAGTGTTGGCCCGGCAAACTGGCGCAGCGGTCAGGGAGACCCGGGGAAACGGTCGATCACTGGCCGCCGGCAGGTTAGTAGGGATTCCCGAACCCGGGGATTATTTGATCTTCGCCCCGGGAGGCTGAACCGCCAGCCTGTGAAAAGTTCCTGTTGTAGTGATCGTGCCGGAGAAAGAGACCGGGGTGGACCCGGCTACTGCAGCAGGGGGGGGGGGGGGGGGCTTTTTTTTTTTGTAAATACATACTTTTCATTCATATAAAATACCCAGACCAAGACAAACAGACATTTTCATGCACACAAACGTTTGTCCTGTGTGGGAATCGAACCCACGAGCGTTGGGGTCAAAGTAACGTAACAACGCGTTTCACCACTGCGCCACCGAGCTCGTAAATACCTAATATAAAAATATTTGTCACATATCTTGACTTGCGTCATAGATTAAAGTGACACGCCATCAAGCTCCTCAACAACAGACATTAATCACTAATTAACACTTAAATGGCAATGTATTTAACTGTTCTTTGGACATAAGTATCGATTGCCTTCTTGGTTGACGTGGCGGACGCGAAATGGCGTGTGTCGGGCAATTACTGAACTGTTATTTGACTTATTTAATAACCTTCTATTATCTTTCTTTGAGACCTTTACAACGCCTAACTAACAACACAACACCTAAATAGAAACTAACCGCCGAGAAAAAAAATATTCCTTGATAAAGTCAACATTTAAAAACGGAAAGGTTGCTGTGTTCCTGCGAGTGAGTGAGGTTATTAGTAAGTTCCAGAGCTTCATGCATACCGGGGTGGAAATTCACGAGCTGTACTTATACTGCAAGAGTTCGTAGGCTACGATGATCAACCCATAGCTAGTGTTGTTATATGTTTGTTTCTCGTCGGTATATAATTATGTACTTGCAATTTGATCTAACCTGCTTTGTGTGCTTCCGCCACTAATTCGTTCATGCGAATGCTATTCTATTCTAACATGCTATTTTAACATGATACTCCTACTAACATCTTCAGCGCCTGAGGATGCCTCGTGGAGAGGCGAAACACTTGAAGTAGCGACGACCAAGGCAGTCATGGCAGCAACGGTGACCGGTGTGGATTTCATTCCAGATGGCTGCCAATCGCGAGGACGACCGCAGAGACAGGGACTACCGGAGCGGCCGTGGCAGCGACAGCATGTTGCATCTACTAACGGTAGTAGGTGGGTGCCGGCCGGCGCTAGTTCACATGAAATAATTGGCGGCGGAAGCACACAAAGCAAGTTCGTTCAAGCTGCATGTAAATTTGACTTTCGCAAAACAACGCCTGAATTTATTAAGTATAAGCTTATATGTTTCAAGATACCGGTGTAAATATAGCAAAGTCTTGTTATTAAGTGTACAGTCGACTTTTCAATTACCTGACCTATCAGGCCTAGTGGTTTATCTTATTTTTATCTATAGATGTAACGTTTATTTCTATAATGTTACATTTGTAGTTACGTACTTAAATAATACGTTTTAATAATTATTTTTTTATTTTTTTTATTTACGTTTTAATAATACGTTGTAATGGTAAAACAAAAGTAAACCACGACTGAATACCAAATATTAACATACAGACAATTTGATCTAAACTACTTGTGTTATTTTACCGATTAGTTCATGAGAACGAGCGCCGGACATTAAACTACTAACATCTTTTAAACTACTAATATGTACAGCGCCTGATGATACCTCGTGGAGAGACGAAATATGTGTCGTTCAAAGCAGTCGGGGCAGCGATGGCGCCGCTTGCATGCGATTTCTGTTCCAGATGGGGCGTATCCCAGCAACTGAGGCAGAGACTACTACTAGAGGAACCATCACAACGACAGCATCCATCTACTAACAGTTGTGGATGGGTGCAGGCCAGCGCGAGTCCTCGTGAACTAATTAGTGGCGAAATTCTTGGTGTTCTTTAGTTGAAATTACCTTCCTGAAAATCTAACTTTCGCAAATAATGTCTGAATGTATTTACAATTAATTAACAAATAGGTTTATATACAGCATTCTTTATTATAAAATCAAGGCGATGAAACTTTCGAGATTCGTAAACATTGAAGCGCGAAAATTTTATCCAACACACTCCTGGTGTTTCTCTCTTCGCTGGCAGTCGCCTGTAATATTATTAAATAAACATTATAAGGCTTATGACAAACGTTTACAGCATAATATGAACTGCGACTTACAAGGCTTCTTATATTGGTTTCGTAGAATTTGTGGGTGTAGACAAAGTCGCCTTCGATAGGCGATACCTATTCTATCACAGCGTATTTTTTTTTTATACAACGTCGTGAGACATACAATATACCGCCCATCTGATGTAAAGTGGTTACCGTAGTCTATAAACGCTTGGAATACATTAAGCATCACTTGCGCGATGTCACCTCTGCTGCTAACATAGCAACTCCATAGGAGCTTACTGGTGACCTCACTCACACGCAGGAACACAACAACCCTCTAGGGAGTTGTTATTTGGCTGCGGTTTTCTGTGACGTAGATGTACTTCCCCAGACGGGCTGCTTTGGTGCGCCATACCTCTCTTATACTACTAAATTACTGCAATCGAAAATGTATGAAAACCCATCATTAAAACTACACGGTCATTTTGTTCATCTGTTATAACTAGCTGCATCCAACGACTATATTCGCGCGTGTCCTGGTATACGCTAGGAACCGCTTCTTCTTACTTTCTTTTTTTTCTCCGCTTCTAAGAGTTCTGTCGTGATGTTGAATAGCTTATAACCATCCTCAAGAATCAGGCTATCAAATGCAAAAAGATTTTTTCAAATCCGACCGATAGTTCCAGAGATGAGCGCGTTTAAACAAACAAAGCCATTCGTTTTATAGATTGATTGAATACACAGATATTGTACCTAACTTTTTAAAGTCTAATCACAATATTCCCTCAAAATTATAGCTGAAAAAAGCATTTGAAATATTTATGAGGAACCTATACATAGTAGGTATATCTTGTTAATAACAACCTTAAAAACAATATTAATTCTCATCGATATTCGTGTAAATTTTTCCTACTTTGTTTACGGCCAAATATCTCACAGGAGAGTTGTGTTCCTGCGGCATAGTGGGTCGTATGCTTGTATGTTTCCCGACGTCGTCCCGTTTCCTAATCTATTAGGATTTGTAGCGTCTGCTACCTTAGCCTAATGGATTAGGCGAAGACACGAATTTTACATAGAGTGATTGCCGTCAGACCTCCTGAACCCAGACGGAAAACCATATCTTTCTTAGATTAGGGCACACAGGGTCTTTCGAAATATAATTTCTGAAACGTGCGGGTTTCCTTACGATGTTTTCCTTCACCGCCGATCAAGTAATAATTACAAATATGTATATAAATCCGAAAACATGAATTTAGTGGTACATGTTCCCACTAGGATTCGAACCGGGGACCAGTCGATTGTTGGCCCAGTTCTTTGTCACACTTTGAGACTGCAAGGGTGCTTCATCGGAGTTGCTCATGGTGGTGACGTGGGTATGTGGGCGAGGAAGACCTTTTTGAAAGAGATAGGCCCGTAACAGAATCTCCTTTAATTAAAATCACAAAAATAAAAGCACTAATTGATGACAGCGTCACCATGTTGCATCTACTAACGGTAGTGGGTGAGTGCCGACCGGCGCTAGGCCGCATGAACTGATTGGTGGCGGAAACAGGCAAGGTGGGTTAGATCAAATTGCATTATCTCATATTGTCGCGTATGCTCTGCATTCATGTGTAAATCAGAACAGTAGGAAAAATTACAAATCTATTTCAAGATACGGCTATTACCTTACATTAATAATTTTGGTGATTATACAAAATGTAAAATTTTAGTGCCTTAGTAACTCATCCAATATGACTAAAATATTTTTTTTAACCATTTGTTTATTGCCAAATCTACAAACGTTATGAAACAAGGCACTCATACTAGCAACATATAGTACTAGTAACGTCCGTCCTTTCCTTTATATATATTAAATTTTCAGCTCGTTGCCATGTCAGCTCATTGTGCACTGACTTCACAAAGGCGGTTGATAAAGTCAGCTACAGTATACTTTCACCCAAATTAGCAGAATTCGGTATACACGGTTATATGGTAGGTTGGATAATATCGTATATTTCCAGGTGTAGTTGATCATTGCGGCGAAGAGTTTTCTTCCTAAACTCTATGACATGAACATCTGGGGTATTTCAGGGGTCCCATCTTGGTCAATTATTGTTTCAATTTATTAATAATTTATTAACAATAAACCGGCAAGAGAGCGTGAAAAGCATATAAATGATAAAGAAGCAAGTGAGACATGTACCGAGTGATATGAGAGTGAATCAGTCTACATATCCCGCAAGATTTTAATAGCTGTAAGTATTATACAAGTTCAGAGAAGATCCGTAGATAGCAATGCTAAGATGTAAGAAAAAAAAATATTGACTTACAAAATTGGATACTTGCAGATTGAGAAAAAAAACTTCACAAGATCATTCTTTTTTTCATCGAAATTCCTGAATTGCCAAACTTGATTAATTTGAACATTCTATTTCACCTACGTGAATTGCGTATCTACTCGTACTACCCTTGAAGATTACAAAAACAACACGTTTTCTTTAACCTCTTAATTAGATCGTGTCGAGATTTCGACGAGCTGAGACATGTAAAGCTTATATAGATTTTCAATGTCGTTTGTATTAAAAGACTCGACTGCTACGTAGGGTATTCTTTTTATTTTTATAAACGCTCAATAGTGCACTGAAGAAGACATATTCTGTTTTCATTATTTAACACATTGCCGTAACAGTGCACGGCTCGCAGCGATAAAGATTGAGCTTATCGATCGTTGTGTTATGGTGTTTTCGGTGTATATGCCAACCGATTCTAGTGAAAATTTAGTGGAATTTACGGAATGTCTTGGTGAAATGACTGCCATTATTGAGAGTCATAATGTGGACTCAGTGTTTATGCTGGGGGACTATAATGCGCATCCTGGTGAGTCTTTTCACATAGAACTGTTGTCGTTTTGCTCTGAACAATTATGGTCGTGTATAGACATGGACTTATTGCCCCCGGATAGTCACACGTTTGTGAGTGATGCACATAAATGTTGTCGCTGGCTTGATCACTGCCTGGTAACTGGTGCCGCTCGGTCCACTGTTCGCTCTATATCTGTTCTGTACGACACATACTGGTCTGATCACTATCCTGTACTAATATATTGTAATTTTGATATTTTAATAAGATCTAAGAAAATTGCACCAAACAACTGTATAAATAAAATCACGTGGAGGGAACGAGATTGTGATCAAGTATCAAAATATGGTAGCGAGTGTCACTCCGAGCTGAGGACATTGGATTTTCCAGTGGAACTTACAAAATGTTGTGATGGTATGTGTGATAACAACTCTCACCGAGCAGTGATAGATGAAATGTATGACAATATCATACATATCCTTACTGAGGCCGCAGTTTGTAGTTACCGAGCTCGAAATCAGGGAAGACGTAAATATCTGTCTGGCTGGAATGAACACGTTCGCACCGCTCACGATAGGGCTCGACTTTGTTTTCAGATATGGGTAGAACATAGCAGGCCTGCATCTGGCAATTATTATAATGACATGTGTGAATCTAGACGCGTTTTTAAATCAAAATTGAAATGGTGTCAAAATAACCAGGACCAGATAAAAATGGATATCCTTGCTGAACATCATAAAAACAATAAATTCAGTCAGTTCTGGAAAAACTCCAATAGATTGAATAAAGGATCGAGCCTTCCCGTGAGTGTGGCGGGAGTTCATGAGCCCAGTGACATCGCCAATTTATTTAGACGGCATTTTAAAGTAAAATCACCACTGGGACCGGCGCGGTCGGTGTCTGATGCTGAGATGTGTAGTCCTAAGCGTGCTGTGATTTTTACCGCCAAAGAGGTATCAAAAGTGATTAATGGAATGGTGAGGGGGAAATTCCCAGGACACGATAATCTCAGCATCGAACACCTGCAGCATGCGGGAGTTCACTTGCCTAGAGTTCTAGCTTTGTTGTTTAATTTTTGTATCGGACATGCTTACTTACCTGATAAAATGATGAGCACAATAGTGGTACCTATTATAAAGAATAAAACCGGTGACGCATCTGATGTGTCTAATTATAGACCGATATCCCTAGCTACAGTGATTGCGAAGGTGCTGGACAGTCTGCTTGGTAAGCATTTGGATGAGCACATCTCACTAAATGATGCACAATTTGATTTTAAATCAGGTCTTTCCACCGAGACTGCTATCCTGTGCCTCAAGCAGACTGCTCAATACTATACTGCAAGGAAGACACCAGTGTATGCTTGTTTTTTAGATTTATCTAAGGCATATGACCTCGTATCCTATGATATTCTATGGGATAAAATGAAATCAGATACTGACTTACCTGAGGAAATCATATCTATTTTCATATACTGGTATGGACACCAGAAGAACAAGGTTAAATGGGCAGGCACTTTTTCGGAGGCGTATGGGTTGGATTGTGGTGTGAGACAGGGTGGTGTGACCTCTCCTACTCTATTCAACCTATACATGAACAGACTGATTGATGAGCTGAGCAGTACCGGCATCGGTTGCCACATAGACGGAGTATGTATGAATAATATTAGTTATGCAGATGATATGGTGCTGCTGAGCCCATCAAGTGGTGCTTTGAAGAGGCTTATTAATATCTGCGAATCTTATGTAATGGCTCAGGGACTTACATACAATGCTTTAAAAAGCGAATTCATGATATTCAGACCTGACCATAAACGCTACACTAATGTACCGCATATTGTGCTTTGTGGTACTCTCTTAAAAAAGGTAGAACGCTTTAAGTATTTAGGCCACTGGGTCACAGAGGATCTAAAAGATAAGTTAGATATTGAGAGGGAGCGGAGGTCGCTGTCTGTTCGCTGTAATATGTTGGCCCGCAGATTTGCAAGATGTACGAAACAAGTCAAGGTCACGCTTTTCAAAGCGTTTTGCCAGTCCTTTTACACATGCAGTTTGTGGGTCGATTATACGCAGAGAGCATACAGCGACTTACGCGTGCAATATAATAACACGTTCCGGGTGCTGATGGGACTGCCACGTTACTGCAGCGCGTCCACCATGTTCGCGGAGGCACATGCAGATGGGTTCGCTGCCATCATGCGCAGGCGCTGCGCCTCTTTGCTTCGGCGGGTACGTGGTAGTCCGAACAGCATGCTATGTGCGTTAGCAGACCGGTAGGACTCACCGATGCTGGCTCGTTGGATACGGCTGCATGCAGTCAAGTAGCCGGCGTCGTTGGGTGCTACGAGTATAAATTAGGTATAGGGACGTGTTACTTTACATAATTAAACCAACAAGAAAATAGAAACTATATATTAATACTAACACTAGTTTCTTAAGATACTTTGTTACTAACATTTTATGGGCGTAATGTCTGAAATAAAGGATATTATTATATTATTATTATATTATTATTATTATTTATGTAGAATTAGTCATACTTTTGATTATTGCTATAAGTGGCCACAATAAGCAATAATTAAAATTTTGGTTACTTGTCATAGATAATAAATACAAGATATGTTTCAAAAAAACGTAAATATGATTCTTCAGTGCACTATAGAGCGTTTTTTTTGGAATTGGTCTTAAATACAGCGTTATTAATAAAAACAAAACGAGGGCGCCACTTAGCTTTGTGCACCCTCTTAATCCGTAAATTATAGTTTATTTTTGTAACGATGCTTTGAAATCAGATATTGAATAAATTTAGAATTTATTTTAATAAGCTAATGGATTGCATGCTAAGCTATAACCATTATTTTATTGCAAAGTAAATCGTAAAAGGAAACCTACTGAAATTTTTAGCACGAAAATATCACATTTCCAGAGTTCAAAACGAGTAAATTAAAAGGAAATACTGCCATCTTGACCTAGTCGGCTGATATGTTAATGGCACATAACATCCCCTATATTTTTTTGGAATTCAAACAAAAACTTCAGAACAGTATGACAGTAATTGTAAATATAAATAATAACAGAGGTAGGGCGCATCAAAGCAGCCCGTCTGGGAAAGTATCTCCGCCTCACGGGGTTGTTGTGTTCCTGCGTGTGAGTGAGGTCACCAGTAAACTCCCAAGGAGCTGCTGTGTAAGCAGTAGAGGAGGAATCGCGCGGGTAATACTTAATATATTACAAACGTTAATTACCGACGTAGTATAAAAAATAACAAATATAAGTATTTTTTGTAGAGTTCAAAGGTACAGGTAGGTTGCTCTCTCATTGGCTAACAAGTATGAAAATCATATACTCATTAGATTATTATTTGTTAGATTCAGCATACGTAATGAGTGTGATGTCGAACCGTAGATTGAAATGGGTGAATGTGTCAATAAACTGTGCACTGAATAAACGTCTTAATCGCCATCGCTCGCTACTTTGGTTAGAGCTTATAATTCTAAATCAGGCGTCGCTTTGCGACTACAATATGAATCGATCGAACACATCTTTAAGTCATAACCCATTTACCAAGAAATCGTTCGATTATATGATATTAGAGTCCATCACATCTGAAAAATCCATTTTCATTGATTCTCCTTCAGATTTCCACGAGACGCCACACTTAACCTGTCTGCCCCTATATAGATCAATACGATGTCAAATTATTAAAGCTTCAGAACCCGGTGATCGAGGTTAACAATAGGCAATTTAATATGAAGACTCTTGTGTTCGATTCCCGGGTAACACAAACATTTGAGTGTATGAATTGTCTGTTTATCTTGGTCCGGGGGTTTTAAAGAGATATAGAAACATCAATGGGCTGGTGATCAAATCCCTGGAGATTTTCCTATAGATATCCCTGAAGATGAATAAGATTACTAGTAATCTCCTAAGGAGTTGCAATGTTCACAAGGGTGGCAAAGCGCAAATAACACTTTCTATGCAGCAAGAGTTTGTTACTCGACGATGTTGACTATGATAACTATTTTTAGTTGATAGATTTAGGTGTTATTTTGCAAAAGTCATATTTACATACAATTTCTGATCTAACCTGCAAGAGCACGCAAAGGTTAGAATTGCAGGTAACTCTGTTGGTGCCTAAGTTGGCCGTATGCTTGTATACCTCCGGACGTTGTATGAAAAGAAATCTTAGATGAAAAGCTATGGAAATACTCGTAGCGAATATATTGTTTGTACACATATACAGTTTAGAAATAATACTCTACATATTGACTTTCCATACGCGTCGGTTTCTAAGAAATTGCCTCGGTTGACTATGTTTTTAGACTATGTTTTCAAGATTGTTACTATGGTATAGTAGTTTTGTTTTTCCGTGTATTCACACTAATCTATACTCATTCTACTGCTGGGATACTGAACTCTCTTCAAGCGTAGCGTCTATAGAGCATACTCCGCTCAATTACAAGTTGACGTTCAGTGTTTTACTACATCAAGCCTAACTCATCCCAATGCAGGGATACGGGCCTCCCTTCGACTGAGGGGGTTTCCAACATACTCCAACGCGCTGCTGAACTGCGGATTGGCGGAGGCCAAGCTCTTCAAGCTGCCAGACGATCACTAACTTAGCTTAACGATTGTCGTCAACAACAGTCGGGACCGACCAATGACGACAGAAGTGCAGAAGCTCGAGATAGATAATCCATAGACGAGCTATGGTCGACGTTGCTTATTGTATGTGTATTCTGTTACAATGATATGCGAAACGATGCCATCGAGCTCTCCACGACTTAACCTGCCTTCCACATTTCTGGGGAGCTCGAGACAACAATCTATCCATAAACCTACTGCGGTTGATGTTGCTTAACCATTGAACTAATTAAGGACGAGTAACAAATAAAAAAAAAATAGTTTCTAAATGATGGTAACATTTTTCCGTCTGACCCGCGGTAGGGTTGGACCTGACTTTGAGCGTGCCGATATTCTGTGCTTCTAACAGCTTATTACGTCACGGAATTACAAGCGGCTGTGTCACGACACTTAATTTTTACTAAAAAAGCACTTTACTAATCTATTTACGTATTTATATTTTATTTAGTTATTACTTGTTATATCTTCTCCAAATTAGTCCAACGCCTGAATACTAAAGTCTTCGAAGAGTGTGTGTTGCTAGTGACGAAATTTGGAGCTGAGACGTGACTCTGCACTGTGGGCGGTAAGGAGAAACTCAAGGTCGCTCAGCGTGCTATGGAAAGGGCTATGCTCGTGGTTTCGCTGCATGATAGGATGAGGATACATGAGGATATCCGCAGTAGAACTCAAGTAACTGACATAACCCAAAGCATAAGCAAACTGAAGTGACAGTGGGCCGGTCACATTGCTCATAGTACCGATAATCGCTGGGGAAAACAGGTTCTCGAATGGCGTCCCCGTACCAATACACGCAGTCACCAGCCCACGACCACCCACTAGATGGAGGGGCGACCATAAAAGATCTGTAGGGAGTTAATGGGTGCAAGTAGCTCAGAATTAAGACGAGTTTTCTAAATATGTGAACTATTTTGTTTGTGAATAATATAACATACATGTTACTCTCAAATCCCGTAATTCACTCAAATCCTTTTGTAACACTAAAGATAAAATCCCGCCCAATAAAAAATCCGGCGTCTATAAGCTGTTCTGTGACGAATATGAACACGTTTATATAGGTCAAACGGGTCGTAATTTTCAGACACGGTTTCACGAACACGTATAAAAACAATCGCCCAGATAGGTCGCACTTCGCCGAACATCTCATAGACAAAGGACATATTTTATCCCCCACTGACACATATCGAATTTTATACACCATAGACAAAGGATTAAAACTAAATATTAGGGAACAATTACAAATTATTAAACATAATAATTCTAAAATTACACTCATGAACAAACAGACTGACGTAAACAATTCCCCTCTATTAAATATCATTTCACTCGCACCATCCATCCCCACCCTCAGTTCAATATAAGGGACGGCACTGCGATGGATTTGTCACTTGTAACATGTTGTTCTTACGATTAACATCTACAGCACCTGATGATGCCTCGTGGAGAGGCGAAACACGTGTCGCAGCGACGACCAGGCCAGTCGTGGCAGCGACGGTGGTGGTGGGGGCATGCGGATTCTGTTCCAGACGGCGGACGACCGCAGCACCCGAGGCAGAGACTACCGGAGCAGCCATGGCAGCGTCGGCATGTTGCATCAACTAACAGTAGTGGGTGGGTGCCGGCCGGCGCTAGGCCGCATGAACTAATTGGTGGCGGAAGCACACAAAGCAGGTTAGATCAAATTGCATGTAAATTTGACTTTCGCAAAATAACGCCTGAATCTATGTTTTTGTTTATCAGACGAAGTAACCCGACGGATGCTAATATCACTTCATGAAATAAAAAGTACTCGTACATAGATATTACACGGAAGAGTAGATAAGTCATTGTTAAATTGTTTTTACATATTTGAGTTTACTTTTACTCAAAAAACTAAAATATCCTTTTTAAAAACAACGTTATCATCAGACAGGCCGCTATTATTTTTTCATTACATCAAAAAATGAATTCGTAACACGGTGTTTCAGCGCCCGTCCTAAGCAAATGTTTGTGTAAATTTCACAGAGACACAAAGTAGATGACTGGAGTCAGGACATACTGTGGTCACAGTCCAATTTCATGCTTTGACGTCCTGTTTGCATATTTTACACAAAGGTTGGAACTCAGAAGTCATTTTATTGACACTGTGACAGGGTATAAATACACACAAAATACAATTCGAGACACTAAAGTAGCGGCACGCTATGATGGCCGTTTTGACGTTTGTCGACTCATGAAATTTCGTATTAATTAATAATTACATTTGAAGGAGCAAATTGTTGTTCTTTACTGTCAATAGCGACGTGCAGTTAGTCATAAAATTTATCGAATGTATAATTTTAGGACACAAAATTTATTTATGACATTGATTTCTAAACTATATATATTAGAGTCCCGCGAACATTTATGTTTTATTTTTATAAGATTATAATTATTGGTGTACTTATTTACCACACAACTTAACCAGCTCGATGGCGCAGTGGTGGAACGCGCTGTTACGCTACTTTGACACCAACGCTCGTGGATTCGATTCCCACACAGTACAAACATTTGTGTGCATGAACATGTCTGTTTGTCTTGGTCTGGGTATTTTCTATATATAATTTCTATGTATAATAAGTATGTAATTTACAAAAAAAAATGTATTTACGTATGATTATCAGTTGTCTAGTGCTCATAACACAAGCTTCGCTTACTTTGGGGCTAGATGGCGCTGTGTAATTTGAACGACATTAAAAAAAAAATACGGCATTTGTTTTTCGAAATTCAAAATTAAAAAAAATTAAATCTAATACGATCGTTACATAGGATCGCTGGCAAAACCTTCGGCAAACTCGCGTCAATGCTCAATGCAAAACAAAGCAGTTTCGACTTGACGTTGCTTCGAAAAGTACGAACTTAACAGAACTGCTTCTAAAGAGTTGCTGGGTTAACAGCGGAGGTGGCATTGCGCAAGTGATACTTAATGTATTGCAAGCGTTCATAGACTACTGTAACCGCTTTACATCAGGTGCGCTGTATGCTTGCAGGCCTCCTGACGTTGTATAAAAAAAAATTAAGGCCTGTTAGAGACAAGTATCCAGATCTATATAATAATTTACTTCAGGTACTTTGATGGACTGGGATTTCTAATTTAAATATTTTAAATTAATATATATACGTAATAGATAATAGAGGCATACATAATAGGGATTTTGTCTTTTTATCAACCATTTATTAACGTTAGCTGTATAGCGTATCCCTAAATCATTCGTCCAACTAATTGTTTCACTAATGAGCATCGATAAATAACATTAAATCTTCCCCATTTTTAGTATAATCCGTGATTAATTATCTTATCTCATTTTACTTTGGTATCTTTGCATTTAAGCCTTCTTTTTCACTTCCTTTTATAAAACCTTTGTTACTAATTTAAAAATGAACCTTTGTAAAAATGAAGATTTTCATTCCTAATAAAAAATAGAAGTGCTGTAATTAATGTGTACATTTATAAAGAGTTTATAATCATGCACAATAGATGTAAGTTTTAAATTTTCGCGTTGCATAATTGCATAAAAGTATATAATATGGGTAATTAAGGTAATTTCATTTAGGTAAAAATATTACCTTTTTATTTCCAGACGTTTTCGCTGAGTTGCATCAGCCGTAATGTATGCTCGTAAAAATATAGAGTCATTTTCTAAATTTAGTGAAAATCTTAGAAGTAAGAATAGATTGCGCATGCTTGTACATCGACTTGCTAAGACTAGTAGATCTTTCATTGTAAATTGTATTCGATTCTATAATAAATTACCTGAAACAGTTCTGTCCTTGCGTGAGAATATGTTCAAAAGGTACATCAAAAATACTCTGTGCAAGAAGGGTTATTATAGAATCGATGAATATCTAACTGATAGAGATGTTTGGAAATAATTTAGCACATGTATTAATATATCTTTAAATGTATCACTTGATTTCATTATATGTACACTGACATATATTTATTGTAATATATTTTAACGATGGAAAAAAAAGACCCATATTGGCAAGTTTCTTTTGGCATTTCTTCTTCGCCAATGGTCATTTCCGAAATGCTGGTAGATTAAAAAAGAGATTAAAAGTAACAAAAAAAAAAAAACCAAAATTATTAAGTTACAATATGATTTAATTTAAAGAATGTAAGACGTGTCTAAGTGCCCGTAAGGGTCTAATGGCAAATAAATGATTTTTATCTTTATCTTTTATCGTGGTCACGAGCGAACTGGCGGTGCGCGGCGTATTACATTTCCATTTGAATTCCTTATCACACTTACTCCCGAATCTCCAGAATTGCCTTGGGCAGTTATTACTAAATGCCAGAATAGCTTATTTTATATATGCAAACGAGTACGTGGGTAACCTGATGGTAAGTGGTCACTACCGCCCATAGACATCTGCAGCACCAATGGGTCACTGATCCGTTGCCAGACTTTTTAGGGAAACATACCCTTTTCTTGAAGGCACCAATAACGTATTTATTAGGGAACACCGCTGAGGGTAATTTATTCCACAATTTCACCGTATGAGGTAGACAATGCCTCAAAAAGCGTACTGTAGTGGATTGCCTCAAAATGGTGAGGGTGAAATTTAAGTTTGTGGCGAGTGATACGATAGAGAAACTCGGCGGCTGGTATTAAGTTCAACAGCTCCTCCGAACGCTCCCCATGATACAATTTGTACAGTATCTATAAAAGTCACGTAACATAATTATCCTCTTATTTTCTTCACATTTTCCAAGTCTTTTATTATTGATAAATGAAATCGTGTACAGTAACAATACACTATAATATTATTCTATGATTATCACTTACTGAACTAAATTGGAGATGACAGGCTGAAATTTTATTTTAACGTTAACGTAAATTTCGTGCGAGATTGAGACAAAACTATACATGTTGATTTTCTATCTTGTAATCATTTGCCATCAGTTGTAGTCTTCCACTGTAGATTCTTCCAAAGTAGAATCATCTAAGAGCTAATCATCCAAAGCAAATCGAAGATGCATTAATTGAATGGTACTTTCTGTTAACAGACTTCTTGCTGAACAGCAACAGGCTTGTAAAATTTTGAAGTTTATTTCTTTAATAATGGACAAATGACCACACGCCACACAAGATGAGTGCAGGTATTCTAAATAGAAAGTTTGAACGTTGGTAATCATGTTGGTAACATCGGACCAATAAATAGTTACCGATATTTTCCAAGTTCTTGGTGGTCCGTTCTTAGCAACAGTCGTGAAACTCTTAGACATCTCAATTACGTGTAGTCAGATTTAGTAATATTCCTGCATTAATTATTGCATGCCCCTAATATTTGTTCTACTATTGCATGTGGATTTATGACAGATGTTACAACGAATTTATTCCCCAAAAGTGTCTGTAGTATAGAATATTACATACAAAACGTTACAAAATGTTCACGATTGTTTTTGGTTTGAAGGAATGGACGATACTTTATAGATTCAATGATAATTACGTAACGTATAAAATTGTAAAATTATATTCAGGAAGCATTCAATCTCAGATGCAATTAATACCAAAAGTTACAAGCACGCAGGTCATATTAATGTCACCGTTAACTTAATTAGTAAGAACAATTGAAAGGAGTACGGGTTTGATTATATGAGAGCTCTATATTTGCAATTGCAGATCAAGGAAGGTATTTCGCGACTAGATTTCAAGAATTTTTATGATTCTAATGATCTTTTACTGCACGTTACAGTGTCTGATTCATCCAGGGCATAAGGCAAGAACGAATGCATCGTATCTGTTTTAAAGTCTACCTATCATGACAGGAACGACGCGCGGTGAAGGAAAACATCGTGAGGAAACTCGCACGTCCAAGAAATTATATTTCGAAAGATGCGGTGCGGCCTTACCTAAGATGCCTATGGTATTCACTCTGGGTTGTGGAGGTCAGACGTTCCATGTAAATATCTTCGCTTAGGTAGCGGACCCGCCAATCCTAAAGGATTGGGAAACGGAATAACGCTTAAAAGAACGCGAACATGACAGCTGCCCATATCTGAAAACCGTTTGCCGAAAAATATATTTGGAGAAGTACAGTTAGCAATTAGCAGTAAATAGACAATGTCTGTTAGTCACTTGGAACTTATAACTAGTAAATTGGCTCAACCATTACTATAAGTGGTATGTCCGCCATTGTACAAACATTTTCTTATTTTCATTTTTATTACAAGACTATAAAGAGTCTACAAACAACTATTGGTCGTGAGGGCATTAACTCTGAAGTAGATTTACTTACGTTTGGAAATAAAGTGGTAAGTTAACTGTGATAGCCCAGTGGATAGAACCGACCTATTATCCGATGGTCCTTGCTTCGAATCCTAGTGTAGAATTATACCAATAAGTCAGTAGTAATAGTGCCCGATGGTAAACAGTCACTGCAGCCTATGGACATTTGCAACACCAGGGGTGTCACTCATGCGTTGCCGACCCTCTAAAAGCCTCGTCACATTTCTTGAAGGACTCCATGCTGTAGTCCCTTGAAACTTAAAACCTCGGCTGGGAGCTCATTCTACAGCTTGAGAGTTCTCGGAAGAAACCTTCTCTTATATACAACTTGTGCTGCTAATCCTAGCTTTGGTAAAATTACGTAGCGTTACGTAGCTTTGGCGTATCTCAGCTCCTTGATCAGCTTGTCAAATATGTGACGTAAGTCGTAAATCATACGAAAGGATACCAATAATGGTCGTGTTTAGACAGTCGCTATTTATAGACTTGTTGCTATGTTGACGATCTGATTGTATGTCTAAATGTGTATGTGAGGTTTGAAATAACTAAGGTTTAAAAATTTTTGTGACTATATTTAAAAGTTGTTCAAAGTTACATGGAATAAAATACTATTAATAAAGGTACGTTAGTAATTTGACTCGTGAAACTCATGAAAGAACCCAGTAATGGGCAGGTCCCATAAATACATAATATATAATAATTACAATTTCTGGACACATTGCTACGTCATGTTGAAGGTTCTGATTTACAAGTGAAAGATGGTGTTTGAAATAATATGATAGTGTAAATAGCGGTTTGAAAACTTACATAAAAAAAATAAAAAAACAATTGAATTTAGACTTGGTGCCATTCTTTAATCTCAGGGAACGTAAATCTTAGTTTTTTTTTCACGAATAGCGAGAACAAATGAACGTACATAATTCTGCGGAAGCTACAATGCAAAGCAATGCAGTTGTAAAGATCCCTTTTGACTTGGCCAAACCAAAACTATTCTCTTATATGCAGATAGACAGGGAAATCAGTTCGGTTCCCCTAAGGAGATATCGCAAGCAAATTCACCTCAAAATTACGTCAGTTCTACACTGTATTATGTATACTTAATTTCTTATCCTCGCCAACATATAGGTAACTAAGATTTATTTACTAACTTGATTCGTTTAATTTCAACAATGTATTTACTAACAGATTTAGGTATTCAGTCGATTTTTTTTTCTATGTCGGATTAAAAATATGTAAGCCTGCCATACGTAAAGCGATTACTGATCCCTATCATCGCAACAACACAGATCATTTGTTCGGGCGTTGCCACCTCTGCTGCTAACGACTGTAACTCCTCATTAGGACCTTGGTACGTAACTAAATGCTACCTCTTCAATATTGTTCATCGCATGTCAGAGTTTTGGCAAATTATACAATTATAACGATATCTATGTGACCAATAAATTGCCTGTTCCATGCAATCAAACAATTACCCGCTATTTTAGTCCATGAACTACGAGTACAATTGACTCGCATTCATTTCACCGTTTATAATGAAAACACCTTACACAGGAGCACAATTGCTTAGTATGTTTATCGTGAATACACTTGCGTATTATTGTTACGTTTATGGAAATAACAACATGACTACCTGATTTAATATGACATTACTCGAACACAAAGCATTATGTTTATCTTCATTGAAGTTGTCCTACCTTCTATCTTTTCTTTCCACCGTAATTAGGAATCATTACAGTAGATTAGCTAGCACACTTAGGCCTTTTTGGACAATGCTATGGATGGTTAGAATCATCACTTTTCAAGATCGCGAACTATGAGCTGCACCGACATAACAATCGTAAAATTCCAGCAGCAACAAATTTGACTGCAAACGTCACTTGAAATCGTATAGCTGGGCGTATAAACATGACAATTCCCAACGTTTCTTTCTATGAAGTTATTCTACAGTATGTATGTAAATGTCTACTTTGTCTCTACTGTGACTAAATGCTATATGACAACAAAAAGCCAAAATCCCCTGACACGTTTACGAGATCGGTCCCAGATATCACTAGCAGAACTAAACATGACGACGGTCTAATAAGGGCTGGAGACAATGGACCGTGCTCTGATACGAGGCGCATTTGCGAATTCTGTGCCTTATTTTTTTAGTCTGAAAATAAAATCGAGGCATTTGTTTGTGCTGAAAGAAAACATGACTAACTTTGTTTTAAACTAGCATTTCCCGTTGCTGAAATGTATCATGTTATAATTATTATGCATTTATGTAGGTATATAAACTTTATTTACCACATATCTAGGGCAGAATGGCGGACTTAATCCTGCTAATAGCCTTTTCAACCAGACAACCTTTTCAAAGAGTACATGTACAGGGAATCGGTACACAAAGTAAGAAAGAAAACCAATTGAATGTACTTAATTACAATTACAGCACACAATAAATATATATACACAAACATAGCATAAAAAGAGAAGAGAAGAGAAATTGCAATTTGCATGAGAAGAGCAATGAATGTTAAAGAAGCGAGTGAGATATGTAAGGATCGAATGTACTTACTTACAATTACAGCACACAATAAATATATATACACAAACATAGCATAAAAAGAGAAGAGAAGAGAAATTGCAATTTGCATGAGAAGAGCAATGAATGTTAAAGAAGCGAGTGAGATATGTAAGGATCGAGTCACGTGGCGCTCGGTTCTCTCTGCCTACCCCGCAAGGGATTTGGCGTGAAGTTATAGATAGATAGATAGCATAAATAATAACTGTATGTATACACATAGACATACTTACACCTGCATAAACATTATATCTGACGATGATTAATGAATCATAGTTTTATGCATGTACCTTTATAGGACACTGCAATTAAATTACAGTAGGATATTTTTAGTACTGCATCCCGACGAATAGAAAAAATAGATACCCGTATCAAACTATCATACGGTCTTAATTATCGCAAGTAATGTCGCAAGGAGCTGCAGTCGTGGTAGCTCGTATGTGTATTATGTAACTAACTGTTAATAACGTATACATTATTTTATACAACGTCTTGCATACAAGCCTACGGCCTATCTGATTAGTGTTGTTACCGTAGCATATGTATGTTTGTATTATATGAAGAAGCGGTCGCGCTATGCCACCCCTATTGCACCCACATACACAGAAGAAGTAAGGTAGAGATACTTCCCAAGTCTATCGTGCAATCGAATTCGCGGCCACAGCTGTATTTTATAATAAAACATCTTAATATCTTCACACAAAATCTCGCTATAATCTTTCAGGACAGGCAGAAAGAACTGCGTGCTACATAAATCAAAGCTTACCTCCATATTCTTCTTCACCTTCTATAACAGCGATACCGATTCGGGGTTCCTTTCTAGGGGTCTTATTATCACCTCATGAAAAAACTCGACCTGTTTAGTCATTATTTTAAGTATTCCTCGCTCACTCCTAAATGCTCCAAATCCGCAGTGTATACTTGTTTCATAATTAATTTCTCGTACATCATTTCTACACGTCCTAACCAACGGAGCATGCCTCTTCTTATCTCAACATCAAACAATAAAACATACTTATCTGCGCTAATATATAAAGTGCAGTTTGTTTATTTGAACGCGCTAATATCTGGAACTACTGATCAGATTTGAAAAAGTATTTTTGTGTTTGATAGTGCAATTCTTGAGGAAGGTTATAGGCAGCTTTTCAACATCACGATACGACCCTTAGAAGCCGATGAAAATGCCGTTCCAACGAGATACACGTAGGCGAAGTGCGTGGCGCGCACTGCAGTTAATAGTATAGAAAAGAAGTAATAATATTTAAACTTTATGGAAAACAAGTTCCTAGCAATCGCTACTGTAACTTGTTCGTTCGTTATTACTTTTTATAAGTTCTTAGGTAGAGAATACGATAACGACCTTAGAAGTATCATCACTTCAGCCTTATGAATAATGTTCTGAACGAAGTACATAATAAAGGCTCCAACTTTTAATATCGCAAACTTACTCCCTAGACGCCAGCATAAACTCCTAAATGCTTAAACTACATGAAATCTCTACCCGATTGCGGAGAAGAGAATAATGTATTCATGCGGTTTTAGCCGGCCCTAGCTCGGTCGATATACATAATTAATGAGTTGGTTGCAACCGTCAAGTTGAATTTATGACCTCCTTCGAGCTTTGGTAGGGATACTTAGAAGATTTAGAGGCTGCGCATTTTCAAGTTGTACACTTTTTTTATACAACATCGGGTAAAGTATGACGACACCGAGCTCGTCATACTTTACCCGATGTTGTATAAAAAGAAGTGTGAATGTTCTCTCATCATTCTCAGTCGTGAATGACGCGACTTTGACACCAACGCTCGTGGGTTCGATTCCCACACAAGGCAAACATTTGTGTGCATGAACATGTCTGTTTGTCTTGGTCTGGATGTTTTAAGAGAGGTAGGGTGCATCAAAGCAAGTCTGGGGAAGTACCTCAACCTTACAGAAAACGGTAGCCAAATAACAACTGCCTAGAGGGTTGTTGTGTTCCTGCGTATGCGTGAGGTCACCAGTAAACTCCCAAGGAATTGCTGTGTAAGCAGCAGAGGAAGCATCGCGCGAGTTATACCTTAATATATCGCAAGCGTTAATAGGCTACGGTATTCGCTTTACATCAGGTGGGCCGTATGCTTGTATGCCTCCCGACGTAGTATAAAAAAAAAGTGGTTACCGTAACCTATGAATACTAGCAGTACAAGATCTTCAGTAGTTTAATGGTAACCCACTCATTAGCAGAAATAAACAAGCATACGCGCAATTGTTATTTGGCTACGGTTTCTTTGTGGTGGAGATACTTCCCCATTCGGACTGTGTTAACGACTGTCAGCTATCGAAAACGGCCAGTACCGACGGCTTAATGTGCCCACCGGAAGCACACAAAAGCCTCTGAAACCGTTCCATAGACCAGCTGTAGTCGATATTGCTTAACTCAAGTTTCTTTAAACTGACACATGCATCGATGTCGTTGAGCCAGTATTAAAATTATTGTTATAAATCCATATTCACGGTTATTTCAAAAGTTTACCGAGATTAAGCAGATACCACTTGGTAATCATTGTATATACGGTGAATCCGCTGCAACCTTCTATTATATCAATAGAAAGACAATAAGCAGGTTGTACGTATTTCCGAAGTTTTATCAATGAGAACTATTCTATAGATGTTATTTCTTTATTCATTGTACCAGTTTTCTTTATGTACATGTACGGGACTACAGGGTATGCGGAGCTTATTTGTATGTATGGAACCAAGAATTTTATTTTCCAACAATCACATTTTGCACGCTCGTTTTCAAACTATTTTACATACGCGTCGTTCTTGACTACGAACCGAGATGCAATCTCCTCGCACGTCATAAAAACCCGTCAAGCTTCGATTAAGCGATAAATGCGCTAAATCTGGTTCGCATGTAAGTGCCGAGAGCAGATTGCCTCTCTTGGAATACGAGCTTTTAAATAATAGCTATAAAATTCTATAATTTATGACAGGGATCCATTCTTTTTAATACTACTATGGTGGCAATCAAGTGTATGGTTTGCAGTTGCCCTAGCCAATGGTCATATGCAACACAAGGGATGTGGCTCATGCGTTGCCGATCCTGTAAAAACCTCGTCGCGCCTTTCTTGAACAACCCCATGCTGTGGTCGCTTGGAAAAACCTCGGCTGGGAGTTTATTCCACAACTTGGGAAATCTCGGAAGAAAACTTCGCTGGAACCTCACAGTACGCAACCATTGCGATTCCAGTGCGTGAGAGTGAACTCCCGCCATCTAATTGTCAAACTGGAATAAAAATCAGGTGGCCAATATCTAATCATACATTTTAATTATACAATATAAATATTTTGTATGTATTGAAATATGGCGGAATGACCTATTCGTCAGAATTCAATGTCGTCATTTAATTTAAATGAGTAATTTGGTTCAACTAAAAAAAAAAATTCAATTTACAGTTTTAATAAATGTGCATGTAGGTATATAGTTTTTTTATACAACATCGAGATGCATACAAACATACGGCCCACCTGATACAAAGGCTTATCCCTCTACCAGTCATCCTTAAAGTATTTCAGAGAATTGTAAATACACGAAGGTGGAATATAATAATTATACTCAAAAACATAAGTCAAATTTATATATTACACAATGCAAAGTCGTAAATATATTGTCTGAACACCATTAATGATCTAACAGTGAGACGTATTATCACAGAACCTTTTTAGCGCCGATTTGAAGGAAGGTAGGCGATATTTTTATGTCCAGAGGTAAACAGTCTACTAAATATGATGAACTTTTTCAGGCTATACATACCATACGCTATCAAGTCCTCTGTTGTGTCCAAGAAAGCAATATCACTAAACTCGTATTCAATTGTCTTGTCTTAGGTTTTCGCGATTGTTACACATTGAAATTAAACAATTTTTTTAACGGAAGTATCGCGTGTTTTATTTATTTTGTTGAACCTGACGTTTAGAACGCTTTGCAGCGTCCGTGGTCGCAGGAAGACTGTAAATAAATAAAACACGCGATATTACCGTTAAAAAAATTGTTTAATTTCAATCGTACTCAATTCAATCGTACTAGCTAAGTGAGCTAAAATCGAGCGACTAAAAGCTATAAACATTCTGAAATCCGCCACCGTATACTAAAGCCGTCCGTGGTACATGGTGGTGACATGTATACCTTATCAATTAAGTCTATACATTATCACTTTAGTAATATAAATTCAATAATATCTCCGTTCGACCGTCCATTTGCTTCAAATTTCTCGGTAACACTGCTGAATGGAGCTTAGTATTAATATTGCAATGAAATCCCCACGAATGCGGAAATTAGTAATAAATAGAAGTATAAATATTGTAAATCGTATGGTTTTAAAAAAAAACATTGTCTTGTCTTAGTAGTTTTTGACGAGCTCGGTGGCGCGCCGCGCAGCCTTCATGTCCGACGCTCGCAGGTTCGATTCCCACACAGGATAAACATTTATGTGCATGAACATGTTTGTTTGTCTTAGACCAAGACGAACAGACATGCTTGTGAGAGACGTAGGGCGCGACAAAGTAGCCCGTCTGGGGAAGTACCTACACCTTACTGAAAACGGCAGTCAAATGCCAACTCTCTGGAAGGTTATTGTGTTTCTGCCTATGAGTGAGGAGTAGTAAGCTCATAAAGAGTTGCTGTGTTAGTGATAGTATTACAAACATTCATAGCGGTAACCGCTTTACATCAGGTGGGCCATATGCTTATATAAAAAAAGCACTGATGTGGGCCAGTTTTATTTAAAAAGCATTCAATCTTCTTCAGTTCTTTATAATTACTATATTTTACATTGCTTTCCTTATTCATTACAATTTATATATCCACAAAGATCTTCGTATTATCAAAATTTTTGTCACGTATAGGTCTCATAACAAACACTATATGCCAAGCAAAAGGAATCCCTTCATATTCGTTTATGCTACCATCTATGCCCAATATGTATTCATTCTCACTCAGCAATTTTATCTGAAGCTCGACAAGGGCTCAAAATAAAAAAATACGAAGTAAACATTACTCGTCGGCCGAGAATTCAGCGTGATTTCTAAATATCATAAACAAATAGAAATTATTGAAAATATATTTTGATCAAATATACACATCTAAGCTTTTCATTGAGAGAAAAGAAATTGAGAGAATTTCTTCAATAAATATCTCATTCACCCTTTCCACCACGTTCTACGACTCAATATAAAGGACGCTAACACGATGGATTAATCATAGTGTCAAAATAAAGAGGTTTCTATGTTCTAAAGATTTACAGCTACAGTGCCTCGGGATGTTTCCTGGAGAGGCGAAACACGAGTCATATAGACGACGAGGGAAGCGATACAGAACATTCCAACGGTAGTAAATCCTGGACTTCGACGTTTAACGAGTTTTAACGTTTTCCTCGCTCGAAGAATCGCTCAGGCATAGAGTGCCTGCTGTAAAATTGCTAATTATTATTCTTCCCCTCTAATTTCCGTAACATGGCTATCTGTGTGTATTTTCACTATTAGCCACTACTTTGGCGAGTCTATTGTTGATTGAAATTTCGTTGAGATAGTATAGATAGTGGGCGTACTCATTTGCTGTCGAATCTGGTTTTCAGATTTGGTGCACTGTGTTTTTTCAAATGAAAGTACACTATGCTGCCCTGTCCTTTCACTCCTTTTGCCGATTCGTTTGAATGTCCTGCCAGTCTTGTTTGATATTTATTGCTATAATTTGCAATCTCCTCCTTCACTGTGTTTATACCAACGTCTACATGTATGTATCTGTTGCTGATATAGTATGGTATCGCCAGCACAGTTCTGAGTATTTTAGTTTGGAATCTTTCCAGTATTTCTATATTGCTTACACTTGCTGTTCCCTAGAGCTGTATTCCATAGGTGCATATGGGTTTGAGGATGGTTTTGTAGATTGCTAAATTCTTTGTAGATTGCTAAATCTTAGGTTAAGTCACACTTCTTTCGAAATATAATTTCTTGGACGTGTGGATTTTTTTATACGTCGCGAGGCATACAATCATACGGCCCACCTGATGTAAAGTGGTACCGTAGCCTATTAACCCTTGTAACATATATCACTCGCGCGATGCCTCCTCTGCTGCTTACACAGCAACTCCTTGGGAGCTTACTGGTGACCTCACTCACACGCAGGAACACAACAACATTCTAGGGAATTGTCATTTGGCTGTGGTTTTCTGTGAGGTGGAGATACTTCCCCAGACGGGCTGCTTTGTTGCGCCCTACCTCTCTTAAAAAGGGTTTCCTCACGGTGTTTACCTTCACCGCCGAGCAAGGGATAAATATTACGAGGTTTCGAACCGGGGGCCAGTTGGTCAATAGGCCGCTTCCTTATCCACTGGGCTGCCACTTCTCTAATCAATCTTATTTGACTAGCGCGATACAAATTTCATAGAGTATTTTATTTTGTAACGACATTTTAAAAGAATTCTTTGCAAAGAGCCTCAGATAAAATACAATATGAATCTTGTATTTTATTGATCGAGTTATTACAAGTGCCATTTTGTGAACAATCTGGTGGCAGCAAGCATCCAATTTTCCCATCTTTGTCGAGAACTTACCGGCTTCCGTGAAAGCCTTCAATTCACCCTCGAAACATCAAATTCATTCTTTACATTGGCTTTGTATCAGGATTGTGGACTAATTGTAACCCGTAGCTCTGCTAGCGTAGTGTTTATTTTTTTTAAGCTTTTCACAGGAGTCGATTTCAATTATTTTTACAATGTCGAGAGGCATTTTTTATACCACTAAGGTGGCAAACAAGCATACGGCATACTTTTTTGGCATACTACGTGCAAATTGGTCATGTGTTATCAGAAGAAGAATAATAATCCTATAAAGTGGGTCTGGCAAGAAACTAAGATAACAGGTAATAATTCAAAGTAATAATTGACTATACCCCCGCAGAACAGCTTGTGACGAGGCGAGCTGTTAGTGAGTAATGACATTACGGTTACCCAAGTGCTTCAGACAGTCGATCAGGGCCTTTGTGTTTGACAGTCGGGGTGGAAAAGAAGGCCTGCAGGACTCAGCTCAGGCTTGCCTTCATTAGCCATCTAGAGAGGAGTCGTTAGAGCCCTATAGCTTTAGGGGTGGAAGTGTTAAAGGGCATAACGCCACGAATAACTTCGGAGAAAGTGCAGCACGCCTCTTGACACTCTTGGGTTACTTACGTCGGCATAGGGAGTGGCGAAGGCATTGAAATAGCGATCAGATAAGTCTATTTAGCAGGCGTCTGTCCCTCTTCTGTAATATCCTAGTACCAATAATCCCTCCTGATGTCATATAAATAACCCATTAATTTCCGTCATATTTGCAATAATCCTAATACCTGCCCATGGGTGTCTTGTTCCAGTGATATCCCCTGGAGCGGGTTACGGCCGGTGTATATTACATTAATCTTCATCAAAGGGCCTTTTAATGTTAATTCCTGCACTTGTATAGAATCCACTTCACAATTTTATTTATTAATTATTTTTACCGACAGGTTTCGCTTTTACGGCATTATCAAGGTCGAGCCGAGCATCTCACAGACAAAGGACATAATTTATCCCCCACTAATACATATCTAATTTTATACACCATAGACAAAGGTTTAAAACGAAATATTAGGGAACAATTAGAAATTAATAAACATAACAATTCTAAAATTCTTCTCATGAACAAACAGACTGACGTAAATAATTTCCCACAACTAAATATCTTTTCGCTCATACCATCCACCCCCACCCTCAATTCAATATAAGGGACGGCACTGCGATGGATTTGTCACTTGTAGCATGTTATTCTTTCGATTAACGTATATAACGCCTGATGAGAGGAGAGGCGAAACACGTGTCGCAACGACGGCCAGGCCAGTCGTGACAGCGACGGTGGTGGGGGCATGCGGTTTCTGTTCCAGATGGCGGACGACCGCAGCAGCCAAGGCAGAGACTACCGGAGTAGCCATGGCAGCGTCGGCATGTTGCATCAACTAACAGTTGTGGGTGGGTGCCGGCAGGCGCTAGGCCGCATGAACTAATTGGTGGCGGAAGCACACAAAGCAAGTTAGATCAGATTGCATGTAAATTTGACTTTCGCAAAATAACGCCTGAATCTATTAACTATTATCAAGGTATTTTATATAACATACCGACACGGTACCGCCATGTTTCCACCAAGCGCCTACAATCAACAGTATCAACATAAAAACACTATAAAATTACATTACGAGCATAATAATTCAATGCAAATTTTTCACACTGTACTTAGTAACCAGGTCATATCATCTCTCATAACATTTTTTGCTCTCAAAGAACTCTCAAAGATGAAAAACAGAGGGTTCTTGTACTTGACAGGACCCTAAAGGGAAACTTTTTCCGCGAAAAATTGTGAGATTGTTTTGATAAATTTTTTACCATACAACAGGCTACGTTCATATTTATTTTAAAAGTCCCTCCATGCTTCTTCAGAATACGTAATGTATATTATTACTTACAGTTTTCTTGGAAGTTTATATGACAAGAACCTTTTCTTAGGGGCATATATTTCCTACGTGACGAATAGCTGCACTTAGACAATACAGCAATATTGTTATCTTTTATTGATTATTTTTTGCGCATAGCGTTTATGAGTAGTGCCAGAGTTAAGCAGTAAGTTATCGTATAGGGTCGAAAATTTAAACGAAAAAAGGGAGAGATTAGGAAGCATCTAAACATCCCCTTCTCCTTAGAGAAAACTGAAGTCAAATAACAACTCTCTGAAGGGTTGTTGTGTTCCTGCATGTGAGTGAGGTTGCCAGTAAAGCTCCTAAAGAGTTGCCGTGTTAGTAGCAGAGGTGGTATCTATGTATGTATTGCAAATATTCATAAGTTACGGTAATCACTTTAAATTATATGGGCCGTATTATTGTATGCCGTTGTATAAAAAATAGTTTGGTTTTAATTAATCCTAATTTAGGTTAAAAAGGTTACGCCCTTGGCCAAAATGAAGTGCAGATGCTGTGTGTACCAGAAAGAGACGTAGAACTGAGTTGAATCTACACTCCGTGACACAGAATATCTCTATATCTACGAGTACCTACCTACCTTTCTAAATCATCATAAAATATACGAGTATACTAACTAAATTTATAACTAACCAGCACTTATACTTTGTAGCTGTTTGACAATAGATTTATGTCCACAACGTTTATATGTAAACACCCGATGTAAATAATTGAAAGATTCGAATTCAGAGAGGGTCTTAGACTTTGAGAGTTGCAAACTATCAGAGGTTAGCTCTACCCTACTCTACATGCATGACCGCAAATTTGTCGACACTAAACCGTACTGCACACTGATGGCGTTGTTGAAATTTTCAATTATTTCTGAAATTTTATAAGGGCTGTCTCGTTTGGTACGAACAACTTGAGAACGTATGTAAGAAATGATCTCAACCCCTCCTCGAAATCGGAAGCTTAGCTTAGAATAGCTCAGCGCAGTACTGAGTAGGTACGAAGCCAGTCAAAACCACATTGGATAATATTATCATCACCTTAAAAGATGCGTATTCTTATAATATAAGTCCACTGAACTACGAGATACTACTCCTACCCTTATTTTATATTTTGAGTAGTGGACTACCGTCTTTTGTGATCCCCAGAATGACAAGGGGAGGTGGTACACTGATCCATTCATAAAGGGAGAGAGGAGTAGGCACAGAGTTGCATCCACTTGTCATCATCATCATGCATCATTTTAGCCGAAGGATATTCACTGTTGAACATAGGCCTTTCTCTTACACTTATATAATGATCAGTCTTATGCATTAAGGAAAATACTTTCGGAGAAACGAAAAAACGGATATCACGTAGTAACTCAACACTGCTACGGGGCGGGGGTAAAGTAGAACGAGTAGCTTTTATTGGCTAGATCGCGGATCAACAGCGCGTCGCTTATCAGTTTATTGGTTAAAATATTCTCCCGTTGATCAATAGGCTCGAATTGCTCAGATATTTAGGTACTAATACACTACGTTTTTGTGAGCGCGGGGTGCCTTCTTGCGCAGTCAAGTGGTTTATCAGCTTGTAGTCTTATGCTTGAAGTCAATTCCGAAACTTCGTACTCCTACAAATTTCTTCTGATTAAATTCGTTGTGAGTTCCATGGCAGCTGTAGTTTAACCCCCGGGATAGCAATGAACTTCACTGTTCATGATATTTTTAGTAGTCGCCGCTGTTAATTCTGGCTATATAGGAAACACAGTGGTGGGTATGAGTGGTGCTTGATCTCTCCAATCTTGACTAGATCGTGGGTTCACCGTATGATGGGCCGTCTTTCCGTTTTGTGGTCGCCAGTCGAGATACTTGGTCATAGCGGCCATCGGTTATATAATCTAATTAGTCTACTTCAGCTTGCCGATCCTTAGAGTTACGTCAGTAACTTTGGTCCTAAATTAAAGTACGGATTACTGTCTATGGTAGGCTAGTGTTTCACTGAGCTCTTGCCTTTTCATTTCGCTGAGACACATATGATATTACTCGAATTATCACAGTACTAATATGATTATTGAATGTATGGGTATTACGAGTATATAGGTGCTATATTTTTTATGTGTGTGTTACATAAAGCTTTCTCACGCAACTAAGAACAAACAATGTTTGACACTGAAGTGGGATTATAACTGTTGTTATGTGCGGCATGCGAACGGCAAAGGTCAAAGTATAAAGCTGGATGTTCACTTAGATTATTTTGTACATCGTCGGGACGCATATATAGAGCGGTTATCGTAACCATGGATGCTTGCGATAGAACCGGCAGGTGTCCCTCGCGTGATGCCACCTCTCTTACTACTTAGGAACTTACTGGTGACCTCACTCACACGCAGGAACACAATGACCTTGCAAGGAGTTGTTGTTTGGCTGCGGTTTTCTGTGAGGTGCAGGCACTTACCCAAACGAACAACTTTGATGCGCCTCGCGACCTCCTTAAATACGCAGAGAGAAACTGCCATGTTTAAGCGCACAAATGTTAGTCCCGTGTGGGAATCAAATCCACGAGCGTGTTATATTAGCGTTACTAACCACTGCGTTATCGAGCTCATCATACAAACGGCAAAGTTCAAACTGTAAAGCTTGACGTACAGCTGTACATATAGGTAAATTCTCTCTCCACGAGCTGGAAGTGATTTGGCTCATATCACCTCTCGGTCATATGAGCCGAATCACTTCCAGCTCGTAGGCTCTTTATGAGCCATGGGTAACGTGATAAAAACGCTTAGCACCATACAAGTCATATTTCTCTCGCCACAGTGTCTGTGTATAGCCATACTCCCCTTTCTAGGGCGGCAACGCACACAAAGACTACTTTTTTTATGCAATGTCGGGAGGCTTACAAGCATACGGCTAACTTGATGTAAAGCGGTTACCGTAGTCTACGAACGCTTGTAATACATTAAGTATCACTCGCGTGATGCCACCTCTGCTGCAAACACAGCAACTCCTTAGCTTAGGGAGTTGTTCTTTGGGCGCTGTTTTATTTGAGGTGAAGGTACTTTCCCGTCAGGCTGCTCTGATGCGCCCTTCCTCTCTTAATCTATATATATATAAAAATGAATGTTTGCCTGTATGTCCTCTATGGACTCAAAAACGGCTGGGCAGATTTTGATGAAATTTTCAGTGAATCTTCAGGTTAGCCCTGATCCTGTGAAGTTTGATAGCGATCATATCACCCGTGCGAAGCCGGGGCGGATAGCTAGTTACATTATATTTAACTGTTACCTGCTATATTAATTGTATATTTTTTGTCTTATTTAAATGTATAAAAGTATGTCAGCGTAGCGCTTTTAACTGTCGTCTAGAAGATTCTGTGTATCCCAACAGATGTAGCGAAACACATTACAACTTCACTGTCAAGTATAACTAAGTAGTGTAAATCCCGTGTAATATTACTAAAGTTGAATATGTGTCATCGATATAAAAAAATTAAAATGCGTCCAATAAATTTTATACTATCTATCTATGTATAACTTCGTGTCAAATACTTTGCGTCGTTAGCAGAGAGAACCAAGCGTCACATAACTCGGTCTTTACACACCTCACTCTCTTCTTTAACATGCATGTACCATCTCATGCACGCTCGCTGGTTTCTAGGGCTACAGACCTTTAAAAATATATGTAATAACATAAATAGTCATAATTTTTTTAATTGGAATAATTAGGCGTACCAAAACACTAATTATATGCTATATTTTGCTAAATTTATTATATTTTATGCCTACCCCGCAAGGCATACATACAATTTTATATTTTCAAGATTTATTTTAGATTGTAATTTAGTTAAGCGTTTAACGGGCTAAATTTAATTACATTAATTGCGTTTAATTACGTAATCAAGTGATTTGGAAGTTTTAGGAAGAGCAGTTATTTAAATAGGCGCGGCCGGCGCCCGCTCACTGTCGTCAGATCAGATGGATGCCAATGCTGCCGTGCTTACTATGATTATCTCTGCAACATTGTCCCATTAACTTCCCATTTCATATCTTTCTGCATTACTAACATAATATCTACTCCCGCTCGTAGGAAAGCAATATCCGGGAACTTGTTATTGGAATGCTAGTTTAACTGAGACTTTACCAGAGGGAGACTATATAAAAGCCGTCTGCGTGGGTACCTCTGTCTCACCTATTTCTACCGCTAAGCAGCTATATTTATATAGCGGTTTGGGTGACATACGGCAGTCAAATTACTGGGTACTGTGGCGAAACATCCTTAGGTCACAAGATTGGCAGAGCCCGGGTAACATCCCCGTGGTGTTGCGAGTGTCAATAGGCTGTGGTGACCGTTTACCATCTAATGCGGGCCGCATGCTTGTTTGCCAATCTAGTTAAAAAAAACAACTGAACAGTTCATAGGTGACTGAGATTTTCTTAGCGGTTTTCATGTATTTTAAAATAGCATAACCCTATTTAAATAAAAAAAGATATCCAAATCGTTAAAGCCGTATCTACACGAAATGTCATATTACTTTAGATAAAGTTCTGCTTTTTAAGTTTATCTAATAGAGGTCTTTCCTAAACAAACGCAGTTTAACAGAAAAAACCCTGAGCTGCTGAAGCTCGTTGGTCCAGGTACCTGTACTGTACCAAACTATTTATACAGACATAAGAATATATTAATATAATATATTTATATAATATTTTACCGCCTTTACCATGGCGAGTGCTCTGAAGAACTATTTTTCCTTATCCCACCCTCTCCCTTCCGTCATAGAACCACACGCGCAGACTTGCGATGTCATTGTTCCAACTGTTGAGAACATTTCTTCGCGTACCAAAAAGTTCTATCTCTGTCGTACCATTAAATAGTGGAATGCATTGCCTGCACATGTTTTCCCTCCTTCCTACAATATGGAATCCTTCAAACGAAGCGTGAAGAAGCATCTTGCGGATTAGCATGGCAGCGTCAACTGACAGGACACTTGACGTCTTAGTGAAGTCTTATGTCAGTTGCAGTTGCGACTTGGGCTCCTCTTTCGCGTACCAACAGTCAAAGCAAAGCCACTATGCTGAACTTATATAAAAAAAAATATCTTCGCCAAATCCTTACTTTTAGTTGGCAGACGCCGCCAATCCTTACGGATTAGGAAAGGGGGTAACGCTGAGATGAAGATGATCATATAATCGATATCAATAAGGCTCAAAATTGTTTAGTTTTTTTTTATTTCAGGCAAAAAAAAAACGTGTGCATCTCGGGACGCCCGACAGAAGTGATAACTTAAACTAATCTAAGTTGAACTATTTAATATTGAAATTGTATAATTTGAGAAAAGCTTAGGTTATTACTTAAATTTTATTTATATTAATATGATAATGTAAGGAAAGGTTATTTATTAATAAAATATTTTATTGATTATAAAATATATTTTATTCCAAGTTACAATTAAGCCTGCCTACCGCTGCCGTATGCGTGAGAGAAAGGGAAGCCAGAAAGACTGGCGCTGTAACGCGTTACGTAACGAAGCGGTTTATCCGCTAAAATTGTGGAAATACTACAATTTCGGATAAGATTTTTGTTTCATTGTTTTCCACGATCAGGCGGGCTTCTCCAAGCTATCAATATTTACACGCAGAAACATAATTAATACATTTAAGTTTTATATAATAAAAGTAAAGTTTACACCTACTTTATATAAGATTCAAGCGGCGAAAGCACACAAAGTAATACTGATCAAATTGCCTGTACATAGAAATATGTTTCACACCATAAAATAAAACTAATCCAATAAAACGTGAAGCGGTCCTCGTAAACGGAAACATCGCGGTTGCAGATTGCCGTAACTTCTCCGTCTGTTATCTGACAAAAAGTTGCGAGGGGAAGTGAAAAATTGCTTGTTATCAAGAACGTTAATTGAGGATTAGGGCGGTATTAAACAGAGGGCCAGTGGTGCAATATATAATTAATTAAAATATTCGATTCTATGTATATATATACACGCCAGGTCCCTTGGTGGCTAGACACAGAGAAAAATATAAAAAACCAGATGAGAATGCGCAAGCTTGCATTGCCCGAGGAACACCTGGCTCGTCAATTATATAACAATTAATTATTATTTTTAAATTTGTCGGCCATTTTGACCATGTTCCTTAAGAGATAGGAACGGTGTTCCTGAGCATTCCTATTCTACTTTTTTATGCTGAATTCTAATCTGAAGTCAAAATTTGAATATCGAAAAAAAGCGACAGACAAACGCACAGACAAACATATAGAATTTATATGTGTTCCTGAAAATACTCTAATACACTTAATATGAACGAAAGGTATGTTGACAATTTCACTAAAACAACAATAACCAAAAAAACTAAAATGGTGGTTATCAAATTTGTCGATCTAAGTATTGCAATAATGTTTAACTAACAATCTAATTCAGGAATTTATTTTATTATATTAGAGAACAATCTTATGTAGTGAGATTTGTAGACTGTGGGCTAAAAAAACACTTTCCACTATGATTAGTCAATGTATCACTAAGGTATTTCGGCTTAGTATATATTCAAAACCATTCCGCAAATTATTTATCTATACATTAAACTAATACATCGGTTACTGTGAATGGGTCTTTATTAAGTACATTTTTAAATATGAGAAAAGCAACGAATGTTAAAGAAGCGAGTGAGGTGTTGGCTTAACCTTTTAACCTTAACCTTTTCCACAAGGGGTTTTGTGTTAAATTATATATATTATATAACTTGTAAAATAAAATTAATGTATTATTACTATTAGTTCACAATTGAACTTTTTAATTTGACATTTTTTTTACTGACAGGAGAATTAGAGCGGCTTGAATGGCTGATATTGCAGATGTTCACGTTTTGTTTCGTCTAGTGACCGACACTGATCATAGCCTATATGAAAACCAGGGCATCACGCGTTGTCCACCCAGTTTCTCCCACTTTTTTGAACATCTGCTATGTGCCGATACCTTTATTCTCTCCCGAGGACTCCACAAAATTAACTGAGACTTCTACACGTTTGTGACCCAGATTAGAAGTTAATCAGATGTGGCACGCGCTTAATTGAATTATCTAGTAGCTTGTTTCCGTGCACAGTTATCTGTTAAGTTGGTTAGCGGTTAATTTGGAGACTGTTAATGATTTTAGATTGGCAGGGCCTGTGTCATGTCGTTTGAATACAATTTATTGCTTAGAATTTCACATCAAAGGAATTCCAACTGTTAGGAGATTTCAGAGTTGATTACACAATTTGCAATGTGCTGTGAACTTGCCGGTGTATCTTATCTTGAGCTGTTTAGTGTATATTCAAGAACACGTTACGAGCTCGGTGGCTTAGTCGTGAATAACGCGACTCTGACACCAACGCTTGTGGGTTCGATTCCCACACAAGGCAAACATTTGTGTGCATGAACATGTCTGTTTGTCTTGGTCTGGATGTTTTTATGAGAGGTAGGGCGCATCAAAGCAGCCCGTCTGGGGAAGTACCTCCACCTCACAGAAAACCGCAGCCAAATAACAACTCCCTATAGGGTGAGTTCCTGCGTGTGAGTGAGGTCACCAGTAAGCTCCCAGAGAGTTGCTGTGTAAGCAGCAGAGGAGGCATCGCGCGAGTGATACTTAATCGCAAGCGTTAATAGGCTACGGTACCCGCTTTATATCGGGTGGGTCGTTGTATACCTCCCGACGTAGTATAAAAAAACGTTTAGTTTGTCATTTGCAGTACGATGTTTAGTCCTATTCGAGCGGCATAATAAAGGACAAAATATCTTATCACACTTTGTACTTATTAACCACTAGCTGAAGCCCGCGGCTTCGCACGCATGAGATTTGGGCTTTTAGCCTTTATTTCTATATAGACCTCAAATCCTTTTTATTAAAAAAAAAACAATGTTCAAAAGTTCAGGGTCGTAGATGCAACCATAGAGCGATTCAATTTTCATACAGCGCCATCTATTGACCTTTACGGGAGGCAACGTATATTTACTTTATTTTTATTACAGAAATATAGGTAGTTATTTTATGTCACTAAAATACATATTCTATGAAAATAATAAAAATAAAATCGCAAAGTTACTGATATTTGCTTCTAATTTTAACAGTTTTTCATTTTTTACGCAGGCACCCTAAATATTTACGGGATAAAAAGTACCCTATATTCTGCTCTGAATAGTCCTCTACCTATCAGTGAAAGTCCCGTCAAAATCGGCTCAGCCATTTCGAAGATTAGCCCGGACAAACAAACAGACACACAGACAGACAAAAAAGCGTATTTAGGCTTTGGTAACGTGAAAATAATAATATGAGCTTAAAATAAAGGTTTTATTTTGAAATCACAGACATACACTTCAATTTTATTTATATGTATAGATGTATAGATAATAATTATGAATAGCTGTTATCTGTCTATATGTAACTTTACGGCATGTTCTTTGCGGGGTTGACATTCATGGTTCTTCTCATGCACGCTCGCCGGTTTCGGACTGAAGTATGTATATTTATTATGGTCATGATAAGTGTTCAGGTGTATCACCAATGATGGGATTGGTCTCTAGTACTACTGGTAGTACTAGAGACACAAGGTTGTATCATTTGTCCTTGACTTTATTCTATTTCTTTATTGTTGTTATGGCGGCCATGGCAATACACTCTATGAAATTTTCAAGTCTCTACCTATTACACTTTAAAACATATAAGCCCGTGATAGATGGACTCACAGACAGATGGACCAACAGTGGATACCTATTCATATGGTTCCGATAGTATCTTACGAGTATAGAATCCTAAAAAAGATCGGGTGATTTGAATTAATACAAAATAACCGCTTGAACAAAGTACTCATACTATGAAAATCCTTTTTATCTCTCCTATTCGGATATATATATCGGAAATAGATATACAATACAAAAGTGGAAGGATGTAGGAGCCGAGGAAGATCGAGACTAACCTACCATGACCAAATTGGTCGTATTTTATCAGAAGGTGATGTCAGGAGCCCCAGGAACCGGCGAACGTGCATGAAAAGAGCTATAAATGTCACAGAAGCGAGTGAAGTATGTAAGGACCGCGTCTTATGGCGCTCGGTACTCTCTGCCTACCCCGCAAGGGACTTGGCGTGATGATATACATACATACTATTCGAATAGTAAACATTTTATTATCTATAGATAATAAGAAAGATTTTCCCCCTGTCAATTTATTGACAGGGGGAAAATCTTCCCCCTCGCTAAGGAAGATAGACTTTATTGCTTCACACTGCGACCTGCTACGTCTGCAACTTTGTTTAAAAAAAATAGATAGGAATATGTAGTGGAGACAAATAGTTTTTCCAATTTGTATAAATTGCGAACGAAATGCGCCCATTCCACATTGCATTCTGTATTTCATAGATGATTTTATCCTAGCTTATAAAAATACACTTGCGAAACAAAGAAACCTAAAGTAGCAATCACACACCAGACACCAAATACTACCATATTTTCTAATTTGCTGCCAGTTTGCGGCCATGCTCGCAATTGGTTTTGGATGGGTTTCGCAGCCACCGACCGGATAATTGAAATAGACGGGTCATTCATTCTATTAAACTTTTTATATAGGTTATGTGATCAATGTTAGACTGCAAGTTTTTTTTTTCGGGAGGCATACAAGCATACGGCCCACCTGGTGTAAAGCTTGCAATACTTAAGTATCACTGGCGCGATGTTACCTCTGCTGTTAATACAGCAACTCCTTAGGAGCTGGTGACCTCACTCACAAACAGGAACACAACAACCCTCCAGAGATTTGATCTCACGACTTATATATAATAGCAACTTGGTCAGCTACTGCACTGCACCATTGCTGTTACAAATAAAATGACGACATTTCGTATCATAATCGTATTTATACGTTGATTGCATATTATAATTGCACCGATTAGGCCCGACGACTCCCGATAACACACGATGACATTGCCCTCGTACTAACATCGAGGTGGTATATTTTTCTTTGTAGATTTGTGTACATGGCCACACCGAGATTCAAACTAGGGATCAGTTGTTAAAAAAATCTGATCCTTTATCGACAAGTCCATCACTGCCCAGCACTTTAGTTAAGCTTGTATATTAAAGCTATATGGTATATACACACATCAAAAGTGTCTAGGGATCAACATATATTTTTGCAATAACTTTTCTCCTGATTGATATTAATTAAAATTTTATTTAAGGATTCATCAAATAAAGTGTTTTCGTTTGTCTACAGTAAAGATAAACCAAGTCACCTTTGCATTAATAAAGAAATTTGCCATTTTCATAATAAAGGGATTTTTGACATTTGAACCACTAACATTAAAGTTCGAAAAAAGACTGAAATAACAGTTTTCTTTAAAATTTTATTGGGTAACTTAAACAATTAATAATCCGTGTTTCTACGCGAACACTAACAACACAAGAACATCGGTTTGGCATACTCAAAATGAGTTCATCCAAATCACGCTGTGGAATGGCCGCCCATGTTCGTTGCAACAACAAAAAAAGGTCTTCTTGCGACTGGATACCCTCCATATTCGGCAGAGCTCTTCTCTGTAGCATATCCCATGCATGCTCAATCGGGTTCAAGTCTGGCGACTGAGCAGGCCAGGGCATGACATTGATGTTAGCTGCGGCGAGAGTCTGTCTTACAACTCTTGCGGTGTGCGGTCGTGCATTATCATGCATTAACTGAAATAAGGGACCGATTTGCACTTGTAGAGGAACGATGACGTCTGATACAATCGTCTCAGCATAAATTTGAGCGTTGAGGTTGCCTCTGATTCAAATCAACTCAGTTCTTCCGCCGATCCAAATACCCGCCCATACCATGATGGTTCCACCACTATAAGGATGGACTTCCTGGCAGGATTTTAATCGCTGTTGGCGTCCAGGAGTTCTCCAGTGTCGTATACGTCTTGTATCCGGTCTCATACCAAAACGAGACTCATCAGAAAAGCACACGAAACGCCATTGTTCTTCTGCCCAATTTCTGTGTTCAAGAGCCCATTGATATCGAATCCTACGATTGTGCATTGCTATAGGTGGTACCCTTAGCGGTCTTCGGGAATGAAGGTTCACTTCATGCAAGCGGTTTCTGATTGTTTGGTCGCTAATTAAGTTCCCTGAAGAGTGATGAAGCATCACGGCTAACATCATGGCGGTTATTGTTGGAGCTCTTCGAGTTGTGATTTGAATGTATCGGTCTTGTCTCCGTGTGGTGCAGCGATACCGTCCTCCATGGCGCTCAGCCACGGTACCAGTGCTTCGGTAACGTGTCCAAAGTCGACTGATAACACTCTGACTTGTATTCAGAGCTAAAGCCACAGTACGTTGCCGGGAACCAGCTTCTATCATTCCCACGGCTCTGAGCATTTCTTCCCTGCTTAAATGACGTCGCCGCTCCATAATAACGTTATTTCAGTCTTTTTTTCGAACTTTAATGTTAGTGGTTCAAATGTCAAAAATCCCTTTATTATGAAAATGGTAAAATTTCTTTATTAATGCAAAGGTGACTTGGTTTATCGTTACTGTAGACAAACGAAAACACTTTATTTGATGAATCCTTAAAGAAAATTTTAATTAATATCAATCAGGAGAAAAGTTATTGCAAAAATATATGTTGATCCCTAGACACTTTTGATGTGTGTATATTGGTTGTGTTTTATCAGAAGGGGATGACGTGAGCCTTAGAAACCTGCGAGCGTGTATAATAAGAGAAATGAATGTTAAAGAAGCGAGTGAGGTTTGTAAGGATCGAGTCATATGGCGGTCGATTCTCTCTGCCTACCCTGCAAGGCATTTGGCGTGAGATTAAAGTATAGTATAGTATTAGCCATATGGTAGTGAGTAAACTTGCTTTATTTCGCTTAACATTTTAAAGAATATTATGAAAACTCCAAACTTTGTTCATTCGCTACATAATTATAAAAGTTTTCTATTATGAGACTAGCTTTTGTGTAGATTTTTATTGTTCGCGTTTATTATGCCCAGTGCAATAAATTTTGAAACTTTACAGCAGTGTATCAAGGAAAACAAAATATGTATTTGTTTCATGTTTCAAAGATTTGAGTAAAGATAATTTTTGTAAGCCGTACTTTTGTAATAATTTCCAAGCAACTTCTGCATGATTTTTTTGAAGTGAAAACTTCTTTAGCTGCGTTGTGCACTTTTTGAGATGAGTAAAAAATGTTAAATTTGCGTCAGAACTCGTGACCCTGAGATTTTGGTGAGGATTAGAACTTAAGTTCGCTGGAGCTCTAATTAAACAATTAAAACATGAAGCGCTAGATCGTTCCTAGGGTATTATTTTCTCGCGACCAAAACGTTGTAAGCGCCATGAAATTCTTGATGAAAATGATGCTGGTAATGATGATGGTGAAAGAGTCGTTCAAATTATGGATGAAAGTTGATTTTTCTGAGAGATAAACTTTTTAATGTAAAATAATTATAATAATTCTGAAGTGTTAAATTTTTAATGTTATATAAATTGTCATGTTTCTGTACGATAGCGCAATAAATTAATATTGTATTTTACCACATACATGATAGTACTTTTATACTGATAAATAAAGCAATTCGTGCGAAATTATTCCCTAACCATTCCAAAATATTGAGAAATGCACAACGTTAATGTTCAAGTTTTTTTATACCATTCAGGTGGCAATCAAGCATACGGCATGTCTGATGGTAAACTGTCACCGTAGCCTATGGACATTTGCAACACCAGGGGTTTTACTCATGCGTTGCCGATCCTTTGAAAACCTCTTCTCGCACTTCTTTAAGAATACCATGATGTAGTCCCTCAGAAAAGCATCGATTACAATTTAAGAAGTTTTTTAGCAACTTGTATTTTTCCGAATATCAACTGATCAACTCAAACGAAGCTATCAACACGTGAACATTGATCAAAATATATTGTTTATGTATGTACACAATGGATAGAAAGACAAATGTATAAAAAATACTGCTGTCTTCAAAATTGAAGTTCGAGTTCCGTAACACTATGAGTCTCATCGACAGCATGAAGGACAGACAGTAAAGCGTGTTTTCAGTCTGCCATTGAATTTCTTTCTTTTCATGTACATTGTGAGTGATAATGAAAATTATTTTGTACATTATGATTATGTAATAGTATGCAAGGTACAATGGGAATGACATGCCTAAATTGGGTCCAATTTCCTATCTTAACTAAAAGAAATAAATAAATAAAAAATTAGTCAAGCGCGAGTCGGACACGCACACGAAGGGTTCCGCACCATTATCTATAAAAACGGCAAAAAAGTTCACGTTTGTTGTATGGGAGCCCCCCTTAAATATTTGTTTTATTTTAATTCAATTATTTATTCTTAAAGTGAATATATAACTAAATATTCTGTGAATATTTCAAGCGTCTACCTGTTGCCGTTATCAATATCGAGCAAAATGAGCAAAAAACTCACGTTTGTTGTATGGGAGCCCCCTTAAATATTTATTTTATTCTATTTTTTACTATTTGTTGTTATAGCGGCAACAGAAATACATCATCTGTGAAAATTTCAACTGTCTAACTATCACGGTTCATGAGATACAGTCTGGCGACAGACGGACGGACAGCGGAGCTCAGTAATAGGGTTCCGTTATACCCTTTGGGTACGGAACCCTAAAGAACACTATAGTCTTTGAAAACAAAATATTTCCTACTTCGAGTAAAATTTATAGGTGTAATACTATGGTACAGACACAGAAGAACTATTGTCGACATCTCATAAGTGATGTACAACCAACTATGTGTGGTATTAGATCAGAGGTGGAATAATTATATCGATAGATTCCAGAAAAGCTACATTTTACAAAACTGTTTATATCGTGGTTCGCGTATCATAGAATACGTAAGGTATTCGCCGTAATGTACATTCAACGCTCTTTTTCGCTTGTTATCCAAACGATTGGTACAAGATAAATGCGTATTTTTAGAGTATTCGTATCCGTTGTGCGCCAACAACCGGACGGGACGAGAGAGGGGCGGAAGCCAACGGAAATTACTGTAAAAGGTTTCCATGTACATTGACCGCTGAGTATGAGACGAACGAATGTGGTACGAAAGCTAGTACTCGGTTTTTCCTTAGACCTTAGAAGCATACATTTCGCTGTTCAATTGCGGGTTGAAGACCAGTGTTTTAAAGCCTGGAAGGGATAACTTAACGACTATCATTTGTCGACAGCCGAGACCGACATCTTGACGTGTCCTCCATGCTCTGCGGCTGCGGCTTGACTTTTGTGATAGATTAGACCGATACGCACGACAAAATCCAGCTCCTCTATGTAATACGTAAACTCCTCGATAACAGGTATGCTACTTTGAGATTTATCAACACCTTGTGATTTATCACACCAAAGGTTTAAGGTGTATGCCGCCATTGTATACAATATATATCACTTAGACGGAAAACAATCGTAGGGCCTGCCTAATGATAAATACAGAAATAATGAATAGAATGTTTTTTTATTGTAGTACCTTGTCCACTCAATTGCTCGTTTAAATGTACAAAAAAAGAATTATGTTCATGGGCTTCGAACCGGTAACCTCTCTAACCGTATAGATACACCGTACATGCATCGAGGCAATAATATTAAGGGTTAAAGTATGTAATTGTCGATTAATCTATAGGTACATTGCTACCATCTAATCGGAAGTTTATTTATGCCTTTGCGATAGAACTCAGGGAATCTGGATTCGACAAACTGTGTGAAAGCATTTTGTACTGCATCCTGGGAAGAAAGTTTTTTACCACGTAGAAAATTGTTCAAATCACGAAACAAATGGCAGTCAGTTCGAGCAAGGTACGGAGGATGACGTTTGGTTTCTAATTACAGTTCCTGTAGAGTTACAACGGTTTTTCGTACAGTGTGAGGTCTTGCGTTATCATGGAGCGATAATGGTGAAGATCGATTCACGAGGGGCTGTTTCACTGCCGGTTTCGCCATTATTGTTCGAAGTTCGGCACAGTAAACATCTGTTGTTATTGGTTGACCAGACTTGAGAAAACTATAGTGAATAACGCCATGAAGAGACTACCAAACAGTTACCATTACCTTTTTATTGGTACGCTTTGCTGTAGGGCATTGTTGCGGTATTTGACTTGGGGTTTTGACCAGCCATTCCATTTATCGCTTTCGGTTATCATAAAAAATCCACTTTTCATCACATGTCAGAATTCGAACGAATATTCCTTCATTTTTGTACCGATTCAATAAGGGAACACTAGTTTCAACACGCGTTTCTTACTGCAGATCAGTCAAATTATGAAGCACCCATTTTTCATATTTATTTATCTTATTGGTTTAAAACCATGCCGTTAATTTCTGGATAGTTTGACTCGGATCCATATCCCATCAATTCAGCGTCATTCACCTGTGTCTGCCACATGGTTCGTTCTTTAAGTCGAAGTTTCCATTATGAAAGCGTTTAAACAAAAAATGCACAGTGCGTTCATTAGCAGTCTCCTCTCCAATCGGTGCATTGATATTGTGAGCTGTTTCTGCCGCGTTAGTTCCGCGTCGGGACTCGTATTCAATCACTAGGATTTTCGAAGTTTCGAAAATCTTTACCGTCTAAGCACGATGCCATCTCTGCTGCTAACTCAGCAACTCTTCAGCAGGACCGTCTTAGGAACACTTCCATTGACGAAACTTTTCTAAACACAAAATTTGATACAAATCTTTGGAGCCGTTTTCACTACACACACATATATATATATACTATGGTCGCGACAAAAGTTGCCCTGCCCGAACATTAAAACAATAAGTTCTGTAACTCGATCGCAGCATCACGTGCTAATTGTGAATCTAAACCATTCACGAATCCACTTAAATACACAAAAAAAAACAAAATCGGTCCAACGTTTTAAGAGGAGTTCAGTGACTCTCTTACACACTTGCCAGAAGTATTGTATACGTAATGATATACATACAAGAATTGCTCAATAAAATACATCTTTTATGTCATATTTAAATAAGTTTTTTTAATATATCTGCGCAATAAAGACTGACTGACTAAAGTTGACGAGCTCGGTGGTGCAATGGCGAAGCGCGCTGTTACGTTGTTTTGACACCGACACTCGTGGGTTCGAGTCCCACACTGGGAAAACATTTATGTGCATGAACATGTCTGTTTGTCTTGGTCTGGGTATGTCTGTAACTCGAGCGCAGCATCACGTACCAATTGTGAGAGGTAGGGTCCATCAAAGCGGCCCGTCTGGGGAAGTACCTCCACGTTACAGAAAACCGCAGCAAAATAACAACCCCCTAGTTGTGTACCTACGTGTGAGTGAGGTAACCAGTAAGCTTCTAAAAGGAATTGCTGTGCTAGCAGCAGAGGAGGCATCGCACGAGTGATACTTAATGTATGTTTGTATGCCTCTCGATGTAGTAAGCAAAAAAAAATATAATACAACGTCAGGCCTAAGCACAATTATAAAAGAACCGAACGCTATTAGGTCAATCTATCAAATCAGGCTAATAAAACTGAATCTGCATTGCGCTATTTCACCGTACGATATTTTTAGCTTTCCTAAAGAATGGTGAATTATTACTTCCTTAGCTCTGTTTGAGTTCAGTAGGCTCTCTTACAGTCGCGTGCAGTGTTGATATAACAGTTCAAGTATTTTTACTTTTCGTTTCCTTATGGAGCCTTTCTCTTTGTCCTTTTCAAGAACCCTTTTAGCCTTTAGGGACATAAAAATGTTTACAAACACTACGGCCATCAAATATTCAATGAGTTGTTCAAGCATGAATATTGTGCGTGTCAAAATATTGTTTTTGGAGTAGTTTAGCTTTACTATTTCTGAGAATATTTTGGATATTTATGATCATATTTACCACAACTTACCAGACATTTTGTGAGATTCCAGAAACGTTTTGAAGTGATAACTTCTTATGGGAGGGTTAACCGCTTCGTTACGTAGCGCGTTACGGCGCCAGTTTGTCTGGCTTCAATTTCTCTCACGCATACGGCAGCGGTAGGCAGGCTGAATTGTAACTAAGAATAAAATATATTTTATAATCAATAAAAGATTTTATTAATAAACAACCTTTCCTTACATTATCATATTAATATACATAAAATTTAAGTAATAATCTAAGCTTTTCACAAGTTAAACAATTTCAATATTAAATAGTTCAACTTAGATTACGAGTAGTTTAAGTTATCACTTCTGTCCGGCGTCCCGAGACACACACGTTTTTTTTTCTGTTAAGTATTACGGTATGTAATGTACTCCCTGCCGAGACTTTTTTAATGGATTACAACATAGGGATTTTCGAATGAGGATGAAGGAGTTGTTACATGGTTTTACATTACACGCTACTTTGCGCCAACGTTTGTGTGTTCGATTCCCACCTGGGTGTTTTGAGACGTAGGGCGCATCAAAGCAGCCCGTCTGGGATAGTACATCCACCTCGCAGAAAACTGCAGCCAAATGACAACTCCCTAGAGGGTTCTTGTGTTCCTGCGTGTGAGTGAGGTCACCAATAAGCTTCTGTTAGCAGCAGGAGTTGCTGTGTTAGCAGCAGAGGAGTCATCGCGCGAGTGATATTTAATGTATAACAAGCGTTTATAGGCTGCCGTAACCTCTTTACATCAGATGGACCGTATGCTTGTATGCCTTCTGGCTTTGTATATAAAAAATATATGATAATATTTACCACAACTTACCAGATGTTTTGTACGATTCTAGACCCGAATTTTTCCATTAAGAATGTCCATAATATATTCTCCCGAAATTTTTGCCAATGAACTACACTACATAGGACTCTTCGAAGGAGGTAGATTAGTAGTAGTATTTTTACAGGGTCAAGTGTATGCCTACCATCAGGCAGGCCGTATGCTCGGCCGTGTATTAGTGGTTTAAAAAGTGGATTTAAACAGGTACGATCCAAACGGTCGTGTAATGTGCGGCTCTAGAAAGGTTTTCTTCAATGAAGTCCATGATTGCTGTATTGTTGACGAGCTCGGTGGCGCAGTGGTGAAACGCGTTGTTACGCTACTTTACACCAACGCTCGTGGGTTCGATTCCCACACGTAACGAACATTTGTGTGTATTTCTAAGAGAGATCCTCCACCTCATAGAAAACCGTTGCCAAGTAACAACTCCCTAGAGGGTTGTTGTGTTCCTGCGTGTAAGTGAGGGTCACTAGTAAGGTCCCAAGAAGTTGCTGTGGTAGCAGTAGAGGTGGCATCGCGCGAGTGAAGCTTAATGTATTGCAAGCCTTTATAGGCTACGATAACCGCTTTACAACAGGTAGGCTGTATGCTTGTATGCCTCCCGACGTTGTATAAAAAATAAAGAATAGAACTCCTTGGTACGTTTTTCAAGGATGGAATTCTTCAAGAAAAGTGTAGTAGTTTTCACAAAGCATTGCATTAGCATTGCAATTATAATGCATTCATTGCAAGCATGATGCAGCATGCTTGCAATGAATGCATTATAATTGCAATGCTAAGGTTATTGCTTAGTATCAGTCGCCCTTGTTTATTTGCTACCTTAGCATGCAAATCCTGTACCTGGTAAGTAAATCTCAGACAAGCGAAGAGTACAGCTTCCGTGACCAACATCTGTTTGTTTGTTTTAGGCATTGTGTTTTTTTATACGAAAGTGTGTATGTTTGAATGTATGTTCCGTTTTCACGTCAAAACGGCTAAACCGATAATGATGAATTTTAGTAAATAAATAGCTTAGACCTTGTAGACGGATATAGGCTACCTATCGTTGCGAAAATTAAACTTAAAAGGGTTTAAATAGGATATAGAATTTCGGAACTCTTTAGAATTATCACCAAAACTATGTAATCGCACACGGCTACAAGTAACCTGGGCCGTATAAAAGCGATAATTATGACAGGGATGGCGAAAGGAGAAAATGTGTTGATTGCCCGAATCCAAACAATTCTAACCAATTTGCCATTTCAGTTTAAAAGAGTTCAGTTTCCCCTGAAAACAACAAAACCAAAGACCAAACACTTAAAGAGTGAAAAAGCAGGTGTGTACTTAGAGAAATACTGTTTTTTCCATAGGCAACTATATGTGGCATGCTGACGAATATAGAGCCCACATAATCTTCATGTTTTTACAAGGGAAGGAAATACAAAATATGTAAAAACAAAATTAAAATTTTTTTTTTTTTACATAATGCCATACTACATGCAGTAATATTTTTTTGCATTTCAGTCTATTGCTACACTTTTTACCTACTCTGAACGTAATTTTGGAGTCCTCGCGGACGAAGTCGCAGGTACCAGCTATTAAATTTTATAAAAATATGTATTTGAATAACAAAAAATTCAGTTATCAAGATTTCAGAGCACAAACATTGAAAACGTTCTGAAATTTGTAAATATTTATTTATTTATACAATAAAGAAATAATAATATATTTTAACAATTAAAAAATTATAATAAATTTATATCATTATCGGATTATAGGTACCAATACTTAATAATGTCAAGTGTTGAAATAAAAAAAATAAAAAAATGTACATATGCCGACATTTCCAGACATCTTTGTCAGTCCTATATTCATCGATTTTGTAATAAACCCTTTTGCAAACAGTGTTTTTGATGTGTATTTTGAGTACATTGTCAAGATCGGCCGCAACTGTTTCAGTTTTTATTATAGAATTGAATGCAATTTAAAAATGTTATTTTGCTAAACAAATTAGCCAAAACGTTTCGGTAATTATAAACAATTTCGATTGTTCTCATTAAACAAACACAAAAAGTAATTAGTAAAGTAAAATAGCTAAAGAAAATCCAAGCAAACACTTTAAAACTTGTGTTAGCTTAAGCCAATCCCGCTGTGTAACCGATTGGTGTAATTAAGGCGGAAACTTAAAGGAGAGAGTGTTCGTAACAAAGTACGGAGAAGAAAATTAGTACTCATTAGAAGTCTTGCCGGTGTGCCGGGTCCATTATAGGACAAGCCAGACAATTATCTTGGCTTTGTTAATATAGATCAACGTGTAAAAGAATCAGATGGGCTACTGTTTTTGCGATGGTCTTGCAAGACTTACCCTTAAGTTGTAGAATAAGCTCCTTGCCGAGGCCTGCAGTGTACTGAGAACCTACGAGTGATAAGGTGATGACCATGGTATTGCAATTGTCCATAGGATAGAAACTGCTTATTATAAGGCAGACAGTAGGCTTGTTTATACCTTTATGGTATAAGAAAGCGTTTGTACACTACGGTCATTGCTTTTCACTGTTAGGACTCCGTATCCGTAGAGCTAAATGTGAAACCTATTAATGACAACTCTCTGTCAGATAATGGTGAAATTTCTAAGGGGCGGCCCCTTAGAAATTTCATTTCAGTTCTTGTGTTATCAATACGTCTTGACTAAAATATTGATAAAATATACTATTATATTCCGTAAAACATATATTTTATATATATATATATATATATATATATGTCGCAGAGGTAGCAACACCATATTGAGAAGCCCGGAAGAAATCAATCCCCGTGAGGCTAGTTTTAATAATAACGGATCAAAATGTCAAGTCGGCGCTTGGGTGGAATCGACATCGTTGGATTGGCAACACCGGTTGTGTTTGTTATGGTTAGCTCGAAATGTCGGTTGTGGACAGTTGTCAAAAACGTCAAGATAAGATACTGTCATTGGAAGGGGGATTACGAATCGAGCAATGGAGCCAATCGCACGTGTCGCGTCCACCGCATTTTGAATCCGTTGTAATTTGCGATCTGAGTATAACTTTTATTACGATTATTATTGTAATGGACTGATTCAATATTGAGAAGATTAACTACGCTGGTATTTCGCTTTATTCGCCGTGAACAACGAGCCACCTGACGACTATTACATCAACGTTCCTACATATATATATATATATATATATATATATATATATACATTTATATTATATTAAATTAAATTGCATTAAATGCATCATACAGCAATTAGAATACATAAAATTATTATTATTATAGCGTCATTCTTAGTTATTTTGCACAAAATTCTACTGCCACTCTGCGGAACTGATTTTCTGAACACTGGAAGATGTCCAGTTCGCTAATCAGTCTATTAAGAAGATGGAGTGCACGTGTGAGGGAGGACTGTCTAGCCATCTTCGTTCTACACCATGGACTGACGAACAGATCATGTTGCCGTGCTCTCAAATAATTATCAGGCACAAACATGGATATCGAAGAAGATGATATTTTTTTTTTTCTATTTCTGTTTCATTATTAAAGTAGTGACAGCCCTGTGGATAGAGACTATCTATATAATTCTAATGACAGTAGTAAATTTTTTTGGATTCGGTAATGAAGTAAGAGAAAATATTTACTTATTCATCTATGCGTATATAAAAATGTGTCATGTTGTAAATCTTTATAGTACAAATTGGAATGAATATTCGGAGTCTCCTATAACTGTTAAAAGAGTTAGAATTGAATTTTCATCTCAACATGCTGTGTCAGATAACAAAAAGTAAAACATTTTGCATAAATGATCTGTAGTATGATTCGTTTTCGGTTGTAGTTAATGGATAATGTATTACATTTTCTCGTCGTCAATGTACTTCATAACATCGAAATAAACCAATTTCTTGGATAATTTCATTATTAACCAAAAACTAAAGAGTAAATATGAGAACAGTGGTTGCACCTTCTATTCTTGAATTATTTAGTCTTTGCCCTGATTCTTATTACGTATGCACCGAAGCGAAGTCGATAAGTATTCTTCCACCTCGATCACATTTTTATGAGTGCTGTGTTCGTGGAAATTGCAAACGCCTGAGAATTTTTATTCAAATTCATGTATCATGTTTCTGAGGGATTTTAAGTTTACAACACTAGCAAAATTCGTAGTAAGGAATAAAACGTAGTAAGTTAAATTTTTTTAAATCACAAATTAAAAAAATATATATCTTCGTTTTAGGTATCCACTTTTATTTCCTATGACTAACTACTTTTAATATTCATAATAAACCATATACTTAATACTGTTATATAGTGAGCAGTGATAATAGCCTACTAGTGAATAAATAGGCGCCTAAATTCATGTTTTCGGATTTATATACATACATATTTGTAATTTGCAATTATCACTAGCTCGGCGGTAAAAGAAATCATCGTGAGAAAACCTGCACGTCCAAGAATTTATATTTCGAAAGACGTGTGACCTTACCTTAGAATGATCTGGATTTCCCCCTGGGTTGCGGAGGTTTGATGGCAGTCGTTTCATGTAAATATCAGTATCTTCGCCAAACCCGTAGGCTTAGGTAGCGGACCCCGCCAATCATAATGGATTACGAAACAGGTTAACGGTAAGAAGAAGGAGACTTAATACTCTTATATCATAGTATTACAGTGTTTAACACTAAGAATGACACAGTGATTTGTGTTTTCATATTACTAGTAATATTTTTTAATTTTTTAATTTATGATACTCGTAATATAGCGGTATGTATTCGCGCTTGAACCATTTTTATTGCTATTCATGGTACTTTTTATCCTGTTTTATAATAAGTAGCTTAAATTGAACGCTCCTTTATTTTAAGCGCCATTTCCCCGAGGTAGCAAAAATATTTTCGCGGAATGAATTGTCGTTTTTATCTTTCTACCATCGAGTAAATTTGACATAAACCGCTTTGCTCATCTCGTTTGATATTTCGCTTACGTTTTTTCCGCAAATACCTCTGTAATTTCAAGTTGGTGTTAAATTCGTGTTCCACTTATACTAAAAGCAGAACTATATGATCGCTAGATAACGATTATTACTAATAATTCATTATCAGCAATTTCATTTTGGGACTACTTTAGTAGGCTGGAAGTGAGGAAATCCCCCTTACTTTGATGGGCTGATGATAAAGCCACTTTAACCCGATTTTGTACCTTTCATTTTCTTTTAATATTTATGGTTACAGTAAAAACAATAATTCAATTATTATGAATGAATGGGAATAGTGTGAATGGAGCGTTGGGGAAACTTCTTGAAAGCTTGAGCCAGAAGGCACTATTCGCCATACATAACGCAGTGCTGGCCCCAAAGCTAACTTATGGAAGCGAGAGTTGAATATGGCAGTGAGAGTACGAAATTTGTTGTGTATCGTTTGAACGAGTAGACCGCTTTCGCAATAATGATGTTAGAAACAGCGTTGGTCTGAAATTGAGTGTCGGTGTTATAATATTAATATATAAGTATACAACCTTTTTTATTGTATTTGAACATATCGATCCTATAGAGTGTGATTGTCAAAATTTGTGATAAAAATTAATTTAGATTGTCAGAAGCGTGTTCATTCGCGACCCCTGCCAATCAATTAGATTGCAATTTTGGACCAAGAGCGCACCGACGTGCGGATTAAGGCATCCCCCGGAGGCGACGCGCATCACACAAACATACGTATTATATAATACGTATGTGTTTACACAAATAAGAGTATTAAAATACCTGTTTGTTTGACCCATACAAACAGGTATTTTCATGCACACGAGTGTTGGCTTGGTGCACAAACTAAGAAACCAATTGATTACGCATAAAGGCACCTCGCGCTCATAGCAACTTTGAGTTTTAGTGCCTAAATATCTCAGCAATTTAAGCCTGCTGACCAATGGGACGGATGGGGATATTTGACGAGCTTGGTGGCTCAGCGGTTACTCTCTGAAGGGTTGTTGTAATCCTGCGTGTGAGTGAGGACACCAGTAAGCTCCTAAGGAGTTGCTGTGTTAGCAGCAGAGATAACACTCGCGCGTGTGATACTTAATGTATTGCAAGCGTACATAACCTTCGGTAACCGCTTTACATCAGGTAGGGCGTACGCCTGTATACTACCAACGTAACTTAACATGCCAAATTAACCTTTCTTTCTTTCTTTTCTTTACATACTACTGTTATTCAACACAGTCACAGTCGTGGCGGTGAATTGAGTTACTGTGTAAAATCGGTCTCATCGGTTCTCCAAAGGTTATTTTCTTCAAGGTCTTGTACGGGAATGAACCCACACACTTTGTTTTAATGTTGCCCTCGCTAGCTACTCGCTACTCGGCCTTGTAAAGGGAGCTATTACCATTGTAAATAATATAATTGGTAACACGAAATTTTTAGTAATATTGGGGGTGCTAACCTGGCGTATACATAAATAATATGTATTTAACATGTCGATGTACCCAAAAAGTTTAAATTTTTAATAAGAGTTAGTTTTTAATAAGATTTAGTTATTAAGATAAGAAAGGGCATGCTCCGTTGGTTCGGACATGTAGAAAGAATGCGGGACGAAAGAATGACGAAACAGATATACAATGCAAAAGTGGAAGGATGTAGGAGCCGAGGAAGGCCGAGACTAACCTACCATGACCAAATTGGTCGTGTTTTATCAGAAGGTGATGTCAGAAGCCCCAGGAACCGGCGAGCGTGCATGAAAAGAGCTATGAATGTCACAGAAGCGAGTGAAGTATGCAAGGACCGCGTCTTATGGCGCTCGGTTCTCTCTGCCTACCCCGCAAGGGACTTGGCGTGAAGATACATACATAGAGTTCTCCACCCGCCTTGCTCATGTTTGCGGCTAGACAGTTTTCTTTATCGCAGTGTTTCCAATTCGTTTAAAAGATGCGGCGAATTGAAAAGATAAACTTTCTTGTTTTGTATGCTGAAGGATTTCATATCGCAATGCTTTTTATTATGGGGTTTTATGTTGGTGTTTTAAAAACAAGACTTCTTGCCTTCTTGCCATACCATTCTTCATGTGACTGTGTTGAATAAGAGTAGTATGTAAAGAAAAGAAAGAAAGAAAGGTTGATTTGGCAGGTTAAGTTATGTTGGTAGTAAACAGCCATACGTCCTACCTGATGTAAAGCGGTTACCGAAGGTTATGTACGCATGCAATACATTAAGTATCACACGAGCGAATGTCATCTCTGCTGCTAGCACAGCAACTCCTTAGGAGCTTACTGGTGATCTCAATCACACGCTAGAACACAACAACACTACAAGGAGAAGTTATCAGCAATTTTCTGTGAGGTAATTCCCCAGACGGGGAAGGGAAGTACGCAGAAGTAGAGCTTTGATGCGCCCTACCTTCCTTAAAAATATCCAGACTAAGACAAACAAACATGTTCATGCACATAAATGTTTGTCCTGTGTAGGAATCAAACTTACGAGTGTCGGTGTTGAAGTATTACTAACTACAGTACTGTGCTATCAACCTCGTCAAATATGGTCGCACACACTATTTGTCCCGTGTAGAAAACCACGATACTTGGTAAATAACCATTGTTAACCACTAGACCACCGGGTTCATCGATAAACCTCAAAACAACCGCACCGGCTGGCAACTCACTTGAAAGAGATAAAATTTCTCCAGGTTCGGAAATCCTACTGACCTACGAACAATCAGCGATCAAATGTTTCACCGGGTTTCCCTCATCGCTATGTTAGTATTTTTTATACCACTATGGTAATACCACAAGTGTACGGCCTGCCTAATGATATAATCTTGCTGCAGCTTGTAAGATCAGAGACGTCACTCGTTGCCAACTCTCTAAAATCCTATATATGCCTATTTTGAACAACCTCATGAGACAACAGTCTCTTGCGGCGACATCGATAGAGATTATCTTATAACTTAAGAGCTCTCTGAAGTAAATTATATTGTGTGAGTATGAATTCCTCACTTATTGTAAGCGCTGCGGTTTAGAAGAAGAAGAAGGCTGTTGGCATCAAATCAACACAAAGAAAAAGTCTCTCCATCTAAGGGCTTGATACCGTTTTTAAACTTAGGATTGCCATCAATTCTTACAGCCAGTCTCTGAACTGAATCATGTGGTGTCCAAGTACTCCCGGTCAAAGATAAGTGCAGTACCCTACATGCATGCTAACTTGAAACTTGTTTAAGAAAGTTCCGCCTCCATACCGCTAGTGCTTGGTCCCTTTGCTGTCAGAATAACTCCTTTGCTGTCAGCACAACCCTTGTGCTAAACTTGAGCTAAACGTGCCTATCCAGTTGGTTATTTACATATTTTTATGTCTGTGACCTACCTCTTTTTCCAATCCACGTTTATTAGTTTGTAGGGTACACTTAACGCATGTTTAATAGAGATGTAGAGCCCTATAAGAGGTGGTGCTACGCTCCGACTTTGTTAACAAGGATGAGGCATAACGGGTCCTCTTGTTCTAAACATTCATCTGGGGAAACGACTCCCCCTTATAAAAGACCACCGCAGCCAAATAACAACTCCGGGAGGATTGTCGTGTTCCTATACGTGAATATAATTACCAGAGTGAACAGAGAAGTGGTTGTGCTGACAGCAAAGCGACTCGGTGGCTGTCGACCAAGCACTAGCGGTGTGCGGCCGGCAGTCAAGGTAAGTTTCAAGTTAGACCGCATGTAGTACTGCAGTCATCTTTGACCGGGAGTCCTTGAACACCACATTATTCAGTTCAGAGATGAGCTGTAAGAATTGATGACAAGCCTAAGCTTAAATACGATGTCAAACCCTTAGTTGGAGAGACTTTGTCTTGATATGATAAGTTTGGTAATATAAATTTTGTAACTATTTCACAAAACTACGTATTAGGCACGGTGTAGGTTTATTATTGTTACACGAATACGCTTTCTACGGGAAATGTTAATTATCTTCGCACTAAAACTTCAGCGGCAGCCTGCCTGAGGCTATATTAATAAACCTCGTTCTAACTTCTCACAATTACGCTGAACGTAAGTTACAAAAAAATGCTATAAAGTATTAAAAAAACCTTTTTTTGAAGTGAAAACTTCTTCAGCGGCGTTGTGATTTAAAAAAAACTTTTTTTATTTGAAAGAGTATACTTCCAGATTGGTCCCATTTTTTTTTCATACCATAAAACTCAGTTCTGATAGTGGGGTTCGTGAAGATTTGAGAAAACTCCTCAAATATCATTGTGTACCAATAATCTGCCGTCGTGTGGCCGATTCAATATTTTGTTGCCGTCTAAATCTGACAAAACTTTCTTTGTAGTCGGTTTTTTTGTTACATTTTTTTGTCAATGTGATTTGGACCTATATTTTCATTCTCTTATTTAGGTAAACATGCGTATAGCAAATTCACCGGAAATGCTGGAAGCAGATGTACAGTTGATGTCTCTTAAAAATTGCAAGAAGTAAAAAATGCTAAACTCGCGTCAGGCCGTCAGGACACGTAACCCTGACCGTAAGATTTTGATGAAAATTAGAACTTAAGTTTGCTGCAGCGCTAAAACATTAGTTTCCTCTAATTAAACAATTTAAACTTGAAGCGCTAGATCGTTCATAGGGCATTATTTTCTCGCGACCAAAATGTTGCAAGTGCCATGTAATTGTTGGCGTTTACGCGTTTCGTTCAACGTAGTTTATCAACATCGCTGTTTGGTTTATTTTTTTTATACTACGTCGGAAGGCATACGGCCCACCTGATGTTAAGCGGGTACCGTAGCCTATTAACGCTTGAGATATATTAAGTATCGCGCGATGCCACCTCTGCTGCTTACACAGCAACTCTTTGGGAGCTTACTGGTGACCTCACTCACAAGCAGGAACATAACAACCTTCTAGGGAGTTGTTATTTGGCTGCGGTTTTCTGTGAGGTGGAGGTACTTCCCCAGACGGGCTGCTTTGATGCGCCGTACCTCTCTTAAAACATCCAGACCAAGACAAACAAACATGTTCATGCACACAATTGTTTGTCTTGTGTGGGAATTGAACCCACGAGCGTTGGTGTCAAAGTCGTATCATTCACCGAGCTCGTCAAAACCTACCGAAGGGTAGTAAATAATCTCACCGCTAAGGATCCGGGAGTAAAGTAGATTGCGCAGCTCTTATTGGGTAGTTCACGGATCAACATCGCGCCACTTAGGGCTTATTGGTTAAAATGTACCCTATTTTTTTTTATACTACGACGTTAGCAAAGGAGCATACAGTCTGCCTGATGTAAAAAAAGCGATTATCGTAGCATATAAACGTAACAAATAGAATGCCGCTAGCGCGTTGCCACCCCCGCTGTCAACACAGCAATTCGTCATCTTCTGGTGACCTCACTCACTAGCATTAACACAATAACCCTCCAGAGAGTTGTTATTGAGGTGGAGGTACTTATACAGTCGGGCTAACGAAGATACATTAGCACATTGGTCAGTAGGCTCAAATCGGTGAGATATTTTGGCTCAAAACTCTACGTTTACGCCGTCAAGTGGTTTATAGGTGTGTGTCCAATACACCCTTTAATTTCTTAGTTCATTAGTTTAGTAATTGGACGATATTTTTCTTGTCTTAAATCGCATTGTTTCAGTCAAGTCATCTATATAAACTGAAAATGCAAAATCTTACCTACTAGTCAATTCCTTCCAAATCGTTAGAGTCGTTTCCTAGATATAGTTTAGGGATTTTAGGGTTTTTTTTTATACCACTAAGGTGGCAATCAAGCATACGGCCTGCCTGATGTTAAACAGTCACCGTAGCCTATGGACATTTGCAACACCAGGGGCGTCACTCATGCGTTGCCGACCCTCTAAAAACCTCTTCACGCATTTCTTGAAGAACTCCATGCTGTAGTTCCTTGGAAAAACCTCGGCTGGGAGCTCAGCTTTTTGCTGGATACATTGCTTAAAATGGCACGACACTAGTATGTGGGTGAGACGATTGTACAAGTGAGATAGAAGAGAGAAGTGTGGCCGATTTAGAAGGACGTAAGACGTACGTTGTGATAGACGAAGACGAATAAATCAAATTCCTGTAATTTCTTGGTGAATTTAATAAACATAGGAAATAGACGACAAGTTTTTATTTATATATATGCATTTTTATCATGCTAAAGAAAAAAAATACAAGTAGACCCAACTAAAAATGTAAACACGTCAACCTCGGGACGTGATTACGCAAAAGTTACCCCATTACCACCGTCTCACCTACCATCTCACCGGGAGAAGTCAATTCGTTGCGAGCCCGCAAGGCTTTGCAACCGGGAACTGGCAACGACCAGTGCGATGAGCGGGGCTTCATACAAGTGGACAAGAAGAAGAAGAAGCCCTCCAACCGCACAGATCGGATCATCACAACTGCGCGTGGAAATACCAGCGACGCCGTTGTACGTTTCCAGACTAAACTGGTCTGCAAAGGTCGAGGAGATATTAGACTATCAAAGGGGAAGACCAACTTCACCTTGAGGGTCGAGCGACTGGAATTTCGCCATAAAGTAAATTTTAGTTCTTTTGTGGTGAGGGTTGGAACTCATCATCTGCCGATCTTCATGAAGGAAGAATTCTGGCTGGGGGGGATCGTGTTTCGGAAGTTCCGAGGACGGTTGCCTAACGACACGTGCTACACGTTGCCGACTCAACGTGGAATTAGTAATTAGTTTAAGTTTATACTGTCATATATATTTTCATTTAAGGTATGTATCTATGGATCCGTGTTGTAAAACCTGCTGTCTGAAATAAATGATTATTATTATATTACTTCACGGAGGCGCTGCTTTACCTAAAAATTGAAATAGAAATATCGAAATATTTATTATTGGAAATAAATATGCTATAAGCCTGGCAAGGGTCTTTTTAATTATTGCTTATTTGGGTTACGATTTATTTTCTTTCAATTTGTGATGATGCAATAAGCAATATTATTGTACAGCCTCCATGTGCCATCCCAAAACGAGGAGCGTAATAAATTTGAAGATGCAATCTATCTGTGGTATCGTGGTTCACAAAGGGATGGACCATTTCCAATGTGTTTTCGATTTCGGAGCGGATTTAATCTGGGAAATTTATAGCTATGTTTGCCATAAATCAGTTTAGCGGTTACACAGCGTTAAAAAGCGAAAAATGTGGCTGTCAAATTATCAATTCAGGGTTCTTTACAATTAACGATTCTTTATAATAAATGGATGAACGGTCTTATTTAAATGGTGCTGTCTCATATGGGCAGCACGTTTGGCAGATCTACCCATGTTCACTTTCGATAAATCATTTACGTAACGCAAGATTCACTAAAAACCAAGAAATCATTTTTTTAAAAAAAAGAAACACCGACTCCAAAATCATCTACTATGAAAAATGCACTAAAAGGTACAAAATAATTGCTTTGTTTCTTTTAATGTCTATAAACCTATATTATAAATTATAACAGAAATTAGAATATTATAGACTTAGAATAAAATCAATGTACGGAACTATAATGTACATTTATTACTATTTTTGGAGTCTGTGCCAGCGCATTTGTTGCGTATATTTTGTTAAGAGAGGTAGGGTGCATCAAAGCAGCCTGGGGAAGCACCTCCACCTCACAGTAAACCGCAGCCAAATGGCAACTCCCTAGAGTGCTGTTGTATTCCTGCGCGTGATTGAGGTCACCAGTAAGCTCCTAGTGAGTTGCTGTTTTAGTAACAGAGGAGGCATCATGCGAGTGATACTTAACGTATTCCAAGCGTTCATAGGCGACGGTAACCGCTTTCCATCAGGGCCGTATGCTTGTATGCCTTCCGACGTTGTATAAAAAATATATTTGTAAATAGGTATCTACGAAAGGCTTATTCTGAATACGTCTTGCAAATAAGAAATAATCCGTAATAAATCTTAAAGCCACCACAAAAAGGCGTAACGGAAACATAATATATATGGGGTGACAAACTTCGAGGGTATTGAGACAAATGTATGAGTTGGACGCAACCCTGGAGGAAATACAAAAAAAAAACGTATATACGCAAAGGACCCAAACTTCGAAGGAACAGCGAAATGTCGCAGTTACCAAATGCAGGCCATTAATCAAGCGCTAAGGGCGTGAAACTGGATAAGATGGGCCACGAAATTATCGTTTTGTTTACTGAACCATAAAACCATTAGTAGATATAAACCTTTAGAAGATATAAATGCTGATTGTGAATTTACTTCTTGGACAATAACCACTTCAGCGCTCACTGTCATAACAATTCGTAACCAAATAAAATGTTAGTCGCACATTGACATGATGTTCAATGCCTCACGGGATTGCCGGTAGATTGCGCTATATTTAAAAATGTATAATATTTGACTTGTCTGTAACTACATTCCAATAAACAACATGGCATCTCCAACTAGAATGAAGTTTTAATGTTAAAACATCATCGCCCATCCGGCCTTCCGAGCAATGTTCAAATCCTGGTTTGAGCATGTTCCACTAAATTCATGTCGCGTCGGATTTATTTACATATTTGTAATTATCACTTGCTCGGCGGTGAAGGAAAACATCGTGGGGAAACCCGCACGTCCTACAAGTAGTAAACAAAAAATCTTGTCGCGGAAATGAAGATTCCCGTTAGGACTCTGACCTGAAGCTCAGCGCTTATCGTCGATATACAGGACAAGTCCTAAATCAATCCTTACAGTTGTAGAGAGTGGATCGATCAAAATGCCTTCTGTACCGATACGCAGGTGAAAGGCACAGAAATATCCTCTTTACTGATTAAAAAAAAGTCACGATTAAAGAGCACTACACCAAGCAAAATGCCAAAGTATACGCACACAGTTCTAAAGTAGCCGCCCAATTGGTCGGAAAGGTACAATGTGGTCATCATTCTGCGTCTGTAATGGTTTGTCACACCCCACGTCTTACTAAGGAGTCACAAAGCTTCATTTTTGTGAAAAAAGAGTGAAGACTTCAGCCAAAGTGTATTAACAGACTGTCTAGCAGAAAAATTAAAAAAATATATACTATATACAGCTTATGTAACAATAACAGTAGCATTCTAAGACAGGAGATTAACTATAAAATAAAATATTTTGAAAATGCATCAGATTGCAACTAAAGATAACTTATTTGCTACTTACAATTTTATCTTAGCCCCGCAATTAATTAAATTGGATTTTGGTGAAATTATTAACAACTTTTAAAAGTGAGTAGACAAATTTCCATTTTATTTATTTTCTCTCCAATACAGTCTTGAATCATGAAATCTTTTCTCAAAATTACATAATTTTATTATTGTGCTGTGTAAACTCCTATAAATGTTTTGTATTGTTTAATAAAGATACATAGATAGATGTACTCAGAAGGGTGACGTTTTTACTTGTTGCGTGGCCTTAATTTGAGTGCGAATCACCGAAATAGCTCACGCTGCATCTGACGCGTTGAAAAAATAGCTTAAGTACTTGTGAAACTCCTACCAAGGGACTCGTCAGTGATTTATTGCCTGTTTATTACGTCGTTATCATAGTACCCAAAAAGTGAGGAGTATGATGTCCTTGTAGCGCGTTTCAGTCTACTTGAATGTACAAGTTAAGGAACGTCGATTGCAGCATGGCTGTGGATAGGTTTATTTAGCTCGATCTTCGGAAATGACGTTCAGACATTGGTACTTTTGTCGATAGATGACAGTCATTAACCTAAGTCTTGAAAATATTGGTGTCAGTTAATTCGCATTATGACGTGTGGCGAAGTATGACAAGGTGAAAGGAGGCCAGTATCCCAGCAATAGGATGCATGCGGGTAGATGTAAAAATTATAAGTGTACACCTATAATTTTTAGCACTGGCACGTGTCTTTGCTAGTGAAGCAATTTCCGTCTCTTATGCCACGCAGAGAAGCAGGATACATTGAAGCATGATGATGGATGATACCCCCAGTAAGAGCGCTTCGATGCGAGGTAGAGTTCACAGAAGACTGAAGCTCAATAACAGCTCCATGGAGGAATGTTGTGTGTTTGCGTTTGATTGAGGTTACCAGAAAAGTTTTGGGTTAATGTGTTAAAAGCGGGATTAGAAATCCAACAGCGATATTTCTTTTATGTGAATGTTAAAGAAGCAAGTGAGGTGTGTAAGGACCGAGTCACGTCACGCTCGGCTCTCTCTGCCTACCCCGCAAGGGATTTGGCGTGAAGTTATAAATAGATAGATATTTCTTTTATTGCAAGCGTTTATAGGCCACAGTGCAGCTTCACATCACGCTTGCCACAGTTTTTGCTTTTCGGCATTATAAAAAATCATTAGTATATTATAGATTTAGAAAATCACTAAAGGTAACATCAGTGTTCTAATAAAAAAAGATAAGAAATCGATTCGTAATTGACGAAGATATTTCGTGACATACGAAAGACATATAGGTCCAATTGAGACTTTCTTCCCTTTTAAAGTCGGTTAAAAAACGTCCACGTATTGTACCATTGTATGGTGACCCACGGACAAACCAACAAAAACTTTTGAATATTAATACATGCTGTGCATGTTGCTTATTAGTAAACGAACGAAAAATGAAGATTTTTAGCATAATCATAAGGGTTTACCGTTTAGCCCCAACTTTATGTTAAGGAACGTGCACACCAAACTATTTTAACTTTTACTCTAATTAGTTTGTATAATGTATGACCGTTCACTTCATATGCTTGTGACCATACAATCATGTATACGTTTGTAATGTTTAAATAAAGCGTAACGATTTTACAAGGTCACGCATAAGTAACGCCTCTGGTGTTAGGTAAGCCGTATGCTTTTTTGGAACCTTATTTGTATAATGTATATTATTTTGATAGGTTCAGAATTTGAAACGGTATATAGATCGAAGACATAATTTTGACACGGCCACAGACATAAGGCATTAATGCCGGCATATTTATTCTTATATCACGTGAAATGTGGGAAACTACAAAAATTCCCCTGATCCTGAATTAATGTGAATGTTGGTCCTGTGTAATTCTGTGTAAACAGCATAAATAACTTAGTCCCGATCCTTCGCCACGGAGTCGGCGTTCCAGAACAGAATTTTAATACCTTTAGGTTATCGACGGGTCCAAGTCACTCACCCGAAACATCGTTTTCGGTGTTCCTCAGGGATTACACTTGGGACCAGTCCTATTCAATTACTTCGTCAATGATATCCCTGGATGTTTCGTGTCTGTCGAACTGTTTTTGAATGCAGAGGACTTAAAATTTACATGTATCATCAATCCGAGGCGGATGCAGCATTGCTGAAAGATAATCAAGAGAAATAGTATTACTTTAACTTCATGCCAAATCTCTAGCGTTGTAGACAGAGAGAACCGAGCGCCACTTGACTCAATCCTTACACATCTCACTCGCTTCTTTAAAACTCATTGCTCTTCTCATGCACGCTTGCCGGTTTAAAGTCTCCTGACATCACCTTCTTATAAAACACGCTCAATCTGATCATGGTAGGTGAGTTGGCCTTCCTCGGCTCCTACATCTATCTACTTTTGCGTTGTGCATCTGTTTCGTAAATATTTCTTCATGTATTCCTTCAAGAGGAAGGCCAAGACTTACCTACCATCATCAAATTGGTCACTATCAGAAGGTGATGTCAGGAGCCCTAGAAACTGGCGAGCGTTTTTTTTATACTACGTCAGGAGGTATACACGCATATAGCTCACCTGATGTAATGCCGGTACCGTAGCCTATTAACGCTCGCGATATATTAAGTATCACTCGCGCGATGCCACCTCTGCTGCTTACACAGCAACTCCTTGGGAGCTTACTGGTGACCTCACTCACAAGCAGGAACACAACAACCCATCACACCAAATCCCTTGCGGGGTAGGCAGAGAGATCCGAGCGCCACGTGAATCGATTCTTACATGTCTCACTCGCTTCTTTAACATTCATTGCTTTTCTCACGCACGCGCGGTTTCTAGGGCTTCTGACATCACCTTCTAATAGAACACGACCTATTTGGTCATGGTATGTAATTCTTGGCCTCGGATCCTACATCCTTCCACTTTTGCATTGTATGTCTGCTTCGTCATTCTTTCATCCTGCATTCTTTCTACATGTCCGAACCAACGGAGCATGCCTCTTCTTATTTTAACACCGACGCTCTTTTTCAGATCAACTCTGTTTCTAATATCATCATTGCGAATACGGTCTACAAGCCTTACGCCACATATTTTGTGCAGCGCGCGCATTTTGACCGCATTTATCCTACTTTCATGCTCTCTATGCCATAACCAGCTCTCGCTTAGATAAGTTAGCATTGGGACCAGCACTGCATTGTATATAGCGAGTTGTGCCTTCTGGCCCAGGTTTTTACTGCCAAGAAGTTTTCCCAACGCTCCATTCACACTATTCCCAGAACTCACTCGTCTTTCCACATCTGCGGTGTACCTTCCATCCCTGCAGAAAGCGCATCCAAGATATACAATCTCGTCCACTTGTTCCAACACTTCATCATCAACCGTAATGTAATACTTACATTAGTTCTGGATTCTTCTCTTTCAAATACCATTATCTTTCTTTTCTTCGCATTCAGTAGTAAGCCTTTCTCCATACATTCGTATTTCATCGTTGTGACCAGTGTTTGCAGTTCAGATGGTGTATCTGCTAATTGCACGGCATCGTATGCATACAGCAGATAGTTCACCACTAGGTCACCCTTGCGTAATTCCACATTCGTTGTAAGGTCAACGAATTCTCTGCAGACAACTATCGAGATACATGATAAACAGCCTAGCAGATAGCACGCAACCCTATTTGACACCAATTATGACATCAAACCAGGGTGACATGCCACCATCTATCCGCACACATGCTGAGCAATCCTTGTAAGTGGACTGCACAGCACGGAGCAGTGAACCGTTAATCTCATATCTCGGCAATATGTCCCACAGCACCACCCTATCCCATCCCCTTCCATTTCGGAATCCTCCTTGTGCGTCCCGCAGAATTTCATCGGATTTCACCCTCATTCTCCTTTCAATCACGTTTCCATATACTTTTGCTGCTAAGTTGATCAGACTGATGGCCCTATAGCTGGCGTAGTCTATGCGTGATCCCTTGACTTTATGCAAGCGCACGATGACTGCGCGTCTCCAGTCCATTGGGACCCGTCCAGTTCTCCAGCACTGATTGCTTAAGTACCAGAAAGCGTACCAGACGTAAGTGCCACCTAGTTTGATCATCTCAGCTGTGATCAGATCAATTCCCGCTGATTTTCCATTTCATTTTCATTTCCATTTCAAGCTTCGTATGGACCATTCGATCTCATCCATAGTTATGCCTTCATCGAACGCCGTCAACGTGGAGTACCTAAGCATCTGACTCACTCTCATTGTCAGCGTCCGAGGCATACTCATACATTTGCTCAAAATATTCACTTTTATTATTAGATCTTATAGACCTAATTAATAATAGTAAATATATTAGACATTATATTTACTTTTATTATTAGACCTATTTGCTTGAGCTTACTGGAAAATAGCTCTAATAATAAAAGTAAATAGAATAAAAGAATAAAAGTAAATAGTGCTCTGTCTGCTATTCTAAATTGGTTCACATGCAATAATCTTTTATTAAATTCAACTAAAACCAAATGTATAAAATTTTGTCTTCCGAATGTGGCTTCTTCCAATACAGAACTTTTCATTGACAATAATATACTAGAATTTATTTCAGCTACTTTCACAGAATTGTGTCATATATATACTACAGGTATACTGTTGTGGGGAGAAGTGGCTGATATTGAAACTATTTTTATATTACAAAAGACAGCCATCCGCTCTATTTATAACATGGGTTCTAGGGAATCACTTAGAGAACTATTCAAAGAAATAAATGTCCTCACGGTTACCTCTCAGTACATTTATGAGAACATGATGTATGCTCGTAAAAACATAAATTCGTTTTCAAAATGTAGTGAAACTCTTAGAAGCAGGAATAGATTGCGTATGCCAGTACATCGGCTTGCTAAGCCGATGTACTGGCATGCGAAGCAAGACTAATAAATAGATCTTTTGTTGTTGTATTGTATTCGATTCTATAATACTCGTAAATTACCTGAAACGGTTCTGTCCTTGCCTGACAATATGTTCAAAAGGCACATCGAAAATACTCTATGTAAGAAGGGTTATTATGTATTCGATGTATATCTGACTGACATGTATGGAAATGATTCAGCACATGAATTAATATAACTTTATTTGTACCACTTGATATCACTATATGTACACTCATAACATTATATTTATTGTAATATGTATAAGATGATTTGGAAAAAAAAGACCTATATTGGCAAGTTTCTTTTGGCATTTCTTTTTCGCCAATGGTCATTTGAAATGCTGGTAGATTAAAAAAGAGAAAAACTTAAAAAAAAAATAAGATATAATATTGAAAATGTAAGACGTGTCTAAGTGCCCGTGAGGGTCTAATGGCAAATAAAGATTTTTTATTTTTATCTTTATCTATGCGGATGACATTGCCCTCCTTGCAGTCCACAATAGTCCGATTGAAGCGTCGGTCAAGTTACAGGATCACCTATCTGAAGTCGAAGTTTGGTTCGACAAATGGCATATAAAGGCAAACCAGAGTAAGTCTGTCCATGTGAGTTTTACAATTAGAAGTCCCTCGATCAAACCTGTCCATCCATCAGACTCTACAATGACGAAACCCCACAGCCGGAAGATAAATTAGGAATCCACCTAGACCGTCGCTTAACATGGCAAAAATACATCTGGACCAAGAGCAAACAGCTACAACACAAACTGAGAACTCTGTACTGTCTGACAGGTCGTAAATCCCGAATATCATCTGAGACTAATTTAAGAAAGATCTAGTTTTCCCTCTGGGTTGTGAAGATCTGACGGCAGTCGCTCCATGTAAAAATCAGTATTTTCGCCAAATCTTTAGGCTTAGGTAGCGGACCCTCGCCAATCCTAATGGATTAGGAAACGGGATGACGCGAAGAGGAAGAAGAGCAGTGGTAGCCCAGTGAATAAACAACCGGCCTGTTAACTGAATGGTCCCAGGTTGGAATTCAGGCGTGGGCATGTACCGCTAAATATGTGTTCACGGATGTATGTCAGATTCGTATTTATAATTGTGTCGTAATAAAACTAGCGCTTGCTAGCGAGAGAACCTTCCGTAATACAGCTTCCGAAACAAATTTTTATGGACTTCCAAACAGAATTACTTAACTTACATCTTTATAATAAATTTAAATATACCAAACGCCATGAAAATAAATTACAAGTACCTCCAACAAAAACAGCTACATTTCATAAAAACATATTATGTATGGCTCCTAAACTGTACAACCGTATACCGACCGCCATAAAGGAAAGTGATAACTTTAAAACAAAATTGAAACAATTACTCTTGAACAAAGCGTATTATAGGTAGTACGTAGGACACACTATAAGTTTAGCGTAACTTAAAAAAACAACATGTTATAACCAAAATATTATGTTTATTGCTTATCAAAATACTCTCCTTTACATTTTAAACATTTTTTCATGCGATCGAACCATTTTTTAAAACAGGAGGACCACAGATCTGAAGGCATGTTTTCTACGTGCTGATTGAACGCTATCACTGCCTCTTTGGAGTTGGTAAAAGTGAAACCTCTCATCAAATCTTTGATTTTGGGGAAAATACAGAAATCACAGGGTGCTAGGTCGGAGCTATGCGCAGGATGGGTAACGAGTTGTACTTTTTCGGAAGTTAAAAATGACTTTGTTTTGTTGGCTGTGTGTGAAGAAGCGTTGTCATGATGTAGGAGAACGCGGCTTTTTGGTCGTCTTTCGCGAACTTTTTCTAACACCCTGGGTAAACAAATGGTAGAATACCACTCGGCATTAACACTCTTTTGATCTTCAAGTGGAATTGTGCAGATGGGACCCGTAGCTGAGAAAAAAAACGCGATCATTTTTTTACCAACGTTTCTCGCCTGCCTCACGTTTGTTGGCCTGTTCTCATTTTCAAACACCCATTCACAAGATTGCTGTTTTTTTTCGGGTTCAAAACAATAAATCCACGTTTCGTCTCCTGTAACAATGTCATAAACAGCATTAGAATGTCCGTGGTCGTACTTCAGTAGCATCTGTGAGCACCATTCCACGCGAGCCCGCTTCTGCTCCGCTGTCAGTTCATGAGGGATCCAACGACAACAAAGTTTCCGAACTTTCAATTCTTCGTGTAAAATTTTCTGAATTTGGCTCATACCAATCCCCAATAGTTCTCGAATTGTCTCATAGGTAATCCGCGGGTTTTCTTCAATTAGCCGCTTAACAGTAGCCACATTATTTACGTTGACGGCAGTTGAAGACCGCCCTTCACGAAATTCGTCATGTAAAGAAACTCGACCTCTCTCAAATTTAGCAAACCATCGCCTCACGGTGCTCAAAGAAGGTGCTTCTCTCCCAAAAGCATTTTGAAGACGAGCAGCACAGTCTTGCGGAGAGAGAGAACTTTTAAAATTATAAAAAATCATCACTCTAAAATCTTTTCGACTCAATTCCATTTTCGTTGCGTACATAGAACTTTGATGTGTGATAAAAAACAATTGACAAATGATTTCCAGCCAATTGTTTTTTTTTATTACTAAGTAGGTTGCAACGTTTCAAAAAATATAACATTCGAAATTCAAATAGTTCCAATTAGCTAGAAGTGCAAAACTTTTAGTGTGCCCCTAGTATACAGGAATTTCTAGAAGATAAAAACATGTAGAGGAGATATTGATTTATTCGTTTATTATTCTCTTTTTAGTGAATATAGTTCATTTTAAATTTAGCTTTTATTACTAACCAGCTTTTACCCGCGGCTTCGCTCGCATTAATAAAAAATATATATGTTTTAATAAAAAGTATCCTATTTTACTTCTGATACCTCCAAGAATATGTGTACAAAGTTTCATGATGATCGGTTTTCGCGTGAAAGCGTAACAAACAAACGGACATTCACATTTATAATATTAGTAGGATGAATTATTTGTACGCTTGACAGCATGGCATAGTGAAACTGATGCATAAATTATAACATATTTTTATTTTACCTATGTTCCATAAATAAAGAATTATTGTTATATTTCATTTTGATTCACGGGTATTATCCCGGTCATTTGATAGGCGTGCGCGGGGATAAGGATCCAACGCGTAGAGGCCTCTTTGAGAAGCTTGATGTAATGTTATATAGCCGCCGTGACCTTGTCCAGGGGATATCAATGTGACAATATACCCATGAACCAGGTCACGGCAGGTATTGGGATTATTGCAAATGTGTTGGAAATTATAGGGCTATTAAAATGAGGTCTGGAGAGATTATTGGTACTGGGCTATTACAGAAGAGGGACGGACACCTGCCATAACTATCATATCTGATGTTACTTCCGGCAGGCGGTGGCTCGCCACTCACTGGATGGACCCCGAAATGCCAGAGAAATTCGGCCGGGGGCAACACCGGTGTCAGTGACTCAGGGGTGTCGAGAGGTGTGCTGCGCTTTCTCCGAAGTTACTCGCGGCGTTATGCCCTTTAACACTTCCACCCCTGAAGCATATCACCTGATAAAGCAATATGCTCTATCGACTCCTGTCTGGACGGCCAATGAAGGCAAGCCAGAGCTGAGAGTCCTGCGGGCCTTCTTGACTTTTCACTCCCACCGACGAAGACACGCCGGAGACGAAGGCCCTGATCGACTCTCTGGAGCACTCGGGTATCCGTGGTGTCGTTACGCACCAACAGCTCGCCACAAGCTGCCCTGCGGGTTTATTATTTATTATTATTATATTTGTTTCGGAAGATGTGTGACCAATTTTAAGCAAAGTCTGGTTTTTGCTCTGGTTTTTGGAAGTCTGACGGCAGTCGTTCCATTTCAAAATGTTTATTCTCGCTAAATCCTTAGGCGTATGTGGCGTGGAAGAGCAATACACACGAACAAATTGGTAGTGTTTTATCAGAAGGTGACGTCAGACGAAAAGTTACCAACGAGTGGGCGTGAAAAGAGCTACGAATGTTAAACAAACTAGCGAGATGTGTAAGGATCGCGTTTTATGGGACTCGGATCTCTCTTCCTAGCCTGCAAGTAGCATGGCATGAAGATATACATAAGTACATACATTATAGTGTTGTTCGCATTGTGTTTTATTACTAGTGTTGTAATACGAGCATTGTGTTCATAATTGCGAATATTAATCCAGGAGATATGGATTCTACGCGTATTACCCACAGCCAAATAACAACTCATTGGAGAATTCTTGAGAGTAAGTTTACCAGGAAGCTCCTAATGTGCTTTTTTTTTATACAACGTCGGAAGGCATACAGGCATACGGTCCACCTGATGTAAAGCGGTTACCATAGCCTATAAACGCTTGAAATACATTAAGTATTATACGCGCGATGCCACCTCTGCTGCTAACGCAGCAACTCCAAAGGCTCTTAATGGTGACCTCACCCACACGCAGGAACATAACAACCCTATAGGGAGTTGTTATTTGACTGCGGTTTTCTTTAAGCTGAACTTCTCCGACAGGCGGCTTCGATGCGCTCTACCTCTCTTAAAAATACCCAGACCAATACAAACTGATATATTCATGTACACAAATGTTTGTCCTGTGTGGGAATCGAATCCGTTGCAGTCAAAGTAACGTAACAACGCGTTTCGCCACTGTACCACCGAGCTCGTCAAGTGCTGCTGTGTTATCAGCTGGGGTGACAATGTACGTAATACTACGTCATACTTCCTGTATCGCAAGCGTTCACAAGCCACCATAACCACTTTGCATTAGGTGGGCCGGATGCTTCAATTCCTGACATGGTATTAAAAAAGGCCCCTTCTGGATGATATGTAGTACACTTCAGAATATAATTGTAACAACATACCACTCACCAGGTTCTGGAAGATTTTGGGACTATTGCCCATGAGTCAGTAATGAATGGTCCATGGATGTGAGATCTGGAGTGATTGTCAGTATTCTTTTTAGGGTTCCGTACCCAAAAGGTAAAACGGAACCCTATTACTGAGGCTCCGCTGTCCGTCCGTCCGTCCGACCGTCCGTCCGTCCGTCCGTCCGTCTGTCACCAGGCGGTATCTCATGAACCGTGATAGTTAGACAGTTGAAATTTTCACAGATAATGTATTTCTGTTGCCGCTATAACAACAAATACTAATAAATAGAATAAAATAAATATTTAAGGGGGCTCCCATAACACAAACGTGATTTTTTTGCTCATTTTTGCTCGATATTGATAACGACAACAGGTAGACGTTTGAAATATTCACAGAATATTTAGTTATATATTCACTTTAAGAATAAATAATTAAATTAAGATAAAACAAATATTTATGGACCCCCCATACAACAAACGTGATTTTTTTTTTATAGATAATGGTACGGAACCCTTCGTGTGCGAGTCCGACTCGCACTTGGCCGATTTTTTAATCAACGTCGGGAGGATATGCATTCGACCCACCTGATATGAAACGGTTACCGTAGCCTACGAACGCTTGCAATAGATTAAGTATCACTCGCTCGAGGTAGCCTCTGTTGCTAACGCAGCTATTCCTTACTGGTGTGGTGACACTTGAATGAACACAACAACCCTCCAGCTAGTTGTTATTTGGCTGCGGGTTTCTGTGAGGTGGAGGTACTTCTTCAGACGTGATGCTTTGATGTGCTCCACTTCTTTTAGAACTATTACATTGGTCACTATACATGCGGACGCCTGTCATAAATGTCATACCTAACAGTCGGCAGGCGCGTTACTGTTACTATTTCATCAGTATCTTCATTTTGCGTGGTTTGGTCTTGGCGTTTGGTTTGGCTTGGAAATTTTATAGTTTTTGCGGTTCTATACCGCAGTCGGTAATAAGGAAATGCTCCTTATTCTTCTTAGCGCTATCCCGTTTTCTAATCCATTAGGATCTGGGAAGGTCCTCTACCTAAGCCCAAGGATTTGGCGAAGATACTGATTTTTACATGGAGCGACCGCCGTCATACCTCGACAAAATCCTCTAGGTTGTGGAGTAAAGCAGACTTTTCTTAGGTTAGATCACGTCTTTCGAAATATTAGGGGATAAAGTATGAAACTGTCGATTTGTACTGAAAAATTAAAACTCGCTTTTTTCTAATATGTAACATATATTTAATCAAAATATTTACCCTCATTATCTATATATTGCTGCCATCTAATCGGAAGTTTATTTACGATAGAACTCTGGGGATCTAGATTCGAAAAACTGTATGAAAGTATTTTGTACTGCTGGGAAGAAAATTTTTCACCACATATAAATATGTCCAAATCCCGTCCCGTATATTTTTATTGCGTTTACTTAGAAATTTGATTTTTTCACCGCTCGAAGGGACTGCAGTCCTGAGTACTTAATATTAATTTTAGCTTGATAGCTCCACCCATCTCTGAGAGAAAGGGTCTTGACTAACAGACGGACAGACATGATTTACAGAGTTTGCATGCAGATGTCTGTTTTTCTAGGTCTGGATGTTTTTAGACAGGTAGGGTATGTCAAAGCAGCCCGTCTGGAGAAGTACCTCCACTTCACAGAAAACCGCAGCCAAAAAACAGGTCACCAGTAAGCTCCTAAGGAGTTGCTGTATTGTGTGTATTACAAACGTTCATAGGCTACGGTAACCGCTTTACTTGTATGCCTTCCGACGTTGTAAAAAAACACTACGAACACGCGAGGTTGGCTTGGAATCTAAACAAATACACACATCAAAGGTGTCTAGGGACCAAGCATTTTTATGCGGATTTCTTGAGATTGAGATGTGGCTTTGTAATAAATTTATGATTTTATAAATTTATATGGATCCTCATTGGTGCATTTCATAATTTGAAACAGGAACTGTCAATCAAATTCGAGTAAAAGATGAAAATCAGCTGACAATATTTTCCCTATAAAAACATACAACGCATTGAAGACATTATTAGTGCTACTGTTTCCCTACTACTGATTAAAACCAACGTTATTATGGAGCGGCGACGTCAATTAAGCAGGGAAGAAATGCTCAGAGCAGTGGGAATGATAGAAGCTGGTTCCCGGCAACGTACTGTGGCTTTAGCTCTGAATACAAGTCAGAGTGTTATCAGTCGACTTTGGACACGTTACCGAAGCACTGGTACCGTGGCTGAGCGCCATGGAGGACGGTATCGCTGCACCACACGGAGACAAGACCGATACATTCAAATCACAACTCGAAGAGCTCCAACAATAACCGCCATGATGTTAGCCGTGACGCTTCATCACTCTTCAGGGAACTTAATTAGCGACCAAACAGTCAGAAACCGCTTGCATGAAGTGAACCTTCATTCCCGAAGACCGCTAAGGGTACCACCTATAGCAATGCACAATCGTAGGATTCGATATCAATGGGCTCTTGAACACAGAAATTGGGCAGAAGAACAATGGCGTTTCGTGTGCTTTTCTGATGAGTCTCGTTTTGGTATGAGACCGGATACAAGACGTATACGACACTGGAGAACCCCTGGACGCCAACAGCGATTAAAATCCTGCCAGGAAGTCCATCCTTATAGTGGTGGAACCATCATGGTATGGGCGGGTATTTGGATCGGCGGAAGAACTGAGTTGATTTGGATCAGAGGCAACCTCAACGCTCAAATTTATGCTGAGACGATTGTATCAGACGTCATTGTTCCTCTACAAGTGCAAATCGGTCCCTTATTTCAGTTAATGCATGATAATGCACGACCGCACACCGCAAGAGTTGTAAGACAGACTCTCGCCGCAGCTAACATCAATGTCATGCCCTGGCCTGCTCAGTCGCCAGACTTGAACCCGATTGAGCATGCATGGGATATGCTACAGAGAAGAGCTCTGCCGAATATGGAGGGTATCCAGTCGCAAGAAGACCTTTTTTTGTTGTTGCAACGAACATGGGCGGCCATTCCACAGCGTGATTTGGATGAACTCATTTTGAGTATGCCAAACCGATGTTCTTGTGTTGTTAGTGTTCGCGGTAGAAACACGGATTATTAGTTGTTTAAGTTACCCAATAAAATTTTAAAGAAAACTGTTATTTCAGTCTTTTTTTCGAACTTTAATGTTAGTGGTTCAAATGTCAAAAATCCCTTTATTATGAAAATGGCAAATTTCTTTATTAATGCAAAGGTGACTTGGTTTATCGTTACTGTAGACAAACGAAAACACTTTATTTGATGAATCCTTAAAGAAAATTTTTAATCAGGAGAAAAGTTATTGCAAAAATATATGTTGGTCCCTAGACACTTTTGATGTGTGTAGTTAAGACACACACACCTCAAAAAGTTCACAGTTGGAACGGCATCCAATATCGTTATGCTCTACCTCTCTTGAATGAGTAGAGACCCACACACCAGTTTTTTTTCAACGTGTGATTGCGAAAACAAATAATAGAGGTGTGTAATCAAACCAACTTGTTTGTCATGTTGATTGAGACGGAAAAATGAAATACTCGCAATAAACCATGAAGCAAAAAAATTATGAAGGTGCTATGAACACTTAACAGTTTCATATATATTTGTGTTGCAGGAAAAATATTTTTCGGACTCTGATTGTTTCCAAAATATGTTTACCTATGTAATGATAATAAAATACAAATAAAAGACAAAAAATATTACAATGACTCTTTTCCTCCAACGATATATGGGCTGGGGCAGACGCTTTCCTCAGGATCCGACGTGTGCTTGCATTACCGATACTCTTCCTAATGTCCATTGCAATTTAATTTGCAATTCATTCGCTTGCCATGCTGCACACTCATCGTGCTAGTAAGTCCGGTAACTCAAGAATAGATAAATCGGTCTACTACAAAAAGGTAAAACCCATTATACATATATCTCTATCTCTATAACTTCACGCCAAATCCCTTGCGGGGTAGGCAGAGGGAACCGAGCGCCACGTGACTCGATCCTTACATATCTCACTCGCTTCTTTAACATTCATTGCTCTTCTCATGCACGCTCGCCGGTTTCTAGGGCTCCTGACATCACCTTCTGATAGAACACGACCAATTTGGTCATGGTAGGTAAGTCTTGGCCTTCCCCGGCTCCTACATCCTTCCACTTTTGCATTGTATATCTGCTTCGTCATTCTTTCATCTTGCATTCTTTCTACATGCCCGAACCATCGAAGCATGCCTCTTCTTATACATATATAATGTACATAACTAGTCTGGCCATAAATACTATTACTTAGAAACTTTTCTTTTTTTTTACTCTTTAATAATGTTGAATTTGGAAAGCGATTATCATGTTAAAAACTTGGTTCGATTTCCCGCCGTTTTTCGTGTTTATTATCAAATTACAGTATGGAATACAGTGATTACCTTGCACAAAGTGGGTATGGAGTCATCAGTCATATTGAAGACACTTCAAAAGCTTGGTATCATCCATATGTTAGCATATCGTACTATCGACAGATATACCAACACTACAACGGCAACCGCGTGCTGTAGAACTACAGGGCTGTTACACCAGTGACAGTTACAACCCCCAGAAATGTGTATCGTGCGTTTTTTTACGATGTCGGTAGTCATAAGGATTACCTGACGTAACGTGGTTTCCGTAACCTATAAACGCCTGCAAAACCAGGAAGTATCCCTCGTGGTCGTGCGCTACTACCCCTGCTGCTAATACAACAACTCGTTTGGAGCTTACTGGTAACCTCACTCACTCTCAGGAACACTCCTGCCCTGAAGGTATTGTTATTTGGCTGCGGTTTTCTGTTAGGTGGAGGTACTTTCCCACTCGGGCTGCTTTGATACGCCCTACCTCTCTTATAAACACGCAGAAGACAAACATTCGTGATCATGCACAAAATTGCTTGTCTAGTGGAATCGAATCCACGAGCGTCGGTGTTAAAGTAACATTGCTATACACTGCGCCACCGGGCTTGTCTTAGAAAAATAAGCTTCCTTTTGCAAAATTAATATAATGTACTAGCTATCCACCCCAGGTTCGCACGGGTGATATGATCGCTACCAAACTTCACAGGATCATCTGCTGGGCTAACCTGAAGATTCACTGAAAATTACATCAAAATCTGCCCGGCTGGGCATTTTTGAGTCCATAGAGGACATACAGACAAACATTCATTTTTATATATATATATATATATATATATATATATATATATATATATATATATATATATATATATATATATATACGCATGGGTGACCTAGTGGTGAACTGTCTACTGTATGCAGATGATGCAGTCCTATTAGCAGAAACACCATCTGAGCTGCAAACACTAGTCACAATGATGAAAGACTAATGTATGAAGGAAGGCTTACTACTGAATGCGAAGAAAACAAAGATAATGGTATTTGAAAGAGAAGAAACCAGAACCAATGTAAGGATTACGGTAGATGATGAAGTGTTGGAACAAGTGGATGAGTTTGTATATCTTGGATGCGCTTTCAGCAGGGATGGAAGTTACACCGCAGATGTCGAAAGGCGAGTGAGTGCTGGGAATAGTGTGTATAGAGCGTTGGGAAAACTTATTGGCAGTAAAAACTTGAGCCAGAAGGCGCAGCTGACTATACACAATGCAGTGCTGGTCCCAACGGTAACTTATGGAAGCGAGATGGCAGAGAGAGCTGGGTATTGCAGAGAGAGCATGAAAGTAGAATAAACGGTTCTCTCTGCCTACCCCGTAAGGGATTTGGCATGAAGTTATAGTAGTAGTAGTAGTAGATAGTTTCCAATGGAAACAAAATTATAACATTTGACGCCTGTATTATTTGTTATAGCAATTGCGTATTCTGATTATCAAAAACAAGTTTGCGTAACTAAACTAAAATTCAATTTATTTTAAAAACAATTAATTAAGTAATTTAAATATAATGAAAGTAAAACTAAATTACGTCTAAAGTTAAAAATATTCTGAATTATTATTTCCGCGCTAAATCGCAATACTAATCTACAAATTTTATTCCGTACTAGCTGTTACACGTGGCTTCGTTCGCGTAGTCAAAGGGAAACAAAACACGTTTTTTTAATGGGAGTGAACTATTTTACCGAAATAGAATGAATCAGCCAATATCACTCTCGGACTCTCCCGCTATCTCCATACAAAAAATCACATCACACATCTCCGTTTTAATATGAAAGGACAAACAAACACACTTTCACATTTATAATATTAGTATGGCTTTGATCAAACATGAAAAATTATTTGATATTTGAAGACTATAACCATTACTAGTATAAGCGGTTCATAGGACTAAGTGAAAAATGTGAATGGATCTTCGCACAAAAGCAATTTTTAAGGTTCCGTACCTCAAAAAAAAACGAAACACTTATAGGATCACTTCGTTGTTCGTCTGTCTGTCTGTTCGTCTGTTTGTGTGGCTGTCCGTCAAGACTTTTTCACAGAAACGGGTGAAGCTATCAAGATTATCATTCATTTATTAGAAATTAGATTATTATTAATTAGAAATTAATATCAAACACTCAATCTACAATCCCTTCGAGTAGTGAAAATATCAAACTTATAAGTAAACGCAATCAAAAGACACGGCTCTTTATGTCCCGTTCATGCGCATATTTTGACACTCGCAAGGGAATCAAAACCTGGTACATGCCGTTGACCTGAAATCATGAAATTTAGCAAGAAGCAATGTCTTGTAGCACAAGTAAAGGAAAAATTCCGAAATTCGGTGCTGGAGTTAGACTGGCATTTGACGGTTTTTTTAGTATACTGCAACTTTTAGAAAAATGCGGCAATAAACCATCAAGCCCGCTGTTATGACGTGTTTGTATGGCCATAATGCAAACATGTCGTTATAACATGTTTGTATGGTCACATTTGATATCTATCTACTGTGCGGATGTGTAGACACGTACTAAATTACAATAATATTAAATTATCACAAACGTAAGACGTGTCTATGTACCCGCGACAGCCCAAAGACAAATAAAGAATTTTCATCTTTATCTAATCTTTTATTAATTTAATTATATTTTAAAAAGGTCTTATTGTATTTTATTCATTTCAGATAGTTATAATATCCTTTTTTTAAATTTATATCAGGATTTCAGTACAAAACAATGACATGAATGTATGAAGTTACGTAAACGACAAGACATGACAATAAAGATTAGTAATATAATACAAATTCCTTGTATGCTTCGGCCATCAATTAGTTCAAACAAACTGACTAATCCTACTAATAATATAAATGCGAAAGTTTGTATGTATGGATGGATGTTTGTTGCTCTTTCACGCTTAAACGGCTGAACAGATTTGAATGAAATTTGGCACGTAGATAGAGTATGATCTGGATTAACAAATAGGCTACGTTATTCGACTCCACGCGGGCGGAGCCGCGGGCAGCAGCTAGTAAATCATAAATTTTTCGTGCTAATCGACGGTGAGCTACTTAGACCGCAAATATTTTTTTTATACTACAATTATATAATCATACAAAAATATATTTGCATAATGTATTACGATATGAATTATATAATACACGTTCTTATTCGAAATGCAGTATAAAATGTTAATTTATAAGCAATTTAATTATACTATCCATTTTTACTGTCTTAAACTATATTAAAGTTAGTTCTATTAAAAATTTAAAACGCATAGAATACAGCTTATTTATCGATACTAGACTATGTCAAAATGGTTATGACACCACACTAGTTACACGTGCCGGAAAATAAGACAAGATACTGAGAAATCATTAAATCATATTAATAATTGCCTGCATTTTCTTCATATTACAATCAAACTAGGTTTACTTGTGAAATGCAATATTATCCTTTGCATAGTTGGAGGTCATGCTGTTTTTGCTACACCATTTTACCACCACAACTAGAGGTAAAACCATTTCTGTATTAGGTTAGGTCACACGTCTTTCAAAATAGAATTTCTTGGCCGTTTTAATAAGTTATCTCACGATGTTTTCCGTCATCGCCGAACAAGTGATAATTACAAATATGTACATAAATTCAAAATCACGAATTTAATTGTAAGTCAATGCCAGGGTTCTCAAGAATCAGTGGGTTAATACTGCACAAATTGTATAATACTGTATATGAACATATGTTTATGAACTGCAGAGATAGAATTTCGACAAAAGATTCATTTTATTCGAAAAATGTGATCATGAAAGCTTTGTCATGTAACTTTCCGTTTGAGAGAAATGTTCTGAAGGGCAGTATTTTTGTATACATATGTGTGCTCCATGGTTGAGTAACTCGTACAATTAATCGTAAATAGACATAAAAGTTGGTCAAGTGTGAGTTGCACTCGCACACGAGGGTTCCGTATAGTTCTTGGTAAATATTTAATATATACATGGTGGAAGGTAAGTGGAAGATTTCCATATTTTTTTTATTTATCAACCTCTGCTCTGGTCCTAATAAGTTTGTGATTGGTGATTTACAATACAATACACTTTATTGCACCAAAAGAAAAATACATAAAAAAATAATAATTAAAAAAGCATCAGTACAACGACGGTCTTATCGCGATGCGATCTCTTCCAGACAACCTTAGGGTAGAGGAGAAGTGAAGAAACAAGGTAGGGTGGCGCAGAGCATAACTCAAAGGAAATAAAATATTATATAAATAGACATAAATAAATACATATACGAGTAATATACTTAAATATACACATATAATATACATAAATATACACATATAATATACATTAATACACACAAATTTATCAAAATGATACATACAATGAATATACACATAGTAAATGAGACTGAGGGAAGAAACAAGAAAAATTATGCTGATTACGTAATGTTAAGGGAAAGATAGTGAAGTTTGAGAAGATGTTTGAAGGATCGAAGTGATTTCCGATTTCCTTAGTTTTGACAATATCTAAAATCAAAAAGGCAACTACACACATCAAAAGTGTCTAGGGATCAAGCATTTTTATGCGGATTTCTTGAGATTGAGATGTGGCTTTGTAATAAAAAAATATATAAAATATATAAACGTATACGACACTGGAGAACCCCTGGACGCCAACAGCGATTAAAATCCTGCCAGGAAGTCCATCCTTATAGTGGTGGAACCATCATGGTATGGGCGGGTATTTGGATCGGCGGAAGAACTGAGTTGATTTGGATCAGAGGCAACCTCAACGCTCAAATTTATGCTGAGACGATTGTATCAGACGTCATTGTTCCTCTACAAGTGCAAATCGGTCCCTTATTTCAGTTAATGCATGATAATGCACGACCGCACACCGCAAGAGTTGTAAGACAGACTCTCGCCGCAGCTAACATCAATGTCATGCCCTGGCCTGCTCAGTCGCCAGACTTGAACCCGATTGAGCATGCATGGGATATGCTACAGAGAAGAGCTCTGCCGAATATGGAGGGTATCCAGTCGCAAGAAGACCTTTTTTTGTTGTTGCAACGAACATGGGCGGCCATTCCACAGCGTGATTTGGATGAACTCATTTTGAGTATGCCAAACCGATGTTCTTGTGTTGTTAGTATTCGCGGTAGAAACACGGATTATTAATTGTTTAAGTTACCCAATAAAATTTTAAAGAAAACTGTTATTTCAGTCTTTTTTTCGAACTTTAATGTTAGTGGTTCAAATGTCAAAAATCCCTTTATTATGAAAATGGCAAATTTCTTTATTAATGCAAAGGTGACTTGGTTTATCGTTACTGTAGACAAACGAAAACACTTTATTTGATGAATCCTTAAAGAAAATTTTAATTAATATCAATCAGGAGAAAAGTTATTGCAAAAATATATGTTGATCCCTAGACACTTTTGATGTGTGTACTAAGTTTAATTGCGAAGCATTTGTAATGATTTTAAGAAATCAACTACGCTAGTTAGGAACATCATCTTGTTTTTCCTGACACATTTACATAGACTTATTATACTTTTCTCACCTGTAATTATTTCAGATATTACAAACTTCTGGAAAAAATAGGATAAATGGTATTTTCGTTTAACGTATTTCATCGTAATTCCAAAATTACAAGGCATAAAATATAAAACTGTTCCAAATTTCAAATCGATTAGTAGTTTGCTGACACATGTGACAGACGGACAAAGTCGCAAATGGAATTCATTTGCGACTTTGTCAGTCTGTCACATGTTTAGTTTTTAGAAATTTGGTACGTAAACCCAAATAGGATCTCAATCACGAACTCTTGAAATTACATTTTGTCAGGTCTAACAAGCGTACGGCTTGTCTGATGGTAAGAGACTAGGGATGTCACTCTTGTGTTGCCAACCCTGTAAAAATGTCACACCTTTCTATTATTTCCATATGACGTATTTTCATAAACATAAATCTTAACACTTAACATTTTTCCGAGAAAAGAAATAATTCAGCGCAAGTTCCCACAGAACAGATTGCCTCATATTAATATATGTACAGCGACAGCCCTACACCGTAGGGAAGGATATCAGATGCGGAATTTCGCGGTCGAGTAGCACAATCTACTTTTCATTCTATTGAGGAAAAAAGATTTGCTCGTTCTTCAATTGTTTTCCTTGAATATTTATGTTTCTATACCGAAGATACAATACTGCCCTCTGTGATTACTCTGAGCAATAATAGTCACAGTTTTTTTATTCGACTATAATCAATATTATAGACTATTATTATGAGGTAAACATAAAATATTATGAACTGCAGGTTTCCAAAATTTTATTTTCTACTTATATACATTATTTGATCTCAGATAAAAGACAATATATATACTACCTATCTATATTGTATACGTCTGAAAATTTCATCAAAATCGGTCCAGCTATTTTGGAGTTCATACAGAATACACTGAATTCTATATATAAGATTGTAGAAGTAAAGTCGTAAAGTTTAAGCTTCGTCTGTACGTCGAAAGTAAGATGATGGTATAAACGAAACTAATTGTTTCGAAATGTTTCATCGACCACACTTAAACTCATTAGCTAGCATATAAAAAAAAACCAAAAACGGTTGACAAACAGAGGAGAGAACTCTTTTGTCGTTTTGATAAAGAGCTTTTGTTATTATGTTTCATTTAAATCAAATGCTAAAAGCTAAAATAATAAATACCCATCTTTGTCCATTAAATATGTTGTTTTGTCGCGAGAAGGCATGTAAGATACTCGTAGATTGCAATGCAGTCTTCCCAAGTCGGATGGTGTGACATCAGTGACACCACTTTCTGCTGTGACATCAGTGGATTTAACAATAATCTGGAGCATTTAACAGACTAAACTAACGCCAAGCATTGTAACTTTTCTTTTTATGATTAACGGAAACATAATTTTCTAGTTGTGTTCAATTCGTTATGGAATATTAGTAACTGGTACACAATTTAATGTAACCCACGTTGATATTTCATGACGCAGTAGCAAGATTTCTTGACGTACATAAATACTTCCTGAAATAAAAAATAATAAGCAAAGCGCAATTACTGCAATGTGAAGTACAGACAATGTGACCTAACTGACTGACCTAATTGAGTGCTTCCGCCACCAAATAGCTTATGAAAATTGGCGCCCGTCAGCAACTACCCATGCACATTAAAAGCCAAATCGCGAACATGAATGGAAGGAAAAGATCTTGTGCTACGAATAGGGCGCCACCGCAAAACGGCGCGCAGGAGTCTCACCCGACCCCTGTGATAAGTGGACAAGTGTACGCCCATTACACGGTAGCCCCGTGCAATGGGCGTATACGGCTAAAGACGCGAGCTAAAAGGAAAATCCGCTTCGCGACCTGGAACATTAGCACATTGACTAGACGCGCGAGAGAGCTGGCCGAGCTGCTCTCCAGACGAAAGGTGGCCGTGGCGTTCCTGCAGAAGACTCGGTGGAAATGCAGCAGATCTCGGCATATTGGGAACGGCTACAAGGTGAGAACGGAGTAGCCATAGCGCTCTCTCAGGAGTTTCAGGATGACTGTGCTGTCGATCTGGCCATCGTAATTTAAAAATAAATCTGAACCTTTAATCTCCTACAAGTGCGGGAGGCACGCTAGCCAAATCGATTTCTTACTCACAAGGAGACATCACATCACAGCAAAATAGTCAAGTGTAAAGTCATACCCGGCGAGAGTCTCGCTGCACAATATCGTCTCCTTGTAATGGACCTCTGCGCGAGTTCCAAGGAGAGTTGCCCCGAGCACTCTAGACGTCAAATTAGGTAGTGGCTGCTCGATTAATCCAAGTCCCAGGGGTTTGCTTCGGCTACCTACGATATGTGCGCTGGTATCGGAGGCGAAACAGTTCAGCACCATTGGGATAGGATTTAGGCGGCCATCACCATGACGGCCCCGGGGCGTTGCTTGGAAAAACCAAGAGAGAGACGCAAGTGTGACAGGGAGATTTGGCGGTTGAACGACACAATCTAGAGGAAAATTAGGGTGAAGAAAGATCTTCTGAAGAACGTGACGCATAGTTTTTCAAATCAGAGATCAGAAACAAGGGATCGGTGCAGCAGTATGGCGGTTACCATAGTATAAATGTCATGTCTCACACCATGAAGCTCTTTGAGCGAATAATTGACTCCCGGATCCGGCAGGAGTACACTGTCTTTTTTTTGTACTACGTCGGGAGGCTTACAAGCATACGACCCACCTAAAGTAAGGCGGGTACCGTAGCCTATTAACGATTGCGACATATTAAGTATCACTCGCGCGATGCCTCCTCTGCTGCTTACACAGCAACTCCTTGGGAGCTTACTGGTGACCTCACTCACACGCAGGAACACAACAACCGTCTATTGAGTTGTTATTTGGCTGATGTTTTCTGCGAAGTGGAGGGTACTACACCAGCCGGGCTGTTTTGATGCGCCCTTCCTCTCTTAAAACGTCCAGACCAAGACAATGTAACTTCCCCCCCCCTTCCTAGCCCTTTATTATATTATTTTTGTTTTATGTATTTTTTTAGTTATTTATTTATGCGCTACAGAGGGGAGACTCTAATTACTACTTATATATAAATAGCTTAAATATATATCTGACTAGGTACCTATGTACTACTAAACCCCGCCTTCTAGTGTTAACTACTTAACTCATTTCCATCTTACTACCCCGTCTACATTATGTCTCTACTTATGTTAAGTACAGAGCTACTCTATATAATATTATATTCTACCTTTATATGTCTCACCCTCCTGTTTCCTTTTATTTGTTTATTAACTTATATATATAATGGTCCTACCTATGTGAACCCCACTCTTATAGAAATATATCTACTGAGAACTGTTCATGTATTGAACATAGTAATTTGTTTATCTACCTCCTTACCCCGCACATAACTACTCCTGTATCTAATCTTTACCTGAACTACCACTCGTGTATTGACGATATATATACTAGAATCCCTGATTTTAATTGTAACTATTTCTTGACCTAAAAATCAATCTACTTAACTAAACTTATTAATTAGGTGTCTCGGACTGTGTCACGTCGACCCTCAAGTTAAATTATTGGCAGTGATCGTTTTAGTGGCAACTACATTGTGAGCAGCAACCCAGAGTCCTTTTCGTGGCTGAGATGGCTAAGCAATTCGAGAACCCTACCAGTTAAGCTTCCTAAATAACGTAGCACCGCAGTACTTTGAAGAGTAACTATTCCCTAAGGTTATCTTCCTGTCTCTACTCAATATGTTTATATATATGTGACGATCCAATCGTCCGCTCCACGTTTAGGTTACTTAGCTTGGGGAAATTATAAAATATCAAAGATTTAATGTGTGCTTTTCTTTACCACTCTATCTCAATTGGACTGTTAGAATTGTACCGCACCCTATCGGATTTTGATTGGTTCTTTATTGCTTAGGACCAGCATTCTGACAGGTGGACGCGCGTACCAAAGGAGATTCTGAAGAATCGGATGACCCTCGTAGTTAGACGTTGATTGGATTATAACTAATGTCTATGCATATTCATATAACACTGTAATTGATTTAATGATATCCTATCACTAGGCAGGGACTTTAGAATCTTAAGAGAACCCTCAGAATTAGAACGCAAGTCTCCTAGATTTAGCTATAGTTTAGCTATCGATGTAGTAGGCATTTATACTCCTCATCAACATTCGAATCAGAATTAAGCATAAGATTAGATTGTTTACACCGCAGCTCCTATCGGACTCACAAGGCCGTGGCGAAATAACCTATGGAGTCACTTTGTAGTGAGAATGAATGTTGTTACTATCTCGATGTTCAGTTCAAGTTAACGGTTCCGTAAGGCGATGACTAGGCAGGCTATAGTTATTTTCGGTAGTGAGATAATGTTAGTTCCCACCACCAAGATTCTATTTAGAAATCAATTATAAGACAGAGAACACTCTTGCTTGCGCTAGCCCCTCGGGCAGTGGCATATATTCTATATTAAATGATATAAAAGAGGAAGGTTAGTAAGCAACCTATATTCAATTTAGAGCTCAAATATAAGATAGAGAACACTCCCACTATATGTGAAAAGGAGAAGCAGGTAAGAGAAGGACCGCCTACAACACCCCTCCATCTGACCATTCCCAATTCATCTCGTTGATCTTACGAGTATGTAACATATGTGAGTATGAGAAAATTGTTCTTACAATTTAACTAACGACATCTCAGTCTTTTATTAAATTTGTTTTGTAATTTTAAATTTATCTGAGGCAATTTAGGAATAATCACATGGGTCCTTCCCCAGAACCACCTAAGTTCCTGATTTTCCCTTTCCAAACTACTTTAGATAATATTCACTATATCAAATTCTACAATTTCAACCATCACTAGTTTGATTTTCTTCAATTTTAAAGCAAGCATCAATTTACAATAATACAAGTATTAAACTTCTCGTCCGCTAGCTGAACACAAAGATTGTATAAGGTTATTTGAGCACAATCTAACTGAATTGCAATCGGTCAAATCACCACTATGCCACCACTATCAGTTATTACAAATAAGGCAAATCCCTCAGTTGTGTCCACAGATAACATATTTGTTTATAATAAAATGTACTGTGAGCGTCATCTATACATTCGTCAGTCTGGTAAGGTAGCAGCCAGGCGCTTTTCTCAGTCACCACTGTTACACGGGGTCTATTGCCCAGACTTCTAAATAATATAGACAACAATTAATCAAGTAAAGTTTTCTGCTCTTCCGGCAGTAGTGAAGTCTCCTCACTTGAGAGACGTTAGTAAGTTTGGTAACGGTATTTGCAGTGTGTTGCTTCGGGATATTGCTCTAACTGTTTAGGCTAAATCTGACCGAACGCAAAGCCGCCAGACTAGTGAAATCAATAATGAGTATTTAGGTTAAATCTTAAAGGCAGTTCAATTGTCCTGTCCGACATTCGGTTGACTTTAACGACCGTGAGATTGACTCTACATGGCTTATAACGCTTCAGGTGAAGAACCCTTGTCGTACTGAGGAACCCGGCACGACAGCATAACCTGTTTCGCTCAGCATCACCAGACGCTCGAACGCCCCCTTCAACGCGGGTATTGTATTGCTCCCCAGGAACTACAAGTCCTCGCCGTCCAGTAGACTCCCGACACGACAGACTTTGCTGTTTCGCTAGGCGTACTTTAGACACCCGGGGTCACCAACGAACTCAGACGTCGCATTTCCTCAAGGAACTACATAGTTTCACGGTAAAGCGTTAATAGAAACCGCTGGTTGTGTTAACTAGTCCTGGAGACTCAGGCGTGTTAACTCATCGCCGCTCGACAACGACACATGAGGGAGAGTGATACATTCTGGCGAATATACTACGTTAAAAATAGCAACCACGAATAAAACTTATCGGCTGACCAGAATAAAGCACTCTTTGAGCTCTGAACATGTAACAAACAAAACTGATTAGACTAATTTCTCTAAACCCGAATGTCTTCCAGTTCGCATGAATCACCAATGGGCAGATTAATATTTATAAATCTACAAAGTGTTCACTTAGGTCGGGCTATATAAAACATGACATTCACTTAAATGTTTATACTACTTTACTATTAATTGGTAAGCATTAAGCTGGTTTTGTATATTAATAAATAGGTACTCTGACTGTGACCGAACCGTCCAACATTTGATCGTCTTAAACTACTGCAAGGTTTTCTCTACAAGGCTTATAACGCTTCAGGTGAGGAACCCTTGTCGTACTGAGGAACCCGGCACGACAGCATAACCTGTTTCGCTCAGCATCACCAGACGCTCGAACGCCCCCTTCAACGCGGGTATTGCATTGCTCCCCAGAAACTACAAGTCCTCGCCGTCCAGTAGACTCCCGACACGACAGACTTTGCTGTTTCGCTAGGCGTACTTTAGACACCCGGGGTCACCAACGAACTCAGACGTCGCATTTCCTCAAGGAACTACATAGTCTCACGGTAAAGCGTTAATGTAAACCGTTGGTTGTGTTAACTAGTCCTGGAGACTCTGGCGTGTTAGCTCATCGCCGCTCGTCAACGACACATGAGGGAGAGTGTTACATTCTGGCTAATATACTACTTTAATTTAGCAGTCACGTATAAACTATCGGCGGACCAGAATAAAGCACCCTTAGAGCTCTGAACATGTAACCCTCAAAAAGATTCGACTATTTATCTCTAATCCAAATGTCTTTCGACTCGTAACCACAGTCAGGAGGTAAAATAATAAGTTGAAGTATGCAATGAACATAGAATCAGACTACCTGCATATCTACGTTATAATTAAGTTGCAGGCCCCGAGACTACACTTTATCTAGACACATGCAGCCTATTACTTATTGCCCACCACCGTGATTCTACAACCACTAAAATATTAGCCTATTCTCGCGACGCGCCTACCCTCGTACTCCTTTATTCTCACCGCAAAGGTACTAACATCACGCCGTAGGATAATATGATCACCCGGACGTTTTACTGAACGAAACCCTTGATTCGACCGCTTAGCGTAACCGCTTGCTACTTATCACGCACGTCGCGATTAGCTTAAGAACTAATCAGTAATTGTACCTACTGTCCCTATAAATGTCGTCTGACGCGCCTACCACGCTGTATGTTAACTAACGCGTATATTCATCGCGACTACCTACCTATCTCCTAACTAGATCTTAATAAAATGTGTACCTACAATATCTAATCTAAGATACTCGTGTAAAATAACTTCTTGAGTTTGTATTACGTTAAACGTGTGATGTGTAATGTGGCTAAGCCCAAATCAACGATGTGCAATGTTGATTTGCTAATTGAAACTAGGGTATGCAAGGTAGTTAGCCTCGACTTTGTCTATTGTCTATAACTGTGTGTACGTCATGGTTCTAACCTAATTGGGACACGAACCATGACTCCTAACAGAGGAAATAAATGTGTGTGTATATATACATATATAAATAAATGAGACCAGTATGGTTGGGTTGCGATCAATCTCCATGGCCCGCATACGCTGGACGGAATTCACTTCGACGAGCTCCTACCACTTTGAAAGCTCGCGAACCCAAGCACCTGGGAGACGTAACTGATCCCTTTAAGGGCAAAATCAGTCGCTGACCCGTCTCAAGGCATAGCCAGCTCCCTACGCCTAGGCTATACGAGACTTCGTAGGCTCCGTGAGGTATCCGTCTCATATTTTTACGAAGTTACGTCCCTAAGATAGCTAATTTTTCAGTGTGAAATAACCACAAACCCTATTTAACCAATTTGTCGATGTTAGAACTCGCCTGACAATGTTGGTTAGTTAACTAGGTACCGCCGCCATACTCAAAGGTCTGTGACCCTTGGAATTCTGGCCACTTCGTACAACACAGTCAAATAACCAACACTAAATCCGATGAAATATTAGAACCCGATTTATGATCTAATTATTTAACCGCGATCACATTGAATCAACATCCCAGCGCAGCGTCACAAAGATCGGCAGATATACCGCCAATTCCATGCACAATGCTCAAGATAAAGAATCAACGCTATACTTGAAACAAAATTAACACGAGAAGTTAAACTCCATAAAAGAAACCCCCTTCGCGGACGAATAATGCTACGTTTCAATTCTTAGAATTTGCATATCACAAAACCGCGCCATTTTGATTGCTCAACATGCCCCACGCTACCACCATCGGCGCCTGAGCACCGTAGGTTCGGTCACGCTGCACACAATTTGAACAATCAACCTGAATTTTAGCGAAATATTAAACACCGGGTTATTCAATATTAAGTTAACTACAATTACATTGATTCCATGCCCAAGCCTAACGTTACGATCAATTAGACAACTTAATTGTCCCATATCTCGCTACGCAGCTCAAAGGCACAGATTCAATGCCGTTCTCAACACAATATTAACACAAAGAAATTAAATTTAATGATAAAAAGAACCGTTCCGCGATTTATCAGCGATACGCCTATCACCCCAGAGATTCACACCGACAAAAAGGCCCTTCACGAACAATTATCGATACGTCTTATTACCTTAAAATTTCACACAAAAAAAAGCCATGAACTAACGCACCACCCGTTTTTATATCATTTACCTACCATCAAGCCTCTTCACCCCTCTCTGCGTATCTCTGTCTCTCTTTCCAAAATATTCTAGAATGTTCTATAGCAACTCGTCATTCAATATTCGAATCTATTTCGTTCCATTTAAGTAGCTTATACTGTTTACGAATCACGACACACTTTTCATCCACGACTAGCAACCGCGCGCTAATTGGTAGTTCAAGAATATCACGCCACTTCGTCTGGTATACGTCTACCCTCTTACAAGTTAACATTTTTCCTAAGCATACGGCCGTGATACCTTCAATAACATATTATCACGCCCGCTCGCCCGCGAGGCAGGCAGCGAGAATCGAACACTATGTGATGCGTCCTTCAAACCAAGTATGAACAACAATGACCCATTAAATAAAGTAGTGAACGATGCACCTACATTCCTAGTCGTTAATTTATACATAATTCGACTACATATATCCATATGATTGCAAGGTTATTTTTATTTGTGACGGCAACAATGTTATTTCATTGTGGTCCGTTACAATCGACCCCAAAACTTTGTACAGGTGTGTGAAACTAAACCGGAGCAAAGTTTTCCCTTCAATTTCATTTCAGTACAAATAAAAATAACTCCACCTCATTCCACTTAACTCTCAACCTCGATGGTTTAACCTGTCTTTATCCCTCTTCACTGAACCCTACCCTTCGACTTTGACTACCAACTTTCTAAGTATCCGAGCTTGATCTTTAGTTTAGAGAATCACCTACCGCTTAATGTCCATCATTATTTTAAAATTCTCCTAAACCCTCTATGATCTAGTCTAATTATCCACGTAATCAGTCAAGCACCATTCTCTCGTCTCTGCACGATATAGAATAGAATAGATATAGCTTATTTTAAAGTTTTAGTTTCTCAATCTAACGTTTACGCAACCACTCGCCATCATCACCACGACATTTGGTTACATTTTAGGACTATATATGAAAAAAAAAGAGAAAAAAAGGGAAGAGAGAGACCGCCGACACTCCCCTCCATCTGACAATTCCCAATTCATCTCGTTGATTTTACGAGTGTGAAATATATGAGAAACTTTCGTACAATTTATTTAACGGTTTCTCCGTCTTAGATTTGGTTTTGTATTCTTATATTTATCTGAGACAATTTCGGAACCATCACATGAGTCTCTCCCCAGAACCACCTAAATTCCCTGTTTTCCCCTCCATATTACTTTAATGTTAAAGTCTACAATTACTTCCTAGTAGCTATACAATTAACCTTTATCTATACACAAGATAACGGTTTATAATTTTACCAATCAATTCTAATTCACAATTTACTCAACATTTTAACAATCAAATCTAACCTACAGTTTACTTACATAGTATCTAATATACAATTAACTATCTAATATACAATTAATTATGTAATCTATACTCTAACAATTCTAATTTTTACCTTCTAATAACCTTTTTAACTACGGTTCTTAATTATACTCCGCCCTTTTAGTTCCCGATTCAGCTCCAATCCAACAGTACTATTTTGACAAATGTATTGTATTGAATTTACCTCCCTTTAATATGTTTTACATATTTCATAATCGAAATTCTCTAAATAACTAAACCATTTAGTTACACTGGCGTTATACAACTTACAGGAATTCCTAAAGGCTAAAGCCTCATGGTTCGTTCTAATTATAACCTTAGTCCCCCTTAAATAACTTTCAAATTTTCCGAGACAACATATTATTGAATAAAATTCCTGCTCTGTTATTGACCAATTCAACTGCGAGCCCCTCAATGCCTTGCTATGAAACCCTACAATCTTCATGTCGTCATTACAGCCTATCTGATATAACACACCTGCCAATCCTACTCCAGAACTGTCCGTTTGTAAATAGTATGGTTTAATGAAGTCGGGACGTGGCATTAGTATAGGGTTTATGAACAAGGATTTTATTTTTTCAAAGGCATGCTGCTCTCCTTTTCCCCACGTCCAAAAATGCCGTTTTCTTAATAAATCATTTAATGGCTTTGTCTGCTTAGTATAATCCGGTATAAATCCCCGATAGAATCTACACAACCCTAGAAAAGCCCTTACTTGTCTTACCTTTTTAGGTATAGGGAACTCTTGAATAGCGGTAACCTTGTTTGGGTCTGCTTTCAATCCCCGGATAGAAATGCTATAGCCCAACATTTGCACTTCATCGCAGAAAAATTTGCATTTCTCAAGATTACACGTTAACCCTGCCGCTAACAGCTTACCCATGACTATATTTAAATGTTCTAAATGACGTTCAAAAGTTCCTGTCGAAATAATGGCTAAATTGTCTAAACAGTTTACACAAAAGTCTCTAACTTCAGGCCCCAATATTAAGTCCATAGCTCTGGTAAAACTCCCCACCGATGTTTTCAACCCCTGCGGTAACACATTATAGACATAAGATTTTCCATTGAATGTGAACCCCGTATATCTCTTGCTATTTTGCGTAAGTGGTATTTGAAAGTAGGCATTATTTAAATCTAAAGTACTAATGTAATTAGCTCCGTGAAACGAGTTCATAACGTCTATTTGCAATGGCGGTTTCTCTGTCTCGGCAATCAGATACTTGTTAATTTCCCTAACATCCAATAATACCCTTACGGATTCATCCTGCTCTAAAGTGACGGTTAACGGATTACAATACGGTGTGGATGACCTACTGATGATTCCTTGTGCTTCCATTTCTCTTAACTTTCCCTCGATCTTTCCCCTATACGCATATGGCACTGGATAATTTTTTCTTATAACTGGCGTCTGAGAGTTCAGGATTATCTCATGTTGATAACAATTTGCCCTCCCTAGCTTAGAAGAGTATAATCTTTTATTTTTATCAATTAATACCATTAACTGTTCCTTCTGTCTATTTTCGGTCAATACGCCCAAGTTCACCCCCTCGCTAATCTCCTCATCTAATTTACTCTGAACTGTACTTAGGTTATTCTCTTCCAAAAGCGACTCTAACAAAATTTCTAAAACCCTTACAACCCCTTTCCGACCTAACCACCACCCCTTCTTTATCATAGTATTTAACGCATCGTTTTCTGTAATTGAAACTGAATCGGGGACCCTCCTCTCAACTTCCTTCAGTTTTAACCCTACTGGTTCTTTTACAGCTACCTCAGCATTACTCGGCCCCGGTCGTAATTGACCCACTGGTTCATGATTCCCTAGTGGTGTCTCCCAATTCCGGTGATGGCGCTTATATTTCCCTTTCCTTTTTCCTAATTCCTTATTCCTTCCTAGGCCAGGGGTTGTCGAATTTTCCTGACGCCCTATGTCATCCATTTTTCTCAAAAATTCCGCTGTCTCGATTAAATTTCCCGGGTTCGAAGTATACCACCCTTGTTGGATGTATTTAGGAAATTGCCTAATTATGTCCGCTATTAATTGCTTTTCCGGAATCTTAAAGCTTAACATTTGAGCTTGTCCCGTCAGTCTCAAAAAATGCCCTAACATGGTGGGAGACTCTCCACGATTCCAAGTTCCCTGTACTATTTCGCGCCTCAACTCATTTTGTTCCTTTTCTCCCCAATAAGTGGCCAAAAAGTCCAACTTGAAGTCCTGCAAAGCCTTCCAACGACCCTTGTAGACCCTAGCCCAGTCTCTCGCTCCTCCTTGCAAACATTCCAATATTAATTCCAATTCCTTGCCTTCATGTCCAACTTTTCCTAAATACGTATCTAGATCTTCCAGGAAGGTAACTGGATGCGTGTCATTCTTACCTTCAAATTTTGGTTTTTCGAAACTAATATTCCTGATATTATAATTTATAGCTTTACTCTGTGTTGGCAACACTTCTAGCATTTCATTATTAATCAATCCATTATCCCGACCGTTGCTCCCTTCTCCCTCTCTAGTCGTATGCGGCATTTCCGACGCCTTATCCAAAGTAGTTACATGATTTGTGTTAATCTCCTCATTACCCTTGCGAACTTTCCTTACATCTTCGCTTAATAAATTTACCTTCCTAGCCAAAGCTCCTATGGTTTTACTTAATTTATTTAACAACACCCTAGATCCCTCCTTAGTTCTACCGATGTCTCTTTGTATTACTTTACGTCGTTTCGTTCGCACGGCGTGCGTTTCTAGTGTATTCTCTTGAATATTATTCTGCAAAGGCATCTCTCCCAATTCCGATACCGTTGATGAATTGGTATTCCCACTATTATCTATAAAATGTTCTTCACTACTATTTACACCACTATATCTAACCGGCGCTCTTCTCTTACGACTTGGTCTCTCCATCGTATATTCGCACTTGTTCCAACAAAACTTCTAATATTCAAATTTTCACTGTCGTCCTCACGTCACTGTTTCACTCTCTACCTTAAACAGAATCACTCTACCTTCACTATTTTACTTGACGACACGAAGGTAGTGAGGTTCTGTATATCTCAACACAATATCCTAATTCGATCATACTTCTACAACGAGCGACTTAAATACTTAAGGAATTCCATGAACCGGAGTAAATCAACCGAGCTAATTCCGTGTTATAACCTGGCTAGACACTAATTATTGATTTCTAGTTAACATGGGTCTCCACTACGTAAGGTTTGGAACGTTTGTTTCTACAACAGATTATCCTAAATAAACCACGAGGACTCGACCCCCCCATCTTGCACATTTTATTTCGAAATATTTCAAGTACTTCGAACAATCTCTAGTCCTAATCACAAAATTCGCATTAAAATTTTTTCAATAACATTCCATAAACGAAAACCCGACCCCACATCTTGCTTATTTTATTTCAAACCCGAGTATGAAATCGTATGAGAGAGTATGAGAAAATTCTTGACCTACCATTCATCGATATAAAATTCATTCACCCGTTTATTTCATTTGTTCATCTCACTTTCCTTTCCTATCTTATAAATTATCTTAGTATATGAACTATGAATAATAATTAATGTACAAATAATCCTTCTCCGAATAAATCCTAGCCAGCCCTATCATTTAATGTACAACTGAAAGCCAACAACTACAACTAAGAAGAAGAACGACTCTATGGAATTACTGTTTGTTAATTAAAACCGCGCAGATAATTTGTTTGTGAATCATGAAGCTAACAAGTGAAAGTTTTATACACGTTACGTGTTATTATAATGTTTTATGTAAAGTGGCTAAAGGTTCCAATTACGTACTCAACTAGTTTTTTTCTTTAGAAGTGAACTAATTTCATATAGGTAACTAAATATAACCATTAGAGACTAGTTGTTTAATTTTCACGTGCATATCACATCATATTAGCATAATATCGTTCAAGTATACCCATTTAACATAGTATATCTATAAAACTCAAAATTCGTACATTATAACCTTAGTTTATAAACAATGTTCATTTGGTACTAGTGTAAGTAAGTGATTTTGTTAGAATGACGCTACCTCGAAACCCGATTCTAACAACAACTCCTACCAGTTAACATGTTATCTCTATGTATTATACATTATTTCACTTCAGTAGTATTTAAATTAACTTCCGGATATTTTGTATGTGGAGAACTCAATAGTACCTACTCTTTAACTTATCTAAGGCAACTATTAATCTAGTCACACACTAGTGAATACAACAAAATCTCTAAGAATCCAATGAAAGTGAAACCCTTTGAATTAACATTGTCGAATTAAGTTTCAATCAATTACTCAATTTGAACTAATAACCATACACTATCTAACCTTATACACATCTAGTGCTCTTTGCTAATAAGACTTAAGGAACCTAATCACATTTACCTACCACTATACCATTATGATGCATACGGCCTGTACGACAGTAAGCAGTCACCGTAGCCCAAATCAACGATGTGCAATGTTGATTTGCTAATTGAAACTAGGGTATGCAAGGTAGTTAGCCTCGACTTTGTCTATTGTCTATAACTGTGTGTACGTCATGGTTCTAACCTAATTGGGACACGAACCATGACTCCTAACAGAGGAAATAAATGTGTGTGTATATATACATATATAAATAAATGAGACCAGTATGGTTGGGTTGCGATCAATCTCCATGGCCCGCATACGCTGGACGGAATTCACTTCGACGAGCTCCTACCACTTTGAAAGCTCGCGAACCCAAGCACCTGGGAGACGTAACTGATCCCTTTAAGGGCAAAATCAGTCGCTGACCCGTCTCAAGGCATAGCCAGCTCCCTACGCCTAGGCTATACGAGACTTCGTAGGCTCCGTGAGGTATCCGTCTCATATTTTTACGAAGTTACGTCCCTAAGATAGCTAATTTTTCAGTGTGAAATAACCACAAACCCTATTTAACCAATTTGTCGATGTTAGAACTCGCCTGACAATGTTGGTTAGTTAACTAGGTACCGCCGCCATACTCAAAGGTCTGTGACCCTTGGAATTCTGGCCACTTCGTACAACACAGTCAAATAACCAACACTAAATCCGATGAAATATTAGAACCCGATTTATGATCTAATTATTTAACCGCGATCACATTGAATCAACATCCCAGCGCAGCGTCACAAAGATCGGCAGATATACCGCCAATTCCATGCACAATGCTCAAGATAAAGAATCAACGCTATACTTGAAACAAAATTAACACGAGAAGTTAAACTCCATAAAAGAAACCCCCTTCGCGGACGAATAATGCTACGTTTCAATTCTTAGAATTTGCATATCACAAAACCGCGCCATTTTGATTGCTCAACATGCCCCACGCTACCACCATCGGCGCCTGAGCACCGTAGGTTCGGTCACGCTGCACACAATTTGAACAATCAACCTGAATTTTAGCGAAATATTAAACACCGGGTTATTCAATATTAAGTTAACTACAATTACATTGATTCCATGCCCAAGCCTAACGTTACGATCAATTAGACAACTTAATTGTCCCATATCTCGCTACGCAGCTCAAAGGCACAGATTCAATGCCGTTCTCAACACAATATTAACACAAAGAAATTAAATTTAATGATAAAAAGAACCGTTCCGCGATTTATCAGCGATACGCCTATCACCCCAGAGATTCACACCGACAAAAAGGCCCTTCACGAACAATTATCGATACGTCTTATTACCTTAAAATTTCACACAAAAAAAAGCCATGAACTAACGCACCACCCGTTTTTATATCATTTACCTACCATCAAGCCTCTTCACCCCTCTCTGCGTATCTCTGTCTCTCTTTCCAAAATATTCTAGAATGTTCTATAGCAACTCGTCATTCAATATTCGAATCTATTTCGTTCCATTTAAGTAGCTTATACTGTTTACGAATCACGACACACTTTTCATCCACGACTAGCAACCGCGCGCTAATTGGTAGTTCAAGAATATCACGCCACTTCGTCTGGTATACGTCTACCCTCTTACAAGTTAACATTTTTCCTAAGCATACGGCCGTGATACCTTCAATAACATATTATCACGCCCGCTCGCCCGCGAGGCAGGCAGCGAGAATCGAACACTATGTGATGCGTCCTTCAAACCAAGTATGAACAACAATGACCCATTAAATAAAGTAGTGAACGATGCACCTACATTCCTAGTCGTTAATTTATACATAATTCGACTACATATATCCATATGATTGCAAGGTTATTTTTATTTGTGACGGCAACAATGTTATTTCATTGTGGTCCGTTACAATCGACCCCAAAACTTTGTACAGGTGTGTGAAACTAAACCGGAGCAAAGTTTTCCCTTCAATTTCATTTCAGTACAAATAAAAATAACTCCACCTCATTCCACTTAACTCTCAACCTCGATGGTTTAACCTGTCTTTATCCCTCTTCACTGAACCCTACCCTTCGACTTTGACTACCAACTTTCTAAGTATCCGAGCTTGATCTTTAGTTTAGAGAATCACCTACCGCTTAATGTCCATCATTATTTTAAAATTCTCCTAAACCCTCTATGATCTAGTCTAATTATCCACGTAATCAGTCAAGCACCATTCTCTCGTCTCTGCACGATATAGAATAGAATAGATATAGCTTATTTTAAAGTTTTAGTTTCTCAATCTAACGTTTACGCAACCACTCGCCATCATCACCACGACATTTGGTTACATTTTAGGACTATATATGAAAAAAAAAGAGAAAAAAAGGGAAGAGAGAGACCGCCGACACTCCCCTCCATCTGACAATTCCCAATTCATCTCGTTGATTTTACGAGTGTGAAATATATGAGAAACTTTCGTACAATTTATTTAACGGTTTCTCCGTCTTAGATTTGGTTTTGTATTCTTATATTTATCTGAGACAATTTCGGAACCATCACATGAGTCTCTCCCCAGAACCACCTAAATTCCCTGTTTTCCCCTCCATATTACTTTAATGTTAAAGTCTACAATTACTTCCTAGTAGCTATACAATTAACCTTTATCTATACACAAGATAACGGTTTATAATTTTACCAATCAATTCTAATTCACAATTTACTCAACATTTTAACAATCAAATCTAACCTACAGTTTACTTACATAGTATCTAATATACAATTAACTATCTAATATACAATTAATTATGTAATCTATACTCTAACAATTCTAATTTTTACCTTCTAATAACCTTTTTAACTACGGTTCTTAATTATACTCCGCCCTTTTAGTTCCCGATTCAGCTCCAATCCAACAGTACTATTTTGACAAATGTATTGTATTGAATTTACCTCCCTTTAATATGTTTTACATATTTCATAATCGAAATTCTCTAAATAACTAAACCATTTAGTTACACTGGCGTTATACAACTTACAGGAATTCCTAAAGGCTAAAGCCTCATGGTTCGTTCTAATTATAACCTTAGTCCCCCTTAAATAACTTTCAAATTTTCCGAGACAACATATTATTGAATAAAATTCCTGCTCTGTTATTGACCAATTCAACTGCGAGCCCCTCAATGCCTTGCTATGAAACCCTACAATCTTCATGTCGTCATTACAGCCTATCTGATATAACACACCTGCCAATCCTACTCCAGAACTGTCCGTTTGTAAATAGTATGGTTTAATGAAGTCGGGACGTGGCATTAGTATAGGGTTTATGAACAAGGATTTTATTTTTTCAAAGGCATGCTGCTCTCCTTTTCCCCACGTCCAAAAATGCCGTTTTCTTAATAAATCATTTAATGGCTTTGTCTGCTTAGTATAATCCGATATAAATCCCCGATAGAATCTACACAACCCTAGAAAAGCCCTTACTTGTCTTACCTTTTTAGGTATAGGGAACTCTTGAATAGCGGTAACCTTGTTTGGGTCTGCTTTCAATCCCCGGATAGAAATGCTATAGCCCAACATTTGCACTTCATCGCAGAAAAATTTGCATTTCTCAAGATTACACGTTAACCCTGCCGCTAACAGCTTACCCATGACTATATTTAAATGTTCTAAATGACGTTCAAAAGTTCCTGTCGAAATAATGGCTAAATTGTCTAAACAGTTTACACAAAAGTCTCTAACTTCAGGCCCCAATATTAAGTCCATAGCTCTGGTAAAACTCCCCACCGATGTTTTCAACCCCTGCGGTAACACATTATAGACATAAGATTTTCCATTGAATGTGAACCCCGTATATCTCTTGCTATTTTGCGTAAGTGGTATTTGAAAGTAGGCATTATTTAAATCTAAAGTACTAATGTAATTAGCTCCGTGAAACGAGTTCATAACGTCTATTTGCAATGGCGGTTTCTCTGTCTCGGCAATCAGATACTTGTTAATTTCCCTAACATCCAATAATACCCTTACGGATTCATCCTGCTCTAAAGTGACGGTTAACGGATTACAATACGGTGTGGATGACCTACTGATGATTCCTTGTGCTTCCATTTCTCTTAACTTTCCCTCGATCTTTCCCCTATACGCATATGGCACTGGATAATTTTTTCTTATAACTGGCGTCTGAGAGTTCAGGATTATCTCATGTTGATAACAATTTGCCCTCCCTAGCTTAGAAGAGTATAATCTTTTATTTTTATCAATTAATACCATTAACTGTTCCTTCTGTCTATTTTCGGTCAATACGCCCAAGTTCACCCCCTCGCTAATCTCCTCATCTAATTTACTCTGAACTGTACTTAGGTTATTCTCTTCCAAAAGCGACTCTAACAAAATTTCTAAAACCCTTACAACCCCTTTCCGACCTAACCACCACCCCTTCTTTATCATAGTATTTAACGCATCGTTTTCTGTAATTGAAACTGAATCGGGGACCCTCCTCTCAACTTCCTTCAGTTTTAACCCTACTGGTTCTTTTACAGCTACCTCAGCATTACTCGGCCCCGGTCGTAATTGACCCACTGGTTCATGATTCCCTAGTGGTGTCTCCCAATTCCGGTGATGGCGCTTATATTTCCCTTTCCTTTTTCCTAATTCCTTATTCCTTCCTAGGCCAGGGGTTGTCGAATTTTCCTGACGCCCTATGTCATCCATTTTTCTCAAAAATTCCGCTGTCTCGATTAAATTTCCCGGGTTCGAAGTATACCACCCTTGTTGGATGTATTTAGGAAATTGCCTAATTATGTCCGCTATTAATTGCTTTTCCGGAATCTTAAAGCTTAACATTTGAGCTTGTCCCGTCAGTCTCAAAAAATGCCCTAACATGGTGGGAGACTCTCCACGATTCCAAGTTCCCTGTACTATTTCGAGCCTCAACTCATTTTGTTCCTTTTCTCCCCAATAAGTGGCCAAAAAGTCCAACTTGAAGTCCTGCAAAGCCTTCCAACGACCCTTGTAGACCCTAGCCCAGTCTCTCGCTCCTCCTTGCAAACATTCCAATATTAATTCCAATTCCTTGCCTTCATGTCCAACTTTTCCTAAATACGTATCTAGATCTTCCAGGAAGGTAACTGGATGCGTGTCATTCTTACCTTCAAATTTTGGTTTTTCGAAACTAATATTCCTGATATTATAATTTATAGCTTTACTCTGTGTTGGCAACACTTCTAGCATTTCATTATTAATCAATCCATTATCCCGACCGTTGCTCCCTTCTCCCTCTCTAGTCGTATGCGGCATTTCCGACGCCTTATCCAAAGTAGTTACATGATTTGTGTTAATCTCCTCATTACCCTTGCGAACTTTCCTTACATCTTCGCTTAATAAATTTACCTTCCTAGCCAAAGCTCCTATGGTTTTACTTAATTTATTTAACAACACCCTAGATCCCTCCTTAGTTCTACCGATGTCTCTTTGTATTACTTTACGTCGTTTCGTTCGCACGGCGTGCGTTTCTAGTGTATTCTCTTGAATATTATTCTGCAAAGGCATCTCTCCCAATTCCGATACCGTTGATGAATTGGTATTCCCACTATTATCTATAAAATGTTCTTCACTACTATTTACACCACTATATCTAACCGGCGCTCTTCTCTTACGACTTGGTCTCTCCATCGTATATTCGCACTTGTTCCAACAAAACTTCTAATATTCAAATTTTCACTGTCGTCCTCACGTCACTGTTTCACTCTCTACCTTAAACAGAATCACTCTACCTTCACTATTTTACTTGACGACACGAAGGTAGTGAGGTTCTGTATATCTCAACACAATATCCTAATTCGATCATACTTCTACAACGAGCGACTTAAATACTTAAGGAATTCCATGAACCGGAGTAAATCAACCGAGCTAATTCCGTGTTATAACCTGGCTAGACACTAATTATTGATTTCTAGTTAACATGGGTCTCCACTACGTAAGGTTTGGAACGTTTGTTTCTACAACAGATTATCCTAAATAAACCACGAGGACTCGACCCCCCCATCTTGCACATTTTATTTCGAAATATTTCAAGTACTTCGAACAATCTCTAGTCCTAATCACAAAATTCGCATTAAAATTTTTTCAATAACATTCCATAAACGAAAACCCGACCCCACATCTTGCTTATTTTATTTCAAACCCGAGTATGAAATCGTATGAGAGAGTATGAGAAAATTCTTGACCTACCATTCATCGATATAAAATTCATTCACCCGTTTATTTCATTTGTTCATCTCACTTTCCTTTCCTATCTTATAAATTATCTTAGTATATGAACTATGAATAATAATTAATGTACAAATAATCCTTCTCCGAATAAATCCTAGCCAGCCCTATCATTTAATGTACAACTGAAAGCCAACAACTACAACTAAGAAGAAGAACGACTCTATGGAATTACTGTTTGTTAATTAAAACCGCGCAGATAATTTGTTTGTGAATCATGAAGCTAACAAGTGAAAGTTTTATACACGTTACGTGTTATTATAATGTTTTATGTAAAGTGGCTAAAGGTTCCAATTACGTACTCAACTAGTTTTTTTCTTTAGAAGTGAACTAATTTCATATAGGTAACTAAATATAACCATTAGAGACTAGTTGTTTAATTTTCACGTGCATATCACATCATATTAGCATAATATCGTTCAAGTATACCCATTTAACATAGTATATCTATAAAACTCAAAATTCGTACATTATAACCTTAGTTTATAAACAATGTTCATTTGGTACTAGTGTAAGTAAGTGATTTTGTTAGAATGACGCTACCTCGAAACCCGATTCTAACAACAACTCCTACCAGTTAACATGTTATCTCTATGTATTATACATTATTTCACTTCAGTAGTATTTAAATTAACTTCCGGATATTTTGTATGTGGAGAACTCAATAGTACCTACTCTTTAACTTATCTAAGGCAACTATTAATCTAGTCACACACTAGTGAATACAACAAAATCTCTAAGAATCCAATGAAAGTGAAACCCTTTGAATTAACATTGTCGAATTAAGTTTCAATCAATTACTCAATTTGAACTAATAACCATACACTATCTAACCTTATACACATCTAGTGCTCTTTGCTAATAAGACTTAAGGAACCTAATCACATTTACCTACCACTATACCATTATGATGCATACGGCCTGTACGACAGTAAGCAGTCACCGTAGCCCATCGATAGTTGCAAAGCAGACTAGCCCAACTAATAAACTTTGAATAATTTCACGTTAATAGTAATCCTATTTAATTTATGTTAATGAAGTTGTGAAAGTTAAGAGTTGATATTTATAATTTTCAGGCTATTTAACCACGGAACAACAAATGTACTAATTTATGTTGTGGTGGTCCGAGATTTATGACAATTCTTCTCAAGCACAATCAAACCCCTCGCCGTCCTAGGGAGACAACGTGAGGTGCTAAGAGGAAACAAAACGCCATTCCGTGCGCTTGTAACCTACAGAGACTCGCTTTACAACTTAGTTCCGTACCGGATTCCTGCGCTAACTACAATTAGTAAGTTTTATTTATACCCCTACTTATGTGTTTTGACTTGTAGTTCGTATCATTTAACCATATTCTCTTGAGTTTAATAATCTATACAACAACGGTTGGACCTAACCTTCTAACCTATTTACCCAATTCATTTACATATCCTTATGGAACCCTCACTACTTTGTTTATTATTATACTGATCTAGTTTGTTTATGTTATACACCCGCACTACTCGCTACTAAGTTCCAATTAGGCACTCAACAGTGGACTGGAACAGCTTCCTTATAGGAATAAGTCCGCCTTTGTACATTTATTAATGTGTTGCATTTTAAATTACATTATTGTTGTTTTATGTACCTAAGGATGTAACAACCGACCAACTATTTAACCGTTAGCTCTACGACCCCATAACCTTGGCCCTGAGACGCATGTTACCTTATATTCATATAAACCTCTCACTCAGCAATACTCACTCTTTCAGATTTAATCGACCATTCAAGCGCTAATTCACTCCCATATTGGAAATCTACCTGATCACTTGATATTCTATCTGCCTATCACCATATGCCTACTGGAGTCTACGCAACTCATCAATCAACATCATTTTACTGAAGTAAGTATGCAATTTTAATTTAATACTCTGATGATATAACTATTATATAGATAGCCTTAACTATGTATCTACTTTAATACACCTATTTGAGACTGTACCAATATGCTACTAATATTACAATTTTCTCCTTGTTATTGTTTGCTATCTAATTTATGTCTCCTAACCTAACTGTTATGTGGAAGTTAATAAGTATGCTCAACTGCCTATTACAATACAACCTCTTTAATTAATTATTATGTATGCCTTATTATGTATTAAATTAATTCAAAATTTCAATTTCCTCGTCTCAATCATTTTTTTTTCACAAGCCTGATGTTTATTTCTTGTTACTATTTAACAATTATATTTTGAATGTAATACTAAATGCACCTGATGGTTATCCGGAGATTTTACCACTAACTTGATTCTATTTGGATAACTTAATTTAATACTATCTACGTTTTCACAATTTCCCTGTATCATTTCTTTACACTATGTTTCCTTCATACCCTGATACAATGAATTCAACTTTTTGCAGATAATCCACGTGCAGACACGAGACAACGGAAGATGCTGATCATTCAACAGACTACGCGGCAACCTAACAGCACTTACTCAAGACACCTCCCGCACTAATTTTCTATAGATCAATACTTCTCATATGCTTAGTCACTCAAGACACTATCCATTTTCGCGGCAACAAATTGTGGCCGACATGACCCCCCCGAGACAGCCTAATTTAGATGAATAAATACCGATTTAAACTACCAACTCTCATAACCTAGTTTACCTAATTTTCATTTATTCTCATTCTAAGTTAAAATGTAATTTTGAATATCCTGGTCACGGCTTCCACATTGTAACTTCCCCCCCCCCTTCCTAGCCCTTTATTATATTATTTTTGTTTTATGTATTTTTTTAGTTATTTATTTATGCGCTACAGAGGGGAGACTCTAATTACTACTTATATATAAATAGCTTAAATATATATCTGACTAGGTACCTATGTACTACTAAACCCCGCCTTCTAGTGTTAACTACTTAACTCATTTCCATCTTACTACCCCGTCTACATTATGTCTCTACTTATGTTAAGTACAGAGCTACTCTATATAATATTATATTCTACCTTTATATGTCTCACCCTCCTGTTTCCTTTTATTTGTTTATTAACTTATATATATAATGGTCCTACCTATGTGAACCCCACTCTTATAGAAATATATCTACTGAGAACTGTTCATGTATTGAACATAGTAATTTGTTTATCTACCTCCTTACCCCGCACATAACTACTCCTGTATCTAATCTTTACCTGAACTACCACTCGTGTATTGACGATATATATACTAGAATCCCTGATTTTAATTGTAACTATTTCTTGACCTAAAAATCAATCTACTTAACTAAACTTATTAATTAGGTGTCTCGGACTGTGTCACGTCGACCCTCAAGTTAAATTATTGGCAGTGATCGTTTTAGTGGCAACTACATTGTGAGCAGCAACCCAGAGTCCTTTTCGTGGCTGAGATGGCTAAGCAATTCGAGAACCCTACCAGTTAAGCTTCCTAAATAACGTAGCACCGCAGTACTTTGAAGAGTAACTATTCCCTAAGGTTATCTTCCTGTCTCTACTCAATATGTTTATATATATGTGACGATCCAATCGTCCGCTCCACGTTTAGGTTACTTAGCTTGGGGAAATTATAAAATATCAAAGATTTAATGTGTGCTTTTCTTTACCACTCTATCTCAATTGGACTGTTAGAATTGTACCGCACCCTATCGGATTTTGATTGGTTCTTTATTGCTTAGGACCAGCATTCTGACAGGTGGACGCGCGTACCAAAGGAGATTCTGAAGAATCGGATGACCCTCGTAGTTAGACGTTGATTGGATTATAACTAATGTCTATGCATATTCATATAACACTGTAATTGATTTAATGATATCCTATCACTAGGCAGGGACTTTAGAATCTTAAGAGAACCCTCAGAATTAGAACGCAAGTCTCCTAGATTTAGCTATAGTTTAGCTATCGATGTAGTAGGCATTTATACTCCTCATCAACATTCGAATCAGAATTAAGCATAAGATTAGATTGTTTACACCGCAGCTCCTATCGGACTCACAAGGCCGTGGCGAAATAACCTATGGAGTCACTTTGTAGTGAGAATGAATGTTGTTACTATCTCGATGTTCAGTTCAAGTTAACGGTTCCGTAAGGCGATGACTAGGCAGGCTATAGTTATTTTCGGTAGTGAGATAATGTTAGTTCCCACCACCAAGATTCTATTTAGAAATCAATTATAAGACAGAGAACACTCTTGCTTGCGCTAGCCCCTCGGGCAGTGGCATATATTCTATATTAAATGATATAAAAGAGGAAGGTTAGTAAGCAACCTATATTCAATTTAGAGCTCAAATATAAGATAGAGAACACTCCCACTATATGTGAAAAGGAGAAGCAGGTAAGAGAAGGACCGCCTACAACACCCCTCCATCTGACCATTCCCAATTCATCTCGTTGATCTTACGAGTATGTAACATATGTGAGTATGAGAAAATTGTTCTTACAATTTAACTAACGACATCTCAGTCTTTTATTAAATTTGTTTTGTAATTTTAAATTTATCTGAGGCAATTTAGGAATAATCACATGGGTCCTTCCCCAGAACCACCTAAGTTCCTGATTTTCCCTTTCCAAACTACTTTAGATAATATTCACTATATCAAATTCTACAATTTCAACCATCACTAGTTTGATTTTCTTCAATTTTAAAGCAAGCATCAATTTACAATAATACAAGTATTAAACTTCTCGTCCGCTAGCTGAACACAAAGATTGTATAAGGTTATTTGAGCACAATCTAACTGAATTGCAATCGGTCAAATCACCACTATGCCACCACTATCAGTTATTACAAATAAGGCAAATCCCTCAGTTGTGTCCACAGATAACATATTTGTTTATAATAAAATGTACTGTGAGCGTCATCTATACATTCGTCAGTCTGGTAAGGTAGCAGCCAGGCGCTTTTCTCAGTCACCACTGTTACACGGGGTCTATTGCCCAGACTTCTAAATAATATAGACAACAATTAATCAAGTAAAGTTTTCTGCTCTTCCGGCAGTAGTGAAGTCTCCTCACTTGAGAGACGTTAGTAAGTTTGGTAACGGTATTTGCAGTGTGTTGCTTCGGGATATTGCTCTAACTGTTTAGGCTAAATCTGACCGAACGCAAAGCCGCCAGACTAGTGAAATCAATAATGAGTATTTAGGTTAAATCTTAAAGGCAGTTCAATTGTCCTGTCCGACATTCGGTTGACTTTAACGACCGTGAGATTGACTCTACATGGCTTATAACGCTTCAGGTGAAGAACCCTTGTCGTACTGAGGAACCCGGCACGACAGCATAACCTGTTTCGCTCAGCATCACCAGACGCTCGAACGCCCCCTTCAACGCGGGTATTGTATTGCTCCCCAGGAACTACAAGTCCTCGCCGTCCAGTAGACTCCCGACACGACAGACTTTGCTGTTTCGCTAGGCGTACTTTAGACACCCGGGGTCACCAACGAACTCAGACGTCGCATTTCCTCAAGGAACTACATAGTTTCACGGTAAAGCGTTAATAGAAACCGCTGGTTGTGTTAACTAGTCCTGGAGACTCAGGCGTGTTAACTCATCGCCGCTCGACAACGACACATGAGGGAGAGTGATACATTCTGGCGAATATACTACGTTAAAAATAGCAACCACGAATAAAACTTATCGGCTGACCAGAATAAAGCACTCTTTGAGCTCTGAACATGTAACAAACAAAACTGATTAGACTAATTTCTCTAAACCCGAATGTCTTCCAGTTCGCATGAATCACCAATGGGCAGATTAATATTTATAAATCTACAAAGTGTTCACTTAGGTCGGGCTATATAAAACATGACATTCACTTAAATGTTTATACTACTTTACTATTAATTGGTAAGCATTAAGCTGGTTTTGTATATTAATAAATAGGTACTCTGACTGTGACCGAACCGTCCAACATTTGATCGTCTTAAACTACTGCAAGGTTTTCTCTACAAGGCTTATAACGCTTCAGGTGAGGAACCCTTGTCGTACTGAGGAACCCGGCACGACAGCATAACCTGTTTCGCTCAGCATCACCAGACGCTCGAACGCCCCCTTCAACGCGGGTATTGCATTGCTCCCCAGAAACTACAAGTCCTCGCCGTCCAGTAGACTCCCGACACGACAGACTTTGCTGTTTCGCTAGGCGTACTTTAGACACCCGGGGTCACCAACGAACTCAGACGTCGCATTTCCTCAAGGAACTACATAGTCTCACGGTAAAGCGTTAATGTAAACCGTTGGTTGTGTTAACTAGTCCTGGAGACTCTGGCGTGTTAGCTCATCGCCGCTCGTCAACGACACATGAGGGAGAGTGTTACATTCTGGCTAATATACTACTTTAATTTAGCAGTCACGTATAAACTATCGGCGGACCAGAATAAAGCACCCTTAGAGCTCTGAACATGTAACCCTCAAAAAGATTCGACTATTTATCTCTAATCCAAATGTCTTTCGACTCGTAACCACAGTCAGGAGGTAAAATAATAAGTTGAAGTATGCAATGAACATAGAATCAGACTACCTGCATATCTACGTTATAATTAAGTTGCAGGCCCCGAGACTACACTTTATCTAGACACATGCAGCCTATTACTTATTGCCCACCACCGTGATTCTACAACCACTAAAATATTAGCCTATTCTCGCGACGCGCCTACCCTCGTACTCCTTTATTCTCACCGCAAAGGTACTAACATCACGCCGTAGGATAATATGATCACCCGGACGTTTTACTGAACGAAACCCTTGATTCGACCGCTTAGCGTAACCGCTTGCTACTTATCACGCACGTCGCGATTAGCTTAAGAACTAATCAGTAATTGTACCTACTGTCCCTATAAATGTCGTCTGACGCGCCTACCACGCTGTATGTTAACTAACGCGTATATTCATCGCGACTACCTACCTATCTCCTAACTAGATCTTAATAAAATGTGTACCTACAATATCTAATCTAAGATACTCGTGTAAAATAACTTCTTGAGTTTGTATTACGTTAAACGTGTGATGTGTAATGTGGCTAAGCCCAAATCAACGATGTGCAATGTTGATTTGCTAATTGAAACTAGGGTATGCAAGGTAGTTAGCCTCGACTTTGTCTATTGTCTATAACTGTGTGTACGTCATGGTTCTAACCTAATTGGGACACGAACCATGACTCCTAACAGAGGAAATAAATGTGTGTGTATATATACATATATAAATAAATGAGACCAGTATGGTTGGGTTGCGATCAATCTCCATGGCCCGCATACGCTGGACGGAATTCACTTCGACGAGCTCCTACCACTTTGAAAGCTCGCGAACCCAAGCACCTGGGAGACGTAACTGATCCCTTTAAGGGCAAAATCAGTCGCTGACCCGTCTCAAGGCATAGCCAGCTCCCTACGCCTAGGCTATACGAGACTTCGTAGGCTCCGTGAGGTATCCGTCTCATATTTTTACGAAGTTACGTCCCTAAGATAGCTAATTTTTCAGTGTGAAATAACCACAAACCCTATTTAACCAATTTGTCGATGTTAGAACTCGCCTGACAATGTTGGTTAGTTAACTAGGTACCGCCGCCATACTCAAAGGTCTGTGACCCTTGGAATTCTGGCCACTTCGTACAACACAGTCAAATAACCAACACTAAATCCGATGAAATATTAGAACCCGATTTATGATCTAATTATTTAACCGCGATCACATTGAAACAACATCCCAGCGCAGCGTCACAAAGATCGGCAGATATACCGCCAATTCCATGCACAATGCTCAAGATAAAGAATCAACGCTATACTTGAAACAAAATTAACACGAGAAGTTAAACTCCATAAAAGAAACCCCCTTCGCGGACGAATAATGCTACGTTTCAATTCTTAGAATTTGCATATCACAAAACCGCGCCATTTTGATTGCTCAACATGCCCCACGCTACCACCATCGGCGCCTGAGCACCGTAGGTTCGGTCACGCTGCACACAATTTGAACAATCAACCTGAATTTTAGCGAAATATTAAACACCGGGTTATTCAATATTAAGTTAACTACAATTACATTGATTCCATGCCCAAGCCTAACGTTACGATCAATTAGACAACTTAATTGTCCCATATCTCGCTACGCAGCTCAAAGGCACAGATTCAATGCCGTTCTCAACACAATATTAACACAAAGAAATTAAATTTAATGATAAAAAGAACCGTTCCGCGATTTATCAGCGATACGCCTATCACCCCAGAGATTCACACCGACAAAAAGGCCCTTCACGAACAATTATCGATACGTCTTATTACCTTAAAATTTCACACAAAAAAAAGCCATGAACTAACGCACCACCCGTTTTTATATCATTTACCTACCATCAAGCCTCTTCACCCCTCTCTGCGTATCTCTGTCTCTCTTTCCAAAATATTCTAGAATGTTCTATAGCAACTCGTCATTCAATATTCGAATCTATTTCGTTCCATTTAAGTAGCTTATACTGTTTACGAATCACGACACACTTTTCATCCACGACTAGCAACCGCGCGCTAATTGGTAGTTCAAGAATATCACGCCACTTCGTCTGGTATACGTCTACCCTCTTACAAGTTAACATTTTTCCTAAGCATACGGCCGTGATACCTTCAATAACATATTATCACGCCCGCTCGCCCGCGAGGCAGGCAGCGAGAATCGAACACTATGTGATGCGTCCTTCAAACCAAGTATGAACAACAATGACCCATTAAATAAAGTAGTGAACGATGCACCTACATTCCTAGTCGTTAATTTATACATAATTCGACTACATATATCCATATGATTGCAAGGTTATTTTTATTTGTGACGGCAACAATGTTATTTCATTGTGGTCCGTTACAATCGACCCCAAAACTTTGTACAGGTGTGTGAAACTAAACCGGAGCAAAGTTTTCCCTTCAATTTCATTTCAGTACAAATAAAAATAACTCCACCTCATTCCACTTAACTCTCAACCTCGATGGTTTAACCTGTCTTTATCCCTCTTCACTGAACCCTACCCTTCGACTTTGACTACCAACTTTCTAAGTATCCGAGCTTGATCTTTAGTTTAGAGAATCACCTACCGCTTAATGTCCATCATTATTTTAAAATTCTCCTAAACCCTCTATGATCTAGTCTAATTATCCACGTAATCAGTCAAGCACCATTCTCTCGTCTCTGCACGATATAGAATAGAATAGATATAGCTTATTTTAAAGTTTTAGTTTCTCAATCTAACGTTTACGCAACCACTCGCCATCATCACCACGACATTTGGTTACATTTTAGGACTATATATGAAAAAAAAAGAGAAAAAAAGGGAAGAGAGAGACCGCCGACACTCCCCTCCATCTGACAATTCCCAATTCATCTCGTTGATTTTACGAGTGTGAAATATATGAGAAACTTTCGTACAATTTATTTAACGGTTTCTCCGTCTTAGATTTGGTTTTGTATTCTTATATTTATCTGAGACAATTTCGGAACCATCACATGAGTCTCTCCCCAGAACCACCTAAATTCCCTGTTTTCCCCTCCATATTACTTTAATGTTAAAGTCTACAATTACTTCCTAGTAGCTATACAATTAACCTTTATCTATACACAAGATAACGGTTTATAATTTTACCAATCAATTCTAATTCACAATTTACTCAACATTTTAACAATCAAATCTAACCTACAGTTTACTTACATAGTATCTAATATACAATTAACTATCTAATATACAATTAATTATGTAATCTATACTCTAACAATTCTAATTTTTACCTTCTAATAACCTTTTTAACTACGGTTCTTAATTATACTCCGCCCTTTTAGTTCCCGATTCAGCTCCAATCCAACAGTACTATTTTGACAAATGTATTGTATTGAATTTACCTCCCTTTAATATGTTTTACATATTTCATAATCGAAATTCTCTAAATAACTAAACCATTTAGTTACACTGGCGTTATACAACTTACAGGAATTCCTAAAGGCTAAAGCCTCATGGTTCGTTCTAATTATAACCTTAGTCCCCCTTAAATAACTTTCAAATTTTCCGAGACAACATATTATTGAATAAAATTCCTGCTCTGTTATTGACCAATTCAACTGCGAGCCCCTCAATGCCTTGCTATGAAACCCTACAATCTTCATGTCGTCATTACAGCCTATCTGATATAACACACCTGCCAATCCTACTCCAGAACTGTCCGTTTGTAAATAGTATGGTTTAATGAAGTCGGGACGTGGCATTAGTATAGGGTTTATGAACAAGGATTTTATTTTTTCAAAGGCATGCTGCTCTCCTTTTCCCCACGTCCAAAAATGCCGTTTTCTTAATAAATCATTTAATGGCTTTGTCTGCTTAGTATAATCCGGTATAAATCCCCGATAGAATCTACACAACCCTAGAAAAGCCCTTACTTGTCTTACCTTTTTAGGTATAGGGAACTCTTGAATAGCGGTAACCTTGTTTGGGTCTGCTTTCAATCCCCGGATAGAAATGCTATAGCCCAACATTTGCACTTCATCGCAGAAAAATTTGCATTTCTCAAGATTACACGTTAACCCTGCCGCTAACAGCTTACCCATGACTATATTTAAATGTTCTAAATGACGTTCAAAAGTTCCTGTCGAAATAATGGCTAAATTGTCTAAACAGTTTACACAAAAGTCTCTAACTTCAGGCCCCAATATTAAGTCCATAGCTCTGGTAAAACTCCCCACCGATGTTTTCAACCCCTGCGGTAACACATTATAGACATAAGATTTTCCATTGAATGTGAACCCCGTATATCTCTTGCTATTTTGCGTAAGTGGTATTTGAAAGTAGGCATTATTTAAATCTAAAGTACTAATGTAATTAGCTCCGTGAAACGAGTTCATAACGTCTATTTGCAATGGCGGTTTCTCTGTCTCGGCAATCAGATACTTGTTAATTTCCCTAACATCCAATAATACCCTTACGGATTCATCCTGCTCTAAAGTGACGGTTAACGGATTACAATACGGTGTGGATGACCTACTGATGATTCCTTGTGCTTCCATTTCTCTTAACTTTCCCTCGATCTTTCCCCTATACGCATATGGCACTGGATAATTTTTTCTTATAACTGGCGTCTGAGAGTTCAGGATTATCTCATGTTGATAACAATTTGCCCTCCCTAGCTTAGAAGAGTATAATCTTTTATTTTTATCAATTAATACCATTAACTGTTCCTTCTGTCTATTTTCGGTCAATACGCCCAAGTTCACCCCCTCGCTAATCTCCTCATCTAATTTACTCTGAACTGTACTTAGGTTATTCTCTTCCAAAAGCGACTCTAACAAAATTTCTAAAACCCTTACAACCCCTTTCCGACCTAACCACCACCCCTTCTTTATCATAGTATTTAACGCATCGTTTTCTGTAATTGAAACTGAATCGGGGACCCTCCTCTCAACTTCCTTCAGTTTTAACCCTACTGGTTCTTTTACAGCTACCTCAGCATTACTCGGCCCCGGTCGTAATTGACCCACTGGTTCATGATTCCCTAGTGGTGTCTCCCAATTCCGGTGATGGCGCTTATATTTCCCTTTCCTTTTTCCTAATTCCTTATTCCTTCCTAGGCCAGGGGTTGTCGAATTTTCCTGACGCCCTATGTCATCCATTTTTCTCAAAAATTCCGCTGTCTCGATTAAATTTCCCGGGTTCGAAGTATACCACCCTTGTTGGATGTATTTAGGAAATTGCCTAATTATGTCCGCTATTAATTGCTTTTCCGGAATCTTAAAGCTTAACATTTGAGCTTGTCCCGTCAGTCTCAAAAAATGCCCTAACATGGTGGGAGACTCTCCACGATTCCAAGTTCCCTGTACTATTTCGCGCCTCAACTCATTTTGTTCCTTTTCTCCCCAATAAGTGGCCAAAAAGTCCAACTTGAAGTCCTGCAAAGCCTTCCAACGACCCTTGTAGACCCTAGCCCAGTCTCTCGCTCCTCCTTGCAAACATTCCAATATTAATTCCAATTCCTTGCCTTCATGTCCAACTTTTCCTAAATACGTATCTAGATCTTCCAGGAAGGTAACTGGATGCGTGTCATTCTTACCTTCAAATTTTGGTTTTTCGAAACTAATATTCCTGATATTATAATTTATAGCTTTACTCTGTGTTGGCAACACTTCTAGCATTTCATTATTAATCAATCCATTATCCCGACCGTTGCTCCCTTCTCCCTCTCTAGTCGTATGCGGCATTTCCGACGCCTTATCCAAAGTAGTTACATGATTTGTGTTAATCTCCTCATTACCCTTGCGAACTTTCCTTACATCTTCGCTTAATAAATTTACCTTCCTAGCCAAAGCTCCTATGGTTTTACTTAATTTATTTAACAACACCCTAGATCCCTCCTTAGTTCTACCGATGTCTCTTTGTATTACTTTACGTCGTTTCGTTCGCACGGCGTGCGTTTCTAGTGTATTCTCTTGAATATTATTCTGCAAAGGCATCTCTCCCAATTCCGATACCGTTGATGAATTGGTATTCCCACTATTATCTATAAAATGTTCTTCACTACTATTTACACCACTATATCTAACCGGCGCTCTTCTCTTACGACTTGGTCTCTCCATCGTATATTCGCACTTGTTCCAACAAAACTTCTAATATTCAAATTTTCACTGTCGTCCTCACGTCACTGTTTCACTCTCTACCTTAAACAGAATCACTCTACCTTCACTATTTTACTTGACGACACGAAGGTAGTGAGGTTCTGTATATCTCAACACAATATCCTAATTCGATCATACTTCTACAACGAGCGACTTAAATACTTAAGGAATTCCATGAACCGGAGTAAATCAACCGAGCTAATTCCGTGTTATAACCTGGCTAGACACTAATTATTGATTTCTAGTTAACATGGGTCTCCACTACGTAAGGTTTGGAACGTTTGTTTCTACAACAGATTATCCTAAATAAACCACGAGGACTCGACCCCCCCATCTTGCACATTTTATTTCGAAATATTTCAAGTACTTCGAACAATCTCTAGTCCTAATCACAAAATTCGCATTAAAATTTTTTCAATAACATTCCATAAACGAAAACCCGACCCCACATCTTGCTTATTTTATTTCAAACCCGAGTATGAAATCGTATGAGAGAGTATGAGAAAATTCTTGACCTACCATTCATCGATATAAAATTCATTCACCCGTTTATTTCATTTGTTCATCTCACTTTCCTTTCCTATCTTATAAATTATCTTAGTATATGAACTATGAATAATAATTAATGTACAAATAATCCTTCTCCGAATAAATCCTAGCCAGCCCTATCATTTAATGTACAACTGAAAGCCAACAACTACAACTAAGAAGAAGAACGACTCTATGGAATTACTGTTTGTTAATTAAAACCGCGCAGATAATTTGTTTGTGAATCATGAAGCTAACAAGTGAAAGTTTTATACACGTTACGTGTTATTATAATGTTTTATGTAAAGTGGCTAAAGGTTCCAATTACGTACTCAACTAGTTTTTTTCTTTAGAAGTGAACTAATTTCATATAGGTAACTAAATATAACCATTAGAGACTAGTTGTTTAATTTTCACGTGCATATCACATCATATTAGCATAATATCGTTCAAGTATACCCATTTAACATAGTATATCTATAAAACTCAAAATTCGTACATTATAACCTTAGTTTATAAACAATGTTCATTTGGTACTAGTGTAAGTAAGTGATTTTGTTAGAATGACGCTACCTCGAAACCCGATTCTAACAACAACTCCTACCAGTTAACATGTTATCTCTATGTATTATACATTATTTCACTTCAGTAGTATTTAAATTAACTTCCGGATATTTTGTATGTGGAGAACTCAATAGTACCTACTCTTTAACTTATCTAAGGCAACTATTAATCTAGTCACACACTAGTGAATACAACAAAATCTCTAAGAATCCAATGAAAGTGAAACCCTTTGAATTAACATTGTCGAATTAAGTTTCAATCAATTACTCAATTTGAACTAATAACCATACACTATCTAACCTTATACACATCTAGTGCTCTTTGCTAATAAGACTTAAGGAACCTAATCACATTTACCTACCACTATACCATTATGATGCATACGGCCTGTACGACAGTAAGCAGTCACCGTAGCCCATCGATAGTTGCAAAGCAGACTAGCCCAACTAATAAACTTTGAATAATTTCACGTTAATAGTAATCCTATTTAATTTATGTTAATGAAGTTGTGAAAGTTAAGAGTTGATATTTATAATTTTCAGGCTATTTAACCACGGAACAACAAATGTACTAATTTATGTTGTGGTGGTCCGAGATTTATGACAATTCTTCTCAAGCACAATCAAACCCCTCGCCGTCCTAGGGAGACAACGTGAGGTGCTAAGAGGAAACAAAACGCCATTCCGTGCGCTTGTAACCTACAGAGACTCGCTTTACAACTTAGTTCCGTACCGGATTCCTGCGCTAACTACAATTAGTAAGTTTTATTTATACCCCTACTTATGTGTTTTGACTTGTAGTTCGTATCATTTAACCATATTCTCTTGAGTTTAATAATCTATACAACAACGGTTGGACCTAACCTTCTAACCTATTTACCCAATTCATTTACATATCCTTATGGAACCCTCACTACTTTGTTTATTATTATACTGATCTAGTTTGTTTATGTTATACACCCGCACTACTCGCTACTAAGTTCCAATTAGGCACTCAACAGTGGACTGGAACAGCTTCCTTATAGGAATAAGTCCGCCTTTGTACATTTATTAATGTGTTGCATTTTAAATTACATTATTGTTGTTTTATGTACCTAAGGATGTAACAACCGACCAACTATTTAACCGTTAGCTCTACGACCCCATAACCTTGGCCCTGAGACGCATGTTACCTTATATTCATATAAACCTCTCACTCAGCAATACTCACTCTTTCAGATTTAATCGACCATTCAAGCGCTAATTCACTCCCATATTGGAAATCTACCTGATCACTTGATATTCTATCTGCCTATCACCATATGCCTACTGGAGTCTACGCAACTCATCAATCAACATCATTTTACTGAAGTAAGTATGCAATTTTAATTTAATACTCTGATGATATAACTATTATATAGATAGCCTTAACTATGTATCTACTTTAATACACCTATTTGAGACTGTACCAATATGCTACTAATATTACAATTTTCTCCTTGTTATTGTTTGCTATCTAATTTATGTCTCCTAACCTAACTGTTATGTGGAAGTTAATAAGTATGCTCAACTGCCTATTACAATACAACCTCTTTAATTAATTATTATGTATGCCTTATTATGTATTAAATTAATTCAAAATTTCAATTTCCTCGTCTCAATCATTTTTTTTTCACAAGCCTGATGTTTATTTCTTGTTACTATTTAACAATTATATTTTGAATGTAATACTAAATGCACCTGATGGTTATCCGGAGATTTTACCACTAACTTGATTCTATTTGGATAACTTAATTTAATACTATCTACGTTTTCACAATTTCCCTGTATCATTTCTTTACACTATGTTTCCTTCATACCCTGATACAATGAATTCAACTTTTTGCAGATAATCCACGTGCAGACACGAGACAACGGAAGATGCTGATCATTCAACAGACTACGCGGCAACCTAACAGCACTTACTCAAGACACCTCCCGCACTAATTTTCTATAGATCAATACTTCTCATATGCTTAGTCACTCAAGACACTATCCATTTTCGCGGCAACAAATTGTGGCCGACATGACCCCCCCGAGACAGCCTAATTTAGATGAATAAATACCGATTTAAACTACCAACTCTCATAACCTAGTTTACCTAATTTTCATTTATTCTCATTCTAAGTTAAAATGTAATTTTGAATATCCTGGTCACGGCTTCCACATTGTAACTTCCCCCCCCCCTTCCTAGCCCTTTATTATATTATTTTTGTTTTATGTATTTTTTTAGTTATTTATTTATGCGCTACAGAGGGGAGACTCTAATTACTACTTATATATAAATAGCTTAAATATATATCTGACTAGGTACCTATGTACTACTAAACCCCGCCTTCTAGTGTTAACTACTTAACTCATTTCCATCTTACTACCCCGTCTACATTATGTCTCTACTTATGTTAAGTACAGAGCTACTCTATATAATATTATATTCTACCTTTATATGTCTCACCCTCCTGTTTCCTTTTATTTGTTTATTAACTTATATATATAATGGTCCTACCTATGTGAACCCCACTCTTATAGAAATATATCTACTGAGAACTGTTCATGTATTGAACATAGTAATTTGTTTATCTACCTCCTTACCCCGCACATAACTACTCCTGTATCTAATCTTTACCTGAACTACCACTCGTGTATTGACGATATATATACTAGAATCCCTGATTTTAATTGTAACTATTTCTTGACCTAAAAATCAATCTACTTAACTAAACTTATTAATTAGGTGTCTCGGACTGTGTCACGTCGACCCTCAAGTTAAATTATTGGCAGTGATCGTTTTAGTGGCAACTACATTGTGAGCAGCAACCCAGAGTCCTTTTCGTGGCTGAGATGGCTAAGCAATTCGAGAACCCTACCAGTTAAGCTTCCTAAATAACGTAGCACCGCAGTACTTTGAAGAGTAACTATTCCCTAAGGTTATCTTCCTGTCTCTACTCAATATGTTTATATATATGTGACGATCCAATCGTCCGCTCCACGTTTAGGTTACTTAGCTTGGGGAAATTATAAAATATCAAAGATTTAATGTGTGCTTTTCTTTACCACTCTATCTCAATTGGACTGTTAGAATTGTACCGCACCCTATCGGATTTTGATTGGTTCTTTATTGCTTAGGACCAGCATTCTGACAGGTGGACGCGCGTACCAAAGGAGATTCTGAAGAATCGGATGACCCTCGTAGTTAGACGTTGATTGGATTATAACTAATGTCTATGCATATTCATATAACACTGTAATTGATTTAATGATATCCTATCACTAGGCAGGGACTTTAGAATCTTAAGAGAACCCTCAGAATTAGAACGCAAGTCTCCTAGATTTAGCTATAGTTTAGCTATCGATGTAGTAGGCATTTATACTCCTCATCAACATTCGAATCAGAATTAAGCATAAGATTAGATTGTTTACACCGCAGCTCCTATCGGACTCACAAGGCCGTGGCGAAATAACCTATGGAGTCACTTTGTAGTGAGAATGAATGTTGTTACTATCTCGATGTTCAGTTCAAGTTAACGGTTCCGTAAGGCGATGACTAGGCAGGCTATAGTTATTTTCGGTAGTGAGATAATGTTAGTTCCCACCACCAAGATTCTATTTAGAAATCAATTATAAGACAGAGAACACTCTTGCTTGCGCTAGCCCCTCGGGCAGTGGCATATATTCTATATTAAATGATATAAAAGAGGAAGGTTAGTAAGCAACCTATATTCAATTTAGAGCTCAAATATAAGATAGAGAACACTCCCACTATATGTGAAAAGGAGAAGCAGGTAAGAGAAGGACCGCCTACAACACCCCTCCATCTGACCATTCCCAATTCATCTCGTTGATCTTACGAGTATGTAACATATGTGAGTATGAGAAAATTGTTCTTACAATTTAACTAACGACATCTCAGTCTTTTATTAAATTTGTTTTGTAATTTTAAATTTATCTGAGGCAATTTAGGAATAATCACATGGGTCCTTCCCCAGAACCACCTAAGTTCCTGATTTTCCCTTTCCAAACTACTTTAGATAATATTCACTATATCAAATTCTACAATTTCAACCATCACTAGTTTGATTTTCTTCAATTTTAAAGCAAGCATCAATTTACAATAATACAAGTATTAAACTTCTCGTCCGCTAGCTGAACACAAAGATTGTATAAGGTTATTTGAGCACAATCTAACTGAATTGCAATCGGTCAAATCACCACTATGCCACCACTATCAGTTATTACAAATAAGGCAAATCCCTCAGTTGTGTCCACAGATAACATATTTGTTTATAATAAAATGTACTGTGAGCGTCATCTATACATTCGTCAGTCTGGTAAGGTAGCAGCCAGGCGCTTTTCTCAGTCACCACTGTTACACGGGGTCTATTGCCCAGACTTCTAAATAATATAGACAACAATTAATCAAGTAAAGTTTTCTGCTCTTCCGGCAGTAGTGAAGTCTCCTCACTTGAGAGACGTTAGTAAGTTTGGTAACGGTATTTGCAGTGTGTTGCTTCGGGATATTGCTCTAACTGTTTAGGCTAAATCTGACCGAACGCAAAGCCGCCAGACTAGTGAAATCAATAATGAGTATTTAGGTTAAATCTTAAAGGCAGTTCAATTGTCCTGTCCGACATTCGGTTGACTTTAACGACCGTGAGATTGACTCTACATGGCTTATAACGCTTCAGGTGAAGAACCCTTGTCGTACTGAGGAACCCGGCACGACAGCATAACCTGTTTCGCTCAGCATCACCAGACGCTCGAACGCCCCCTTCAACGCGGGTATTGTATTGCTCCCCAGGAACTACAAGTCCTCGCCGTCCAGTAGACTCCCGACACGACAGACTTTGCTGTTTCGCTAGGCGTACTTTAGACACCCGGGGTCACCAACGAACTCAGACGTCGCATTTCCTCAAGGAACTACATAGTTTCACGGTAAAGCGTTAATAGAAACCGCTGGTTGTGTTAACTAGTCCTGGAGACTCAGGCGTGTTAACTCATCGCCGCTCGACAACGACACATGAGGGAGAGTGATACATTCTGGCGAATATACTACGTTAAAAATAGCAACCACGAATAAAACTTATCGGCTGACCAGAATAAAGCACTCTTTGAGCTCTGAACATGTAACAAACAAAACTGATTAGACTAATTTCTCTAAACCCGAATGTCTTCCAGTTCGCATGAATCACCAATGGGCAGATTAATATTTATAAATCTACAAAGTGTTCACTTAGGTCGGGCTATATAAAACATGACATTCACTTAAATGTTTATACTACTTTACTATTAATTGGTAAGCATTAAGCTGGTTTTGTATATTAATAAATAGGTACTCTGACTGTGACCGAACCGTCCAACATTTGATCGTCTTAAACTACTGCAAGGTTTTCTCTACAAGGCTTATAACGCTTCAGGTGAGGAACCCTTGTCGTACTGAGGAACCCGGCACGACAGCATAACCTGTTTCGCTCAGCATCACCAGACGCTCGAACGCCCCCTTCAACGCGGGTATTGCATTGCTCCCCAGAAACTACAAGTCCTCGCCGTCCAGTAGACTCCCGACACGACAGACTTTGCTGTTTCGCTAGGCGTACTTTAGACACCCGGGGTCACCAACGAACTCAGACGTCGCATTTCCTCAAGGAACTACATAGTCTCACGGTAAAGCGTTAATGTAAACCGTTGGTTGTGTTAACTAGTCCTGGAGACTCTGGCGTGTTAGCTCATCGCCGCTCGTCAACGACACATGAGGGAGAGTGTTACATTCTGGCTAATATACTACTTTAATTTAGCAGTCACGTATAAACTATCGGCGGACCAGAATAAAGCACCCTTAGAGCTCTGAACATGTAACCCTCAAAAAGATTCGACTATTTATCTCTAATCCAAATGTCTTTCGACTCGTAACCACAGTCAGGAGGTAAAATAATAAGTTGAAGTATGCAATGAACATAGAATCAGACTACCTGCATATCTACGTTATAATTAAGTTGCAGGCCCCGAGACTACACTTTATCTAGACACATGCAGCCTATTACTTATTGCCCACCACCGTGATTCTACAACCACTAAAATATTAGCCTATTCTCGCGACGCGCCTACCCTCGTACTCCTTTATTCTCACCGCAAAGGTACTAACATCACGCCGTAGGATAATATGATCACCCGGACGTTTTACTGAACGAAACCCTTGATTCGACCGCTTAGCGTAACCGCTTGCTACTTATCACGCACGTCGCGATTAGCTTAAGAACTAATCAGTAATTGTACCTACTGTCCCTATAAATGTCGTCTGACGCGCCTACCACGCTGTATGTTAACTAACGCGTATATTCATCGCGACTACCTACCTATCTCCTAACTAGATCTTAATAAAATGTGTACCTACAATATCTAATCTAAGATACTCGTGTAAAATAACTTCTTGAGTTTGTATTACGTTAAACGTGTGATGTGTAATGTGGCTAAGCCCAAATCAACGATGTGCAATGTTGATTTGCTAATTGAAACTAGGGTATGCAAGGTAGTTAGCCTCGACTTTGTCTATTGTCTATAACTGTGTGTACGTCATGGTTCTAACCTAATTGGGACACGAACCATGACTCCTAACAGAGGAAATAAATGTGTGTGTATATATACATATATAAATAAATGAGACCAGTATGGTTGGGTTGCGATCAATCTCCATGGCCCGCATACGCTGGACGGAATTCACTTCGACGAGCTCCTACCACTTTGAAAGCTCGCGAACCCAAGCACCTGGGAGACGTAACTGATCCCTTTAAGGGCAAAATCAGTCGCTGACCCGTCTCAAGGCATAGCCAGCTCCCTACGCCTAGGCTATACGAGACTTCGTAGGCTCCGTGAGGTATCCGTCTCATATTTTTACGAAGTTACGTCCCTAAGATAGCTAATTTTTCAGTGTGAAATAACCACAAACCCTATTTAACCAATTTGTCGATGTTAGAACTCGCCTGACAATGTTGGTTAGTTAACTAGGTACCGCCGCCATACTCAAAGGTCTGTGACCCTTGGAATTCTGGCCACTTCGTACAACACAGTCAAATAACCAACACTAAATCCGATGAAATATTAGAACCCGATTTATGATCTAATTATTTAACCGCGATCACATTGAATCAACATCCCAGCGCAGCGTCACAAAGATCGGCAGATATACCGCCAATTCCATGCACAATGCTCAAGATAAAGAATCAACGCTATACTTGAAACAAAATTAACACGAGAAGTTAAACTCCATAAAAGAAACCCCCTTCGCGGACGAATAATGCTACGTTTCAATTCTTAGAATTTGCATATCACAAAACCGCGCCATTTTGATTGCTCAACATGCCCCACGCTACCACCATCGGCGCCTGAGCACCGTAGGTTCGGTCACGCTGCACACAATTTGAACAATCAACCTGAATTTTAGCGAAATATTAAACACCGGGTTATTCAATATTAAGTTAACTACAATTACATTGATTCCATGCCCAAGCCTAACGTTACGATCAATTAGACAACTTAATTGTCCCATATCTCGCTACGCAGCTCAAAGGCACAGATTCAATGCCGTTCTCAACACAATATTAACACAAAGAAATTAAATTTAATGATAAAAAGAACCGTTCCGCGATTTATCAGCGATACGCCTATCACCCCAGAGATTCACACCGACAAAAAGGCCCTTCACGAACAATTATCGATACGTCTTATTACCTTAAAATTTCACACAAAAAAAAGCCATGAACTAACGCACCACCCGTTTTTATATCATTTACCTACCATCAAGCCTCTTCACCCCTCTCTGCGTATCTCTGTCTCTCTTTCCAAAATATTCTAGAATGTTCTATAGCAACTCGTCATTCAATATTCGAATCTATTTCGTTCCATTTAAGTAGCTTATACTGTTTACGAATCACGATACACTTTTCATCCACGACTAGCAACCGCGCGCTAATTGGTAGTTCAAGAATATCACGCCACTTCGTCTGGTATACGTCTACCCTCTTACAAGTTAACATTTTTCCTAAGCATACGGCCGTGATACCTTCAATAACATATTATCACGCCCGCTCGCCCGCGAGGCAGGCAGCGAGAATCGAACACTATGTGATGCGTCCTTCAAACCAAGTATGAACAACAATGACCCATTAAATAAAGTAGTGAACGATGCACCTACATTCCTAGTCGTTAATTTATACATAATTCGACTACATATATCCATATGATTGCAAGGTTATTTTTATTTGTGACGGCAACAATGTTATTTCATTGTGGTCCGTTACAACAAACAGCCATTTTCATGCACACAAATGTTTGCCTTGTATGGGAATCGAACCCACGAGGGTAGGTGTCAAAGTCGCGTCATTCACGACTGAGCCACCGAGCGTGTCTGACTCTGAGTGTCAGTATGGTTTCCGACCTGGTCGTAGGACCACGGACCCTGTTTCTGCCCTAAGGGTCATCATGGAGAAATACAGGATGAAGAATACGCAGAGGCGTATTCTGTTTTTAGACATGGAGAAGTCCTTCGACTGTATTCCTCGCGCGTTAATCTGGTGGGCACTGAGGAACAAAAATGTGCTTGAAATCTATATTGATATTTGCCGAGACGTGTATCTCGATTCCGTTTCCATAGTTAGGACTTCTTTTGGCCATATACACCGCTTCCCGATCACCGTCGGGGCCCACCAGGGAACTGTCCTTAATCGATTTCTGTTCAAGTAATATTAGACGTAATGTCGGACAGCATCAGAGATGCACATGAACAGCCTCCGTGGTTACTCATGTATGCTGATGATACTGCGCTGGGAGATGCGGACAGGGGGATGCGGCGCGTGGATACTTGGAGAGGGGTCGCTTGAGAGCGGTGGTCTGAAATTCAATTTGGCGAAGACCGAGTACTTGAACACGAGCCTTACGAGCCTTGCCGTGGGCCGTATGCTTGTATGCCTCGCGACGTAGTATAAAAAAAAGTAAATATATCTGCAGATACAAATTTGGCATAGATTTTTACCTGCAGATCAATACAGGACGGTCTGCAGTGAGATGGTAGCATTGTTTATTTACAATATTTTACAAATCTTCTCAGTTTTTAATTTATCCAAATTTACAGATTTTATTTAAGTTTCCGGCGCTGTCTCTGTTTTGCAGCGTAGTCATTCAACTCATCATCAGCAAAAATTTAGTATGTAATTTTAAATATCCCCCTCCTTCGCCCGACTATCTGTCATCATTATGATTAAATATTTTATCATAATGAATCATTATACATGTTTTATTTCTAAGTACAAGTAATATACGCCAATTCACTGTATTTAATAACACTCTATGTAATCAATACGCACCAAAAACAGGTCCAGTAAGTTGAAAGGTTTGCGTGTGAATGTATCATTTTGTATATTATAGGTACTCGTAGTAACTGCGTAATGTGGGATACTTCAGATAATTAAGTTTTTATATGCAAATAAAATAATATTGTATCTGTGTAGTGTTTGACTCGCTTTAGTGATATAAAAAAGCAATACGATGCGTTTGGTGGTACTACGGATGAACTTTCAAATAATAATAATATTAATATATATATTTTATTAGAAATATTTATAGTAAGTATTCGAAGGTCAGTAACCTTCGAATACTTACTATAAATATTTCTTCAACCGAGAGTGTTTGTAGAATTTTTACTTTATTCGTCGGCATAAAGCTTCAAACTGGCTCAAAAATAAAATATCTTCAAATCCTTCCTGTAGTGTTGCCAGATTCAAATATACACATTTAATTCTACCAATATTTTTTTATGCAATGTTGGGATATATACAAGCATAAGGCATCTTGTATAAACTAGTTGTTTAAGTTTGTCGCCTATGAATGCTTGCAATACAAGAAGCTCGTGCGCTCCCATCGCCGCTGCTAACAAAGTAACTCCTCAGGAGCTTACTGGTAATCTCACTTATTTGTAGGGCAACAACCTCCAGGTAGTTGTTATTAGGCTGTGGTTTTCTAAGAGTTGGAGGTACGTCTTCAGTGGAGCTGCATATATTCGCCCTATCTCCCCTCTTGGAATAAATTGGATGTATTATTACCTTATGCACAAAACTCTACCTACAGCTATCAAGAAAACAATCCAATATCGCTTGTTCCATTTTACAAATTGCTACTTATTCTCGGTCATTATGCAAATGGGGAGCAATAGAAAAGAAAATGCATATTCTCTAAAAACACATCTTAGCCGTCTCCATTAGAGTTAGAACAAACGTTATAAGGATGATGGGATCAAATGAATTGCGCCCTTGGCTGCGATTGGAGGGCGGTCTGTGGCGCAGATACGCTGGATCGCGTATAGATGAATATTGCATTTGTTATAGACTAATGCATTGTTTTTTTAAACAATGTCGGGAGACATGCAAGCATACGGCCTACCTGATGTAGAACCACTGTGGTTACCGTAGTCTATGAACACTTGCAATTCACTCGTGCTGCTAACAGAGCAACTGCTTAGGAGTAATACTACTCGTAACTCCACTCAATTGCAGGAACACAATAAGCTTGTTTGCTGCGATACTCTGTGAGGTGGAGGTACTTTCCAAGCATGCGCCCGACGTCTATTTCTTTAGCCATAATAAATGCTATAATACAATGCAACGCAATTTTTCATCTTGCAATTCTTGCTATGTATAATAGTCCTTAACAGTAGTGTAAGAAGCTATGACAATCTTCATATATGTTGTGTGGTGATCACGTCGGGTACTATGTCGATTTATTTAAACCACAGTTACCGGTATAATATATGTAAAGTTTTTATTTTCGATTACACTAACTTATATACTAAAAATAATTATATACATGTGCAATAGTGGGGGAAGGTCGCTGAGTTAGGAATACGTGTTCTGGTATACGTGCGTGATTGAATATTGCAAAATTAACAATGTTAATACACTTCCTACAGGCGCGTCACGTATGTATTCCTGAGGTCGCCATAAAGCCAATTTATGTTTCCGTCAAAAATAAATGTAAGACCGGATATAGTAACGTATCGTAAAAACTAAAAGGTCAGTCTGTTTGGCTTCGGAAGTCCTGTAATCACATAGTTATTATCTCGTCATAAATAGATAACATATCTTAATCATAACAATGCAGCTGTACTCATCTTCTTATATATAAAAATATAAAAAAATATATGTATGGATAACAAAAATGAACCAACTTTGAAAGTTTTAAGAAACCAGTCAGTCTGGGGAACAGAAAACCGCAGCCAAATAACAACTTCCTAGAGGGTTGTTATGTTCCTGCGTGTGAGCGAGGTCATCACTAACCTCCCAAGGAGTTGCTGTGTAAGCAGCAGAGGAGGCATCGCACGACTGATACTTAATATATCGCAAGCGTTAATATGTTACGGTACCCGCTTTACATCTGGTAGGCCGTATGCTTGTATGCCTCCCGACATAGTATAAAAAAAACAGATTAGTTTAGCGGGTAATCCTGTGAAGCATGGTCGATTACCCGTGCAGAGCCGGGGTACGGGGGAAGTCGCTAGTCCTACTAATATTATAAATGCGAAAGTTTGTATGTATGGATGGATGTTTGTTGCTCTTTCACGCTTAAACGGCTGAACGGATTTGAATGAAATTTGGTACGTAGATAGATTATGATCTGGATTATCACATAGGCTACGTTATTTGACTCCACGCGGACGGAGCCGTGGGCAGCAGCTAGTCTTTAATAAAGAAGACAAAACAATGGGTTTTATATAATATACTGGGTTACTACGTGAAATTTCGTCAACCAAACTCTGAGTGCGTGAAGTCAAGAGCAGCGACTAGCGTGTAATGAAAACAGCTCCGTGTAATCATAGAGTAACTCTTCTCCTCCCAACATTACAGCGACCTTCAACTCACTTAATAAACATTTTGTAAATGAGAAAGCCCTCAAGGACAGGTACAAAACACAGGCGATAGCGGGCGATAATATTACAATTGTGTCTTTATATTCAAGCGTTATCCCGTTTCCTATAGCATTAGGATTGATTGATTACTGATTTGTACATTTGTACATGTCAAACCTCCACAACCAGAGGGAAAACCAGACCTTTCTTAGGCAAGGTCACACGTCTTTCAAAGTATAATTTCTTAGATTTGCGGGTTTCATAACGATGTTTTTTTTTCACCACTAAGCAAGTGATAATTACAAACGTGTACGTAAATTCGAAAATCATAAATTCGAACTGGGGATCAGTTGGTCAATACGCCTGGATAAAGATCCACTGGACTATTACTGCTCTATAATAAACCATAATAGCGTTTGTGGGTATACCAAATGTCAAAAAAACTCGTTCAAATCAAATCAAAATCAAATATCTTTATTGTGGAACACAGGTTACAAAAGATCTTAGAATTTATTGCGTATCACTGTGACCTGTCCTTAATAGGCGTACAATAGTTTCGTAGTAATTAATAGACGTATAATAGTTCGTTATACCTATATACATCATATGTCAATGGAATGCACTCTCAACCAGTGTGACGTTATCCCAATTCTTCAACTGTTAAATTACAAGTAGAGCAGCATAATGACACTACGTCCTACTGGACCTAGAGTTTACTTTTTAACACGTTTATGTACTATTTTATATTCTAATGTGAATTGTTTATTATACGTAGTTGCACCAAAAAGATGAAATGAATACCTCTTCAAGCTTTTAATAGTTGACAGGAAGAGATTCCTATTAGGATACGTTCACCATTGTATAATTTATTTAAGTACTTTTTATGTTGTGTCTACTTAATCCTGACTCGAAACCAACGTTCCGGACTTTATAAGAGCTGAAGACTGGCCTTCGTCTAGCTCAGATCTAAACCCCTTAGACTAAAATTATGGTCAGGTTTAGGACATGGCCTGCTCGAAACGACCGGCCGACATGGTGTTTCTTAAAAAATCTCTAGAGTAAGCAGTGGCTAAATTTCCCATGTAAACAGCGTGTAAATCCATAGATTCGTAACCAGACAGATTAAAGCCCTGTATCAAAGCCATAAGAGGCCATTTTTTTTGCTGAGACTTTCTAAAATATGTACATATAAGTTTTAATAAGATTACATTACGTCATATCTTGCATGAAATTTTAGCTGGAATAGAAGATACGCCGCTGATGTAAAAATACTACTGAGTGCTGGGAGCAGTGCGAAAATTTTGAAATTTAAAACGTAAATAATTTTGAACACTTTATTTAAAAGACCAATGATAGCTCAGTGGATAAAGAACAGGTCTATTGACTAACTGCTCCCCGGTTCAAATCCTGGCACCATCAAGTCGTGTTTTCGCATTTTTTTTTATAATTAGTTCAGCATAGTGGATCCTCTTCGCCTGATGAGAAGCGAAAGAGGAGCCCAAATCGCAACTGTAACTGACAAAATACTACATACCGTATCCTGTCACTTAACGCTGCCATGCGCATGCAAGATTCTTCTTCACGCTTCGTTTGAAGGATCCCATATTGTAGGAAGGAGGGAACACATGTGCAGGCAAGGCGTTCCACTTTTTAATGGTACGACAAAGATAGGAGTTGCTGAACTTTTTGGTACACGAAGAGATATTCTCAACCGCGGAACGATGACATCGCAAGCCCGCACGTGTAGTGTACATATTTGTAATTATCACTTGCTCGACAGTGAAGGAAAACATCCCGCGCATTCAATAATTTATATTTCGAAAGACGTGTGACCTTACTTGAGAAAGGTTTAGTTTTCCCTCAGGGTTGTGGAGGCCTGATAGCAGTCACTCCATATAAAAATCAATAGCGGACTTCGCCAATCCTAATGGATAAAACAGGATGACGCTAAGAAGACTACATTTAAAAGACCATCACTAGCTAAAATACTTTTTTTTTGTACGACTACTACGGATAGTAAACAAGCATATGGTTCGCCTGATGTAAAGCAGTTATCGTAGCCTATGAACATTAGCAACAAAAAGAATGTCACCAGCGCGTTGCCATCTCCGTACGTCCTCATCTTCTGGTGACCTCACTCACTCGCAGGAACACAACAACCCGCCAGGGGAGTTGTTATTTGGCTGTCGTCCTCTGTGAGGTAGAGGTACTTCCCTAATGGAGCTTACGTAGACACCTCTCTTTCACCAGAGCCGCGTCTGTTGATAAGCAGGGTGCAACACGTGCAGGTGAGGTTGGCTTTGACTCTAAAGGTGACACTGAGGCACTTACACTCAAAACAATTTAACATCTAGTAAGCAGAGTAAACTATAACGTGGGTGTAAAGCAAGCTGACGTTTTTATTACCGCCCACGCTTATCACTCAGTCCTGCTGAGAACAGACAAAGAGTAGCGAGGTGCATTTACACATAGCGATGTTTACAATTAATATAATTACATTATAAAAACATTTCACGTACGAATGGAATGAAGTGGGTCTATGTGAGAAGAGGACTGAATAAGGTGAGGGGCTTGTATGATCATATGACCAAAATCAATAGAAAACAACGCTAGGCCGATTTCAAATAAACTAGGGCGCAGTCTACGATAATGGCAATAAAATTTTTCGGGATAAATGATTGTTAGGTATAAATCTTATTACTCAAGAGCAGTGATATCCTATTGGATAAAGAATCAGCTTATTAACCGACTGGTCCAGGTTTGAATCCTGGTGTGGACATATACTACCACCACTAAATTGTTTTCAGATTTTTATATAGTAAATACGTGTTACCAACAAAGAAAGGTCTGGTTTTCCTCTACGTTGTGGAGGTCTGACCACAGTCGGTTCATGTAAAATTAGTCATCATCATCCAAGCGTTAATCCCGGTCGCGTCCTACGCTTTCGCTTCGGAGCCCAGGGTCCGCTTTCCGACTTTAACGTCTCTATTTCGTTCGGTCTTCTGCATCCCTCATAGTGAGACTATTGGCACGCATGTAATCCCTCACGACGTCAAGGCAGCACTTCTTGGGTCTGCCCCATTTTTCCGGGACCCGGCGAAGGTGGCATGACTAGACATTTATTCCCCACGTAAGTTGCCGGTTTTCGTTAGACGTGGCCGTGCAGGCCACGCTTCGCTGCCATATAAAAGGACAGGTCTTACGATGGATTTATACTTCTTCAGGCGTTATGAGTGGCATTAGTCCCTGATTAGGAGGGAGCGCCGGTGGCTGCACCTCTTTATGCTGCTTGTTCAGCAGTTCGTAGAAATATGAGCCACATCTCTCCTTCGCCATGAGCTCCTGGCACTATATGTTGCCGCAAAGGTCTCTTACACAGCGGCATTTGCTCTATGCCGCTTTGACCCTGGATCGTGCCAACACGAGCGTCTGCCCCTTAGACGATTCAAACTTATTATACATCGGTTGTACGTAGTCTCGTCTGGCTCTGGTTACAGCACTTTTAGTGGCACGTTTCGCGGCTTATACGCGTCATGATCTTCGGAAGAACTGGACGCTTCCCTCTTTTTAAATCTCCCTCTGGACTTTGTCGTTAAACCACCAAGTCGCCTTGTTACACCTGCGCCCACACTTGGTTTTTCCAAGCACTGCTTGGGCCGCTCCGGTGATGGCCGCCTGAATCCTATCACAGTGGTGCTGGACTAGTTCGCTGTCGATACCAGCGCACATATCGCAGGTAGCTGAGGCGAACTCCTGTGAATTGACTTTATCAAGCAGCCACCGCCTAATTTGGTGTCTGTAGTGCCCAAAGCGACTCTCCTTGAGCTTCGCGCAGAGGTTCATGACAAGGAGACGATATTGTGCAGTGAGACTCTCGCCTAGTATGACCTTGCAGTTGGCTACTTTGCTGATGTGGCGTCTCCTGGTGAGTAAAAATCAATTTGGGTAGCATGCCTTCTGCTCCTGTAGGTGATTAAATGCTCGGATTTATTTTTGAAGTACGTATTTACGATGGCTAGATCGGCAGCCGCACACGTCCGGATGATATCCTCACCCTCTGCGTTACGACTACCGTATCCAAAGCCAACGTGAACACGCTCAATCTCCTCCCATGCCTCATCTACATGACCGTTAAGATCACTAACCAAAATGATCCCCTATGATAACAGGATACCACAAAGCACTGTACCGAGTCGATTTCAGACTGCTATCCTGTCAGCTTCGCTACAACCGGCCTGTTTCGTGTAAGCACTAATCAAATGGGTCACAATTTCATCGATAATCACCTTTACGGTCATAAGCCGGTCACTGAAACGGTACACCTCCAAGACGTCATCCTGAAACTCCCAGGAGAGCGCTATGAGTACTCCGTTCTCCCCACAATGCGCACCCGTGTAGATTAGCTTGTAGCCGTTTCCAATAAGCCGGGATCTGCTGCCTTTCCACCGATTCTCCTGCAGGAACGTCACAGCTCCCTCGCGCCCATGTAAATATCAGTATTTTCGCCAAATTCTAACGCTTAGGTAACCGACCCCGCCAATCCTAAATAGGTCCTAATCCTAGGTAGAAAAAGACATATATTATTACTTAAAACGTGTTATTATTGTATATATATATATATATATATATAAATATCTCGCAAACGGCTCTAAAGTTTTGAATCAAATTTAGTATTAAGATAACATTATGGTTTCAAAGTTTATCAATATAGGTTCTTTACTGAAAGCACCTTATTTTACACGGAAACATAACCTACGCTGAGCGAAGTTCGGTCGCCCAGATACTAATGAATACTCACAACTGCAAATCGTGTTAAACACTTATACCAGCTATTCGAAATATGATTGTTACGTATACATTCGCACCGTATATACGTTCTATCTTATGTATTCAAAAAAGGCCCCTGTTCAAAGTCCACTAACAGCATTGTAATTTTGCACAATTTAGAAATTATACTTGTTTTGGCGCGTTAGAGAAAAATGATGAGAGTGAATTTTAAAGATGCGCGCGCGCACCATCATCTAAAATTTTCGGTCAAGACGTATGTTGTGTCCGCTAGTATAGGTGTACTATATAATAAAGTTTATTTGAAGGCTTACCGTGAATGTTAAAGTAAAACACTATGAGTATTTCACGTGAATATCACAGGCGCAGACGGTCATTGACAATTGAATCGTTACGATTAATCGGAGCGTGTAAGTACACCGACTAAAAGTGTACGCGACAACTCGTGAATCTTAAACTTTACATTCCGAATAAGGTCTGGGACGATAAGAAACAACATGTTCAAAGGTATACTTTTGTTTGTTTCTAACAATTCATCTATATCGAAACGAGTACATTTTCTGTTGTACTGTAGTCACACAAACGGACGGTGACACACTGGTTTCGATTTTTGAAGTAAAACTTCTTTGGGCACGCTTGACTTGGGGAGTAAGCTCTTGAATGCGTGACGAGAACGTTACGAAAAGTGTGACCGGGCGAGGCGAACGGAAGTTGAAAGGGAGATATAAGTTAGTGAAGATAGAAAAAGAGAGAGATACTTTTCGTATATTACTGTAAGGGAAGAGAGAAACGTGCGAGCACACATTTTCTTTCTCTCTTTCTCTCATACCGAGTTAAGTTTCATATATCTAACAGTGCAGGCCTATTGTCTGTATCACACTATGGAGCTAAAGAAGTTTTACTTCAGTCGTGTGGTCTAAAGCACACTCGTTTTTTTATGTTTAATACAAGCTCGTATGGTAGACAAACATGCGAGATGAGATGAAACGAAGTAGTCTGTGAACTCCTACAATACAAATAGTATCACTAGTGTATTGCAACTCCAGCTGCTTTGGTGCAGCGTGAAGTTTTGTGTGTAGACTAAATAGACGGGAAACGTCAACAATGATCTTTCCGGTAGCATGATAGCCTCGTGATCTGGGGTAAATCAGTACGATCATGCCAGCATGGACGTACGTGGCGTGATCTCCGCTCGCTAAGCATCTAGTGTGAGAAATTACGATTTGTTAGATACAAAGCCTGCCAGGATGAAAACAAAACCGGTGATCACGCAAGTTTTTAGGATTCAATATACGGTCATGTGAACATAATCCATCCCTAGGAGCTGGAGAATTTTTAGGGAACATAACAGATATTATGGATAAAGAGAATAAAAGGATAATTATGTGTGGAGATCTGAATGGATGGGTGGGTTAGTACCAAAAGAAACTGTTACTAGGCTGTATTTGGTCTACATAGAGATAAGAGCCATTGAGGTGAAGAAGCAAAAACGTGTAGAATGAACCATCCTTCTGTGGAACATATTATTTGATCACACGTATATTCACACGTATACATGAGTACGGAGTGACCAGGAAAATGTGATTGTTTTGAATCTGATAGGTAAAGGACTCCAAAATTCTATAATGGATACATAAACTAAAAGAGATTACACTCTAGAAAAGAAATACTACCTGCTGGTAAGCCAGTTTATCAGTCTCTTTATGAAGTGAAGGTCCTGGAAATCGAGTACCTGTTTCGGACATTTTGAATGGGAAAGAAAAATTGTAGGGATGATAATTAAAAGAAGAACATACGTCTAGTTGAAGGCTCGCGTTCGTAAGTCTAACTAACTAGACTCTAGTTAGTTAGACTTACGAACGCGAGCTTGATTAGCTTAGCGACAAAAATGTACATAATTATTGTTATTTGAGATTGAGGGTAAAATGATGGAATGATTTAGTTAGGTACGGGGTGATTCCAAAAAGGTAGCACGAATACGGACCAAGTTTTCTCACTTTCCAATATTGCGGTGAAGCATCAGGCGCGAGTCCAGAACGGTTTCGGCGATGGATCTTGAGAAAGCATTCGACATGGTTATTCGAAAGGATCTCAGGTGTATATTACGAGGATATGGAATTGTTGGTGCCCTAGTTCATGTCGTACATTCGATTTATGAAGATTGTATAGCAGGGGTGCGGGTGGGCGATAGCTTGTCGTCCTGGTTTAACGTTAGCATTCTTGCTAAGGAGAGTTACTGTCGTCTTGGCTATTTATCCTGTATAATGATAATTATCTACAGTTACAGTTGTTGGAATAGGTTTAGGTGACTTAGTAGTGAATTGCCTGCTTTATTACGAAAGACGATTGTATGGAGAAAAGCTTGCTTCTAAATGCGGAGAAAACAAAGATATACAAAGGGAACCTTTTGATTTCTTCCCTTTCTAATATGACCGCAAGAATTACCGTTGATGATGTAATGCTGGAACAAGTGATGGAAGATACTCCGCTAATGGAAAGGTGAGGATAGGGAATAGTGTGAATGCTAGCCAGAAAGCTATATATGATATATTGTGCTAATACTAATGCTAATGTATTGAAACCGAAGCAATTTTTTTTTCAGAGAGAGCATGAAAATAAATAAACGCCGTCGAGATGCGAGCGTTACGTAAAATCTGCGGCATAACACTTGTAGACCGAGTTCGCAATAAAGATTTAAAAAAAAGGTAGTCTGAAAAAGAGTATCGGTGTTAAGATGATAGAATGTTTCGTTAGATTTGATATCTAGAAATAATGCAAGTAGAAAGAATAACGAGATATGTATCCAGGAATTTAGAAGAAGAATAAAGGAGTTGAAGAAGGCTAAAACTCACCTTTCTTTGTTTCTATTAAAGCCATTCCTTGTACTTGTTTGACCCAACTTTGTTGTCTTTTCACCTTCTCACTCTAAATTCAACACGTAGTTCTGAAAACTATGATGTGAAACTTTAAACTTTTGCGGTTATTTACATCACTATTGTAAGCACGAAACTTCCGCGACTTATTTTATATTTTCCGATAAGACTGGAGGCAACTAGTAGATGTCAGTCCTTTAGTGACTTACTTATCTGACTACCATCTTTCTGCATCGTTTATTGCTCGGCGACTTATACGGTGTCCTGTTGGAGATTGCTATTCGAAGCTCGCTAACCAAATCAAATTTGTAAAATGGTCTATAGTCCATAGCGTTAGCCTAGAGTGGGAATTAGATGACTTTTTAAAATAATGACATAGCATACAATATTAAATATAAACGCAACGCGTGACTTTTTAGACTTAAATTTTTAATTTTAATTAGCTTTCCTTAGAGTTGTTACTTACTAAATCGAGTTATACCTAATTGTTTTGAGATACTGTTAAGTTTGGTTAAGATTCATATTTTTTTAACTGTTTAAAAAGTTACAATAGTCACTACTGTAAGTAACGAACAGTGATATCCCAGTGGGTAAAAAACCGGTCTAGTGAACAACAGATCCGCGGTTCGAATCCTGATGCAGGCATGCACCACTAAATACGTGTTTTCGGATTTATGTACAAATTTGTAATTACGTAGATATCACTTGCACGGCAGTGAAGGAAAACATCCTGAGGAAACCCACACGTCCAAGAAAATATATTTCGAAAGACGTGTGACCTTACCAAAGAACGATCTGGTTTTCCCTCTGGGAGGCGAAGGTCTGACGGAAGTCGCACTATGTACAAATCGGTACCTTCGCCAAATCCTTAGTTTTGGTAGCGGACCTCGCCAATCCTAGTGGATGACGAAACGGGATAACGCTAAGAAGAAGAAGAGTCATTACTGTAAGACGGACTTACCGCGATTTGTTTTTGTATTTCTCGATACAGTCACCGAAAAATCGGGAAAATACAAAAACAAATGGCGTATATATAATATAGTGATAATAACAACAGAACTGGAAATTTAAAGTTACGAAATTAAAACAGTTAATATTTTTTACTTTCATTGAGATTCAGGCATTATTTTGCGAAAATTAAATCTCAGTAATTAGTGGTAAGTCTCAATAATTTATTTTTGACTAATCTCTACATAATAATAGGTCAGTAGGTATATAATAAATATATTATGATGACTTTGGCTATTCTATTCACATCCTAAGTCCCTTCCGTCACTTACGTTTAAGTACCTTACGGCTCTTACGTTTAAGTTCCTTATATCTGTTATCCCTTACGGGGTAGGCAGATAGATTCGAAAATAATTATGATGACTTATTACATAACGTTCAAATAAATTAAGAAATGTATTTTAGATGTAGTTTTGAGGAGCTCGGAGTGATTAACAATTTTACTTAAACACTAAGGCATGGGTTCGATTCCCACACAGGACATACATTTGTGTGCATGAACATACTCGTATCTTTTGTATTGATCTGGGTGATTTAAGAGAGGTAGAGCGCACCAAAACAGCTCGCCTGCGGAAGTACATCTACCTCAAAACCGCGGCCAAATAACAACTCCCTGGAGGGTTGTTGTGTTCCTGCGACTGAATGACGTTACTAGTAAAGCACCTGAGGAGTTGCTGTACTAGCAGCATAGGTGGCATCACGTGATCGATAGGCCACGGTATCCACTTTTCGTTATGTGGGCCGTGTGCTTATATACCTATGATATATATTATAAAAATGTATACAATATGTTGTGTATGTATACGCATACTTGACTACTTGTTACAAAGACATTATAAAAAAAAAATAAGGAAAGTTTTTTTACTAAAGTTCATAACAACAGAAAAAGGTATTTAATATCTCATCTACTTGGCATTATTTAAAGATTATAGTAACCGCTTTATATCAGGCGAACAGTGTGCTTATTTATACGCGTTGTAGAAAGAAAAACATACAAAGTTTGGTAGAACTATTCAATCGAATGTCGTTTTAAATAAACAATACATGGTATGTATGTTGTCAAACAAAGGGGACATAAAAAACTTGCTAGAATTCGCCAATTGAATCCTTGGAGGCAATCGGTCGGTGTACTGTAATAGTCGTAAATAAAGATCGAGAGCAAAGTTCACGCGCTAGGGACGCCCGTTAGCAATTCGGTTTGTTTACATGTCGATACCGTATCGATACTATCGATAGTTAGCGTCGCGTAACACGAATGAACTTGTAAATTTAATAATAATAACTTTTACAGTGCAGCCATTTCAGAAATACAGAAACAACATCTGAATATCTGTTTACTATGCATACAGATATTTGCTTGGGTTTATTTTAGTTGCGGTTACAGAGTCGATGCACTTAGAACCGAGCACTTTTTATCTAAAAGGCCGAGGCTTTATTATTTGTTTCTCGTTTACAACAAAACAACAGGCATTATTTATACCAAGAATCATAATTATATATAAATATTAATTAAAGCAAAAAAACATAAAAAGTCATGTGGCGCTTGGTCCTCTCTGCATACCCTATAAGGGAAATGTATTTTACATTAACACTGACATTGCAGTTTATGCAATTAGATAACGGAAATTGGCCGCATTATTTTATTTTTATTTTATTAGAATATATAAATAGAATTATATAATTACAAATTAAAGCAAAAAACATAAAAAGTCATGTGACGCTTGAACCTCTCTGCATACCCTATAAGGGAAATATTTTTTACATTAAGACTGACATTGCAGTTTGTGCAATTAGATAACGGAAATTGGCCGCTTTATTTTATTTATTAGTTACTTCAAATGATAATAAATGCATGAAAACTTAATTTAGTACTGTAAAAAAAAATATGCACGTGAATATAACTACATATTACAATCTACTTAAAAAACTTAACTGCCATTACAAGAAAAAAATAAAACATGAAAACTGTTCAGCAACAGTTTTCATGTTCAGCAAATTCTATCATTGTCGTGTGAAAAAATTGCTGGCAAATAAATATGAAATAATTTCCGAATACGGGTACTCTCCTCCCATATTGATAGTTAATAAATATTACGACATACATGAACACGAACAAGCTATACACGAACTTAAACATGTATTACCACTCAGCTAGAATTAGAACAAACTTACTGTACATCAAATGTAAAATAGCCAGGTAAATAGTCGTTTGGCACAAAAATCTTCGTGTGTTCTTGTGAGCTTACTAGTGACCTTACATTTATGTGATCAAAATAAAAACTAAGGAATAGTCAATTATCTGTGGTATTTTTAAGATTTCATTTATTCCGATATTGAATTATTCCTACTACGAGAAACTAAGAGAACTTTTGCAAACTTGTATAACAATTCTTACGATAAAATATTTTTTATTTTCTATTATTTTGACTGTATTTAATAGTTTAGTTATCAATTAAAATACTATCACAATAAAATAATTAAAAATAACAAGAAAACATAATCAAAATATAACTTTATCGTTGTTCTTTACATCACTATTGGTTGAGTTGAGTTTCTGTCTGCATCAGAAAACTGTTGCATTCATTACTCGTTGTCGCGAGCTTACAACCGCACGATTACGATATTACATCGCAAGTAAAAATCGAACAATTGGAATACAGATTAAAAAATACAGCTAAAAAATATGAGTGTGTGATTGTGTACCGTTTTGTTATTATTTTTTTTCTGTGATTTTATGTCGCATTGATTATGGCGAAATCCAGTATTTTAATTCGCCAATCTCTGTAAGTTTATTTATTATTTTTTTGTCAGGGGTTTTTTTTTATTGAAACTAATTTATTACTAATGTTTTTCTTATGTAACAATATTATTTTTGCAATATTTTTTAATGCATTCATAGTCAGATTTTGTTTATTAACTGCTCACTGGCCTGCGAACATCAGATTCACAATTTGAATACAATGTAACAAATTTCAATGTGCAAGTTGAAGGTTCTTACGCTGTACCAATACATTATCATATTTACATACAGAATTTTATGTAATTCTATTTATTAGTGTCTATTATTTGGCATACTCACATAACGCAGGCTATACGCTTGTCATCTTGGTATACCACCGCCACGAAAAAAACCGTGAGTGCCGCGTATTTTGATGTAAATAACCGTTCTTGACGCATAAAAATAATTAAATAATCAGGTAATTTAATCATCAAAATAGTTAAAGCAGAGACTAATGCGCCATACTTAGACTTACCTAACTAGTAGTAGATAGCTACCTGGGCGACCGAGCTTTGTTCAGCGTTATTTTTGTAGTGTTTTTTTCATGTACTTTATTTACATATATAGTTAAACTTGAACTGTAAAACCTTATCTACAAATTTATTACAAAATTTGATCCAAATCGCTAGACTCGTTTCCGAGATGTATTTATACTAGCTGACCCCCGTGACTTCGTCCGCGCGTATCCCGGTATCCCGTAGGGCCCATTTTTTCCTACTTTCTTGTTTATCTCAGCATATGATGGTCGTATCGTGATGTTGAATAGCCTATAATCCTCCTCAGAATTGGACTATCAAATGCTATACTTTTTCAAATCCGACTGATAGTTCCAGAGTTTAGCGCGGTCAATCAAACCCTTCCGCTTTATACGTTAGTATAGATATACAAGAATTTAAATTAGTAGTATAATACTAAAGAAATGTAATACGTAATGAATGTGCAAATACACGAAATAAACGAGAGCGTACAGACTTTCACTCTAATTATAAAGTTAGAGCACTTTCAAATATTTCACGCAAAACAACGACGCCAATATTATAATTTTGCATACATAGGTACATATCATCACGCCTGACTTCCAGTGTGGTAGGCAGAGATTATGGGACGCCAGGTGCACCGATCCAAACCCCTCTCGCTTCTTCCACACTCATCAACCTCTTCGTGCATAGTCTTCGGTTTTGGATGCTTTTGATTTGGCCCTTTTTCAACACATCACCAATTTGATCTATATGTGCCTAGGGCGGCCCCTCCCAAAATTTCCATTCACTCTTGCCTGATACACTTCTTTCGTAACTATCTTGTCATTAATTCTTTCTAAATGACCAAACCATCTCAGCATACAAATTTCAATTTTTGTCACTACATACATCATATTCAATTCTACAAAGTTCTCATATCGTGCTGTATTTTACTCTATCAATCATTCCGACGTCGATAGCCTATGAACGCCTGTAATATACAAAGCATCACTTGCGCGATGCCACCTCTACTACTAATACAGCAACTCCCAAGCTTGCAAGGAGTTGCTGTGTAAGCAGCAGAGGAGGTATTGCGCAAATTATACTTAATATATCGCAAGCGTTAATAGGCTACGGTACCCGCTTTACATCAGGTGGGCCGTATGCTTGTATCCCTCATATACATAAGAAGATTTTCTTATGAGATCAGAGATTTGTATTTCATTTAACTTCCTCGTCTCTCGCCATCCTAGCTCCGTTTAACTTATTCCTTGCAAATCCCACATCATCTATTCAGTGTGAATCAAAATCTGGCAATTTTATAAAAGATATTTTGGCCATCCAGAATAGCAAATTGTGCGGGGCTTACCTAGAATAATAAAATAAGAAGCCTAAGTTCAGGTAAAATTAGTAGAATGAGTATTGATTACTTAATTACTTACTTAAATTACGCATAAATATCTTCGATCCATTACACAACTATGAAACAATGCCATAAATGTGTTAATGGCAAGAGGGATTAATTACCTTTAGCGATACAGATTCGCAATTTGGTTTTTATCCAATATCATTTAAATTAACAATATAATGAACTGAAGACACCAAAAAAATAGAATTACTGCGGAAACGTGCATGTACATACTTATTATTGCTACGCGTGAAAGGTTGCCAGGTCAAAAAAAAGAAAAGCCGGACTGAGCTATTTAATTTTTATTTACCACATATCATACATAAAGGCGGACTTAATGCTAATAACATTATTTACCAGACAACTTTATGAGAGTACATATATATACACCGCGAGTGCATATGTTATCTTTTTTATCACGTCACAGACGTACGTAATAACTTTTAGTAATTATGCTATTAGATTTATAACATAGCTGCTTATTGTTATTGTATGTACTGTTCTGAAATGGCACCATTATTGTGAGCATTGCCCTTTACATTGTTTACTAATATTGATAAGTAAATTATTATGATTATGCGTATACCGTTTCCAAGCAATTGTCGTTATCTGTAACGATGCAGTTCTATTAACTAATAACAGTTCATCAGCGATCTCGTAATCATTATATAATTTATAAGATAATATATTCGTATATTGCATAAGCCATCTATTACTACAATTTGTCATTGAGGACTATCTGATTAGCTCAAAGCATACTATGTTTATTTTTTCGTACCCAAAAATGTCTAAATGTATAAACGGTAAAATAGTGCCGTAAATATAATATCTTTATTTATTCCGAATTTCTTTCAAATATTCTATTATAAGTGAAAGTACTTCGTAATGTTCATGCTTGTAATTTGATCGGAAGAATGATATAGATAAAAAAATGGTGGCCGACACGAGACGGCAGATGTGAAACATCTTAGTAAATATTAATTTTTATAATAAATAATCATCAAACACCGAAAAAAAATATGCAGTAAAATAATGTAAAAGAGTAGAATTTTCTTAATCAAATCAAGATATTTTTCTTTTTACACTAATTTTCACTAGAGGTCACCAGAATATGAGGAGATGCTGTATTGACAGCGGGGGGTGGCAACGCGCTTGCGATATTCTTTTTGTTGCTAGCGTTCATAGGCTACGGTAACCGCTTTACATCAGGCGGACCGTATGTTTGTTTACCATCCGTCGTAGTATAAAAAAATTAAATAATAATTTTAATAATAATTCCAAAATATGTATATCATGAATAGTAAAATAAAATTAATATTTAATAGAGACAATTAAACTACTATTTGACATCAGTGTTGTTATCACAGTGTACCGCTCTTAGTATTCATCTATATAGATAAATAAAATTGGAGTGTCTGTTTGTAATATTGAAATAACCGCTTTTTACTAAATGCATATGAATGTATACACGGTACATATACCAAAATGAATATTTTTACAGTTTTTGTCTCTCTGTCTGTTTGTTCCGGCTAATCTCTGAAACGGCTGGACCGATTTTGACGGGACTTTCACTGGCAGATAGCTGATGTAATACGGAGTAACTTAGGCTACTTTTACTTTAGAAAATTTATTTGTTTATATTAATATAAATAAATTATATTCTACGCGGACGAGTCGCGGGCACAGCTAGTGTTACAATATAATACGATACTAGCTATATTAGTGAGTTTATACGCGTCGGGCAAACGCTCCAACCAGATAATCCGGTTGACAGTTTATATCGTATGTTTTACGCTGTTAAAAAATAACATAATTTTCTAAGGCCATCGTTACTATGATTATTTTAGCTTCTATTAACCTTAAAACCAAATTAGTATTTGTTGCCACAGCCATCCTAAAGTATAATATTTAGAAGAATCTGGTGGATATACACTTCTATATCCTATGAGGATCTGAAATAACTAAATATATTACCTACATTAATAAACTAATAGGAGGTGCCTGGGCGACCGAGCTTTGCTCGACATTTTATACAAGAAAACGAATTTTCCTAGAATTGAAACTTAGGTGTAGATAAGGGTTTTTGCCTTACATAAAGATTCCACATAAGACTCTTACCTACGCCAGTTAGTGATGTCGTTAGGAAGGACACAGCATTAGTGCGTTGGCAGCGGAGATAGCGACGTGCGAGCAATATTTTATGTTGCAAGTGTCTACGCTACGGTAACCACTTCACTTGAGGCGGGTTTTATTGTTGTTGGCAACTGACATAACGACGTTAATTTTTAATTCCTTTAGCATCCAATTTATGACAGTATATTTAACAATAATTTCTCGTAGTAATTATTTATATTAATAATTACTACGAGAAATTATTGTTTTATATATTTAAGAACTTCATTATTTTTAATGTAACCTACGAGAATGAAATGTGTAGGTGTTGGATGTTCATTTAAGAATGTTTTGCGATTTTTCACTTCAAAGTCAGTACATTTAAAATGTTTTGATCAGATTCGAGGGTAGCTAGTTGACTACTAATTTAAACGAGCTCTATGCTCAGTTCATTTACGCATCAAAAATGGTTCCTTGCTAAACCTGAACCACCACCTGTTGGTTCAGGCGATATGTTAAATGTGGTAAATTAAATGAAGTGTTCGTAACCCCACATGTTATAATCCCAATATTTACAGATGACACTTATAAATCAATTTCAATAAGAAGCGGTTATAAATTCGCTATTTAGTCGGTTAATACCAAAAAACGACGTGTATTTATGTGTTAATATAATCCAGATTGCATATTACCTATAAATATGCATTAAATAATCGAAAGAATAAATAGAACACACATCATTAGATTGTAAGAAATAAGCGACTTACCAGTAATAGGTTATGTTGGGTTTTTTTCGTTCCCTACGGCTTTTACAGACAACTATACTGCAATTCACTACGACTCAATGCATCTTTTGACATAATCTCTAGGTCACAAATGAAAGAAATATTCAAGTCTTTTATCAACTAAATTCCGTGACAAGAAAAACTTTTGATGCCAGACGCCAGCATGCTCTGTCTTGCTCACACATACGTGTTTCTCCATAATTCCATCTCTCTTGACGAAGGTATTATTCACATTTCTAACCTCAAATTAACAAATAAAATAGAATCGTATTAAAATGAAATGATATGATAACAAATTTGCGTTCGAAATGATGACGTTCTAAAGAGAGTTGGACTGAAAGAGAGTGTCGGTGTTAAGATAAGAAAGGGCATGCTCCGTTGGTTCGGACATGTAGAAAGAATGCAAGATGAAAGAATGACGAAACAGATATACAATGCGAAAGTGGAAGGATGTAGGAGCCGAGGAACACCAAGACTAACCTACCATGACCAAATTGGTCGTGTTTTATCAGAAGGTGATGTCAGGAGCCTTAGGAACCGGCGAGCGTGCATGAAAAGAGCTATGAATGAGAAAGAAGCGAGTGAAGTGTGTAAGGACCGCGTCTTATGGCGCTCGGTTCTCTCTGCCTACCCCGCAAGGGACCTGGCGTGAAGATATACATACATATACATACATGATAACAAATGATTTCGGATTGTTGATATTAGTTTTACAATATTTTTAGTTGTAAGTTTTTAAACATGAACACTGTTGAATTTCTGAACAGAAGTGATAGGCAATGGCGACTAATTCGGATTTGAGCAATAAAAATGTCGATAATTTTTTATGTGATAATGTTTTCTGGGGTACAAAAAACGCTTCAGTTATTTACTCATTTGTATGAAATCATTTAGGAATTTTACTAACTATTTCGTAGATGTACAATCAGGGGTTTAAAAGCCCCAAAATTCATCAATCTCCTTCTTCCTCTAAGCCTTTAACGTATGACGGCATGAGAGACTTCCGTCATGCCAACTTCCGTCACGGCATACAGTTCGATTTTACTGCCAAGGCGCACCAATAGATGTTTCACATCAATAATATTTTTTATAATCTTTATGTATAATTCAAGAGAGGTAGGGCGCATGAAAGCAGCCCATCAGGGGAAGTACCGCCACCTCACACAAAACGGCAAATAACAACAACAAATAAGATCTCCCTAGAGGGTTGCTGTGTTCCTGTGCGTAAGTTGACCAGTAAAAGCTCCTAAGAAGTTGCTGTTTTAGCAGCAGAGGGGACACCGCGCGACTGATACATAATATATTGCAAACGTTCATAAGTTACGCTACATCAGGAAGGCCGTATGCAAACAGACATGTGTACATGTAGACAAATATGTGTCCAGTGTGGGAATCCAACCCACGAGCGTTGCTGCCAAACTAGTGTTACCAACCACTGCGCCATCGCGTTCGTATATTTCTCGTCGTAGCTTACTAATTATTACAAAATCATTCAGTTATTTATTACATCAATTTAATCAACATTTTTCTTCTCGTTTCAATATAAGTACTTATATGTGGTACAGTTCATCCGTTGTTCGACCTTGAACATGGCATACCGTCATACATATAGTCCGGTGTCAGGTTGACTTTTTGCGCGCCTCCGAGAACTTACTGCGCATAAATATATCCTCTGAATTCATTAAGCTACTTTAGTATATTATTACTATTAGTTATTACCCTTAATATTGGCGAATATTTTTCTATTAAAACAGTAGTAACTACTCGTACATACTAAGAAACATTTCAATGAGATCGCTGGAGGCGTTTTGCTGCTTATTTTTATATTAAAAAAATATATAACTATTTATATATTACAAAATAGAGCCATCCGCTCATGTCTGTTTGTCTTGATCTGGATGTTTTAAGAGAGGTAGGGCGCATCAAAGCAGCCCGTCTGAGGAAGTACTTCCACCTCACATAAAACCGCAGCCAAATAACGATACTTAATATACTACAAGCGTTCATAGGCTACGGTAACCGCTTTACATCAGACGCGTATGCTTGTATGCCTTCCGACGTTGTATAAAAAAATGCCTGTAAAGGGCCAACTGCAAATAGGTATTATTTTATGTTTTTTTTTATCTTAAATGTAATAAATATGAACCTTCCCATGCAAAAACCATCTCCACTTACATATGGCAACTTTTATGTTGATCGGTTTAATACTTTCTCAGTTTATCGATTTCACAATCTGATATTTAGTATTAACTACGATTCAATTGCGAACTCCCATAAAAAAACTTTTTTTATTACTACTGAGTACTATGTAATACAGTCATAAACAAATACTGTTTATTTATCTTATCTAATATATGTAAATGAGAAACTCTTGCATATATACTAAATAATTTCATGTATCTCGAAAACGGCTGTGACGATTTGGATCATATATTGTATTTAAGTAAGGTTTTGCTTCTTAAGTTTGTCTATTTTCTTAAAAACGCAATTTTGTTCAAAAACATAAGAGACTGCGGATCGTATTAAACACATACTATACTATTCGAAATTATTATTACTGCGTGTTTAGTCCCGCCGTATGTACGGTCCGTGTTATACGCTCACAAAGGTCCCAGTTTCGAACCCCACTAACAGCACTCTGTTTTGCACATTTTCACCTATTGGTACCAATTGCATAAATAAATTAATAAAGTATATAATAACAGAGGATTTAATGTATGTATGTATATCTTCACGCCAAGTCCCTTACGGGGTAGGCAGAGAGGACCGAGCACCGTAAGACGCGGCCCTTACATACTTCACTCGCTTCTTTAACATTCATAGCTCTTTTGATGCACGCTCGCCGGTTCCTGGGGCTCCTGATATTATCATTGACATTGACAAACATTTAGATTTAAAATAAACTGCATTTTAGAAAAAGAACAGTATTTTATCAGGAACACCGTTCCTATATGAAATCTATATGTTTGTCTGTGTTTGCGTGTGTCTGTCGCTTTTTTCGAATATTCGAATTTTGACTTCAGATTCGGATTCAGCATAAAAAAGTAGAATAGGAATGTTCAGGAACACCGTTCCTATCTTTTAAGGAACACGGACAAAATGGCCGACAAGTTAAAAAAAAATATTTGAATTATTTTATAATTGACGAGCTAGGTGTTCCTCTGGCAATGCAAGCTTGCGCATTCTCAACTGATTTTTTTAATGTTTTCAGCACTTACTTTGTGCTTCTCGCGCCTCCCTGTACCAGTGATGCTGGTATGATATAGTATAAAATGTTATGTAGCAGTAATAGCCTAGTTCATAAATAACCGATCTATCAATCAACTGGTCCCCGGTTCTAATCCTGTCATGCTTGGAGGTGAAGGAAATCATCGGAGGCAGGATACCGTCCAAGGAACTATATTTCTTTTTTTTTTATATATACCACTAAGGCAACCAAGCATTTCGAAAGACATATAACTACTAACCAATATACTACTTGACTGTGCATGAAAGCTCCCCGCGCTCTCAAAAACATTGTGTTCCCGCCTAATATCTTAACGATTCGAGTCTATTGACCAATGGGAGAATATTTTAACCAATAAGACGATAAGTTCCACCATGTTGTCGCGTGAACTAGCCAATGAGAGCCGCGCGTTCTATTTTACCCCCGACCTGTAGCGGTAACTTTACTTACTAACAAAATCGCGTCATTGGGCCTTCATACGAATAACCAACTAAGAAAGGTCTGGTTTCCCCATGGGTTGTGAAGGTCTGACGGCAGTCGCTCCATGTAAAACTCATCTTCCATTTTGGCCAAATCCTTAGACTTAGGTAGCGGCCCGCGCCAATCCTAAAGGTACCTAAAATCAATGTATCAACATTTTTACAATATTGTTACAAGATAAACATGGTCGTGATTTTGGTTGTAATTCCATTTGGCTCATGTTATGAATTGAACGCAATGAACAAGCGGATGTTTCAATTGACACACATTAATACATACCGCCATTTTATATATAATTCACACACATTGAAACCGTAATGATCACATACTGTACGGTTCCAGAGAAATGTTCTTCTTAGAACTCTAAGTTGTGTGAACTCCCAGCCAAGGTTTTCTCTATATATTTATCGGCATGACAGGTGTGGTGTTGTAGAGTTACAGTAACTGCTTACGAACAGGCAGGCTTTAAGATTGTTTGCCATCATATTAACAAATCTGAACACGTCAAAATACTTCGGAGCTTACTGGTGACCTCACTCACGCGTAGGAACACAGCAACCCTCCAGGGAATGGTTATTTGGCTGCGATTTTCTGTATGGCGAAGATACTTCCTCAGTCAGTCTTTGATGACCCTATCTCACTTCAAACTTTTAGACAATGATATTGTATTTAAAGATGACGTATATTCATACTGCGCGTCGTTTTGTTTTTGTTCCACTACGACATTATAGTAGATAGATAGATAGATAGATAAATGATTTATTTTGCTTCTAAAACACACACGTACACACAATAATTTACACATAAGAGATTACAAACATGAATATACATACTGTGTTGAGGATGTCTTATTTAGAGTACGCGTGTGCTGCAGTAGCGCAACTGGGCTATAGCTCAGTGAGTAATGTCGCTCAGAAAGAGCAACCACTGATTTTCAGCTATCACCCTTGAGATGCCGAGGACAAGTGCAATAAAAGGTCACCTAGTCTGTATTAGAGAAGTGTCTGTGTAGTACAAAATGTAAACAAAACCATTCATCATTGATCTTAATAATGTGTGAGAATTTAAGCAATCTACCACCGATGATTGTATTCCTTACTTTATACACGGCAAACAAAGTGTTTGGGAATACCAAGTTTTTGTTTTTCCAACATGAATGCTTTGAGGTGTAGTTTGAAAGTGACTTTGGCATTAAGATTTCTTATGGGTGGTGGGATATTATTCCAACACTTCGTTGCCGCATATCTAAAGCTCCCAGTAAATGCTACGGTTTTATGATCATGAAATGAGAGCACGGAGCGAATTGATCTGATGTCACCTTTTTTGGAGTATTTCAACTTGCCATGCAAGTACTCTGGTTTTTTGAATTTAAGAAGATCGAATATAAGACTGGCAAGATGCAACTCTCTACGTGATTCCATGTTTAGTATGGATGCCTTATTAAGATATGGGGAAATATGAGTACGCGGGGGAATGTAGAAGCAGAAACGGTAGCACGCGTTTTGAGCACGTTGTATTAACCGTTGCGTCCTGCTTAATAAACGCGGTCCGTACAGGAGATCGCCGTAGTTTAATCTTGATAATATTAATGATTCACAGATCCTCACCCGTGACTTTTCTGAGAGAAAGTTGCGGATTTTGTACAAGATGCTTAGTCGGTACAAGCAATTCTTTACGAGACCTAGCACGTGATTCTCAAATCTCAACTGGTTGTCGAAAAGTATGCCTAAATTTCTCACTTCCTCCACTTGTTCTATGGGTTGATCATTAATATTCACGACCGAATTGCCATTTGCTATTCTACTAATTTGTAATTTTGTGCCTATAGTAATAAATTTAGATTTAGTGGGGTTCAGCATTAAGGAATTACGTAGAGACCAATATGAGATTTTTTCCAGATCCTCATTTAATAGACGCGTTGCATCTACCATATTAGCCGGTTTTTCTGATATGTATAACTGTACATCGTCGGCATAGCAATGAAATTTACAATGCTCGATTACTTGCACCATATCAGCAGTATACATAATAAAGAGGAGAGGACCAAGCAACGAACCCTGTGGAACACCACGCTGAATAGGTTTTGACTCAGAGACCAAGGTGCCACTATTTCCCACCATTTTCACCGACTGAGATCGCTTATGGAGATAGCTCTCAAACCATGCAAGAGATATTTGATCTAAACCATAGTAGGAGAGTTTGGCAAGAAGTAGATCTATACTTAAACTATCAAAAGCACGCGAGAAGTCTAGCAGAGTGAGTATAGTGCCTTGGCCCTTATCCTGCGCAGCTAATATGTTGTCTGAGACATCAAGTAATGCCGTGATCGTACCATATCCTTTACGAAATCCTGATTGGAATAGAGGCAAAATATTATTTTTTTCGACAAATTTTGACAGCTGGATAAAAATAGCTTTCTCCAAAAGTTTTGATAGAAATGGCAATATGCTAATTGGTCTTAGGTCTTTTAACTCTGTTGGATTGTCAACTTTAGGGAGAGGAGTAACAAGAGAGTTCCTCCAAACACTAGGCACTTTACCAGTGAAAATCGACTTGTTGACGATAGCAGTTATAACGTCTAATGTATGAGGAAGTGTGAGGAGGATCATATCTCTGCTAATGCCATCACTACCGATAGCGTTAGATTTAAGTGTCATTATATATCTACCGATTTCATATGCACTGACCGGTTCTAGTTGAAGTATTGCGTTGGAGAATTTGTTACCTTGAAAAAATGAGAGCGTGTCGGAACAGACTGTGTTATTACCAGGAACATTAAGAAAGTGGTCATTAATCTTATTAGGATCATTAATATGATTAGGTAATATACTTTCCTTTGTTGAATGTGTCAAAATATGATTTTTTAAGTTATTCCAAAACTTTTTGCTGTCACGAATTTGTGAATTAACCATACGATCAAAATAAGCGCGTTTCTCACCAGCAATAGCCGTACTAACAAGTTTTTTTAAGTCTTTATAATATCGTTTGTCAACTTCTAACTGAGTTCTACGATACTTCTCAAAGGCCAAGTTACGTTGTTTTATCATGAGTTTGCAAACGTCTGTAACCCAAGGCAAAGGCTTTTTGTTTTTAGTTTTAATTGTTACAACCGGTGCATGTTTGTTGAAAAGTGATAAAATCAAAGTATTAAATTTTTCAACCATCTGATCAACCGTAGCCAATTCAGTTACTTCCGTCCAGTCAATAGAATTTAAGTCTTTTTCAAAATCTTCCCGTTTTATTCTATTAAGTGGTCTGTAAGAGAATGATCTAAGAGGTAGCTTTACTTTTTTTAGTGAAAGAGTCACGTTGACCATTGCATGGCCATGTCTGCCCATGATGTTTTCCACAGCTACATCTCTAAATGGAGCATTAGTACATACTAAGTCAATAAGAGTTTCCGAATGTGACGTATAATGTGTGGGTTTACATACTACTTGTCGCAGACCAGTGTATTCCAGAAATTGATTCAATTTAGCTGTACTGCTGTGCGAGCTATCGAGCATATTAATATTAAAGTCACCCAAGAGTACGATAAAGTCATAACCAGAGAAGTTGTTTATTGAGTCAGTTAAGGTATCTATGAAGATATCAATATTCATCCATAGTACTTACTTACTAAGGCGTATATAGATTACAACAATGAAGGGGATAGATAATACGGAACGCATGATATAGAGAAAGATAGCTATCTCTCTCTATATCATGCGTCAAGAGTTGCGCTTGAAATACGTCAGCGCATCAAAGTATAGCGCATATTAGACCAATTGGGTTAATTTCATTGCCTCAGTTTTTGCGCGCTAGTGTGACATCTACCTCTTTTTAATACAATATCATTGCTTTTAGACCAAGGTCAACAGACATGTTCTTGCACACAAATATTTGTCATTTGTTGGGATAAAACCCACTCGACTGCCGGGGTCGTCAAAATATTTAATCGGTCTTTTTTTTTTAGATTCAACCGTCCCACCCGTCGTCAGGTCAGTACTTCTTCGACCAGATCCTCGACTTCGCCTCAACGATGGAAGGCCGCTACAGCGCCAGCAGTGGCCACTGCTGCACTGAAGCCGTTCACTGATATCCCTGGACCACTGGCACTGCCCATGCTGAGGCATTCTGCTCATGTATTACCCAGAATCGGTAAGTTTTAAACTACAGGGTGGAAAGTGCGAATCTGGTCTCTCTATTTCAAGGTTCCGTAGTGCTGTCCGTGTTTTTATACAACGTCAGGAGGCAAGCAAGGTACGACCATCTGATGTACATTGGATACTGTAACTTTTAAACGCTTGCAATACTTATAATATGTTTACAAGTTCAATTGAACTTGTAAACATATCATCCATAGGTGCTTACTGGCAACCTTATTCACAACAACCCTCCAGGTAGTTGTTATCTGACTGTGGTTTTTTATGAGGTAGATGTACTTCCCTGGACGGGATACTTTGATGCGCCCTACCTCTCTTTTTGACCCATGTGATATGAAAATTGTGCTAATTACTAATTATGAATTAGCTATTTGGGTGTTTGTTTCAACAAAGCGCTTCTCGTATAGCTTTGATTCGATTCCATATTACTATCAGCTAAGAGTTGAGATAGTCACCGCGCTAAATCAAAAATCGTCTAAAAGAAAAGTAGATTCCATGTCTCCTACTTATTTTTTTATAAACATAAAATGGAACTAAAAATAAATTTAGTCTCTACTTAATGACACTGAAGATTGTATTACAAGCGGTTTGTCATTTTATACCCCATTCTAAATAAAAACCAGTTGAGAATGCGCAAGCTTGCATTGCCAGAGGAACACCTGGCTCGTCAATTATATAACTATTCAATTTTTTTTTTTTTAATTTGTCGGCCATTTTGACAATGTTCCTTAAGAGATAGGAACGGTGTTCCTGAATATTCCTATTCTACTTTTTTATGCTGAATCCGAATCTGAAGTCAAAATTCGAATATTCGAAAAAAACGCACACGCAGTAAAACGCATAGACAAATATATACATTTCATATAGGAACGGTGTTCCTGATCAATTTCATTTGTAATCAAAATTTCAATTTTGGGTCAACATTTTATGTATAATACCCAAATTTCAGGCGTAATACTCACTTCGCATTACGGGCTAGAGACCCCGATATTTAGACAGACATATAGCAGACTGTTATCAATAACGGTTCCTGATCGCAGTTCAAGCATGGAGCTCTAAAAGCTACTGATAATTTTAACCAAAACCCACAGGGGAACCGCGGGACGAGTGGGAAAGCATCTGTGTCAAGGCATTGTGACTGCATGCAACCTGTCACACAAAAAGCTTACGCGATTCAGCGCGGTGTGGTTGCTTTTTGTGTAACAGATTGCATGCAGACAAGAATTTTATAAAATATCCCGTTCCGGATCGCTGCTTAATTCCTACTTTTCCCGTTACTGTAGGTTTCAGCTTTTATCCGCGTTTTTGCTAAACATGCAGGCGTTTATGAAGTGAACTAAAAAAAACTTTTTTCACAATGATTATCTCGCCAAACATACACACAAAATTACACACCCGAGATACGCACATATGAGACAATAATTAAGAAACCGCATGTATTTTTCAATTTGTTAAAACCAATCAACTAATAGATAATAATTGGTATACTGAAATTAAATTAATAGAAAAAACAGACAAAACGACGAAAACATTGGAGTTCATGTTAAAATTTCTTTGGAGTCAAAACGTTATGTACCTTTTGCTTTCAAATAATATATCATTTGAAATATCTTTGTTTGCCCCGTAATTCATTTATCATTCTATCATCTTTATATCTGATACAGATACAGAAATGTAGGTCTAGCGTGCTACAGTTTACCGTTTTCTATTGCCACTTTCGAAAATAATTTCGCAACCAGTTTCCGATACTTTTTTGAGGCGTTGAGGCGTTTCTGGTTCATTAAAGTCCTATATTTAAAAAACTGTCAATTTTACCAAATGATAACAACACCTAACTTTTGGGGGTATTGTGCTGCAACTGTCTGAGAAAGATCTTAAGCGTTAATAAATTTGGTTAGTCTAGACTTTAGACAATAACGAGACTGTACGTAGACTAAATTACGAACGAGACACTTTGTCTACATCATACCAATTCAGATCAGTTTTTTCAACCAGACGTGAACCAGACTTCGCTATTTATTCGGCTAACTCGTTTAAATACTTCATTCTAAAAGAGAATGGCGCGCACGAACGAACATCGAACATGAAAATTGAACTTTGACGAATTCGGTAGCGAAGTGGTTAGTGTAAAGAAATAGTCAGGATTAACGCTCGAATAATAATGCTAATTAAAGGGATGATGATGACGGGGTCGAAGTGATTATTAATGCTACTTTGTCACCAAGGCCTGTGCCTTCCATTCCCACACAGGACAAATATGTGTGTGCATGAACATGTCTGTTAGTCTCGGTACGGGTGTCATTAGAGAGGTTGGGCGCATCAAAGTAGCCTGAAAATGTACCATCACCTTATAGTAAACCTTAGCTAAATATTAACTCCCTGAAGAGTTATTGTTTTCCTGCGAGTGAGTGAGATTACCAGTAAGCTCTACTTAAAACAAAACAAGCGTTCGTAGGCTACTGTAAAAACTTTACATCAGCTAGGACATATGCTTGCATGTCTTCCGACGTTGTATAAAAAAAATAACATTTGGTTCGTAACTATAAATGCAAATTGGATATTATATGTCTTGGCTTGGATATTACCACACACTAATTGATACGCTCACTTAGATACGAGTATATCGAAAACTGTGTTCGTAAAGAATATTCGTAGCGATTCAAATGGATATAGACATTGCTAGATATGGCAATTTGCGTGCATGGATGTATGCCATGCATGCATGCTACACTACATGAAACACAACAAAGTTCTTCGATCGTGTGTACACGCCTACAGAGTAAGAAACGAAAGTCGCCGGACCGATGTAACTGTACCAAAACTACAATTTTCAGTATAAATAGTAGTGTAACTATAAATTTATGGGTACTTGGTACATGCAATATTCGTCATTGCCAGACACCTTCAGTAGTCACTCTGAATGGCGAACATTTCCACACATACTTATTTTTCAACTTTTATTGTATCTGGTGCGATGTATTATCATTCGTATTAATTAGTTTGGCTGTGAACAGCATTAAAGTTAGCTGAAGTTAACGCTCATGGAAAACTGTTTGATGAATATTAGAATATCGTACGCCTTAACAACATTCTGTAAAATATATATAACTAGCTACTCGACCCAGCTTCGCACGAGTGATCCAATCGTTACCAAACTGTTACCAGCTGGGCTAACCTGAAGATTCACTGAAAATTTCATCAAAATCTGCCCAGCCGTTTTTGAGTCCATACAGACAAACATTCGTTTTTATATATTAGAAGAAGATAACCAGCTATTTGTAGTGTGTAGTGTAGTAAGCTCGATGACGTCGTTGCGCGTGTCATTCTATCCAAACACGCAGGTTAAGTAACGTTGACCGCAGTCTGTCTATGGATGGGTTTATCTATCTCGAGTTTCTCCGTGCTGCGGTGGCACATTAAGCGACGGTCCCGGCTGTTGTCGATAGATGACAGTCATTAAGCTAAGTCAGTGGCCCTCGGGCGGCTTGAAAACACTGGCCTCCGCCAATCCGCATTTGAGCGGCGTGGTGGAGTATGCTCTAAACCTATTCGGTTGAAGGGAGACCCGTATCCCTGCAGTGGGATGAGTAAGGGTTGATGTGGTAGTGTAGTGTATGAGTGAGATTTATCGATATGTAACATAATACATATTCCTAGTGATGCGCCGAGTACTCGGTTATTACTCGGTACTCGGCGTACTCGTACTCGGCCGAGTAACTCGTTTTAAATGAAGAGCACTCGTTAATGTAATTTACTATAAATATAGTTTTCTGATTACAAAGATAATAGAAATAATAAATATATTTAATTGAGGCAATTAACATTTAATAATTTGAATAAATGAAATGGAAAATGGTATAAATTCTATAAACTACTCGTAATATTGTAAATTTGACAGAAGCCGGTTATGATGCAGTACAGCACTAAGCACTGCTCTTTCCGGCTTACGGGAGGCACGAACCGAGTAACTCGGCCGAGTACTCTATTCGGTAAAGATAAAACCGAGTAATACCCGGTACTCGGTTACGAAGTAAATTGTATACTCGGCGCATCTCTACATATTCCCTTTTAAGTCGCAAGTGCCCGAATGTTCTCAACTGCATAATACTACTACATATTGAAGGTTCATCAGAAAAAAAAATACAATTAAGATTGTCCTGACAGTTCTCAAATCTTGGACCATAGGTTACTTAAGACGCTGACAATAAAATTTTTATAATGCGCGAGTTTTAATGCGTTCATAAATTTAACCATAATTAAGAATTTCCATCTGCTGACTATATGATTACTAACATGAAATAGTCTGAAATGAAAAATAATTTCTTTCCTTAATATTTTTCGTTTAATTAAACAAGGCGGGTGCAAGTCAGAGAATACACGGGGGTTCCTTACGATCATTGGATAATTAAGTTTGTTCGTTTGAGATTTTGGATGGTACTAAAGAAACTTTTCTAACTAACGTAATTTTAATGATTCTAAAAGACTGTTACAGTTTTGTAACTTAGTTTTGATGATTCTAAAAACTGTGTTAGTTTTCTAACTAGCATTGTTTTGATGATTCTAAAAACTATGGTACTCTTCTAACCAGCATAGTTTGTTAGATTTTTTTATATTACGTCGGGCGGCATACAAGCATACGGCCCACCTGATGTAAAGCGGGTACCGTAGTCTATTAACGCCTGCGATATGTTAATTATCACACGCGCGATGCCTCTTCTGCTGCTTACACAGCAACCCCCTGGGAGCCCACTGGTGACCCCACTGACACGCAAGAACACAACAACCCTCTAGGAAGTTGTTACGTACTACTTTTCGAATTCTTAGGCATTGGTTGAATTCACGGAGACGTATATTCCGACCAAATAAAACTCGCCTGTTCCTCATGGCATGATTCGAGTTACGGACCTACCAAACCGTAACATTTCACCCAATAGCCTAATCAATACCATTGTGGCAATTTGATCTAAACTACTTTGTGTGCTTCCGCTCCCGATTAGTTCATGCGAACTACTGCCGGCCGGCACCCACCCACTACCGTTAGTAGATGCATGCCGCCGCTGCCATGGCTGCCGCGGTCGTCTCTGCGAGTGTTCGCCATCTGAAATGTGAACCGCATGCCACCGTGTTTGCCCTGGCTGCTCCGGTCGTCTCCGCGACACGTGTTTCGCCTCTCCACGAGGTATCCTCAGGCGCTGTAGATGTTAGTCGTTAGAATAACATGCTACGAATGAATTTTATTAATACCATTGTGCTCGTACTGGTATCTACCAGGCTGCAATAGAATAGCGCATGTGTCATACGCTACACTGTACCAGATTCGAGATGTGAGACTAGAGTTCTGGTTCTTGTTAATACAATCGAAATATGATGGTAAGGGGTAGAAAATTTGGTGACAATAGGATCGTTAGATTTCGTTCAGATACCCGGATATAGGAGACCCTCGAAACGGACCTCCGTGGACTCGTATTTCTAATCCGCCACTCTACGTTTTTTTACTAATTTGTACCGTTTTATGCAGCGATATTTAGAACTTTCAACGTATATTTTGTAAACATCAGATTTTAGATTTTTTTTGGACATTGGTCACATAATCAATCAGTAATATAATCGCACTTTCGGTTTTACCGAGGGCACAATCGCAAATTATTGAATTTTTCGGGAGAGTCATTTCAAGCTTTTTCTTTGCTTGCAATCATTTTATAGGAGAGCTATTTTAAGTTTATTTTTGCATACAATATGGTCTTCTTCTGTTCACATTACTTTTAATTAGTTTTCTTTATATGAAGTAAACTATACTTTTTAATTATTTGTGACATGTTTTTTAAATTAATTGAAAATGTTTAGTTTTTTTGTATTTTTTTTTATTCCTCACGTCTCTCTTAGGGCCTTTTGGGCCAATTGGGCCTTTGTCCTACCGAAGGTGCAGGTGAATATATTTTCAATATTGTCTTGCTTACTGCAATCTTATAACATATTCGATATTCCGAACATCAGTATTTTTAATATTAAATTTAATAGAATAATCAACCTAGGAGTGAGTGATACGGAAGGTATCACATCCAACGGATTGGGTGAATGCATTTATCGCAAGCAAATATAACGGTGGGTTGCGAATATGCCTCGACTGAAGGCCGCTCAATCGTGCAACTATACGTGCGCATTTTCAGCTACCGGGTTTGATCGAGTTAGAAACTAAACTTCATGGTGTACAGCACTTTCTAATTTTAGATAATAAAACTTTAATTTTGATTGATCAGTGTGTATGTTTATATTTAGGCCAGTAATAATTATAAAATAGGATTTCAACTAATTTCTGATAATATCGCCGACTTAAGTAAAGTCGAAATGCCTTTTGGACGCAAATGATTTTATCAAAAGTTGAGTTTACTTAAACTTATATCGTGCGGGGTTAAACAATTATATAATAAAACAATTGTTTGAAAATGATTTGAGAAGAAATATTTGTTATACATTTTGTTTGTTGATTTGATTTGTTGAACACTTTGATGATTTAAATAAAATACCTCTACTGAAAAACATCCTTGGAACTAAGTGACCATTGTGACTTCGAATTATTTATTCAAATGTATTCCAAATGTTTTGCATACAGTTGTAACCTTGACGCCATTATTAAAGAAAAATTATTTATGGTGCTCAGAATACCTACAAAATCTAAAAATTTGTGCATGCTTTAAATTCTTCGACCATTTTTGCGTTATACATTGTGTCTCTGATAGTGATGCTATCCGTAGATGCGAGTAATATCGGTAATTGCGCAGTAGTGCAACAGAAATGACCGGTTTCATAAGCATTTTGTACTCTCAATAACATATAGTTCAGATACAGTCAAATAGAAAAAAGCAAATGAATATGTCAAAAATAAACTTCAACCTTAGGTGACGAAATATCTGAAGACATTATCATATTTAATATGTTAGTTCCACGCCGAAAAGGCATACGAAGAGATCGGCACAGGTATCGGAACTACTTAGTATAATAGATCGGGTCAAAAATCTAGTTCGTTCTGACGTCGTTCTGCTGTGTTCAGAGCAAACTAGACGTTTGGCACGATCTATGTTTAGTGTATAGCGCAGAAATTCTAGCTGTTCGCACTCGGATTCGCCCAGTTCAGTGTCGGTGCGAAGTGTTAGAACCGGATAGAAAGGTGACATTTGCAAGAGTAATTCAATCCTCGCGGTTAAAAAACAATGCCCTAATAAATCATACTTATATTGTTCGCAGGCAGTTTCCACCACACCGTCGGCTTGGGCCTTCTTGAGAGACTGCGGGAACGTTATGGAGATGTGGTGAGATTGGCGAAGGCGTCCCGTACCAGGCCCGTCTTGTATGTCTTTGATCCTGAAATGATGCGTGAGGTAAAAAATCCTAACCTTAAATTTGGTATATAGTAGGTTTAAAATTTAAGTTCATCTTTGACAAGGTTACTTCATCATACTGATGGGCCCCTTTCAAACATTTTCGTAGGCAAAGAATTATATTATTTTTAAATTCACATAATTTAAAATTCAAATAATCTATTATTAAATAGGCTTTTTTTTCTTCGCTTTATCCCGTTTCCTATCCATTAGGATTGGCGGAGTCCGTTACCTAAGGATTTGGCAAAGATACACATTTTTACATAGAGTGACTGCAGTCAAACCTCCACAAACCAGAGGGAAATTGAAAAAAAATTCTTCGACGTGTTTTCCTTCACCGCCGAGCAAGTGATAAATATGTACAAAAATACGAATTTAGTGGTACATGCCCCGCCAGGATTCAAACTGCGGACCAGTTAGTCAATAGGCCGTTTCCATATGGGCTATCACTGCTCTGTTATTAAATATTATTTTCAAATTAATATTTTTCATGTTATCGTCGATATTATTACAATATAGGAAGTGGATACCGTATAGCCACTTCACATCAGGTGAGTGACGTGCTTGTTTACCTCCAGAGGCTATTAAATAAGAAAGCATTTCCGATAACTATGAGTGTTTGCAATATCTCGTTTGTTGCTCTCGCAATATAGATTTTCCGTGAGCGATTTTTGTGTGAATCGGAACGTATATAATTAATCCATCCATGTCGATAGATGTAATAATTGAATAACCAATGTAAGACAAATATCACCTTAGCCTTCCTGAGACCACGGACGCTGCAAAGCATTCGAAACGTCAGGTTCAACAAAATAAATAAAACACGTGATACTTCCGTTAAAAAAAATGTTTAATTCAATAGACTTTCCTCACCTACCAAATGAAAGATTGTTAGGAAGTAGAGACGTTCTGAAATCTGTTACGAAATATGTATGGCGTTCACTAGCGTACTGCTAATGCGAAGTTTTGCCACTACGAGGTCACTGCACTTCAAATTCAACAAATGTACAGTTATATGGAAAGTTTAGAAATGAGTTAATGTCTGTCTGCGATTGACTACAATTGAATTGTCAAGTGTATGTACTATAGAGTCTTGGTAGAGTTTATTCAATTCAAATATTTATCTATTGCGAAAAATATAGCACGTTTAAGTTGGTCATATGCAGGTAGGATCACCCAATTTTAACAATAATGGACAGAATATTTTAAAGAGTGGTAGGGTGCATCAAAGCAACCCGTCTGGGGAAGTACCTCCATCTCACAGAAAACCGCAGCCAAATAACAACTCCATAGAGGCGGTTGTTGTTCATGCGGGTGGGTGAGGTCACCAGTAAGCTCCTAAGGAGTTGTTGTATAAACAGCAGAGGAGGCATCGCGCGAGTGATACTTAATATATTACAAGTGTTAATAGGTTACGGTAACTGCTTTACATCAGGTCGGCCGTATGCATGAATGCCTCCCGACGTTGTTTAAAAAAAAATACAGATGGGCCTGGTGTGAAGATATACATAGGTACATAAATATGACTTGCAATAAATATATATATATATACTACTGGTGTGGTTCAGTGGTTGAAAATTAAACAGACAGACGTATACTATGTGTTATCGCTTTTTATACTTTGTTGCGCCGCAAACAAGTACATAACCCGCCTTATGTGGAGAGGTTAGCTTATTCTGTAGACGTAGGTATTATAGGAGTATATCATGCATTGGGTTCTCCCTCCCAGGTCCCCCCTACCTCAGGTTTTTTATACAATGTCCGATGGTACACAAGCATGCAAGAAGTATCGCTTACTCCATTCTCATAACACAGCAACTCCTTAAGAGCTTACTGGTAATACTTGCAGGAATACAACAACCTATCTATCTATATATTCTATCGGCTGTATAATGGGTTGTGTTCTGAGGAGTTGTTCGACATCATGCCAACAGCCTCGTTTTACAATCGCACAGCTCGCCGACGGCTGGGAGTTCATCCTCATACACTGGAACCGCAATGGTCGCGCACTGTGCGGTTCACAAGAAGTTTTCTACCGAGAACTATTAAGTTGTGGAATGAGCTCCCTGCGGCGGTTTTCCCAAGGGACTATAGTATGGGGTTCTTCAAGAAAGGCGTGAAGTGCTTCTTACGGGGTCGGCAACGCAAGAGTGACACCCCGGGTGTTGCAAATGCCCATAGGCTACGGCTACTAACTGCTTACCATCAGCCAGACCGTACGCTTGTTTGCCGCCTTAGTAGTATAAAAAAATACCTCCAGGGAGTTGTTTTTTGTCTGCGATTTGCTGTGAGATAGAGGTACTTCCCCAATAGGGCTGATTGACGCACTCTGCCTCATTTAAAAATGTCCAGACTGAAAGAGACTCTTTATGCACACAAATGTTTGTCGTATATGGCAATTGAACCCACGAGTCTTTTTGTTAAATTAGCATTGGTAACCATTTTGCCACCGGACTCGTCAAATGTTTTGTTAGCTGGAATATCACTAACACGAACACAACGCAAATGTTATTCAATTACAATCTTCTGAAAGTTACTTTATCTAGCTAAACACCCCTGGTGTTGCAAATGTCCATAGGCTACGGTAACTGCTTACCATCGGGCAGGTCGCACGCTTGAATACCACCTTGTATATAAAAAAAAAATCTTGTATCTTTTTTTAATACAACGTCGGTAGACATACAAGCATACGACCCGCCTGATGTAAATCGGTTACCGTAGCCTATGAACGCTTGTAACATATTAAGTATCACTCCGCTGCTAACACAGCGACTTCTTAGGAGCTTACTTGCGGCCTCACTCACGCGGTTCGCAGGAACACAACAATCCTCTACGGAGTTGTTATTTGACTGCAGTTTCCTGTGAGGTGGAGGTACGAGTAGTAACTCTACATACCAGACATGTTCATGCACACAAATGTTTATTCTGTATAGGAATCGAACCCACGAGTATTGGCGTCAATGTGACGTAACAGCGCATTTCTCTGCGCCTCCGAGCTCTTCGAAACCTCCTCATCCTTTCACTAAAGTCTCGATTATCAGCTGGCAGGATTATCATAACTCACATACGCTCCAAGGTGCACTGCTAAGCCAATGACTATCACTTTTTACAGTCAGTCTAAAGTACAAGGTTCGATTATTGACTTTTATCATTTACTGCCTATTACTGATTCATTCTCCTACACTTCTAATAATGACGCGTTATTAAGCCATGCTATCAACACAATAAATATGCATGATGAAAGATATGATTCAAAAGGGGTAGTGATAACTCAGTAGATAAAGAACTTGCCTATTAACCTATGGTCCCTGGTTCGAATCCTCGAGTGGCCATGTACCACTAAATTCATCTTTTCAGATTTCTAAAAGTTGGCAAAAGTCAAGTGGTTTGTTGGTCTGTAAGGCATATTCGCATATGGCCTATGACTTCTTACAACACACGAAGCATCAATTCCTCAGGAGCGTACAGACAACCTCTCCCACTCGCAGGAAACAAGAATCCTCCAAGGAGTTTGGCTGGAGAGGTTGTTGCGATAGTTGTTGGTGAGGTGGAAGAGCATGATCTCAAATATGACTAAATCATCGGTCATTTTTTGGTCAAACAACTTCCTAATTTCCTGCTAAAAACATTTACCTATCTCCACTAGTATTACATCAAACAAAGATAAATTTGTTTACAATTTCCGATAACGCCTTTTGATAACCAGTTTAACTGGAACTACATATACCTACGAATATATACACAGTACATAAACATCTCGTGATTTCGTATATCTATTTTAAAATATTTGTTATCAACAAACTACTGTCTTGTGTCATTCATGATTATGTGACATACATGATAACTTTGTTTTGTATACAAGCGGACACTACACAACTTTCTCTTTGCATTGCTTTCACATTCAACTACGTTTTATAGTAACTATGATATTAACAGAGGAACATGTGGCTATCAGAAGTTAACAAGAGAGTTAAGAGAGGTAGGGCGCATCAAAGCAGCCCGTCTGGGAAAGTACCTCCACCTCACAGAAAACCGCATCCAAATAACCACTCTCTAGAGGGTTGTTGTGTTCCTGTGTGTGAGTGAGATCATCAGTAGCAGGGGAGGCATCGCGCGAGTGATACTTAATATATCGCAAGCGTTAATAGGCTACGGTACCCGTTTTACATCAGGTGGGCCGTATGCCTGTACGCCTCCCGACGTAGTATATAAAAAAACTCACATAAGTGAATTATTTTGTAATTCTAGTGAGGAACGTAGATCTTTAAACCAAAAATAAATAGTAACGTATTCCAAGCGTTAATATGCTGCGGAAACTACTGTATATCAGGTAGGCCGCATGGTGTATTATTGCCTCCGGGAGTGCCGGCAGAAGTGAAAACTTGAACATGCAGACCAAACAACGATGTTGATAAACTACGTTGAACTACCTACCTACCAAGAATTTCATGGCGCTTACAACGTTTTGGTCGCGAGAAAATAATGCCCTATGAACGATCTAGCGCTTCATGTTTTAATTGTTTAATTAGAGGTTACCAATGTTTTAGCGCTGCAATGAACTTAAGTTCCAATTCTCACCAAAATCTTATGAATTTTCGATCACGGTCACATGTCCTGGCGCGAGTTTAACATTTTTTACTCATCCCAAAAAATGCACAACGCCGCTAAAAAAGTTTTCACTTCAATAAAACAATATATATGAAAAATAAATAGTAAACAAAGATAAAAAGTTTACTTCGTTTCGCTCAAGTTATCATAGGAATTAAACATTTCAAGTTATCGACGAATGACGCACGAAGAGGTCATGTTTACGATATTTTATATTTATCTTCTTAAAATAATAATTGTAGTTGGTCTGTCAGTTTATAGAAATAAACGTCAGTGCATGGATCATTTTATTCTGACATTGGTTGGTTCATTATGAAGAAAATCTTATAAGTAGGTGCAGTAATATACCAATCTAGCGAGCACGTGAAAATCAATGAAATACAGTTGTTCATTCTAGCGTCAACCCATTTCCTAATCCATTAAGAATGGTGGGGTCCGCTACCTAAGCCTAAAGATTTGGCGAAGATATGGGCGACTGCCGTCAGACATCCACAATTCAGAGGGAAAACCAGACTTTTCTTAGATTAAATCACAGTAGATCATATTATAGTCCAACCATTTGGTAAAAACTGATGGGTTTTTAAATTTAACCGGTGCGAAGTTGCTCTTCACAGAGGTCTAAATGTGAGAAAGGCCTATGTTGTGCAGAGAATGTCCTTTCTTATAACATACAGACCAAGACAAACATGCACACAAATGTTTGCCTCGTGTGGGAATCGAACCCACGAGCGCAGGTGTCAAAGTCGCATCATTCACGCGAGCTCGTCATTTTCCGAGTCAGTTTCCGAGTATTCACCATAGTGGGGCTGTTCAGGGTGGATAACGAAACAACTCGCCGAGACAGCAACGATACCGTTTTGTATGCATTTTCTGCTAGAGATGGCGGGCAACTGTAGATAACTGCAACTGCTGCGGCAGAAACAGCAGCCAAAGCCGTAACAAAGATTTAGCGAAGGTACTGGTTTTAACATGGAGCGACTGCCGGCAGATTTCTACAACCCTACCCGATTTTCTTTATAGTCGTCCGTTAGATACTATTTTAGTTTATCACAACGTAGGTCCTCAGACGTCACAAATATTGGCCAAAATTATCATATTAAAAATTAATCTACAATAGTTTGTATATCATTCATTTTTTGGCAGAGCTGCGATAGCCAGCGGAGCCACATTACCCTTTAAAATTGCCGTTTGGGGTAGACTGATGTCATCCAGCTAGCGTTTAGACGGTAATAATGAGAAACTCCAAAATCGACACACTAATAGCTAACATATTGTAGTTTTGTATCCTTTAATTTGAAATTTCAATGTTCGTTGGTGAGGAAGAACGGTCCAAAATCGTTCCAATTAGAAAAAAAAACATATGGGAAAACGTATGGCCGGCCACTCTGCAGTGCAGAGTCTGCACTGCACTCCCATCAACAGAAAAAGTAACAGCACTCGTCGCTAGATGTCGTACAGGGTTCCATATATTTTTAAAAAATTAAAAATAAAATATTTAAATATTTTTTAAATTTAAAAAATATCAGCTCTGCCTACACAGCTTGCTGTTATTTACTAGTTTAATAGGTACGCAGGTTACAAAAGGCTTGGAGATTGTTGACGTTTGCCAAGACTCGGCAACCGTGCAAACGTAGCAAGCCTTCCAAAGGGTGGGACACGCAATGTATTTAAAAAATGGGTGCGTGTACGTTATGTACGCGCGTGAAGAGGTAAAACTAGATCGTTCTTAGGTTTATTATTCGAGATATAATTTCTTAGGCGTGCGAGTTTCCTCACGATGTTTTCCTTCACCGCCGAGTAAGTGATAATTACAAGTACATAAATGTACATAAATTGAAAAACACGAATGTAAGCCTTCAGAACCCGTTATATACCTTTTCCCATACATTTCGCGGTCATATATGACCACACGGGTTTGGTACAGTCTGGTATGAATCCTGGCGTGGAGATTCGAACCAGGGATCTGTTGGTCAAAAGTCCGGTTTCTTATCCGCAGAGCTATCTATCACGGTTAAAATTCACAAAGTTCTATAGATCAAAATTGCAAAAACATGCTCTAGTATGTTGCGAGAATATTGTCAAAGCCTTAGAAATGTAATAATTACTATCACGAGCCACGCAGCCAAATAACAACTCCTAGAGGGTTGTTGTGTTCCTGCGTGTGGGTGAGGTCACCAGCAAGCTCCTAAGGAGTTGCTGTGTAAGCAGCAGAGGATGCATCCCGCAAGTAATACCTAATATAGTGTTAATATGCTGCGGTAACTGCTTTACATCAGGTGGGCCGTATGCTTGAATGCCTCCCGACGTAGTATAAAAAAAACTGATGTTCATCTGTTCACCCCAGCCGGGATGGATAAACTGAATTCATTTCTGATTATTCTTCTGACTTTTTACCTCAAATACAGTAAAATGCACTTCACTATTATTTAATTAAGTTAATTAATTTAATAATTTAATTTCATCTTTAATTAAGTTTTAATAACATAAAACTTAAACAATTGCGTGTAAATTGAAATCAAATTAAACTTCGTTAGAAAACCACGAATTAAATTATAAATTGTGTAATATATATATATATATATATATATAAACATTAATTTGTTACATGAATTTTGCATTAATTCGTCTCTTTTAATATACACTAGTTGATATCCGCAACTTTGTTCGTATTTTTTTCTTTCTAAATTTTACCGGTATGTTGAATCTATCACAAAAGAAAAACAAATTTAGGATAGGCGAACACGCGTTTCCGCAAATGAATCAGTATCTTCAAAAAATCCTTGGGCTTAAATAGCGGATCTCACCAAACCTAATTATGAAACGGTATAACGCTAGACGAAGCATGCAACTGCCATAAATACATGCACATACGTTGATGAAAATATCTACTGTAAATACTTAAAATCAAGCAGGCAGTTTGCTTATTTGTCAACTTAGTAGTATAAAAGAAATCTAACTTGATAACGCAAAAATTGTACCTTAATTAAGCAAATGTATTTCGTTCACAAGTTTCTCGATCAATATTAAGTGATTATGGACCTCACTCACGCCGTTTACCATTACAATTAATATTAACTACACAAAGTCCCGAACTTGCGTAGTAAATATTACTATTATGTGTTCTTAATTACTATCTTACCGCACCATTTCCGTAATAAACTCCAGGGAAACTCAGCAGCAATATATTACAGTCGTTGATAGTTAAAAAGATTATTTGCATCAAAGAACACACATGTAATGAGATTGAGTTTTTACAGAGTACAGGCTCCTAGATTGAAAAAAAGGTCTTTGATGATGGGCGGTTCTCAGTTTGAAATGATGACTAGCTGCTTTCAGAAATTTATACATACTAGAATTTAAACGTAGTCAACATGCAGTCAGCTTGTGGTTCTACGGACCGCATATTGACTGCGGACTAGCTGGTTGTTAGAACTGCAAGCTAAATGCCAGAGGACTATGCAGTCAATGGAGTGCAACGCACAAGTATTTAAGCATATCTCTGATTTTAGTATTCATAATGGTAATAAATAATACATTGATGCAAATAACATTATTTTGAGAAAAAACTATTAAACGAAATTTTGTGGAAAAATGGTATTTACATTGCTACACAGCTGACTTTCGTTTACGAATCTACTTGCTATGTATTCTAAATATCATAATAATTTAACCATTGTAAAATGGTATAGTTCGTAATAACGAGTACCTTATCTATTCCTCTCATATTTACGAGTTTTTGTTATATTGATATGTCAATCGTTTATTGACAGTATTATCTTAAACCAGTTAATCCTTAGTACAGATAAATATGACATTAATATCTGAGATAAATGTTACATACTCTAATTGTAGGTTACATCATATCTAGAAATCATTAGTCAATATGGCTTGACTGAAGAGCAGCGATAGCCTAGTGGCAAATGAAGTAGCCTATTTTCCCACTAGTCCCTGATTCGAATCCAGACGTGAGCATGTGCTACTAAGTTCCTGTTTACGGACTTATGAACATACTTGTAATTATAACTTGCTCAGCAGTGAAGGAGAACATCACGAGGAAATCCAAGTCCAAGAAATTATAAAAAAAGAAAAATGTTTTACCTAACCCAAGAAAGGTCTGGTTTCCTTCGGGGTTATGGAAGTCTAACGGCAGCCGCTCCATGTCAAAATCAGTATCTTGGCCAAATCCGCTTAGGCAGCGCACTCAGCCATTCCTAACGGATTAGCAAATGGGATAAATCTAGAAAAAAGAATATGGCTTAACTGAGGAGCTCGATCCCATTGTAGCGAGCATGAGTCGAACACGCAGGTTAAGTAACGTCGACCGTAACTTGTCTATCGATTATTTATATCAAGCTTTTCTGTATATTGCAGGCCACGCAAGCCAACGATCTCGGCTATTATCGATATATAATAGTCTATCATTTAAGTCAAAGGCTGTCAGACATTCGAAATTACGGGCTTTCCCAACTTTATCCCCACCCAGTCACCCAGCAGTGACATGAGTACGAATCAATTAAATCAATTATGCATTTATTTTTACGCTACATAACAGCATCCAAAATATTACAGAGTACTAGTTATTTAAAGCGAAAGCGTTAAAAGCTTTTGGGTATAAATACTTATATTTAAAGCTAACCTTACCGACACATTGTACCTAATAAGAACACGGCTCTATCTAAAGAAATAGGGCTCATCAAACTAGCCCGACCGGGAAAGAACCTCCTGCGACCACGGACGCTGCAAAGCATTCGAAACGTCAGGTTCAACAAAAATAAATAAAACACGCGATACTTCCGTTAAAAATTGTTTAATTCAAAGAACCTCCACCTCACTGACACGCAGGTACACAACAACCCTCCAGCGAGTTGTTATTTGACTGCGGTTTTCTGTGAGGTGGAGGTACTTCCCCAGACAGACCGCTTTGATACACCCTACCTCTCTTAAAAACACCCAGAGTAACACAACCAGACATGTTCATGCACACAAATGTTTGTCTTGTGTGGGAATCGAACGCAAGAGCGTTGGTGTCAAAGTCGCATTGCGCCACCGAGCACGTCAAAATCGTTATTTGCCTGCCGACGCACGTTGACAAAAAAAGGCAATCGTTTATAAAGACACTTATTGACTACTAGCGGGCGGATGCCGCAACTTCGTTTGCGTAGAATTCGAATCATATATCACCCGTTTTCCCGTAGGAATGAAGCATTTTCCCGCGGTAAAAAGTAGCCTATGTTCATCAGGGATAACGTCGGCTTCTAATGGTAAAACAATTTTTCAAATCGCTCCAGTAGTTTCGGAGCCTATTCAATACAAACAAACAATCAAATCTTTCCTCTTTATAATATTAGTATAGAAAACGCTCCATCAACAATTGTCAACTAATGTGTCCACATTTTCTGTGACATTAAGTTATCTTGCAACGTATAATGTGTATCACGGATCGCCCTCGTGCCAATGTTGCGTACTTATCTCAACAATTTATGACATTGGAACGTGTTTATTGGTGTAACTGCCCGGGTCGATGACGAATTTGGGTCCAATTAATGGTTTAAGATAGATAGGATATACATTGTTTTGACAAGACATATATGATAAGCATAGTGATAGAGCACAATTGTGCAGGGAGCAGTGACCAAACGATCCCCGTTAGAATTCTGGCATAAACTAAAACTAAAATCGTTTTTTCGAGTTTACGTACGTATTTATAATGGTAACTTGCTCGGCGGTGAGGAAAAACATCGTGAAATTATATTTCGAAAGACGTGTGACCTAACCTAAGAAACATCTGGTTTTCTCTCTGGGTTGTAGAGGTTTGGCGACAGTCGCTCCATTTAAAAATCTGTATCTTCGTCAAATCTTTAGGCTTCGGTAGTAGACCCCGCCAATCTTAATGGATTAGGAAACGAGTTAACTCAAAAAAAGAACCAATGAGCACGATCTTATATGCAGGCTATATTGTTAAAAGCAGTCTCTTCATAGCAAACTTTTGATAAAGAATTTGCGTATGATGTAGACAAGGATGCAAGATATGTCAACACTTTACATCAGGTAAGCTATACAGCTTACCTGATGTAAAGTGTTTACCGTATCCTATGAAGACTTGACATATCTTGCATCCTTGCCTACATCATACGCAAATTCTATAATGTATGCCTCTCAACATCTTTAACAATATCATAATCAAAGCGACATAATATTTCGTAAATATTATGTCGCTTTGATTACCAGAGCGAGACTTTGTACAAAAGTCGTCTGCATGGGTACCTCTGTCTCACCTATTTCTACCGCCAAGCAGCTATATTTACATAGCTGTGCACCGGTTTGAAGAGTGAGATATGGCAGAGAAATTACTGGGTACTGTGACGAAACATCCTTAGGTCACAAGATCGGCAGCGCGCGAGTAACATCCCCGTGGTGTAGCGAGCGTCTATAGGCTACGGCGATCGCTTACTTTCTGATGCGGGCCGCATGCTTGTAGTAGTTGTATTAAAAAGAAATATCTACATCTTCAAAAATATCATAATTAAATCGACATAATATTTACGAAATATATTTACACCTTTTTACGAGGTATGAACGAGACAAGCGGAATCATAAACAGCATGTTTGTTTTTATGCCCACGGCCAGGTTTACGAGAGCCACGTGACTGCGGCGCCCCGCTGGGTTCGCTCACCACTGTCTGAACAAAAAGCGGCTACCAGCCAGTGTCCCATTACTGGGTATGTTGCTGATATTTTTTATCTTTTTTTTATCGAAACTTTGCACGTTTGTCCTGTATAGAGCATCGAAAGTGGAGTCAACGTCCGGTGATATATGAATCTATGTATCTATATCCTTATGCCCTTACGGGATAGGCAGAGACAATAAATTGCGATATGATTATTTTATATAACGTCAAGAGGCATATAATCATACGGCCCATCTGATGTAGATTGATTACCGTAGCCCATGAACGCCTGTAATACAGGAAGTATTATACACTGCTGCTGCTAACAGCAGCTACTTAGGAGCTTACTGTGGCCATAGTCACTTACATATGAACACAACAACGCTTCAGGGAGTTGTTACTTCGCTACGGTTTTCTATCAGGTAGGTACTTCCCCAGTCGGGCTGCTTTGATGAGCCTCTTTTAAAAAAACCAGACCATTATAGCTAAAATGGCCCTTATGACTTTCGACTTCCAAAAACCTAGATACTAATTAAATGCATCATACAATTTTATATACATGTATATTTACATATTTTTTTATAAACTGTAATCTAATCATTAAACATTTTTCGCTTTACTTACTTCAGACTGTTTTTTAACGAAGATAGCAAACAATGAAAAATGGTTGTACGCCTGACGGTAAGAAAACCGCATCCAAATAACAATTCCCTAGAAAGTTGTTATGTTCCTGCGTGTGAGTGATATCATCAGAACAAGCTCCTAAGGAGTTGCTGTGTAAACAACAGAGGAGGCATCGCGCGAGTGATACTTAGTATATTACAAGCGTTGAGCAGTCAGAACCCGTTATATACGTTTTCCCATACATTTCGCGGTCGTATACGACCACCCGGGTTTCGACGGGCTACGGCTAGGCTACGGTAACTGCTTTGCATCAGGTGGGCCGTATGCTTTTATGCCTAACGACGTTGTACAAAACAAAATATCGACTAAAGAGCTATAAATAAAATATATATTATAATTAAAATAAATGTCTGTAAAAAGTAATGCGTTGTCTCTCCGTTGTATAAAAAAAAAATTGGAGTTTTCTTTCGTTGCTCACTGTACATTTTGCAGCCAGCGAAATTTACAAGTGGCCCGTTTAACATTTTCTACTAAAAAAGCGCGTCAGACCAGTTTTCATCCAGTAACTGCTTTTAAACCATACTTGGATTATTTTTATGATGTTACCAAACAGGTTACGGCGTTAGTAGTACATCATAAAATAAAAATAGACACTTCTTCCTTAGTCTTCCTTAGTTCACTTTTTTCTTGTTCTTGTACTAAGATGAGAGTTCGATGGCGTCGTTGCGCCTGTCTTTCTAACCAAACACACAGGGTAAGCAACGTCGACCGCAGCCTGTCTTTGAATGGGTTTGTATATCTTGAGCTTCTCCGAGCTCGGAGGGCACGTTAAACCATCGATCCCGGTTGATGTCAATAGATGATTGTCGTTAAGTCAGTGACCTTCGGGAGTCTTGAAAACACTGGAGTCCGCCAATTGAGCATCATGGTGGAGAATGCTCATTATGCTCAACCCCTTCGGTTGAAGGCAGACCCGTATCTCTGCAACGTGATAAGTTAGAGTTGGTGTAGTATACTAAGGTGACAAATGAATATAAGGCTTGCCTGGAAGACGATACTAGCTCTGGAGCCCTGCCGATTAAACAAAAGAAAATTCCACTAAGTCGCAACATTAAGCGGTAGGGCCACAGAGTAATCCAATTGCAATCAATAGCATATAAGGAATAATTGAAGGCGAAAAAAGTGCTGTTCTTTTTATCAATCTAATCGGATATTCAAGTTGAGCAACGTCTGTACATGGATGGGTCAATTGGAATTTGTTTATAGCATCTCCTGTGTTGCTGTTTTCCTACTTTCTTCCGCTTTCGCATTGTTTTTTTATATACAACGTCAGGAGGCGTACGGCGCACCTGATGTAAAATGTTTACCGTAACCTATGAACGCTTGCAATACAGGAAGTATCATTCGTACGATACCACCTCTGCTGCAACACAGTAACTGTTTAGGAGCTTACTGGTACCTCATTTACTTACACAACAACCCTCCTGGACGTAGTTATGTTGGCTGCAGTGTCCTGTGATGTGACCTACCTCTCTTAAAAACACCCATACGTAGACAAACAGACATGTTCGTGCACACAAATGTTTGTCCTGGAATCGAACCCACGTTACTAAAGCTCATCATAATGTTCTCTTGCATTGTTCCTTTATCTCTGAACCAACATTACGGACGCGTTAAGCGTTACGTATATCTATACAGACAAATAAAATTGGAGTGTCTGTTTGTAATATTAAAATAACCGCTTTTTACTAAATTCATATGGATGTATACACGGTACATATACCAAAATGAATATTTTTACAATTTTTGTCTGTCTGTCTGTTAGTTCCGGCTAATCTCTGAAACGGCTGACCCGATTTTGACGGGACTTTAACTGGCAGATAGCTGATGTAATAAGGAGAAACTTAGATTTTTTTTTTTTATTTTTTTTTTTTTTTATTAATATAAATAAATAATATTCCACGCGCATAAGTCGCGGGCACAGCTAGTTTATTAATAAAAGTGTTATTAACAGGGATGAAACTAAAGCCATTTGGTCGGGGATCCGCACCCTCCTGCAAGATGGGGCGTTATTGAAAAACTTCGACAAAGCATTTGATGAGATCGCGGCTGATGCTACCAAGCGGTAAGTACTCGTACAATTTGTAATGAAGGGTCATAACAGGTAATGTTAAGCCGATTGAGATAGGCTTTTTGATGTCGAAAAATTTCTTCTTCTCTTTCGAAAGTCACTAAGGCGATAAGGAGCCTGAAGAGAAAGAGATTGCAACCAAGTTTTTTCTAGTTAATAGATTCAGGCGTTATTTTGCGAAAGTCAAGTTTACATGCAATTTGATCTAACCAGATTTGTGTGCTTCCGCCACCAATTAGTTCATGCGGCCTAGCGCCGGCCGGCACCCAGCCACTACTGTTATTAAGTGCATCATGCCGACGCTGCCATGCCTGCTCCGGTAGTCTCTGCCTCAGCTGCTGCGGTCGTCCGCCATCTGGAACAGAATCCGCATGCCCCCACCACCACCGTCGCTGCGACACGTGTCGACACGATTAACGTCTACAACGCCTGATGATGCCTCGTGATGAGGCGAAACACGTGTCCCAGCGACGACCAGGCCAGTCGTGGCAGCGACGGTGGTGGTGGAGGCATGCGGATTCTGTTCCTGTTCTGGCGGATGATGATGGATGATGGTTCGGATGGTGGTACATGCCCGCGCCAGGATTCGAACCGGCGACTAGTTGTTCAATAGGCCGTTTCCTTACCCACTGGGCTATCACTGCTCTAATAATTATTATATATTAATTATAGACGTCGTGCGTAAGCTATGTTGTATACTGTATATATTAAATGCATAGTATGTGCCAGTAGCTTTGTTGTTAATTGATGTGCATTCTACAACACAGGTTGCGCACCACGGATATTAATAATATTCTCTACGTATAATAGTCATATATGTCATGGGTTTTATTTTTTTACAATATTACGTCGTGGATTTCTAAAATTTTTAATTAGGTAATGTTTTATTTATGATTTAATATTAAAAAGTAAAACCATTGTATAGGTATATATTTCTGTTTATACCTAGTATTGCCATAAATACTGAATCAAAGAAAAAAAAATTGTATTGCAAATAACATTTATTACTCTTACAGTGTGTTAGTTTAATACATAAATATAAAACAATTTAAAAAATAAACAGCTTTTTCGAAGTGGTCTCCATTGGCTGCCATACAATCATACCTACTTCATTAAATTGACATTTTCTATCAGGTATTCTATGGTTGACTGGAAGAGATCCCGGATGGGATAAGTCCGCCATTGTACATTTTTTTTTTATCTGTATTTTGTTTTTCCTTGTAGTACAATAAAGATTATACTCGTACAAACAAATAAACAAACAAACAGTCCTTTAAACGTTGAGGCCAGTTATCAATAGAAGCACGCACTCTTTCCATGGGAAAATTCTTCACTGCCAATCATACGGATTGTTTTAGGAACTCCAAATTTTCATGGCGTTTAGAGCAAGCCGTAGTCTCTAAAACTGACCATAAATCATAATCCAGCGGATTAAGATCTAATGAAGTCTTCAGCTCTAATGAAGTCCGAAACGTTCGTTTCCAACCAAGTCTGCGTAGACCGAGCTTTATGACCCGGCGCCGAGCCTTGTTGGAAGGACCATTCTTGGTTATTGAACATGGTGTTGTTAAGGGGCTTCACTACCTTCTCATGAATGGAATCTTGATACACTTATGCCGATGTTTTGATACCTTTTCACAAAAGTATGGCTCAGTCACTCCTTCATAGCTAATACCCCACCAAACCATCACTGAAGTCGGATAGTGCCCACGTTGCATTCTGTCGACTAATTGGGAAGCTTCCTTAGAGCTTTGAGTATAAATACGGTCATTTTGTTTGTTAAAATGTTGCTCAATTGTAAAAAAGTCCTAAGTCATCTTTTAAAATACGCGACATGGTTCTAGGTGCTATCATCATCTCCCGAGATAAAATCTTTTGCCTTCGGACAGGATTTCTTCGAATTATTTCCCTTGCTGCTTTGACTACCTTTTTCGTACGAACACTACGTGGACGGCCAGATCTTTTTCTGTCACACACAGAGGAGATTATACAAACATTTTACTAATACCAAGCGTATAGAGAGTTTTAAAAATTGCATTTGGCTCCATACCTACTTTGTGTAATGCAATCACAGCGATTCGGTTCTCTTTATCACCCCACTCCATTTTAATATCGCAAAATGTTGTACAATGTATTGGCGCCAAAATAAGAAAAGGCAATGAACAATCATATAAAAATGACAGATTCCAAATTCAAATGTAATCTTTTGTTTATTTTTAATTGTAACAGTATTTATGGCCAGACTAAGTATAAGTATACCGTTTTATAATAAAAAAATACTTTTGCAATCACTCGCGCGATGCCAACTCTGCTGCTAACATAGAAACTCCTTAAGAGCTTACTGTTGACCTCACTCGCTCGCAGGAACAAAACAACCCTCTAGCTACCTCTCTTAAAATATCCAGACCAAGACAAACATAGATGTTCATGCACACAAATATTTGTCTTGTGCTCGAATCCACACGCGTTGGTATCAAAATCGGATCACTCACGACTGCTCCAGTGCGGTTGTTGTTCATGCGTGTGGGTGAAGTCACCAGTTAGCTCAGAAGGAGTTGCTGTGTAAGCAGCAGGGGAGGCATCACGCGAGTGATACTTAATATATTATAAGCGTTAATTGGCTACGGTAACCGCTTTACATCAGGTGGCCTCCTGAATGCCTCCCGAATTTGTACAAAAAAAAGCTTGTTTTTTTAATTAGATTTTTTAACGTCAAATGCTAATTGAGTGAGTCATTTGAGTAACCTTCAATGTTCGTGTGTGTGCAAACTGTTATATATACAGAACCGATACAACTGGTTTTTGGACAGCTATAAAATTTATTATGATCTCGGCGGATAGTAAAAACCAGTTTTGGATATTGTTCGAGTAATCAATTTCGTGTTTGTTTTTGAATGGCATGACGCCTTTTTCACGAAATCGGCGGTTACCCAGGCGACGGCGATGAGCGAATCTATCTATCTAATACAAAAGACGTCTAAATATTACGCTTGCAATACAGTAAGTATGCCACCTCTCCTGTTAACACAGCAACTCGTTAGGAGCTTACTAGTGACCTTACTCACACGGAGAAATACCCTCCAGGGAGTCGTCATTTGGCTGCGCTTTTCTGTGAGGTGAAGGTACTTCCAATCGAAACGCTTTGATATGCCCTACCGCTCTTAAAAAAAACACAGAGATATACACTTATAGAAAACGAACATGTTCATGCAACGGCATGGTTTAATCCTACCTTACATTATTGACTCATTTGCATCAAATCTATATATATAAAAATGAATGTTTGTCTGTATATCCTCTATGGAATCAAAAACGGCTGCGCTTGGTTGTTGAAATTTTCAGGGAATCTTAGCTTAAGTTAGCTCAGCAGGCGATCCTGTGAAGTTTGGTAACGGATGAATCACCCGTGCGAAGCTGGGTCGAGTAGCTAGTCAATAATATAAACAAATATGAAAAATGGATGTCAAGCCAATCCCAATGAATTAGGAAACAGGAACAGGGACGAAGAAGAAGACTAGGGATGAAATTTTCCTTCATTCCATGACATGACTTTATACCTTAGCTGTTGCAAATATACATAGGTTACTGTAAATATTTACCATCATGCAGGAAGCACGCTTGGCGCCTTGTATAAAAAAGTATCAATTAGCGCAATAATATTCTTCGATTCTTATAACTGCGCATAAAGTTGACGTAACAATTGAGTGAGTAATATATTCACATGAAATTAATTAAAACTCGTCGGTCCACGTACGCCTATGTATAGTTATCCACAAGGATGTAGATTGAACACGTGTCATGTTGACAACAAATTGTCAGGAGTAATTTATAGTTTATATTGAGTAGGAATTTCTAGCCTTAGCTCAACAAACAAACCTACAATTGCGTTTGTTTTATTGAATTTATTAATGTTGCCTGTAATATTTCTATACCATTCTGACAATATCTTCAAAAGGCGTAATGAAAAATACTGTTCGTAATATAGAATTGAAGAAATTTGATGTAGATCAAATTGGTGATGTGTTGAAAAAGGGTCAAACCAAAAGTACCCAAAACCGAAGAGCATGCACGAAGAGGTTGATGAGTGTGGAAGAAGCGAGAGCGGTATGTTTGGATCGGTGCACCTGGCGTTCTATAGTCTATGACTACCCCAATGGGAGACAGGCGTGATGATATGTATATATGAAATTTTACTGATAAAGATCTTTGGAAATGATGCAGCACATGCCCTCTAAGTGTCACCTCTACTGCTGACACAACAACTATTTAGGAGCCTACTGGTGAGCTCACTCACTTACAGGAATACAACAACACTCCAGAGATGTTATTTGGGTGTCGGTTTTCTGTGAGGCAGTACTTCCCCAGACGGACTTGTTGGATGCGCCCTACCTCTCCTAAAATACGTCATATGCGATTTATATTCTCCTTTAAAGGTAGAACAAACTTAACTTTGCAGTAGAAAATAATATTCTCCCCATACACCGGTTTAGGTTAGAGCCGATGCTTCAACTGCATAAGTAAGTTTGTAATGTTGATTTACGAAATGAAATTGTAAATTATAGATTTTCGGACATATCCTTTAACTTCAGTTACTCTGTTATTTGGATGCTGTAGAGTGAAGATATTTCCCCAGTTGGGGTGCTTTGATGCGTCCTACGTCCCTTAAGAGCACTCAGACCAAGACAAACAGCCATGTTCATGCACACAAACGTTTCTGTGTAGAAATCGAACCCACGAGCGTTGATGTCAAAGTAGCGTAACTAAACCCTGCGCCAGCGAGCTCGTCTCTTCTAATAAAATACCACCAATTTGACTACGTCACCTGAGGACAAGAGGTTACCGTGGCCCATAAAGGCTTGCAATACTGAAAGCTACCACTCCTACTGGTAATACAAGCTCATTCATGTGAGCACATGTTGCTATTTGACTGCGGTTTACTAGTGGAGGTACTCCTCCGGTGAGGCTGTGTCCTACCTCCCTTTGCTTGACAGCTATCATATATCGAAAACAGCCGGAACTGGCGACTTAACATGCACTCTGAAGCTCGAGACGTGTGAACCCATCCGTAAGCATAGTTCGATCGACGTTACTTAACTTGCATTTTCGATTAAACTGACACGCCATCGCCGTCGGTCCCGTCAAAAGGTATACTAATTCTAGATTTCTAAATTTAAATACATTTTTTAGCCTTGGAGCGCTCCGTTTCGCTGAGAATGCATTGAACGAAGAATTTGAAACAGAAGTATACAGGTGGGCCCTGGAGACGGTAGGAATCATGATATTCGGCATTAGACTTGGCTGTTTGGATGGAGAAGTTCATACACCGACACCGGAAAATAGGTAAGGATGCAGTCATAATACACTTAATACACTGGATAATGGTAGGAAATACATTTTTTCCTAGCGTTATCCCGTTTCCTAATCTCGTAGAATTGGTTGGGTCAGCTACCTAAGCCTAAGGATTGGGCGACGATACTGATTTTTACATAAAGCGACTACCGTCAAACCTCCATAACCCGGAGGGAACAGTAGTTCTTTAGGTTAGATCGCACGTTTTATGGAATTTCTTAGACTTGCGGGTTTCCTCACGATGTTTTCCTTCACCGACGAGCAAGTGATAGTTACCAATATATACATAAACACGAGAACACGAATTTAGTGGTACATGCCAGGATCCGAACCGGGGATCAGTTGATCAATAGGCGGGTTTTTTATCACTTGGCTGTCACTGCTCCATCATGCAGTCATAATACACGTACATGAAATAAATATAAATAGAATTATGTGTATGGATGGTAGAGCTGTGGAAAGCCAAAACGCATCTACCACGAATAAATTGATCGTGTATTATCAGTTTCGATAAAACACGACCAATTCGACCAATCAAACACGTGTCGAACTCCTGCGTCGAGTGTTCCGTACTCTCTTTGGACCGCCTGATATTTTTTTATGTAAAATTTTTGATCTATTCTAAACCACTGTGATCATTATATGCTTTATAAATCCTATCGTGTCCCAACCTGACCCAAATCTCAAGGTCAAGTATGCGTTAACAAGCAACATCCTTCATCTTTTGACTTGTAACGGCTTATTGGTTAAAATTTCTAAGATAGACCTACGGTGGAGCTAATACGTATCAATGACAATGGCGATTAGCTGGTATTAGTGTTTAGGATCTGATGATTCTCTGAAGATTATCATTATTCTATATTATTCATGATCCGCAGTTTTTATGCTTTTTATATAAAGCTGCGTTTTTTCGGGGCATATACCTATATTAATAAGCTTGAATTGAAAAAACCTTATATAATTATATATAAAAATGAATGTTTGTCTGTATGTCCTCTATGGACTCAAAAACGGCTGGGCAGATTTTGATGAAATTTTCTGTGAATCTTCAGGTTAGCCCAGCAGGTGATCCTGTGAAGTTTGGTAGCGATCATATCACCCGTGCGAAGCCGGGGCGGATAGCTAGTATAAATATAAAATTTGATACTGATCATTAGAACCGTTGCCGAGATACTCGAAATATATACGCAAGAGTTACTCGTTTAAATATATATTTTGTTTACTAGAGGGAGGCTTTGTACAAAAGTTGTCTGAATGGGTACCTCTGTCTCACCTATTTCTACCGCCAATTAGCTATATTTATATAGCTGTGTTCCGGTTTGAAGAGTGAGATATGGCAGAGAAATTACTGGGTACTGTGCCGAAACAGCCTTAGGTCACAAGTTTGGCGGCGCGCGAATAACATCCCCGTGGTGTTGCGAGCGTCAATAGGCTGCGGTGACCGCTTACCATCTAATGCGGGCCGCATGCTTGTTTGCCAATCTAGTAGTATAAAAAAAGTAATAATACTGGACTGTAATACATTGTGATACATTTGAAACAAATTTTGTTAAAATATTATTTTTTGATTCTTATGTTGTTGATCTAGAACGCCTGAAAAGACGTCAATGGATGACGATTCCCCTGCACTATGCTCGCTGTCAAAGCGGTGTTTCGAAGAACTGAATCCAGCCGAACGGCTCGTCAGATGCTCGAGAGAAATCTCAGATAGCAGCTACTTAGTGCGAAGTGAACACACGCTCAAGACCGACTCTCAAATCTTCAATGATGCATTGAAGGCTTTTGACAGGCAGTTCAGGTGAATGTCAGGTTTATTATAAGTTATTTGATATGATACCAGAATATCTTTATTTTTATACCGATTTGTACCCAGGCCCACCTAATGTAAAACTATTACCGTAGCCTATAAGGGCTACATTAAGCTGCCACCTCTGCTACTGACACAGCTGCTCCTTGGGAGCTTACTGGTGACCTCATTCACTCACAGGAACACAACAACCCACCAGGGGGTTGTAATTTGGCTGCGGTTTTCTATGAAGTAGAGGTACTTTTCCAAACGAGCTGCCATGTGAGAGAATGAAACGCACTAGCGTTGACGTCAAAGTAGCGTTACTAGCCACTGCAAAGAGCTTGTCTATCTGTAAGTACGAATATACTCGTATATGGTAAACAGCATACGCCGACCTGACAAGCAGTTACATTTACGAAGACTAAGGACAGTTGCAACACCAGGGATGACTCGTGCCTTGCCGATCCTGTAATTATGTGATATCCGAATTAGTTAATCTGACCTTTTCATCCATTAAGAATATTATTTGAATTTGAAATTCTCAAATATGACTCAACGAATCTTAATTAATTAATCTGACTTTTTTATTCATTAAAAATATTATTTGAAATTGTAAAAAAAATACGATATCACTCAACGAATCTTAATTGATTAATCTGACTTTTTTAATTCATTAAGAATATTATTTGTAATTGAAATTCTCAGATATCAGATCTGTTGAGTGATATCCGAGAATTTCAAATAATATTCTCAATAAATAAACGAGTCGGATTAATTAATTCGGATTGGCTTATTTCGGATTAATTTTCAGCCTCACAGATCACTTTTTGACGCAAGCACTAAAGGAGCTGGATTCTGGTGACAAACGACCTGAACAAGTGCTACTTGAGAAACTGCGGCCTCTGGACCGGCGGATACTGCCGCTGGCTTCTGATGTCCTTCTAGCTGGCGTGGATCCTGTGAGTACTATATCTATATGTTGTGTTATACTCGAAGAATAAAATGAATGCCTATGTGCTAGAATTTTGTTCCCAACTTTTGAATGACATACAATATAATACATACACATTATTAGTTATTACTTTATTTATGCATCTATCTTTAGTCACAGATATTTATCCCGCTCATTTGATAGACGTGCGCGTAGAAAAATATATCCATGAGCAGGTATTAGGACTATTGCAAATATGTGAAAAATTTATATGCTATTTCATGTGATCTAGAGGGATTATTAAATAATTGCATATAATTTGCATAATTGTAGTAATTGCATTATAAAAGATTCTTACAAAAGAAAACATACTCGTATATATACAACCAGACAGCCTTATTGCTAAATGCATTTTTTGTAAGATAACGAATCGGTGTACAGAAACAGTTAGGGCTAGCAAGGAATGAAATAAATGAACTGATACTAATTTATACTTATTGATATTATTAGTTATATACATATACAAATATATATACATACATAATCATATGCTTAGTTTATTAGTCAAAACCAAATAGAAAGGACATGATTTATGCTAGTTTTTTAGGGTTCCGTACCCAAAGGGTAAAATGGAACCCTATTACTGAGGCTCCGCTGTCCGTCCGTCCGTCCGTCCGTCCGTCCGTCCGTCTGTCACCAAGCTGTATCTCATGAACAGTGATAGTTAGACAGTTGAAATTTTCACAGATGATGTATTTCTGTTGCCGCTATAACAACAAATACTAAAAAATAGAATAAATTAAATATTTAAGGAGGCTCCCATACAACAAACGTGATTTTTTTGCCGTTTTTATAGATAATGGTACGGAACCCTTCGTGCGCGAGTCCCACTCGCACTTGGCCGATTTTTTTAATGGCAATTTTGTCTGTTCTGTTAACTATACGTAACTTTGTTATTCCTTTGGCTCAATGATCCAGAATACACGTTGGTCTCTGATAAGGGTCACTAATTTCCCTAATTTTGCCTTTCTCCCAAATTTTCCTTAATTGAACCTGATTTCTTAGCACCCTTAACTCTCGCCTTTTGGTATATCGGAGTCACTGAATGTCGGTTGCGACCACATAACTTCACGATAGAAACCTGTAGTGGACAACTTAAATGCAGGTTGCTCCAGGACTTTATGTCCCTACATTGTCGACGACAACAGTATTGACGAATTCGGTAGCGCTAGCGCTAACGTGGTTAGTAACGTTACTTTGACACCAGCGCTCAATTCCCAAACAGGACAAACATTTGTGTGCCTGTCTGTTTGTCTTGATCTGGATGTTTTTAAGAGAGGTAGGGCACATCAAAGCAGCCCGTCTGGGAAAGTGTCTCTAAATCACCGCCAAATAATAACTCCGCTCCGATAAACCTTCGCTCCCTCACTATATCAGCATCGTCTTAAGGTCGTCGGTAAGTATATGTCCTAGGTTCTTAAATTGATATACCCGTTTAATGCGTTTGGAGGAATATGTATAGAACATTTACAGGCAGCCTTAAACACCATCTATTCACTTTTGTTTACATTGTATTGTAAACCGTGCGCTATAGCTTAGGTTTCACACACTTTTAATAACTTTCTGTCCCTTGCACTTAGCACCAACAACACTATATTGTCCGCGTAGTTGATGTTATTGAAATTGACACCACCGACTCTACATCCGACCCTTTTACTACTGAGCCCAGCTAACAAATCATCAACATACAAGTTAAAGAACTTAGACGATGAAAAATTTCATCAAAGTCGATCCAGCCATTTAGGAAATCTTCCATGACATACACACGAACAAAAGAATTATATGCAATTTAGGCAAACAACTTACAAGGGCGTTTCCTATTTCCTTCTAGCTGGCCCAAACAGCTCTAAGCATGTTCTACCAATTCTCCCTGCACGCTGCCCAGCAACAACAGGCTCATGATGAAGTAAGATGGTCTGTGGCTTCGAAAGATGCAGGAGCCGGTTCACCAGACATGCCGTACATTGCCGCTTGTGTCAGAGAAGCTATAAGACTACATCCAGCTACAGGTGGCGTCGTAAGGCGGAGTATGGAGCCCCTGGCTGTTGGTGGATTTGAAGTACCTGGTGGAGTAAGTTATTACCCATATTCTTATGGTGGATATCATGAAAGAAATCTAAGAAATTGTTTGCAAAAAATGAATAAAAACAGTAGTCAAATTTCTCCCTGAAGGGTTGTTATATTCCTGCGAGTGAGTGAGGTGAACAGTAAACTCTTAAATAGCTACTGTATTAACAGCAGAAATGGCAACGATACTTCCTGCGTTCATAAGCTACGGTAACCACTTTACGTCAGGTGAGTCATATGCATGTTGTACAAAAAAACCGACGTAGTATGAAAAAAAATTGTAAGTAGATCAGTCACCTTTAAAGTCGAAACCTCAAAGACCTCCCTGATGAAAACAGAAGTACGTCCATCTTACACACGTCCGTGGCATAAAAAACGAGTGTGCTTTAGACCACACGACTAAAGTAAAACTTCTTTAGCTCCATAGTATGATATAGACAATAGGCCTGCACTGTGTCTTATATACGATAACGAAAATAAATATACGAAACTTAACTCACTATGAGAGAAAGAGAGAAAGAAAATGTGTGCTCGCACCTCTCTCTCTTGCCCCTACAGTAATATACGAAACGTAACTCTCTCTCTTGCCCCTACAGTAATATACGAAACGTAACTCTCTCTCTTTCTATCTTCACTAACTTATATCTCCCTCTCAACTTCCGTTCGCGTCGCCCGATCACACTTTTCGGAACGCTCTCGTCACGCATTCACCAGCTTACTCCTCGTGCGTGCGTAAAGAAGTTTTACTTCAAAAATGTTCTCTAGAGGGTTGCAGTGTTCCTACGAGTTACTGAAGTTACCAGAAAGCTTCCAAGGAAAAGATACGTTGGCATCGACGGTGGCAAGCAAGTCGTACTACTTGTTTCGTAAAGCAAATGTAAACTACGCTACCGCTTCAAATCTGGCGCACCGCTTACTTATATGACGATCTATTATCGCACAAATTACACAGCGCCACCTAGCCCCAAAGTAAGCGAAGCTTGTGTTATGGGTACTAGACAACTGATAAACATACGTAAATACATTTTTTTTTGTAAATACATACTTATTATACATAGGTAACACCCAGACCCAGACAAACAGACATGTTCATGTACACAAATGATTGTACTGTGTGGGAATCGAACCCACGAGCGTTGGTGTCAAAGTAGCGTACCAACGCGTTTCACCACTGCGCCACCGAGCTCGTCGATTTTTAAACATATACCTACACATCTTCTTGTTAGCGATATCCTGTTTCCTAATCCGTTAGGATTGGTGAGGTCCTGATACTAAGGATTTGGTGAGCGATTACCAACAGACCTCCACAAGCCTGAGGAAAGATCAGACTGACTTCTTGGACGACTTCTTCTTGGGTTTCCTCCCTGTGTTTACCTTCATCGCCGAGCAAGTGATAATTACAAATGTGTTCATAATCATTAAACACGGATTTAGAAATACGTGCCAGGACTTAATTAACCAATGTAAGGATTACGGTAGACGATGAAGTGTTGGAACAAGTGGATGAGATTGTATATCTTGGATGCGCTTTCAGCAGGGATGGAAGGTACACCGCAGATGTGGAAAGACGAGTGAGTGCTGGGAATAGTGTGAGTGGAGCGTTGGGAAAACTTCGTGGCAGTAAAAACCCGAGCCAAAAGGCACAGCTGACGGCTATACATAATGCAGTGCTGGTCCCAACGCTTACTTATGGAAGCGAGAGCTGGGTATGGCAGAGAGAGCATGAAAGTAGAATAAACGAAGCTGAAATGCGAGCGTTGCGCAAAATTTGTGGCGTAACGCTTGTAGACCGGCCAAGCAAGGCCAAGACTTACCTACCATGATCAAAATGGTCGTGTTCTATTAGAAGGTGATGTCAGGAGTCCTAGAAACCGGCGAGCGTGCATGAAAAGAGCAATGAATGTTAAAGAAGCGAGTGAGGTATGTAAGGATCGAGTCACGTGGCACTCGGTTCTCTCTGCCTACGCCGTAAGGGATTTGGCGTGAAGTTATAGATAGATAGTGCCAGGAGATGAACAATGGACTCGAACCGGGTACCGGGTACGAACGGGTTGGTCACGAGGCTGTCACTGCTATAAATTTATATAAACACTGTATGTATGTATGTATATAAATATTGTGAATGTATAAAGTTCAAAAAGATATGAAGAGGTTTTTCCAGGGTCGGCGATGCATTAATGGCACACCTTGTGCTGCAACTGTCCGTAGGCTACGGTAACTATTTATTATTTTTTCATGCCATTGTATGACCCCTCATATGGTTGATCCATGGCTAACTTATCGCATCACTAATGATTAATAGATATTTTAACCCATGCATAAACAGGCAATTTTCGGCGTTATTCGATTGACTGCCGAGATATCCCTATTTGATGTTTGTCCAAAGAATCGAATAATTAACATCACTACATTTACGTGTTGGAAGGATTAACGTATTTGCACTAACGCCTTTTTTCGTCAAATATTGATATTATCAATGTTAGTCTTGTATGCGAATAGCAATCCGTTAATAGGTAAGTAAATATTTTCGTGATTATCTAGTAACAATTTCAGATCTACGCAGTTATATTTTTGTACAACAAATATTACTCACAACTATGCTTAAAAATCATTTGTCTTTATTTTCACACCAGGGCTCGTCCGGGTAGACCTGCCGGATATCCGGCGTACCTGGTGTACCTGTCCGGGTATATGTAAGGAGAAACGAGCGTCACAAGACGCGCTTCTAATGTGCCTTCATAGGTCTTTTCATGCATTATACGATACTAGAGCTCCTGACATGAGCTGAATCTTAGTCTTTCCACTTTCGCGTTGTACATTTATTATCTCGTCTTCCCACCTCCACGCCTGTACCAACGGAGCGTGCATTTTTAGGGTTCCGTAGTAAACAAAGAGCCCTTATAGTCTCGCCATGTCCGTCTGTCTGTCTGTCCATCTGTCCGCGGTCTAGGTCACTGACGCTTGATACTAGAAAGCTGTAGTTTGGCATGTATATACATATTAACTATGCAGACAAAGTGGTGGAATAAAATCTAGACAAAAAAAAATTGTGATACCTACCCTAAACGTAAAGTGGGGATGATTTTTTTATAGTCGACGAACTTATAAAATGTATTTTCTTTTATGAAACCGTACAAATGTCATAGAATTATTATATATTACATTGCACTTATCTGCACTAAGCTTTTCAATAGCTAATTTGAAACAAAACCAAGTAGTGGAATTTCAAAGTAAAGAATTTCAGCAAAATCAAACTCGTTTAAGGTTAGATCACACGTTTTTCGAAATGCACGTGCGGGTTTTCTCATGATGTTTTCCTTCACCGCCGAGCAAGTGATAATAATAAATATGTACATATATTCAAAAACAGGAATTTTGCAGTACATGCTCACACCCAATTCGAGATTCAAACCTGGGCAAGTCGGTTAAAGGCTGGTTCTTTATCTACTGGATTATCACTAATCTATGCCTCTCAACGTTTTATATAAAAAAGATGGTTGAAACTTTGAAATTAGTAGCGTATCGCTTGTAGACCGTTTCGCAATGACGATGTTAGAAACAGAGCTGGTCTGAAAGAGAGTATCGCTGTTAAAATAAGACATGCTCCGTTAGTTTGGACATGTAAAAAGAATGTAGGAAGAAAGAATTACTAAATAGACATACAACGCGAAAGTAGAAGGATGTAGGAGCTGACGGTAAGTCTTGGCCTTCCTAAATTGATCGTCGATACCGTGACCAAATTGATCGTGTTTTATCAGAAGGCGATGTCAGGAGTAGTAGAAACCGGCGAGCGTGCATAAGAAGAGCAATGATGCTAAAGAGGCGAGTGAGGTATGTAAAGATCGAGTCATGTGGCGCTCGGTTTTCTCTTCCTACCCCGCAACGCATTTGACGTGAAATTATAGATAGGTAGATAGATGCTTCAAACTTAAAAAGTTTCTTTTGATTCGTGGGTTTGCAAAGATATATATATATACTACTCCTTGCTTCGGTGTAAACTAGAACCAGCGAACTTATTAGAACACGTCGAAATAAAATGCTAATAATTCCAATTTTGTTACAGGTCGATATAGTTCTAGCACACGGAGTCACGTCCAAATTGGATAAACAGTGGGGCAGAGCAAGAGCCTTTATCCCAGGGCGTTGGTGCAACGAGGGATGGGAGCCGCTCCGAGCGACCAAAGCCCACCCACTAGCCTCTCTACCTTTCGGGGAGACCTGCCCAGCCACTGGAATTGTTACCAAAATGTTAGCAAGCTTAGCCACTAGAGTCCTCGATAAATATAGGCTGGAGTGGCACGGCCCTACTCCTAGCATGGCTACAACTGGTGTCAACAGAATACAACCGCCTTTTTACTTCGTATTGCAGAATGCCGCCTAACGTGTGATATTACTTATATAATAAGCTATAATAAAGAAAAATATTTTATTAATGACGTATAAATGCACACATATACACTAAATACAACTTGGATATTGACACGCTTTCAATCATTCGCACATTCGATAGAACAAAGACGCAACTGTATCCCATAACAAAAAGAAATATAAAAAAAGAGTTCGTGTATCAATGTACACGCACAAGAAGTTCTCTTCTTCTGTATGTTATCGGTGTTTTGTATCAAATTCAATTTATGTTTAAATAATTATAAACTTGTAATATTATCTGGAGTAATATACGCGGCGGTTATCAAAATATTTAGTCCATTTTCCATTTGATATTCAGCTATACACAAGTCGCCAACTGTAGCTGATATTGCATTACGTAACGTAACGGCCCAACGCAACCGTTACAAAAATCGTAACGCCAATACATTTTTTCCTTTCATGACGCGGCTCATGCAGTTTCGCTTCAAAAAAACTAAATGCTTTTAATTCATTTAATGAACATGTCTCAAATAAAAGTGTATATTTTATTTCATACAAAGGAAACAAATTTTGAGGAATGTTTACAGAAGAAGACGATATTGAACGTAAAAAAAGGCTTAAAAGGACTCTCGAATAAAATTGAAAAACTTGCAGTTGTGCCCTTGTTCTACCAAGGTGCGTATAAGCACTATCGTTATTATGTTCGTAAAATACTTTGAATGTAATTAAAGTCATACCTAAGCAATTAATTTATAATCAGTCATTATCAAACGTTTATATTATTTACAAGTACTTACAACATGTGTATAAACTTCATCCATACCAAATAAGAAGTCTCATACAGAGTCTATATCTAAACGTACGCTGCACTTTTCACAAATATAAATAAATAGACAATTGGTTTATGGTACTACATCGCCATGTTATTTTATTACGAAATTTACTTGAGTTTGTTGTAGTAAATTGACATAGTTAGTTTTAATGGTACTTCGTAACTGGAACAGAGTGTAATGGAACTGAGGGCAAGAATTGACTGTTAAATAGCACGATATCCCAGTTTGATATTCAGTTTCCATGAGTACTTATGATGTTGTTTATGATATAATATATATACATATACAGTCACATCCCTAAGATGGCCTACCCCCTTAACCCGTCAAGGCCCGTTATATACACGTTTCTGTACATTTCGCCATAAGCGACTGGTCATATATGACCAGACGGTGCTCGATATATCGTGTTATAAGCATAAGTATCTTAATAATAACTCCTCCATCGTGTGGCTACACTTATAGTTATGTAATTGTGAAAAGAAATGTAAGTAAAAAACATAATGTTGTTATAGGCTGAGATGAGGTAGTTATATAAATTTGAAGAATAACAGGGTCTCAGCCAGTTCGAGATGTGACTTCCCCCAAATAATTCACTATTAGTGCAGTGGGCTCCTTCTTTATGTGACCAGGTGTACATTATTTCATCGTATTGCAATTTTATCCTTACACTACAACAACAATTTAAGTAAGTCCTCTTATTTATATTATTATGGCAATCAGTTTATTTTGGATGATGCGTGTTTAATAATAACGTTTAATTTTATTTATAACCAAAGGTGAAACGAAATCTTTTGTCTTTGTATGGACATATAAAGCATGAACGGAGTGTGACGAAAATGTGATAGGTGTGAATTACAGTCTTCGGAGGAAAGAGTACAGTCGAAGAAAAGATTGATGGATTGTGGGAACGATGATATGAATGTAAAGGGAGTGGATAACTCAATGACTGACCAAGATTAATGTAAGGGGGAAATATGCTGCTTCACACGACCTGCAAGTCAATTGATATACGGCATAGATTTGTAGAAGGCACGCAAATGATGTTAATTATTAGAGATTGATGGTTAAATGTAATATGTTGTTTTTAAAGTGAGAATTATGCTTCTCAATCGAAGAAGTTTCGTTATGTAAACTTGTTAGAAATAAGTTGTGTTATTTACTAGTAGTATTTTAATAAAAATAATTTAATATTAAAATATTGACAAAACGTTATTTTTTATTTATTTTGAAGCCAAATAATAACAAAGGCAGGCGACTCCGCGTTTTTTATGTTTTTAATTACATAAAATTGTTTTTTTTTAAGGTACGACTTGTATAGAAATCCTAATCGTTAGAGCCGTTTCCAAGATACACGAAATTTATTTATATGTATACAAGAATTACTTGTTTAAAGTAATAAAATAAAATATAATAGGATGGGTCTTGTCAGCAATATAAATATATGAATAAAAAAGCCGTCAAGTGCGAGTCCCACTCGCGCTCTGAGGGTTGCGCAAAAAATATTGTCGCAACAAAAGTATTTTTTTTTTGTGATGGAACTACAAATTTACGATTTTCGGATGTTTTCCTGTACTGAGACACATTTGGAAGACTAAATATGATACATTTGGTTTTAGCCGATTTTAGCAAAAAAATACATATGAACCAGTTTAAAATCAGATATGTATACCTAGTAGCAATTTCCCAAGTCCTCACAATGCCCAAGTCAAAACAATGAAAGGGCTTTTCCATATACCTATAAGGAGAATCATAGATATGTGGAAAAGTATTTCCATACATCTACGAGTAGAATCACATATACGAGTATAATCTGTACACAGATATCAAATTATGTACTTATAGTACAATGAGTTAATCATCAGCTTACAATACGACATGATTGCTTACAGCAAAAATTGTATGGAGGAATGTCATAATTATACGATGCAATATTCAACATTTATTAAATTCTACCAGTTCGATGTTCCTATACTATTATTATTATACTATTATTATTATAATATTATTATTTATACATAGAAGAATACGTAAATGAATGTTAGCTCCACGGCCTTGTTAACATACTTATTATAATAAAAATAAACGATGTTTTAAATACAATACCCTAAATTTTAAAATAATGATAATCGTCACCATCGATGTACCTCCATGGTACCAATACATTATGTTCAAAATTACATATAAGCCACATATGATATCGACAAGGGCTCTAAAATTGGCTTAAAATATTATAAAAAACATACTAACACACAATTAAGAGGATTTAAATGAACGATTCGAAAGATTTATTATAATAATTACAAGTAGTAAAAATATTAATTAACATATTAAATTAAAAAAAAAAGTTTAAGAAGGTGGACAATATGTTCTTACTGAATCTTCACACCTATTTCCAAAAGTATGTTTTTTTTTAAATCTACACTTATCTTAATTGTGAGAATGGTGAGAAGGTTCCTCACTCTGGAGACCTGACTACCGGTAGCTTGGGTCGTCTCTTCGCTACCGGCGGGTGCCCCCTTTTTTATATTATATAATATATAAAATCTTTATATTTAAAAATGTAACTAGTGTATAAATAAAAAAATTATATGTCTAAACACACTATTACTAATAATAATATATGAAGAACAATTAATAATAAAGTTTCGCAATTAATATAAATGTCTGAGGCAAACTGACAGACACATGAGTGATTTTGTAAAGGTTTAATTTCATCTTTTGAGCTCCGGAACTCTAAAAATCGCAATTTTGACACTGATACTTTCACAGGAAAACAAAAAAAATCGATACTACTGCAATTGGCATAGCCGCGTTGAAATCGCTTAAAATATGATCCTGTGTTATACATGTGGTTGTAACGTTAGAATCATAAAGTAACATGTGTTTCTCTGTATCTATAAATCAAATTATTCATATGCAAAAACAAGAGAAACTGGCCAACATATCAAATCAACTCGCAGATGTGTCCTAACGACTGGGAACCTGGAATTTTGCTTGAATGGCGAACGCAAGGGATATTAAAAAAAAAACGTTTTTGATCAACCTGCAATGTTTTAACTGTTGGATAGCTTTATTATTTCTTAATGAATTACTATTTAATTTTGTAGAAAAACTAATTATCGACCAAATCAAAAAATTCTTTAAAAAAATACAAAATCATTACAAAAGTAACAAATAATGAAATAAAAATGAAAACAGTGCCGATTAATCGAAAACATTACGAATCGCTGATGATGTTCAGCAGTAAACATTTATCTATGTATAATTCAAGTTCCTTACGAGGTAGGTGGAGGGTAACGAGTGCCACAAGACGCAGCCCTTGCACACCTTACTCACTGATTTAATATTCAGAGCTATTTCCATGCCCGTTCGCTGGTTTCCCCGACACACCGACACTCTCTTTCAGACTAACTCTCATTCTTACGTCGTTGTGAACGACTAAACATGGTCACCTCATAAATATACCTTTGTGAAGGCCTCGACAAATGCTGCAGGATAACATATGGCTTCCAATGAGGTCAACAAACTGTGACCACCTTTTTAACTTCGTCCTGTCGAGAACAACTTGCGTTATTTTTAACTTAACCTGTTTTAGATATTGAACGAGATTCCTCGTCGGGAACTTTATGGGACAGTAAAAAAATTAAAGCGATCGTTATTTCGTTAAAACGAAGTACAAAATAACTGTTAAAAGGTATTGTTGTGTTTGTTTCAAATAATCCCAGCTCCATTACATCCCGCAATAGCCAGATCGGAAGACAACCGCGCGCTCGCCCCACAACAAACAATGGTGTTAAATTGTTTTGTTAGTGTTAACTGAGATTGATCACGGCAGTAATCGCCCGGACTGCGTGACTGATGAATGGATAAAAACCAGCGATTGGATTACTGAGAAAGTTTTATATGGACAATGAAGATCGTTTAAAGTAAATAAAAACAGCATTAATCCTAAAGTATCCTACCGGCTAAGTTGACGATAATTGACAAGAACCTCTTTTGTTACCTGGTGTCTTTTGAGCTATGGATATATATTCGACGAGCTCGGTGGCGCAGTGGTGAAACGCGCTGTTACGCTACTTTGACACCAACGCTCGTGGGTTCGATTCCCACACAATACAAACATTTGTGTGCATGAACATGTCTGTTTGTCTTGGTCTGGGTATTTTCTATGTATAATAAGTATGTAGGGATTTACAAAAAAAAATGTATTTCCGTATGTTTATCAGTTGTCTAGTACCCATAACACAAGCTTCGCTTTCTTTGGGGCTAAATGGCGCTGTGTGATTTGTCCGCCAATATTTATTTATTTATACCTTGAATATAATTCTTAGCGTTATACCGTTTTCTAATCCATTAGGATTGGGGGTCCGCTAACTAACTGCTCTTAAAGATTTGGCAAAGATACGGAATTTTACATAGAAGAACAGCCGTCAGACCATCACTATCCTGAGGGAAAATCAGACCTTACTATATATAATATTGATGTAGTGAATTTGTGTACGTGTGCTTTGTCACCGACGTTCATTCCTCTAGCAAATGCTCTTGGATGACTAAAAGAGTTCTTTTTTAGACAGAAGCTACTACTTTTATGTTCACTTGTTCTACTACTTTTATGTTCACTTGTTGTTCTAATAACTTTATTGTACCTCAATTTATGGTACAGTAATTTAAGGTACAGTAAAGTTATTACAAGTCAATCCGTTTTTTGCGGCCCATAATCAACCTTAGGTGTAGATTCCTGAACATTTTCAGCGTTCCCGGTGGAGGGAACTTAGATAGAGCTCCAAAATCCCAATACGGTCTTATCGCTAAAACGAATATGAATCAGATCGGATTTTTCAGTTCCGCAAATTGGCCTTGGATTGAGTTTAGTGGTCGTCCTCAGCGTACAGATTCGGTAAATCAGCCCACTGAGCCGACAACATAAAATAGTTCTTTTGTGAGTATGCTACGTCGTACCGTATCATATCAAGATTAGCTCCTAAGGAGTTGATGTGTTAGCAGCAGGAGTGGGCAAAGCGCCAGCGATACCTCCTGTGTCGCAGGTGGTCATAGGCCACGGTAACCGCTTTACATCGTGTAACCTGTGTGCTTGTATGTCTCCCAACGTTGTACGAGTATAAAAAGAGCGTACCGTAGCTGTGTTTGCAAACAGAATTAACGTAGAACAGAATTTATTATTTTTAGGGTTCCGTACCCAAAGGGTAAAACGGAACCCTATTACTGAGGCTCCGCTGTCCGTCCGTCCGTCCGTCCGTCCGTCCGTCTGTCACCAGGCTGTATCTCATAAACCGTGATAGTTAGACAGTTGAAATTTTCACAGATGATGTATTTCTGTTGCCGCTATAACAACAAATACTAAAAAATATAATAAAATAAATATTTAAGGGGGCTCCCATACAACAAACGTGATTTTATTGCCTTTTTTATAGATAATGGTACGGAACCCTTCGTGCGCGAGTCCCGCTCGCACTTGACCGATTTTTTTTGTTTTGCGCACACACAAATTGGACGAGTACCCAGTACTCTATCACTAAATACAAAAAACCGTCAAGTGCGAGTCCGATTCGCGCACCGGGGGTTCCCTAAAATTTACGGTTTTTAGATTTTTTCCTCTACTTGTGCTACACTACAAGTAGCACAAGTAGAGACTATACTAGACTCAAGTGTGTCCCCCCCCCCCCCCCCCCTATACCAACGACACTATTGTATTTGGAAATGTAAAAAAAACATGGTACTAGCGCATGCGAGTAATAGCTGACGAACTTTAAAAATGTATTTTATTTTATGAAAACGTATATATGTCATAGAATATGACATTGCACTTACCCGCACTAAGCGTTTTGCTTTCTAGTTTATCATTGTTCATTTGAATTTCATACATAATATTCGTGTACATATGCGTTTAATGCGTTCTGTATTTGAATAGTCGTACCTAAAATTCCACTTTGTATTATACCTCTTGATATTTAGTTACATTATTTAAAATATGTATAGACTGCTCGGTTTTTACATGTATAACTCTTACTACATTTGATCAATACTCTACTGAGTATTGATCAAATGTAGTAACTTTGTTTTGAATGTTAAAAAAAATCCAATAGGCTCGAATTCCTATTATTTTAGGCAACTTTGCAAGCAAGCAAAGCGAAGTAAATAGGGAACCCTGCACTGTGCGTCGCCCGACATGCACTTGGCCGGTTTTTTTCAATCGGTATCTAATTATGTCATCAAATAAATAATTTTCTTCCAAGCGTTCGTAGGCTGCGGTAATCTTTACGTCATGTGGCTTGTATCCCTGACATTTGTAAAAAAATCGGCCAAGTGCGAGTCGGACTCGCGCACGAAAGGTTCCGTACCATTATCTATAAAAACGACAAAAAAAATCACGTTTGTTGTATGGGGGGCTCCCTTAAATATTTGTTTTATTTTAATTTAATTATTTATTTTTAAAGTAAATATATAACTAAATATTCTGTGAATATTTCAAGCGTCTACCTGTTGCCGTTATGAATATCGAGTAAAAACGAGCAAAAAAATCACGTTTGTTGTATGGGAGCCCCCTTAAATATTTACTTTATTCTATTTTTTAGTATTTGTTGTTATAGCAGCAACAGAAATACATCATTTGTGAAAATTTCAACTGTCTAACTATCACGGTTCATGAGATACAGCCTGGTGACAGACGGACGGACGGACGGACAGCGGAGTCTATTACTATAGGGTTCCGTTTTACCCTTTGGGTACGGAACCCTAAAAAATGCTTTTGTAATTATGTATAAGAACAATTTCCTTTAAAGTCATCTCATATTCTTCGCCTCGGTTATTCTTTTTATCAGTAAATGGTCACAGCTTCATGGTTATGAATAACAAACAGCCTTCCAATATACAAAACATTATTCGAAAACATGAATGCCTTATTTTCTACCGAAGAAGATCATAACTCGATAAGTGACCGAAATTATGTGCCATCTTCAACAGCCCTAAGAAAATCTTTTAGGGTGATATTTATTATGGAACTACACAATTGTATTTGGGTTTATTATTAGAGGCGGCCGTAAATCTGGTTTGCGAGGGTTCTGCCGTGAAAGAAATCCTTTGGAGATCTTCGTGTAATCCCCGCGATCCGGAAAAACGTGCGGCCTCGGAAAATCTCTCTTATCGGTACATAGGAGACCGAAAATATTATACGTTTTTCTCTTAAATAATAGATATTTGGTAATTTGCTAGGTGTGCATGGGCATACAGATCCAATGCGTAAAGGCTACTTCGGTAAAACATAATTTTCGAAGGTCCTGATCGACTCTCTAGAGGTCTTAATTAGTTACTCTCCAATAGCGACGATCCTTTTTGACGAGCTTGGTGGCGCATCAGTTAGTAACGCCACTTTGACACCAAAGCACATGGATTCGATTCCCACACGGGACAAACATATGTGTGCATGAACATGTCTGTCCGTCTTCATCTCGGTGTCTTTAACAGAAATAGTGCAGCACATCAAAGCAGCCCATCTGGCAAAGTACCTCCACCGCAACCAAATATCAATTCCCTGGTGGGTTATTGTGTTTCTGCGTGTGAATGAGGTCATCGGTAAGCTCCTAAGGAGTTGCTCAGTTCGCATTACGCGAGTGGTATTAATTTGTATTCCAAGCGTTTATAGTCTACGGTAACCGCTTTACCAATATGAGCTTGTTTACCTCGCACCGTTGTATAAAAAACTAAAACCATGCGTCCAGGGTACTGTTATTTGACTGCGGTCTCCTGTAACCACGAATTAAATTGTGCCTAGGATATATATACCCATGAAATTTCCCTGAAGACACCTTGACGAATCGTAGTAATATTTGTTTTTTGTCCTAATGGAGATGAATGAAGATCCTTATTTTGCTTCATTAGTTGGTCCAATGACTTTTCTTTATTAAAATCACGGGGTTGTCAGGAGAAATTTTATTATTGTTTTTTTTTCTTAATACTACGTCGGGAGGCATACAAGCATACAGCCCACCTGATGTAAAGCGGGTACCGCAGCCTATTAACGCTTGTAATATATTAAGTATCACACGCGCAATGCCTCCTCTGCTGCTTACACAGCAACTCCTTGGGAGCTTACTGGTGTACTGGTGACCTCACTCACACGCAGGAACACAACAACCTTCTAGGGAGTTGTTATTTGGCTGCGGTTTTCTGTGAGGTGAAGGTACTTCCCCAGGCGGGCTGCTTTGATGCACCCTACTGTTATTAGATTCAGGCCTCATTTTGCAAAAGTCAAATTTACGTACAATTTGATATAAGTTGCTTTGTGTACTTTCGACACCAGTTAAAAAATTTTAGCCAGTTAGTTCATGCGAACTAGCGGTGGCCGCAGCATGTTATTCTGACGTCTTGCATTTACAGCGCCTGAGGATGCCTCGTGGAGAGGCGAAATACGCGACGACCAGGGCAGTCATGGCAGCAACGGCGGCGGGTGCATGCGGTTTTTGTTCCAGATGGCGGGCAATCGCGAGGACGACCGCAGCAGCCGAGGCAGAGACAAATATTCGAATATTTCAATGTGACTCTGGTGACAAGCGAAGTATCCTAGGAGTTGCGGAGAACATGTCTTTCAGACTTAGAATCCTAAAATGTAAAGTGTGTACAGGATGTACCAGGCTGTGTTACGTGTATGGGAAATACTTTAAATATTATATGTTATATATAAGATAATACATTTTGGTGAAAGGCGACTTCAACTCATTTTGATACTCATTTTTATTTCATTTATATGTTTTTATACATTTTTCACAGACTTTTGAAAACAACCGGAAATCGAACGCACCAACTACGATAAAAGATACCCATAAAAGAGGTTGATATTAATTAATGAGAAATTATGCTTATCAAGAAATTAACGGATAGATTTCTTTTTTATACTACGTCGGGAGGTATACAAACATACGGCCCACCTGATGTAAAGCGGGCACCGTAGCCTATTAACGCTTGCGATATATTAAGTATCACTCGCGCGATGCCTCCTCTGCTGCTTACACAGCAACTCCTTGGGAGCATACTGGTGACCTCACTCACACACAGGAACACAAAAACCCTCTATGGAGTTGTTTATTTGGCTGCGGTTTTCTGCGAGGTGGAGGTACTTCCCCAGACGGGCTGTTTTGACGCGCCCTACCTCTTTTATAGATTTCTTGTAAGTAATATCTTAAATGACAAAGACTAAACAATTTTAAATTTAAAGTTTGTCAAGAATGACCTTGCACTGCTTACAATACAGACACCTTTTTCGTTTCAAAGTATTTAAAAATTACAAGCACTTTGACATTACTTGCTTTGTGTGCTTCCGCCACCGCACAAAGCAGATTAGACTAATTGCATTTCAATTCGACTCCTATTTTATGGGGAGGCATACAAGCATATGGTCCACCTGATGTACGGTGGTCACAATTTCCCTACCAAATATGCCTTCTGCCAATACAGAAGTTCTCATTGACAATAATGTTATTTATTAATGATACTGTATTTCTTGGAATTACAATAGACTCCAAATTGCAGTGGATAAATTAATAAACTGGCCAGTGAGCTCAGCTCCGCCGCATATGCAGTTTGGAGAATTAGACAATTGACGGATGCGCTACTGGGCGCTTAGTCTATTTCAGTCATTTTCACAGCATTGTGTCGTATGGTATACTGTTGTGGGGAAAAGTGGCTAATATTGCAACTATTTTTATATTATGAAAGAGAGCCATTCTTTCTATTTATAACAAACCTTCAGAATCAGAAGATCACTTAGAGAACTATTCAAAGAAATAAATATACTCACGCTTACCTACCAGTATATATATGAGAACATTATGTATGCTAGTAAAAATATATTGCAGTTTCCAAATTTTTCAGAAAATCTTAGAAGCAGGAATAGATCTGTATGCTGGTACACCGGCTTGCTAAGACTAATGGGTATTTTGTTGTAAATTGTATTCGATTCTATAAGAAATTACCTAAAACAGTTCTGTCCTTACCTGATAATATGTTCAAAAGGCACGTCAAAAGGAAGAGTTATTACAGAATCGATGAATATCTGACTAACAGAGATGTTTGAAAATGATTCAGCATATGTATTAATATATCTTAAATTGTACCACTTGATATCACTATATGTACAATCAAATATATTTATTATAATATAACCTATATTGGCAAGTTTCTTTTGGCGTTTCTTCTTCTCCAATGGTCATGTTCAAATGCTGGTAGATAAAAAGTGACATACAATATGATTTGGTTTAAATAATATAGGACGTGTCTAAGTACCCGTGAGGGCCTAATAGCAAATAAATGATTTTTACCTTATACCGTAGCCTATGAACACTTACAATACATTAGGTATCACTGGCGCGATGCCACCTCTGCTGTTAACACAAGAACTCCTTAGGACACAACAACCCTCCAGAGAATTGTTACTTTGCTACCTTGATGCACCCTATCTCTCTTAAAAACACCCAGACCAAGACAGACAGACAGACATGTTCATGCTCACAATTGTTTGCCCCGTGTGGGAACCGAACCCACGATCATTGGTGCGTTAACCACTGCACCACCGTGCTCGTCATTTATTAACGCCTGAACCTATAAACCATTTCAAAATTATGCGTAAAGGACTTACGTAACAAAATCTAAATAATTAGAAGCGAAACATCACTCTAGTCTCAAGCAAAATTCCAGAAACTGTAAATCCCACTTAGAACAACTCAAATGCATTAAAACAATTAAAGCACAATTTAGACATCCTGTACAATGTATGAGCCATTAAGTTGTCGCATATTTACAAACCACTCACACGCAAATAGCGGAGACATTAATATCTCAACGTCAGAACACGAATTACGCGGCTCGGCGCCGAGTGAATGTATCTTAATGTTTGAAGACATACTCATGTTTGCTTAATAGCCACCATTCTTAACTGTCTCGAGGTTTATTCGCACTTAAGGCATCTTTTTGATGTTGGAAAAAGGACTGTATATTTTATCTTCACATCCCCAGCTCGATCCTTCCTTCAGAAGACTTCTTTCTAATGAAAATATCGTCTTAAAGGTTTGAATAATCTGCTGTGAGATATTGGAGTTAATAAATTATTTTACGTTGGGTTTACCCATTACCCCAGCTTATCCTGCGTTGGATTTTCATTTTTAATATTTACTAGCTGCGCCCGCGACTTCGTCCGCGCGGAATTTTAAAGTTGTACAGTTATAATTTTATTTATTTGATTTGATTATAAGTGCCTAAATAAGCAGAGTAAAATATCGAACAGCAAAATAATAATAGATATGTATCATGTACTTCGTCCGCGTGGATTAGTTACTTTTTTATTATTTATTTATATTAATAAAAATAAATAAAATTTCTAATGTAAAAGTAGCCTAAGTTACTCCTTATTACATCAGCTATCTGCCAGTGAAAGTCCCGTCAAAATCGGTCCACCCGTTTCAGAGATTAGCCTGAACAAACAGACAAAAATTGTAAAGACATTCATTTTGGTATATGTATCGTGTATACATCCATATGCATTAGTAAAAAGCGGTTATTTTAATATTACAAACAGACACTGCAATTTTATTTATCTGTATAGATTATATTTTATCTCCACCTCACAGAAACCCGAAGCTAATTGCAACTCATTTCTAAGCACGATACTTCTTATATTGTTCATAGGCTGGGGTAACCACTTTACATCAGACAGGTGTGCCGTATGCTTGGACGCCTCCCGGCAAAAGCCTGTACCATTCTTCGGTTCCTTCGGTAAACTATCATTATCCAAAAAACTATATATATCATGAGATTAAATAGTTTGTGCTATATATTGATGGACAGATTATCACGTTATAATATTCCACGTATTCTTAATGCACATTCTGTAATCACTTAATGAAAATGCCTTATGTTTCCCGAAGTAGTAATATTGTGGGTAAGAAATGACTTTAAATGTGGGTTTTTGAATTGTAATAATGGAATACCATTCTCCTGATCATTACGAACAGTGATAACTCAGACGAAAAAAAACCGACCATGTACCTCTAAATTCGTATTTCCGGATTTAAGTACATATTTGTAATTAGCACTTGCTCGGCGGTGATGGAAAACGTTGTGAGAAAACCCGCACGTCCAAGATATCTGATTGTGGAGGTCTGACAGTCGCTCTCTGTAATAATTAGTATCTTCGCCAAATCCTCAGGTTTAGGTAGCGGATGACGCCAATCCTAACGGATAAGGACACGCTAGTAAGAAGAAGAGACCAACCACCTGCTACCGGAGTTGTTTATTGTGGTCTAAATTAACATTTTAATATGGTAATATTTTAAAACGTAACACTGGTTTAAGTCGTTCTGAACCTACGTACCTAGTACGGACAGAGGCGCATTTTCTTTCCCGCGGGCAATCCTTAGATTTCAACGACAAACATAATAATATGTATGAGTAACTAAAACTAAACTACAGTTTAAAATTCATCACCGACTTTGACATTTAAATCTTTTTTATAGATTGCCTATTCATTTCATAGATTGTTTGAAGAACCCTATTCATTTTCAGAATTATTGTTCGTATTGTTTTACTATAGCAAGCAGTTAGGTATCTGTGTATTTACATTGCCCCGGAAAGCCCTATTCGAAAAAAATTCAAGAAGATTCCATACATTACCAGCGTCGTACAGTCTCACGAGGATGGGGTGACATACGCTGAGTGGATGCCGATTCGATGTCATAGTGTTAAGAGCTAGTCTGTTTCCTTCTTTTTTTCAATTATGTCACCGAATAAATAATTTTCTTTCTTTCTTTCATTTGGACAGACAACTTTTTGATTCCTATTCGAATACCTATGGCTTTCCGAGTTAATGTGAATCGCCCCACTGTACACTGTAACACGTCAGTTTTTTTACTTTACTCGGCGTCTCGGATTTTAAGGGTAGGTATGTGAAAAACAAAAAAAAACAGAAATAGGTGACGATAATATATTGTTTTGAAGATTTAATGTATAATGTAATTGAATCTCAGCTGATCTTGGTGTTTCTTTTTCTTAACGATAACCCGGTTCCTGTCGCATTAGGATTGACGGGATCCCCTAAACCTAAGGATTTGGTGAAGATACTGATTTTAACATGGAGCTATTGTCGTCAGAGCTCCACATCCCAGAGGTTCCTCGGTAGGTATACAAGCATACGACCCACCTGATGTAAAGCGGGTACCGTAGCATATTAATGCTTGCGATATATTAAGTATCACTCGCGCGACGCTCCTCTGCTGCTTACACAACAACTCCTTGGGAGCTTACTGGTGACCTCACTCACACAACAACCCTCGGCGTTGTTATTTGGCTGCGATTTTCTGTGAGGTGACTTCCCAAGACGGACTGCTTTGATGCGCCCTACCTCTCTTAAAACATCCAGACAAAGACAAACAGATATGTTCATGCACACAAATTTATTTATTTATTACACCAGTTTACATAAACATTTTATAAAAACAATATTAATGCATTTTATAAACCACTGAGGTTTGACGCAAATGCAATGATATCACTACATCAAGACACAGTCATGTAATAATTACCTACAATGTAAAATAAGAGTATAGAATAGTGCGTACTTAAATACAACAATGAGATTCATCGGCGACCGGGCAAGTACGTTCAAAGACATACGTAGGATATAAGTGAGTAGCATAAATAATACATACACATACAATAAGCAACTAAGTATACGGTAAATATGAATTATAATTTAATTAAGATTTGCCCTGTTTGGGAATCGAACCCACGAGCGAGTGTCAAAGTCATTCATTCGTCATTCACGACTGAGCCACCGAGCTCATCGTTGCCATAATGTTTAGTATAAAATGGGCATCGAACCGAAGTGTAGTTCACGAACCCTGTCCAAGTACAAACTAATTTACAAGTCAGTGTTCCGATAATCACCTTGACAAATGTCGGTAGGTACTCGTCTGGATTTTATCCGACGGGCAATAATACATCAAGCTTCCTCCGTCACTTAGTCAACCAACTTGAATTAATCAAACGCTGTCTAGTTCTTTGTTGGTTGAGTAGCTAAAGTGCTTTATCTGTTACGCTTGCTGAGCTCTCATTGGCCATAAAAGAATATATTTCTCATAGACGTATACGTTTATTGGTTCGCTGCACTTCTTTATGCGCCTCTGGATACCGAGCTGAGTTTTTCATAAGTATATTACAAGTTTCAAAATGTTTTTCTTATGTATGTATTTTTTTTTTGACATCACATGGAGAATATTTCACCTGTTACAAACGCACAGCCCCGTCGATAGGGAATTCATTCTCTGTGCGCACTTTCAGAGAGGTATTCTTCTTAGAACCGTTAGGTTGTATAATTAACTGTTAAGGTTAAGGTTTCAAGAGATTATTTTTCTTCTTGTAAAAAGAGGTGAAGAGCTTTTTTAGAAGTGGTGGTGAAGAGGTTTTGATCTTGCTATAGCAAGAGCTTATTAGGTACTGCTTAGCTTGTATTTTTTTCACTTAAATAAGTGATAAAAGCAGGTTTTGTCACCTTAGTGAAAAAAACTACTAATGATGAACCGGTACACATTCCCATCGCATTATCCCTCATGCAGACAAAATTAACAAGAGAAATATTTCAAATATGAAGAGACGGCAAATATCACCTTTAAGTGTTCTTCATATAGCAAAAAATAATGAAATTCATTTAAAATGGCAAGCGCATATAGTCAATAAAAGTGGATTCAAAATAGTACGAAATTAGTACAAGTTGTGCCAAAAACAAACATAAAATTACATAAAATTGTGCATAATATGTATGATTAATCAGTGTCACCGAAAAATACCTGAATCTCATCTATGATGATGGGCTGCTTAGTGACGCATTACGTAGGTAGATAGATGGCGATGAACAGCCTCTTAAGAGGGAGATAAACTTTTCTTTTAATATATTAAGTATTTAGAAATAACCACCAGTACCGATTTATACATGAGCTACACTGAAAGTTTTGCACTTTAAACTGCTACGAGGGGCTAGGCCTCGTAGCAGTTTAAATTTCGAATATTACATTTTTGAAACACAAAATCAAGTCAGTTTTTTTTTAATTGTCGGGAAGTTGTTTATCTATTACTTTTTATCATGTCCTAAGGAAAAGATGCAGGTCCTGTTTGCCTTGCTTTTGGTAGGGACGTCTCATCTGAGTACTATGAGACGCTGATATGTAGAGTGTGCAAGTGTCTCTCTGAATTACGACTTACGTGAAGTTCGACCTTTAACCCTCTGTGACCACCGTAGAAAACATGGTTACTGTTAAGCGAGTAATTAAAAATTAAACCGGCGCCTCATTTACGAGGTGATTCGAGGACACTTATGGAACCGTTTAAAAAATTTCATGTATGTACATTTATAGTGTCAGTTAGAAATTATTGCAGTTAGTTTCCTCACGAACTAACGTCAAATTAAAAACGTGTTGATTGGTGTTGGATGATACTTAATAAAGATGCAAAATGAAGATGAAGATGCCTTGATGAAGATGACAAGATGCCTTGCAAGTTAGCGTTGGAAAATGAGAACACGCGGACAATTTGTGGCAGGCGAGAAACATAGAACAAAATTGATTTTGTTTTTTATTACGTATTTAAATTTGCTTTCATAGTGGGAGCCAATTCAGAAAAAGTTTAAGTATGTTTTATATTTTTTGTGTTATTTTTACAAAACTGTAACAATTTGTTTCTGTGTTAATCGTATTTAGAAAAAATATAGGGTTTGTCTTAGTGCATAGTGCTTGTTTGTAGCGTCCGCGGTGTCAAAACATACTGGTCTGGACTGAAAATAAGTGTCGGGTCTGCTACTGCTACACAGGCTTCGACAACGTACGGAGTCGAGACCATTTTGTTATATCGCACAACACTGTTTGCTGTGTTTATGCTAAGATTTGTATATAAGTTATGTTGTGTTTATGTTAGTTTGTCACAAGCATGTTGTTTTCTATCTATTTCTATCGATTTTATGGCTACAAGCTGTGTAGGTATATATTGTTGTGTAGTGTTGTGTACAAATAAATATTTTTCTTTCTTTATATTTACAATATAATATACAATTTTCCAATATTTAATTACACCACTTGATAGCTTCTAAGAATTCGTTACGTTAAAGAATCTAAGAATTCGTTACGTTAGTAAGGACTGTGATGCATCGCGCGCGCAGGGAGGAAAACTCTGCCATTTTGAGATAGTTTCGCTGCATCATATTATATCCTTTTAGTATAACTTACTTCCGTGTACCCGTTACGGAATCGTATTCACTTAAAACTCACGACCGTGTCATGACACAGTCATATCCCGTTTTTCTTTTTATCCCGCACGGGTCCCGTTTGCATAATTACAATATAAGACCAACGAAATGTTAACGCTAACTAGTATAGTATGTAGTACATGATCATTACATTATCCGGTTACTGAAACAGTACGTAAAAGATGTCTGAGAGAACGCATACTCTTGCGGTGTGGCGGTGGAAACGAAACTAAATTATTTTAACCTCCGAAGAAGTAAAGCATCCACCCCCACATAATCCGGACTTGACACCATGTAATTTCTTTATTTTCCCGTAAATCAAAGATGTTGTGGTTTCCAATCAACACGTGTTAAACAAGCCGTGGAGTGTGGAGTCAGCGGTCCTTGTGTTTGCTTAGATATTTATGCCTTTCGTTCATACTGTATGTCCGCCATTACGCGCCTGTCCAATGTTATGTGGCGGTTGTTGGTGTGCTTTTTTTTTCAATACCAGTAAGGTAGCAAACATGCGTACGCCCTGCGTGATGGTAAGCAGTTACCGTAGCCTATGGCAACTACCGTACCTAGCCTTTGGACATTTGCAACACCAGTGGTGTCGTCACTTTTGCTTTGCCGACCCAAGCGTTACTCACATAGCGTTATCACAAAAAGATATACAAATCAGAATACCGTCTAAACTCCTGTTGGGTTCCACAAGGCAGTATTTTAGCTCCGCTGTTATTTCTAGTCTATATTAATGATTGGCCACACGTTACGATTCACAAATGTATTCTATTTGCGGATGACGTAACACTAGTAATCAAGAAAAGGAAATATGCTGATCATGTGACTGATATAAATACTACCTTAGGTAATGTAATACTTGGGATTGAAAGAAATAATTTGAATATTAACATGACAAAAACGAAACGTATGCACTTTAAAACACGGGACATAAATGTTAATAATCTTTTTAATAATAACACAAATACACCAATACAAGAATTGGCCTCTAAAATTTCTAGGTATCACAATAGACAAACTGTGTAACTGAAAGACTCATATAGACATTTTCTGTAATAAGTTAGACAAGTTTGTTTATTTGTTGAGAAGAATAAAACAAGTAGCTTCCCTTGTTGCTCTCGCCGCGCATCACGGGTATGTATAATATGGATATGGCTTAATTTTATGAGGAAATTCTGTAGACTTTTCAAGTATATTCATTGTACAAAAAAAGTGCATAAGATCAATGTGTAATGCTGACAGAATAGACAGCTGTAAGCCTTTGTTCAAAAGCCAGAATCCTACCATTACCATGCATGTGCATTTACGAAATACGTCTCTTTGTTCATAAAAACATTAGTCTAGTCTACATTAGTCTAGTCTAGTCTAAAAATATTAGGAGATATGACAAGTAGCAAAACCAGATATAAAAATCGTATATAGGTATGTTCCCCAACAAAGACTAGCCTTATTTAAAAAAAAACTGAACTAAAACTTCTTTAGCGCCATAGTGTGATACAAACAATAGGCCTGCACTGTGTCTTAGATATACGAAACTTAACTCGCTATGAAAGAAAGAGAGAAAGAAAATGGGTGCTCGCACCTCTCTCTCTTGCCCCTACAGTAATATACGAAACATAACTCTCTCTCTCTCTTTCTATCTTTACTAACTTATATCTCCCTCTCAACTTTCATTCGCCTCGCCCGATCACACTTTTGGTAACGCTCTCGTCACGCATTTACCAGCTTAATCCAAGTCAAGCGTGCGTAAAGAAGTTTAACTTCGAAAACATACATTGCATGGCGATAAAGTTGCGACATGGCGACAATTTGTTGCCGGACGCGTACAAAAACATGAACACTAATATATTTAAAAAATGCTTATTCAGTCATCTATTAGATAAGTGTTACTATTCAATTAATATCTTTTTACATGACGAAAATAGTTCCACAAAATTAATATTTATTTTTATTGCTTCAATAACCAACTATAAAAATAAATAAATAATAATAATAATAAATAATAAATATTGTCGGACAAATTACACAGCGCCATCTAGCCCCAAAGTAAGCGAAGCTTGTGTTATGGGTACTAGACAACTGATAAACATACGTAAATACATTTTTTTTTTGTAAATATATACTTATCATACATAGAAAATACCCAGACCAAGACAAACAGACATGTTCATGCACACAAATGTTTGAACTGTGTGGGAATCGAACCCACGAGCGTTGGTGTCAAAGTAGTGTAACAACGCGTTTCACCACTGCGCCACCGAGCTCGTCTAACAACAATAATAATTTAATAACAATAATAAACAATAATAACAATAAATCTTTATTGTTATTATTGTATATAATGCTGATATGTATGTTAGAATTGAATAATGATGCTCACATGTAATATTGAAATTTAATAATGACTTGTTATTTATAATAATAAGCTAATAGGTAATAATAATCTATTTTGAAAAATACATTATTATTACCTATTAGCTTAGCATTTTTGCACGCTGGAAACGGTAGAGTATGACGGATCAAAATTACTGTAATATCTTATGTATCCATATTCTTGGTAATAAATATATTGATTGATTGATTGATTGATACTAGATGCATGCCATGACTGCTCTGATCGTCTCTGCCGGCTCGGCTTCTTCTGTCTCTGCGATTGCGAAGAACCGCCATCGTTGCTGTCCCAGCTGCACAAGTCGTCTCAGCGACACGTGTTTTGCCTCTCCTAGAGCCATCTTCAGGCGCCGTAGATGTTAGTGATTAGCATGTTACTCATACAACGACATCACTTATATTGATTTCTGCAAAATAACTCCCGAATAATATTTTAGCCTCGGATACCCTAAGGTTTTATATGAAGCTCAATTTATTATACGAAGTAAGATCCCGCAAGAAAGCACTTTTTATCCTTCACATTAAAAAATTGTAACGTAAAAGGGGAATCTTGTCGTCAAACTTTCTTAACCCACTTTATCTCCAGATCCGTTTTAATCCGGCCCAACAAAAACGTAATGACTCGACGTATCAAGGACCCTGCAGACGCGACGAGTACAAATCGCATCGAAGGCGCTCGTCATCCATTTAAAAGCAGTTTCATAATTGATGACGTCACGGGACTCTGTCGTCCTATCGGGCCATTGTGAACCGAGCCTTTCTTCCCGTATGAAAGGACACATTAGTATCCTGAATACTTGAAAGGATCCGTAATGTACTATCGTTTAGGTTACGTTCGGTGTTTTTGTGCCGACGACTTGGTTGATATGAGAGGATGACAAGTTTTGACAAAAATGGGAATTGCGTAGATCATCGAGCGGCAAGTAACAAACGATTTTACCTCCCTTTGTGTATATAAAGGGTTGTGTTTTATATGACGCCGACGGTCGGCTTCCACAATCGCACAGTTCAACATACACACTAAATGCATCGTTGCCTACAATAGTCCAGTCTGATTTCCCTCTTGGTTGCCAAAATCAGTGACTCTGCCAATCTTAGGATTAGGAATAGGAAACATGATAAGCTAGGGAAAAGAACTAGATTACCTGAACAGAATTTACAAATCTCTCGTTTGATTTACCTACGATATAGACCCTAACGAAAATGGTTCAAAAAAATCAAATTTGGCGGTATCTTATCAGTTTAAAGAAAAATATATTTTTTCATTTATATATTCCACAACAAAGACTAGCCTTATATAAAAATAAAACGAGTGTGCTTTAGACCACACGACTGAAGTAAATCTTCTTTAGCTCCATAGTGTGATACAGACAATAGGCCTGCACTGTGTCTTAGATATACGAAATTTAACTCGCTCTGAGAGAAAGAGAGAAAGAAAATCTGTGCTCGCACGTCTCTCTATTGCCCCTACAGTAATATACGAAACGTAACTCTCTCTCTTTCTATCTTCACTAACTTATATCTCCCTCTCAGCTTTTCACGTATGAAATCCGCTAAATAAATAGTACATAAAATATTCTAGTTCCAGATTAATGTAGCATTTAGTTTAGAATTAGCATAATACATGCACAGTACAGACAGCGAAGTGCATCAAGTGGTTCCCAATTAGCCCTTGACTATTTGAAACGGATTCGAAAAGGTAATATAATAATATTCTTTATTTAACCAAGTAACTAATCTATTACATCAGGTTGCAGAGTGCTTTATACGTGTTATATAAGGTTTTATACAGTATTGCTATTTTACACTTGGTAGACTAAGATTCCAGAATAGCATTCGCAATAACTTCCACACTAGGCGCTTGGTCTGTATTGTGGAAATCATACGAAGTCCATTTTTCCAAGTTGTATTAGCGCTTAAACAACAATTGTAACTATATCAAACTTAAATAATTTCATTTAAAAGGGAAAGTGAAAAGAAAATATAAAATAAAGATAAATAAACAACAAACAGTTTTTTATGGGAGATGTGATGTGTTCGTCGTACTCATATGTACCCAACATATGAGTTAGACATCAATAAGTCGATTTGAGTGTATATATGTGATGCGTTTACGAGTATGTTTATGTTTGTTTGAGTGTTCATTTGTGTGTTTATTTGAGTGTTCATTTGTTCTAACTCTAATGTCATTCAGTTACTTTAAGTAATTCTTCTGTTGCTGAGTATGATAGCGTATGGAGCAATTTTAAAATTAATTTTTTGGTTTCATATAGTTTACATTATTTTATGTTACATGCTTTATTTATGCGATTATAAAGCAAACAAAAAGACGAGAATCTTTTACAAAATGCTGTATTAGCTTTTTGTACGGGAATTTTGAATACTCTTTTATTTAGCATTTACTCAGGTTTCACTGAGATTCCATTTTAAGTGAAAACTTTTCGATTCCAATTCGAATGTGGTGTTTCGAGACAATATGATACGGAATTCTAAAAAAAAGCCGGACGTGTGATTGTTTTAATGCACGTTTTTATTACGAATACGGATTAGTGCAGAAACTTACCAACGTAGCAAATATGAATTTGTTGCATTCTTTTTTACACTAAGAAGGTTCAAGCTTTCGGCCTAACTATTGTTAAATCGTAACCGCAGAACCTTGTAACATAAGAAGCAGCGATCGAGCATTGCCGACCATGTAAAAACCTCTTTAGGGCTTAATGACAACTTCTATTGTAGTTCACTGTAAACCTAAAAGATTTCAAGAAAGAAATTCGATAATCTTGTTATAAAATTTACGCCTATTTTGGTTCCAATGTATCAAGATGAATTTACAGGGTGAGTGTTAGGGCACCACATCGAATAGCTCCTCTGCACTACAACCCATTGTATAATGCGTAGAATACACAAAAGGAGGAAAATGGAAGTAATGCTTATTTCGAATGGGAGCTTGCAGTTTGCACTGTACCCAACCCCGAAACGCCCATCCTTAACTATATCTTGATGCCAGTCTCCTTGCGGGGTAGCCAGGACCAAGCATCGTAAGACAGAGTCCTTACACACCTAGCTTGCTTATTTTAGATTCGTATCTCTTATATCTCTCTTCAAGTTTAATCTATATATAAATTTGGAAATACAAACGGTTCAGTACCATTTTCTCCACTGTTTGTTAACCAATTTTCTCTTTGTAAAGTGAGTTTACTAACTTCAATAATAAAAGTTAAAATAAAAAAAAAATGGCTAGATAAATATCTATTCATATAATTATGTTCGTCAAATTTTCAATAATGATTATTGTCAAATTTTAACCATTTACGCGAATACTAGTAGATGAAATTATGACTTATATCACAGTGTAGACGTCATAACATTGAATATCAATCTTTACCAGAAATCAGTCGTTACTCACGCCGGATTTACTCAAGATGAAGTCGCTGGACTAACTTCGCCTTTTGAACTCAGTCAAAGATAATTAATATTCAAATCCCGATTATCTTCGCTTCCACGGGCATTTCAATAAAATGATTCGATTGTTTTTCCGTCCATTTTGTAGACAAAAATGTCCGAAATAAACATTGTTCTCCGTAGGACCATAAATAGAACATATTACCGAAATAGGGGTATATGACATCTCTATTAATTTAAGAAGATTACGAAGGTCGCAGACAGCATCTGGAGGTAGACCCACGTGGTTAAAGTCAAGTTCCAAAAACAAATCGATTTTTTTCTGGTGAGAGTACCAATCCTTAGTAGGTAAGACCTTTTAACGCAGAAAGGTCCATTTTTAGGATTCCGTAGCCAAAATACTAAGGCTTCGTTATCAATCTGTCCGCCCGTTTATCACAGGGCTATTTGAAAAGTAGTAGGTAGACACTTGACATTTTCACAGAGCGTGTGTTTTGATAAGCAACAAGCACTGTATGTAACTCCAAAACACCCATCCCTTAATTTATCTTTATCTATCTATATCTTCACGACAGGTCTCTTGCGGGGTAGGCAGAGAGAACGTAGCGCCATAAGACGCGGTCCTTACACACATTGCTAGCTTCTTAACATATACATATCTCTTATCTTTTTATAGAATAGTCTTTTTTCGACCTTCTTTTAAACAAAGGTACGACGACGTACGAACCCTTAATATGTGAGTCTGAGTTGAAGTTAGTCGCATTATCATGTAACATGTGACCGTGGGGATAAAAATAAAAGCTTATAAAAGAAAAGTGAAAATGTAGCGTAACGTAACTCTATTTTTTATATACATATATTATGTACAACGTCAGGGGGGATTCAAGCTTACGGCCCTCCTGATGTAAAGCGGTTACTGCAGTCTATGAACACTTACAATACATTAAGTATCACTCGCAGTATTCCACCTCTGCTGCTAACACAGTGACTCCTTAGAAGCTTACTTGTGACTTCACTCACTCGCAAGAATATAAAAACCCGTCGCCGCGCCGAGCGCCGAGTTGTTATTTGCCTCCGGTTTTCTATGAGGTGGAGGTACTTCCGAATTTCGAACTTAAGAGCAAAATCAAAGCTTGATCGATTTTCCTTTGCGATGTGGACATGTTTTCAGATTTATGTAGTGAAAGAAAATATTGTGAGAAAACTCGGGCAAGAAATTTTATTGCTAATGACCCCTAAGGAAGGCCTTGATTTTCCTCTGGGTTATGGAGATCTGACGGTAGTCGAATCATCTAATAATTAATTTCTTCACCAAATCCTCAGGACGGTATCAAAGCAGCCCGCTATGATTTTACTCTTCAGCTCAATATTTATTAAAGGTCACAGTGTGCATGTTTATTACTTTGTTTTTAGGAAGCTACATTATACTTGTCTCTTCTTCCTAGCGTTATGAGGTTTCCTAATCCATTAGGATTGGCAGTGCTACCGCCCTAAGGATATGGTAAAGAAACTTATTTTTAGATGGTTCGACTATCGTCAGACCTCCATGCCCCAGAGGAAAATCAAGGCCTTCCTTAGGGGTCATTAGCAATAAAATTTCTTGCGCGAGTTTTCTCACAATATTTTCTTCCACTACATAAATCTGAAAACACGAATTTAATGGTACATGCCTATACTAAGAAATAAACCAGCGACCAATGGGTTAATAGGCTGGTAATACGCTAGACTATCGGTGCTCATTATCCTTGTTTGTTACTATTGCCCTTCCCTGTTTCTATGTAACAGGCAAGAGTGAGTGGAGATATCAGGAGGGGCCGCTCTAGACGCACACATAGAGATCAAATTGGTGACATGTTGAAAAAGTGCCACATCAATAGCACTCAAAATCGAAGAGCATGCATGAAGAGGTTGATGAGCGTGGAAGAAGCGAGAGAGGTATGTTTGGATCGGTGCACCTGGCGTTCCATAGTCTCTGCCTACCACAATGGGAGACATACGTGATGATATGTATGTTCTTGTGTAAATCTTCGAAAGCCGGACGTATCAGGCGGGCGGAGCTGCGGGCAGAAGCTAGTGAGTAATGACAACAAAATGTCGACGAGAAATTAAAGAACCCTTTGGTTAGACAAGGGATCGAAATTAAAAGGGGTGCCATTAAATACCTTTGAAGTTGATTGTAGAGTTTCGTCTGCCAGGTACCGTTTCAAACAAGGCTGGGTCGGTTCACAGGCGCTCGGATGTTCTCTCGAGTCGTTATGTTTACTTATATAATAATATGTTTTTTTTATTTTTCTTCATTACATAGGCACTTAATTTTATAATATTTACATTAATAACTGCCATGACTTTGCAGACCTATGTAGTGAGTGGCTGGTACCTGAAGTATGTTCGTAGAAAACTTGAATGACAGGTCACTAGGCCGTCCTCCCTAGGCCCTGTATAGGACACAGTTGTGCTACTATATTAATGTGAAAAGGAAACTATTACTAGGTAATTTTGTGTTAACGTGTGTGATTTGATTAACAGCCACAAAGAAAACAAAGAATGTTATAACAATACTATAAATAAGCGATCGAACGAAATAGAGGATAGGTGCTTGGGGTATGGACCGAGTGGGTTAACATTGTTGTTGAAGATGTCTTTTATGTATGTGTGTGCGTGTGTGTGTGTCCGCGAATGACCGCGAATATTATATGTGAGTGAAGTAGAAGTTATGTGGTTGTGTCTGAAACTAGTACACTATGTTAACTTACATGGGACAGTTGACTAGTCGGGTCAGAAGAGAAAGAGAGGTAGGGCGCATCAAAGCAGCCCGTCAGCCCAGCAGGGGAAGTACCTCCACCTCACAGAAAACCGCAGCCAAATAACAGCTCCCTATATGGTTGTTGTGTTCCTGCGTGTGAGTGAGGTCACCAGTAAGCTCCCAAGGAGTTGCTGAGTAAGCAGCAGAGGAGGCATCGCGCGAGTGATAAGTAATATATCGCAAGCGTTAATAGGCTACGGTACCCGCTTCACATCAGGTGGGCTGTATGCTTGTATGCCTCCCGACGTAGTATATATATAGGAAAAGCTGGGAAATTTGGTAAAAGAATAAAAATTTCGCTGATTATTTAATTTGTTATAGAGGAAACAACTCAAATAGCAGAAAAAGTTGTGGGCGGTAGCGGTATTAAAGGCACGTTCTTGGTGATATACTGTACCTTTTCTCCGTTTGTCTTTGACTAGGCTCGGGTCGTACCTCGGGATTACCTTATATCTCGGGAACTTTTCAACTTAATAGTTTTTTAACGATTAACTGCGTAACAATTTCATTTATTCCCAAATTCAATACGCTTTCTTTGCTTCTCCAGAGTATAGAAGGAAAAATCTGTTCCAATTTCGTGTTTCTGACTCTTTATATAATATATATATATATATATATATATATAGTATTTTTATGTCACTAAAATTGCAAACAAGCATACGACCTGCCTGATGATAAGCAGTTACCGTACCTACGGACACTTGTAATTAAAAGAGTCTCAATTGCGCGTTGCCGACGCTGTAAAAGCCTCTCCACGCCTTTTTTGAAGAACCTCATGCTAAAGTACCCAGGGAAAACCTGGGCATGGTTTCATTCGACTTAAGAGTTTTCGGTAGACACTTTAGAACCGCATAGTACTCGACCATAGACTCGATTTCAGTGTGCATGGATGAATACCTAGGTTGACTTTCATTGCTTGCATTGACTTTTCCATATGTACCTACCTATACTTTAATTGCAAATTTACATATCTCCTTAGATTCTTTAACACTTTCAAGCACGCTTGCTTTTTCCCTCATATGTGTATCAAAGCAAGAAATGATACTCCTGTATGTAAATAGGTACTTTTTGTGAACTTCCATTTATGTTTTTATTAGAATAAGAGAGACTCTAAAAAATTAATGTGCTGTAAAAATGTTGACAGTATATTGTTTTTTTATACAACTAGATTGGCAAACAAGCATGCGGCCCGCATTAGATGGTAGCGGTCACCGCAGACTATTGACGCTCGCAATACTACGGGGATGTTACTCGCGCGCTGCCAATCTTGTGACCTAAGGGTATTTCGTCACAGTACCCAGTAATTTCTCTGCCATATCTCACCCTTCAAACCGGAACACAGCTATATAAATATAGCTGCTTGGCGGTAGAAATAAGTGAGACAGAGGTACCCACGCAGACGACTCTTGTACAAAGTCTCGCTCTGGTGCAATTGTATACTACATACGTTCCTGCAGAATTAGTTTAACACTGACCTATATGTTGCTCAATTTAGCTATACTCATGAAACACTTCTACGCACTCATACATTATCGAATACTATTATCGTAACCTAACAGCCCAGCGTAACCGTTAAAATCGTAACACCAATCCTTTTTTCCCCTCTTATGGCGCACCTAAAGAAGTTTTACTTCAAAAGGTATATGTAAATAATTTAATTGCAAAGACAACAATACAGCTTTACAATATTATATCTATCTATAACTTCGCGCCAATTTCCTTGCGAGGTAGGCACAGAGAACCGAGCGCCACATGACTCGGTCATTACACACCTCACTCGCTTCTATAACAAATAGATCTTCTCATACACACTCGCCGGTATACAAAGCTCCTGACATCACCTTCTAATAAAACCCAACCAATTTGGTCATAGTTGGTAAGTCTGGCCTTCCTCGGTTCCCACAAGCTACTTTCGCGTTGTATATTTATTTCGTAATTCTTTCTTCCTGCATTCTTTGTACATATCCGAACCAAAGGAGCATGCCTCTTCTAATTTTTACTCTTTTCATTACAAAGAACTGCCTAAGTGTCGACAAAGGTCCATTGGTAAAATAATAATTTCTTTTTACTTACTTTATTTTTACGCTACATTGTCAGTTAATTTTAAAATTGACCTGTCTTAAATATAACTGAAAAAGCGTGAAAATAAAGTAAGTAAAAAGAAATTATTTATTTTACCAATGGATCCTTTCCGGCACTTAGGTAGTTCTTTGTAATGAAAAGAGTAAAAAAGAGGTGTTGGTTTTCGATTACAAATGAAAGAGTAAATATTTTTATATACAACGGCCCCTTGTAGAGTACTCGCTGCAAATTGCGCCGAGAAGCCATAACAATGACGGCAAAGTGTACGAGATTGTGGAATATACCGGTACCTATATGTCCCGCAATGAAAGCAAGTAAGCATACTAAGACATGTAGAAGCGCTTTTTTTATATACAACGTCTAAAGACATACAAGCATACGGCCCAAAGCGGATACTGTAGCCTATGCACGCTTGCAATGCATTTAGGATCACACGCGCCTTGCCTCCTCAACCCTCCAGAGAGTTGCTATTTAGCTTTTCTGTAAGGTAAAACATACAGTCGTAAAATACTTAAAAAGACATAGGTAGTCGAATTGAGAACCTCCTTCTTTTCTGAAATCAGTCAAAAATAGACCTAAAAATTAATTTGTACCAAAGAAGGGCGTGCGTAATGTATTCGTTGCAAAATTTAATAAGCACTATACACATAATGTTTACATGCATAAAATAAAAATAAATGAAAATTTGCGCGTGTGTATACATATTACCACATAAATATATATATTTGAATAATATATATATATATGTATATATGTAAAGATATATTTTTAAGTTGTTTAAAGCACTTATAGTAGGAGATAGGAGTAATTTTACCTATAATGTCAGTGGTTGAACGCGTATCGTGCGTCATATGACGCATCATATACTCGCCTGGCAGATCCTTGCAACCGCCAGAATGTTCTGGCTGTATACATATACTTTCTAAACAGTTAAAAGAATATGCCCTCAAAATTTTAGCCATGTGAGAGCAGGTTATGAATTACTACCCCGATGACAACTTTGCTATCGACTGGCATTATATTTGAATCCGTCAAAATAGGTTGTTAATTTTTTTTTACACTTAAACATATACAAATTACATCATATTAAAATTGTAGCCTTGTGGAAAAAGATTTTTTTTTTTTTACTTTTAAAAAATTTACGGGATGATGATGCAACCGCGAGATGCCTGCCAGAACGGTACTTTCTTAGAGGACCGATAATAAAACATCATTTAAAATTTTTTTAGCTTTGTGGGAAACGGGTTAGTCGGATGGTTCGCAAGCTCTTAGGCTATTATATGCTATACAAAAAGGAGGATATGCTTAAAATGAGACTCCAACAGTCATTCTTAGATATAAAAATTGTATATTGAAAATACATGTTTTGATTTTGATACACGTACTTAATAATACGTCTCTCTCTCTCTCGCTCGTCATCGCTAATCCAACCTATTTCCACCGAAGATGTGCGAGGAGAGAATTGTAATTTTTCCTTACTAATTTCTCGTCTCGTCTCGCCTCGCCGGTGGAAAAGCAGCTTTAGGTGATTCTGTCTCTCTCTCTATCTCTGTCACACGTTTCATCTATTTCTGTCATGAGTCAAAAAGTATATAAAGGAAAATTCTGTCAATTACAGGGGGTAAATACAAGCTATATTATGTAAAGACATTTTTTTGTTACTTTTTTCTCCCATACAAATCTTTTTCAAATTTGGAATTATTAATCGTTCACTCTGGCGATGATTTCATTCAGTTCGTAGGCTTACCGGTTACTACGCATACAATCAAGACATCTCGAGGTCGCGCCCTGAATTGAATTGGGGTCAAACGACCTCTCAGCGGCCGACTTCGTCAGATTTCATCTCGTAAACCTACACCTTTTTGTGAATCCGCCCCTGGGGGGTCCTTGGGCTTGTGAGAAAGTCCTTCAGCTTCAGGGTGATACAGTATATATAGTAGATATTAAATACTATATTGTATTCACTTGGGCTTGACACAAAATGTAAACAAACTATAAAATAGATTGTTTGAAGATTGGTTAAAGACGAGCACGGTGGCGCAGTAGTCAGTAACACTACTTTGACATCAACGCTCGTGGGTTCGTATCCCACACAGGACACACATTTGTGGGCATGAACACGTCTGCTTGTTTTGGTCTGGATGTTTTCTATGTGTCATAAATATGTAGGTATATTTAAGTATATTTATCAGTTGTCTACTACCCACAACACAAGCTTCGCTTACTTTGGGGCTAAACGACGCTGTGTAATTTGTCCGACCATATTATTTATTTATGTTTTAAGTGACGTTTTGTCACAAAATAACTCATGTAAATAAATATTATAAAGTTACCACCAGAATTACGATCATCTTTCTATAGAATTTCTCAAAATTAATTGATTTTTGGGCTTTTTCAGTGCAACAACAAACTATCCGCCTCAAGCGAATAGCTTATTTTTTTTTTTTTGCATTTTGCATTGCATTTACCTTGTAAACAAAAAAAAGTTACCTTGCAAAACCAGAAGCTTTACTCTTGCGTTCTCGTCCTATAAAAAACTTTTCACGCCAACGAGAACCTCACGCTGTAGCCCTGTGGTTTCCCAAAACTGGAATCTGAAATCGCACCATACGCGATTGTTGGGGTTCCAGTCACGATGAAGAAGAACGGTGCGGTTGTATAAAGAAGCTGTTGTCATAGAAAGAACTTGCCAATGTAGATCTTTTTTCAATTGATATTTCCAGATATCACAGAGAGCCATAAGAGCTATCTACAAACTTGGTCCCCGGGAGAGCCTTAGAGAAAAATTCAGAGAAATAAATATTTTAACAGTCGCATCGCAATATATCTATGAAAATATTTTGTATGTCCATAAAAACACAGACTCATTTTGTAAAAAGAGTGATACTCATAACATAAATACTAGATATAAGCATAATCTTGTGTTTCATGCAAGCCGTCTCCACAAAATAAGTAATTCTTTTATGGGGCAATGTATACGGTTTTATAACAAACTTCCCAGCAATATAAGAGAATTGTCAATAAACAAATTTAAAACTACTATTAAAGCCAAATTGTGTATCAGGGCGTGTTACGTATCGGAACTCCACGAGTATCGCCGGTCAGCGTTTACGTAAATGCCGCGCTTCGTGGAAACCGCGCGATGTCGGCAACGATGCAGGTGCAGCGAGACCACCCAAGATACCGCGTCTTCGAGATCGCATCGACTTAATTTTAAGTTCACTTTTGTTTCTTACATCGAGCAATTGTCACGTATATTAGATTATAATTTTAATTAATTAAATATATTTTAAAAATTGATTTTTTTTGCATCCTCCGGCCGCAGCCTACGTATTTGGCGCAGTCGATAGGATAGTTGTAAAATAGAGTCAGTGAATAGATCACGGCGGGCAACTATTTGTAACCTACGAGTGCTACGGTCCAGAGGAGTATCCAGAAATCGATACAGCAGAGAAATCAAATATGCTTATGTAAGTACCTAGATCTATCTAGAGTTGCTTCCTTTTTTTTTTAAGTGTTCCTTTAAGTCATTCAAGATTTTCCATCCCAGGCAATCGCGAACCCCTAGCGTAGGTGTAATTCATAAGTTAGATACAAATAGAAATTTAGATATAATTGAGGAGGAGATTGTAGCTCCATCTAAAAAGATGGCTGATGCACTTATAGATCAGATTTATAAGGCGCTCCGGTTAGCGCCCGAGTTCGATGGTAATTCTAATATATTAACGCGATTCGTAAATTTGTGTGATCAATTAGTGAAGCAATATGTGAAAAATACACCGGGCCATGAACTTAGTAATCTTTCTCTTATTAACGGCATACTGAATAAAATAACAGGTCCTGCAGGTCGCACTATAAACTCTAACGGCATCCCGGAAACCTGGGAAGCGATTCGTAATACACTTATTAACAACTTCGCCGATCAGCGTGACGAGACCTCGCTTTATAATGATTTATCCCTTCTTACCCAGGGTTCAGGTACCCCGCAGGAATTTTACGAACAGTGCCAGAATTTATTTAGTATAATTATGACGTATATCAGCCTGCATGAAACCGTACCAAGTACTGTAGAGGCTAAGCGTAGCCTATATAGAAAATTAACTTTGCAATCATACTTGCGTGGTTTGCGTGATCCACTAGGTTCTCGTATTCGGTGCATGCGGCCTGATACTATTGAACAGGCTTTAGAATTTGTGCACGAGGAGATGAACACTCTTTACCTGCAGCAGCGGAATGATCGCCTTCCTGACAGGAAGTCGTTGTCCACGTCTTCAGTTAATCAACCTAAATTCTCTTACAGCCCTGTACCACCCCCTAAACCTTTTAATTTTGGGCAACCTAAGCCACTCAATATGTTGTCATCACCACATAACATGCCAGGCCCATTCAGACCGTTCTTTACACAGCCACAAAGACCGATACCGCTTTGGAAACCCCAAATACCTCATAATGTTGGTCCCAGTCGTACTCAACAAATATTTGCGGCTCACCCACCTGGCTATAGGCCCCATAGTAGCATTTTTAGGATGCCACAAACTAACCCACAATTTCAATCCAATAACGCGAACTCTAGACCCCAACCAATGAGTGGTGTTAGTCACTACGTAGCCAAGACTCTCCCGGTACGCACACCTCACGATTGGACTAAATTTGGAAATCCACCACCCTCAAATTATTTTAAGACTAGGGAATTAAATTTTAACGAGATGTATGACCAAAACCCATACGACCCCTACTACGACTATTACGGTGATACTTACCAACAAGATTATGACTGTTCAGACCTTGCATATGGTATGATATACGAACAACCATCGTACCAACCAGAGTATGTTCCCGTTACGGTAGAGGAAGCTCAGGAGGAGGCTCTTACTTCTGAAAATGAGGATTTTCCGACCACTCCAAAATTAGACAAACCAAAATAGAGATTAACTTACAGACACAACGACAATTACCCTATGTACAAATCTTAAATCCACCTTTAAAATTACTTATTGATACTGGTGCCAACCAATCTTTTATTAGCCCCGATGCTGTAGATAAATTTTTCCTAACATACCATGTAATTACGATCCTTTTGAAGTCACTAATATTCATGCTACCACCCGTAATGATTATTCCATAACCATACCATGCTTTTCGGAATTTAATGAAAAGAAAGACATTACCTTATTCATATATAAATTTCACGAGTATTTCGACGGACTGATAGGTTACGACTTACTGGAGCAACTAGAATCTAGCATCGATTTGAAAAATAAAGTCTTAGTTACTCGATGTTCCAAAACCCCTTTGTTAATGTACGACTCTCGTAACTGTAATCTGTATGAGGACATAATACCAGCTAATACATCTAGGCTAATTCGAGTCCCAGTTAATTTACATGACGGTCATGCTTTGATATCTGAACAGGTAATATCAAACTGCCAGATACGCGACTGTATAACAACAGTCAAAGATAATCGTGGCATTGTCGAAGTTATTAATCCAACAAGACATGACATAGTATTCTCTATGGACAGGCCAGTTAGTGCAGAATTATTTAATGCTGAATGCACCAGCATCGAACAACCATTAAACCGCGTAAGCCAAGTACTATCCCAGTTACGTACGGATCACTTAAATCCTGAGGAACGAGCCAATTTAGAATCACGCTGTGCTCAATATGCTGATGTCTTTTATATTGAAGGCGAACCACTAACTTTCACAAACCAGATTAAACACAGCATTCGAACGACTGATGAAATGCCGGTATATACTAAGACGTATCGATACCCGTTTATCCACAGGCATGAAGTTCAAAAGCAAATTTCAACTATGTTAGATCAAGGTATTATTCGCCCTTCTCAATCAGCTTGGAGCTCCCCCATCTGGGTAGTTCCAAAGAAGGTTGATGCGTCGGGACAACCCAAATGGCGCATTGTAGTTGATTTCAGAAAAGTAAATGAAAAGACAATAGATGACAAATACCCTATTCCCAACATAACCGATGTCCTCGACAAGTTAGGTAACTGTAATTATTTTACTACACTCGATTTAGCTACTGGATTTCATCAAATACAAATGAACCCTAACGATATACAAAAAACAGCTTTCAATGTGGAGCATGGGCATTTTGAATTTTTGCGCATGCCCATGGGGCTGAAGAACGCGCCGTCTACATTCCAACGAGTGATGGACAACGTTCTCAGAGATCTCCAGAACGTAGTGTGCTTAGTATACTTAGATGACATCATCGTATTCAGCGTTTCCTTACAAGAGCATATCGTAAATTTAGAAAAGGTGTTTAAGAGACTACGTGACTCAAACTTCAAAATTCAAATGAACAAGTCAGAATTTTTAAAGTTAGAAACAGCGTATTTAGGCCATATAATAAGTAAGGATGGCATAAAACCCAATCCCGATAAGATCGCTGCTATTGAAAAATTTCCCTTGCCCAAAACAGCTACCGAAATAAAACGTTTTTTGGGACTGCTGGGGTATTATCGTAAATTCATCCCCGATTTTGCTCGTATAACTAAACCCATGACGCAATGTTTAAAGAAGGGATCTAAAATAACATATAACGACGTTAGTTATGTTAACTGTTTTGAGACATGTAAGACCTTACTGACAAACGACCCTATCTTACAATATCCGAACTTTGACAAGGACTTTATTTTGACAACGGACGCTTCTAACTACGCTATAGGCGCTGTCCTCTCGCAAGGTACTATAGGCAGCGACAAACCGATAGCTTTTGCATCTAGGACTTTGAACTCTAGTGAAATTAATTACAGCACGATCGAAAAAGAGCTCTTAGCCATAGTATGGGCTACTAAGTACTTCCGGCCATACCTCTTCGGCAGAAAATTCACTGTAGTTACGGACCATAAGCCGTTACAGTGGGTCATGAGCCTTAAGGAGCCAAACTCAAGGCTAACTCGCTGGAGGCTAAAACTTAGCGAGTATAATTTCACTACAGTTTATAAGCAGGGCAAGCAAAATGTTAATGCTGACGCACTATCCCGTATCGAAATAAACCATGAAGATACAAGTTCTGTAGCAGTCAACCATTCAGAAAAGCCACCATCTGTAGGCAGTTCTAGTACCGCTACTATTCATACAAGCGATGAACATCCTATTTTAGAAATACCTATATCTGACGATCCGCTTAATAAGTTTAATCGCCAGGTATGTTTCGTGATTGTAGGTGACATAAAAAAAAGACCGACAGTGACTAAACCCTTTGAGACTCACACTAGAACGACCATACAAATATCGGAGTCTAATCTCGAGGAAGATATAGTTAGCGCAATCAAAGAATACGTAAATCCTAAGGTTAAAACAGGTATTATAATTCATCCACCTTTGGCTATGTATCAGATCATTCCTATTATCCAAGATAAATTTAAAAGCTCTGCCATGAATTTAGTGCTAACCAAGGTAGAACTTGACAATGTCAAGGAGTACCTGAAACAACAAGAAATCATACAGAAATATCACGAGGGTAAGACAAACCACCGGGGTATTAATGAATGCTTTCTAGCCTTATCCTCTAGGTACTATTGGCCTAAGATGAGAGAACACATCACCAAGTACATTAACGAGTGTAATATCTGCGGTCAGGCTAAATACGACCGAAATCCTATTAAGCAGAGATTTTCGATTGTTCCACCTCCTACAAAGCCTTTTGAAATAGTTCACCTAGATCTCTTCACGGCTGAGACTGAGAAATATTTAACATTAGTCGACGCTTTCTCCAAATACGCTCAAGCGTATTATCTCAGAGATGGTACCGCGTTAAGCGTAGTTCACGCTCTTCTTAAATTTTCGACACACCATGGTCTACCCCTTACTATAGTTACCGACCAAGGTCCCGAATTCTCTAACCAACTGTTTGCCGAATTCACAAGAGTCCATAAAATTCAACATCACAAGACTCTTGCGCATTCTCCCAACGATAACGGCATTGTCGAACGTTTTCACTCCACTATCTTAGAACATCTTAGGATACTGAAGCTTGAAAAACGCAACGAACCTGTAATCAATCTCATGCCATATGCTGTCTTAGCTTATAACAGTTCGATCCATAGTTTCACCAAATGTAGACCATTGGACTTAATTACAGGGCACTTCGATCCTCGCGATCCGATAGACATAGACCTACAACAACACCTCTTACAACAATATTCACTAGACCATAAAAAACGAATGACTCAAGTATACGCCTTAATAAATGAATCTTCATTGCACGACAGGGCAGTACTCACTGAAAACAGAAATAAAGACCGCGAACCTGAAAAGGACTACACCCCTAACGATCAAGTATTTGTACGGAACCCAGTAGCTACCAGACAAAAGCTGGCCCCAAGATATACTCAAGATACGGTTCTCGCCGATCTACCTATCCATATCTACACGAAAAAGAAACGCGGCCCCGTTGCTAAGTCACGTCTGAAACGAAGCCCTAAAAATCCCACCTTGTTTCAGGATAATTCTACTAACGACACTGCTCCGACTGACTCACGGACAAGAAGTAACGATTGATTCTTTAGACGACGGACCAGGACTACTTCCATTCAAACTAGGACCCAGTAAACTTATAGCTCACTACCATTCCTTCCTTAGTTATATAAACCTCGATAATATTCGTACCCAAATCGAAGCCGTTAAGTCACAGTTAGTATATTCAAGGCCCCAACTAAATAATAAAACGTTGTCTCTATATGAACCTCATATCGAGCACCTTAATAGTAAGTTAAATAAGATATCAGATCAACTCCGTACTTTCGAACCAAACCGTAAAAAGAGAGGCCTCGTTGACGGACTCGGTTCCATTATTAAAAGTATTTCCGGAAACTTAGATTACACTGATGCAATTAAATACGATAACGCTATTAAAACCCTACAGAATAATGAGTTTAAGTTAGAATCGGAACTGAATAAACACATAACTCTTAATAAAGAGTGGAGCTCTTATAACTCTAAAACCTTAGATAATATTGTAAAGAATCAAAATAAGATCAATGCGGTTTTAAACTCAATTATGGAAAGCGACACAGAAAGAGAAACGGACTTAGTTAAGTATGCCCATCTGGCGCAATTCTTGCTAATATTAGGAGATAACGTAGAGGATCTATCTACGGAGTTAGTTAAGTTAGAATCTACTTTAGCTTTTATTCGTGCATCGAGCACTCCTCATTCGGTAATTAGTATAGATGAAGTTAGTAATATACTTAGTAAAATAAGAAACTTATATTCAAAAGACGAAATCATAGACGTAGAGTATAGAGACTTCTACGACATAATTAAATTAGGTTACTTCCATACGAATCAACGTATTATAGTAGTAATTAAGGTACCGATTGCCTATCCTTCCCCTTACGACCTGTATAAATTATCCATTATACCTAACAAAAATCATAAAATCCTTATACCAACCTTACCTTATATAGCAATTTCTGGAAAAGATTATGCGTACATAGAGACAGAATGTCCGAAGGTTAACTCATTGTTCCTCTGCCAAGCCACCTCTAACTACAGAATTCGAGATGAGCCAGATTGTATTCAACATCTAATAATTAAACAAGAACTCCATCAATCCTGCAAACTCACTTCAGTCATTATGAAAAGGGAAGCTCTCGAGCAACTTGATGATAAGCACTACACTATGTGCTTTCCCACACCTACTAAAATCAAGACATCTTGCGGTCAAGAACAATATACAACTCTACAAGGAAGTTTCCTTGCTATTATACCATTCAACTGTTATATGAAAACGCCAGAATTTACCATAGTTAATACAAATGAACATATAAAAGGTCACGTTATAAAAATCATGGAGATGCCTCCGTATAACGAGTCGAGGCTCCAGAAACATCCATCCATCATTCTAGACTCTATTAATCTAGAGAATCTGCACGCTGCGAATACCAAAATATCAATTCAGGCTCCAGTGCAATTGAGTAGTGCTATTGAATCGTCTTTATATCATACTACGATTCCCATTTATGTGATACTATTGGGTGCAACCGTAGTACTTATAGCCTTCATAGCTAATCGTCGGCTTCGCATGCAGTACACACGAAATGCGAATGACGCTATTGAAGTTAAGAAACGTGAACCTCATCTCATGTATGCCAGACCTGAGTCAAGACCTGTCGATCCCAGCGAGATAAAAGTAGACCATCGAAACATCGCAGTAACTATTTCAAACAAGCTTGTCGAATAGTTGCTGAGCTACGGGGGGAGGTGTTACGTATCGGAACTCCACGAGTATCGCCGGTCAGCGTTTACGTAAATGCCGCGCTTCGTGGAAACCGCGCGATGTCGGCAACGATGCAGGTGCAGCGAGACCACCCAAGATACCGCGTCTTCGAGATCGCATCGACTTAATTTTAAGTTCACTTTTGTTTCTTACATCGAGCAATTGTCACGTATATTAGATTATAATTTTAATTAATTAAATATATTTTAAAAATTGATTTTTTTTGCATCCTCCGGCCGCAGCCTACGTATTTGGCGTATTATTAATATAAATATATTATATATTTGTGTATCATTAATATAGTCAGATACTTTATAATGTATAAAGTATCTGACTATATTAATGATAAAAATGCCTGGGATTGAGTCGATCCAATTATAATGTAATTAATAAATTATGTAAATTTGTTTGGATACCAAAAGAGGGATGCCTGAGTTTTTTGGCAGTATTTTTATCAGTGCTCACCTAGTCATAAACTGCACGGTAGGGAAAAAAATTGTGACGATTCCAAACAAATCTAGCCATTTTTACGGAATAAAAAGATTTTGACTTTGACTATCTTTGTCAGTCAGATTCATCGGTTTTATAATAAGCAAATTTACAACAAAAGATAATACTACTACTAATAGATAGTACTAGTCTTAGCAAGCCTATGTACCGGCATTCACAACTTATTTCTGCTTCTAAGATTTTCCCTGAATTTTTAAAACAATTTTATATTTTTACTGTAATCCTGGCTACTCTTAAAGCAGTGGCCGGAACGTGATTTGGGACCTTTACATTATTAAACAATATTACTCTGTCACGTACTGCTGGGATACGCAGACCATGTCATCTAAATTAATCTACTACCCTAAATATTACCATTACAAAGTGACAAAGGGGATTTTAATAAGCAATAAATGTGCCGAGAAAGTATAATAATTCAATTTAGGCGCACCGCACACCAGACACAGTAAATCTTTGACAGCTCGGTGGCGGAGTAACTTAGCAATACTACTTTAACATCAGAGCTCGTGGTACGATCACACACAGGACCAACTTTGTCTTGCTCTGTGTGTGTTTTAAAAGAGGTAGGGTGCATCAAAACAGCCCATCTGAGAAGTAACTCTACCTCACAGACAACCACAACCAAATAACAATTCCTGCGTGTGAGTGAGATTACCAGTGAGTTCCTAAGGAGTTTCTGTGTTAACAGTGGCATCACGCAAGATACTTTAGGTATTGCAAGCATTCACAGGCTACGGTATTAACTTCACATCAGGCGGATCGTATGCATGCATGCTCCCGACGTAATGTAAGAAAAAAAATGTGCATCGTATTATGGCACTTATACATAAAGTGTAACATTTCGTAGTAGGTAGGTACACAATTCCTCGCTGCATCTCTCTTCCTCTTAGAATTCAGACGATGGAAGCGAGACAATATATAGCACGCATATGTATTTGTTTGTGCTTTGTGTACTTAACAAATAAATAAATAAATTCATTTATGAGACAAATGTAGTATGTTGTCTATTAGCGCACTCATATTTAAATGGTTCGGACATGTAGAAAGAATGTGGGACGAAAGAATGACGAAACAGATATACAATGCAAAAGTGGAAGGATGTAGGAGCCGAGGAAGACCATGACCAAATTGGTCATGTTTTATCAGAAGGTGATGTCAGGAGCCCCAGGAACTGGCGAGCGTGCATGAAAAGTGCTATGAATGTCACAGAAGCGAGTGAAGTATGTAAGGACCGCGTCTTATGGCGCTCGGTTCTCTCTGCCTACCCCGCAAGGGACCTGGCGTGAAGATATACATACATATTTAAATGCCTTCCCTATGGACACCATAAAGGAAATTATTAAGGAACCTATAGAGAAGCAATGAAACCGATATTGCGTAGTAACTCAATTCACCGCTACGGGTCGGGGTGTAAAGTAGAACGCGCAGCTCTTATTGGCTAGTTCACGTGTCATCGGCTTATTGGTTAAAATATCCATCCATTGGTCAGTAGGCTCGAATCACTGAGATAGATATTTAGACGCTAAAACACACCGTTTTTGTGAGCCCCATGCATGTCTTCATGTGGAGTCTAGTGGTTTATTGGTGTGTGATAGACACTGACTCAGACCCGTGATCATATTATGTGAAAGATATTACTATTAACTAGTAGTTAAATATTACTATTAACTATATTATTACACTGTATTATTACATGTCGAGCCGTGAATGACGCCACTTTGACACGCTCGTGTTCGATTTCAACACAAGACAAACATTTGTGTGCACGAACATGTCTGTTCGTCTTGGTCTGGATGTTTAAGGAAGGTAGGGCACATCAAAGCAGCCCGTCTGGGGAAGTAACTTCCACCTCATGGAAAACCGCAGCCAAATAACAACTCCCTAGAAGGTTGTTGTGTTCCCCGCGTGTGAGTGAGGTCACAAGCGAGCTCCTAGGGAGTTGCTGTGTTAGCAGCAGAGGAGGCATCTTAGGATACTTAATGTATTACAAGCGTTCATAGGCTACGGTAACCGCTTTACATCAGATGGGCCGTACGCTTGTATGACTTCACACGTAGTTTAAAAAAACCAAAAATACTGGTACGTCTGGACTGAGTGAACTTTATAATAATAATAATAATAATAATAATCATTTATTTCAGACAACAGGTTGTACAACACGGGTCCATAGATAAATACCTTAAATTAAAATATATATAACAATATAAACTAATTACTAATTCCACGTAGAGTCGGCGACGTGTAGCGCGTGTCGTTAGGCAACCGTCCTCGGAACTTCCGAAACACGATTCCCTTCGGCCAGAATTCTTCATTCATGAAGGTCGGCAGGTGATGAGTTGGAGCCTTCACCACAAAGGAACTAAAGTTTACCTTGTGGCGAGATTCCAGTCGCTCGACCCTCAAGGTGAAATTGGTCTTCTTCTTCACATAGTCTACAACCTCCTCGACCTTTGTAGACCAGTGTAGTCTGGAAACGTACAACGGCGTCGCTGGTATTTCCACGCGCAGTTGTGACGATCCGGTCTGTGCGGTGCCGCAGTAGTTGCGGTTGGAGGGCTTCTTCTTCTTCTTCCTGTCCACTTGAATGAAGCCCTGCTCGTCGCACTGGTGCTTGCGAGAACCCGGTTTCAAAGCCTTGCGAGCGGGCTCGCAACGACTTGACTTCTCCCGGTGAGATGGTAGGTGAGACGGTGGTAATGCGGTAACTTTTGCGTAATCACGTCCCGGGGTTGACGTGTTTATATTTTGAGTCGGCTCCGCTGGTGAGCGGGCGGCAGGGCGCGGTACGGAGCTCGTAGCAACAGTAGTCGGTGACACCAATAAACTGCATACGGATGCATTCTGTGCACCACGACGCGTGTTAATGTTGCCGACCTCAGGTGACCTACTTACGGAAACATTACATTTTAGTGATAATATTTCCGTACGTAGCCCACTGATTGTTGTTTCCGATGTCGCTAATCGTGACTGGACATCAGCGAGACTGGCTTTCAGGCTTCTGATGTCCTTCAGAAGCGTACTGACGTCGACATGTTCCAAGGTCACAGATGGTAACTTGTGTAGGTCTTTCGCTACAAAGGAAGGCACGTCGTCTGGATCGGTCACCTTCAAAAGACTGATGACGTCTTGTATACTTTTGTCACCTCCATCCCTCCTGCGTGACGGCATCTCCGTGGTCTTGTCCAGCGTCTTGAACAGTAGCTTCTTGCCTCTGCAAATGTCATCTTCACTGAAGGTAGACTTACAGATGCGCATGATGCTGACTTCGTCCAAAGTGTCGATGGCGTGTTGTATGAACGCCAAGAACTCGTTGGCTATGAGTTGTTCGGAACCCATAGCGACGGCAGCGTACAGCGGCTAGGCCGCGGCCGCTCAATTCGCGAATTAATATTCGTAACTATGACGTGTGGCGGGAAGCGACCGTATTCGTTCGCACATCGCACTGCACTCTATGGATAATGTACTATTTACTGATACTCTCACATACAATTAATGATATTTATATTATAAGTTCAGCATAGAGGTTAAGAATCACTGTCTCTACATTGTAAATACATATATAGGTATATCTACATTGTAGATAAATATGTTGTATGATAAAACATGAAGTTTAGTATGCGGCGCGCCTTAGTGCACATAATACAATTTTTGATGCGGGTCGCATCGTGGCAAGTTTATAGGATTAGGGCCTCGGAAAACTCATATCTCATATCGAGAGACGAGACCGCAAGATTATAAATGTTCCTATGGGACCGCTGAAAATCAAACACATGATTGCAGAGACGCGATTGTGTCTTATTAGATACGGGAAACCAGTTTAGTCTCGAAGGAATACCCCATGTAAGTGGATGATAACAAAACAGATGTTTTGAAATGGCGATTGCGTTATGCGTCTTCTACACTGTGTTTTCGGATTTCCTAAACCTTTACGATTAGCGTTGTCCGCTACCTAAGCTGAAAGATTTGGAGAAGAAACTGATTGTGACATAGAGTGACTGCCGTCGGACATTTCGTATGATGGGTCACACTAGGGTTGCCAACATTTCTTCGGCGAAATATAGTATTTTTCAAAATAAGCTATAAAAAAATATATTACTCTTCTAAAAAATATAGTGTTTCATGAAAAAATAAAAAAATAGACAATGATATATTTGCTACTTATTTATTTTTATAAAACCTATATTTTTTCGCACTTCTTGCATTTTTTAACAATATTTGGCTAAAATAAAAGTGACATGCTTTATTACATAAATTTTTTAGATTAATGTAAATCAAAAGCTCATTTTTATTAATGAGATACTACTTCTGTTTCTTTCTTTCCATTTCGAATTCATAACCGATAATATCCTTTCTGTAAATGCCGAAGTGGCGGGAATAGAGAGCAGGAATGACATTACTTTAAATAAATTGGGTAAGTTATTTTCAGTATTTTTTAAATTATCCTGCCATTTTTGGATTTCGGAAACACGCACGCCCCACTCAAAAGTTAAAAAAAGAAAAACAAAAAAAAAGGATTTGTTTGTTAGATTTCGGTGTTGAAAATATAGTATTTTTGCGTACTATATATTACTTCAACAGTATATAGTACGCAGACCCGAAATATAATAGGTACAATACATATTATATATGACGAGCTCGGTGGCGCAGTGGTGAAACGCGCTGTTGCGCTACTTTGACACCAACGCTCGTGGGTTCGATTCCCACACAGTACAAACATTTGTGTGCATGAACATGTCTGTTTGTATTGGTCTGGGTATTTTCTATGTATAATAAGTATGTATTTACAAAAAAAAAATGTATTTACGTATGTTTATCAGTTGTCTAGTACCCATAACACAAGCTTCGCTTACTTTGGGGCTAGGTGGCGCTGTGTAATTTGTCCGGCAATATTTATTTATTTATTTATAGTACGTTTGGCAACCCTAGGTCACAAGTCTTTTGAAATTTAATTTCTTGGACGTGCGAGTTTGTTCACTATGTTTTTCTTCTCCGCAGAGCAAGTAATAGCAACTATCTATCTCTCTATCTATAATATCACGCCAAATCCCTTGCAGGGTAGGCAGAGAGTACCGAGCGTCGCGTGACTCGATCCGTACATATCTCACTCGCTTCTTTAACATTATTGCTCTTCGCTAGGGCTCCTGACATCACCTTCTGATAGAACACGACCTCCTATTTCCTTCCACTTTTGCATGGTATATCTGCTTATTGTATATATTCTTTAATAGTAATAGCAACAATATATATATATAAATCCGTTAACACGAATTTAGTTTTACATTCCCACGCCAGGTTTCAAACCAGAGAACGTCGGTTCATAGGCTGGCTATTTATCCACTGGACTATCACTATTCAATAGCACACACTATTACTACGTGTATGATATTGTATTCCTGCGAATAAGGTTACCAGTAAGTCCCTGAGGATGTCCTGTAGTAACAACGGTAGCAAAGCGATATCGGCACTTCAGTTCAAGTTCAGTAGGTACGTCCGCTACCATAACGTTTACGTATTCCACGTTCGCAAATACGTTAACTGGTATTTCGCATCAGTCACAAACCAATAAACCACTTGAACGCGCATAAATGCACCACTCACTCACCAAAATGTAGTGTTTTAGCGCCTAAATTTCACAGCCGGTTCGAACCTACTAACCAATGGGAAGATTTTTTAACCAATAAGTCGATAAGTGATGCAATGTTGGTCCATGAATTAGCCAATACGAGCTGCGCGTTTTACTTTTCCCCCCGACCCGTAGCGGTGAGTAAATATACTCGTAATAAGCAATTTGGTTTCATCAATTCTCTGTTTATTTCCTTCATGGGATCAGCGCTCGTTCGCGAACGTTTTTCTAATGTTTCACCGAGTTGCGGAGCGAACGGCGAGCACTGTCTATGATTATCACCGTGCGTACCGGTGCTCCACAAATTGAAAGGTTCACAGTGTGCGGTAGACCTATACTCGGAACCTATACCCGTGGTCTCATTAATGCAGTGGTGCCCAACCAGTGGCCCGCAAAAGCAAAAATGTGGTTCGCCGATGATTTATTATTTCAAACTATTACTTGTTTCAAAGAATGCAGGATGAAGGAATGACGAAGCAGATATACAATGCAAAAGTCAAAGGATGTAGGAGCCGAGGAAGGCCAAGACTTACCTACCATGATCAAATTGGTCGTGTTCTATCAGCAGGTGATGTCAGGAGCCCTAGAAACCGGCGAGCGTGCATGAGAAGAACAATGAATGTTAAAGAAGCGAGTTAGGTATGTAAGGATCGAGTCACGTTGCGCACGAATCTCTCTGCCCACCAAGCAAGCGATTTGGCGTGAAATTATAGATAGATAGACTTGTTTCAATTATATCCTCACAATTGATATATTCATCCAATCGAGAGTTAGCCGCTTTGATAGTATTCTTAAGAATGAGTCCTAGGATCTATTGAAAGAAGTGTACTCAAGTACTTGAACGGTAATATTTGCTAGAAAATCACAGAACTTGTATGTACATAAGTTATAAGCTCAGAAATCACATTGAATTAAACCGAATTTAATTTAGTTCTAAGAATTTTATATATTTATATTATTTATACTAATTCCTCTTATTTAAAGGGGTTTACTCCCGGTCTTTTGATAAGCGTGCGCGGGGATATGAATCCAAGACGTAGAGGCCCCTTCGAAAAGAACGATTGGCGAGGTGGCCTATTAATTTATTAATGAGACAATATACCTACCCATGAACAGGTCACGGCAGGTATTGGGACTGTTGGAATTAAGAACTAGGCTATTGCCGTTCATATCTCTCTTTCACCAGAGACTGGTTTGTCAATTAGCAATAATCGCCACGCGCAGATTAGATTGACTTTGTATCATAAGATGATAGTGAATTTCTTATACTCCAACACTTCTTTCTTAGTTCCCGTAGTAAATTAAATTAAACGTTTATTATGTTAAAAAACTTCTTTCGATCTCCCGCCGTTTTACAAATTTTTTTCGTGTTTATTATCAAATTATAATATGAAATGGGATGTTAAAGAAAATAGGATTGCAGTGTTTGCCTTGCACAAAGTGAGTATGGAGCCGTCGGTCATATTCAACACACTTCAAAAGCTCGGTATCAGTCGTATGTTCGTATATCGTACTACCGACAGATAAACCTACACTTCTTCTGTTGAAAACCATAAAAGATCGGGGCGACCGCTTGCTGTTAGAACTACAAAGGCTGTTAATGATGTTAAATCCAGAATTCGCCGAAACCCCATAAGGAAACAAAAAAATCTTATCGCGAGAAATGAAGATTCCCGCAAAAAGGGTTGTGACGCAAGAAGCAAGCAGTTACTGCGTTAGCAGCAGTGGTTGCAACGCCCCAGCAATACTTCCTGTATTGTAACCGTTCATAGGGCACGGCTAACCATTTTGCAGAGAGTGGGTCTCCGGTTGTCGTGTCCAGTTAGTCTGCATTAGGACATCTATAATATCTAGATATTATATATACTATAATATATAACTAAATGAAATACTTTTTTCCCCTTTCTGCTCAATGGGTTTCGTTTTGTTTGTTTGACTGACTCTAACAGACAAATGGACAACCCACTACTCGGGCAGACAAAAATTTGTATCATGTAATAAGGTCAAGTGAGTTTTGCGTACAGTCGAGTTTTTCCGCCCGAGGTCCATCCATTACAACCTTGAAGGAAATAACCTATGGAGAACCGATAAGACGATTTTGCGTAGTAACTCAACTCATTGCTACTAATAATAAAAAAACCCCTTTAAAAACAAGTTTTTATTTAAATACACTAAAACGAATAAATAAAAAGTATTTATTTCAGACAGAGACAATATCATGTTAGTGTACGATTTAGTAACAATTTCTGCCTTATACTATATTAGTTTAGTGTTAGTAAATTACAGAGTTTGTATAATTTGTTTACTTTATTTGACCAGTAACAATTTTAATCCAATGGTTCTGGACTGAACAGTCAAATCGTGCAGCGATGGACTTAAGAATGCTTTTACAGTTACTGTGTAATCGCTGCAATAGTGACGCGACTTTTTAACGGCGAATCGCGTAAAAATCGTCTTCTATCTAGTTTTGATTTTTATTAGGAATATGCAGTAGGTATATGTATATTAGTAAAGTTGGTTCCTCTATATTGAAGTTTATCTTGTCAGTTTTTAAACCTTTGTAATTATTTGCAGTACGCGCTTAGACTCGAACATTAAACAAAACACACTTTTTCTTCTTAAAGTTATCCAGTTTCCCAATCCATTAGGATTGGCGGGGTCCGCTGCCTAAACCTAAGGATTTAGTGGAGATACTGATTTTTACATGGAGCGACCGCCGTCAGACCCCGCAATCCAGAGGGAAAACCAGATCATTCTCAGGTAAGGACACGTCTTCAGAAATATTATTTTTGGACGTACGGGTTTCCTCGCGATGTTTTTCCTTCACCGCCGAGCAAGTGATAATTAGAAATAAGTACGTAAATGCAAAAACACAAATTTAGTGATACGTGTCAGAATTCTAACTCGGGACCTATATCACTAGGCGGGTTCTTTATCCGCTGGGCTATCACTGCTCTTAATAACAAAATACATAATTACTACTAAACATAGGTTCCTAAATCGACACGTTTTTTAAACCATCAAAAAGTTTTCCCCGACAAATTTATGCGGACCAATGAACGTACAGAGCCCTCTTGTCCGACACGAACTTGAGCGGTGTTTAAATACGTAACGTTAAAACTGAAAGGACGAGAGGAAGGGTCCGTAAAATCCGCTTTAAAATGTTAAAAAGTTCGTTCAAAGCTATCGCTACCCTTGGGCGATATAAATTCACGGTCGTCACAAAATGTTCACTCCCAACGGACTCGTTTCAGAAAATTGTGGAGCGTTGAAGTTCGAATATCGACTTTACAGACATTTACACACTAAATAAAATTGCCCGTTTTTTTATTCAATACAAAGTTATCAAAGAACGCTCGATAAGTAGAAAAGTTCGCATTGTTTTGAATTTGTTTCATAGGTAAGTTGTTTTTAGCGTTCTACAATAAAAGGGTGCGACCGGAACTCTGTTAAAGCCCGTTCATCCTACCTACCCGTACCATCATAAGAGAGGTGGGGCATATCATAGTAACCAGTCTGGAGAAGTACCTCCACCTCACAGAAAACAGCAGCTAAATACCAAATAACAACTCCCTAGAGGGTTGTTGTGTTCCTGCGTGTGAGTGAGGTCACCAGTATGCTCCTAAGGAGTTGCTGTGTAAGCAACAGAGAAGGCATCACGCGAGTGATACTTAATATATTTCAAGCGTTAATAGACAACGGTAACTGTTTTACATCAGGAGGGCCTAGAAGCTTGTATGCCTACCGTCGTACTATAAAAAAATAAAAAACCTAGCCCAAATGATGGTGGAGAGAATATATTGGGGATACGTATGGCTATGTATTATATTGCCAGGATAAGGAATTGACGACGCATCCTCATGTCCACGTATAATTGTGCAACATGTGTGCCGATAGAGCATAGATTGTCGCCTTTGTAATGTAGAATTGTACATACTCGTAGATAACAAAGGGGTGAATTATCTACTTTATGCACGCGATGTTATTTAGCAGAAACAATGCATTAGAAGTGTCAATGATGAAAGTCGAAAATGGGGATAAAGGAGTTCAACTGAATGCGAAGAAAATAAAATAATTGTATTTGAAAGTGAGGAAACCCGGATAAAAGCCTGGATTTACCATTGATGATGATGGTAGTATTGGAACAAGTAGAATATATTGTATATCATAGCTTTTAGAAGGATTGAACATGCATACACCGTTGATGCGGACGATTGAGTGTTAGAATAGTGCGAATGCGAGCAGCGAATGGAGTCATATGGCGTTCGGTTCTGTGCCTACCCTGCGAGGATATGGCCAGAGCATATGGATTGATAGATTAGATGACAATCTTCTACCTTTATGCAACGTCGGTAGGCATACAAGCATACGGCCCACCTAATGTAAATCTGTTACCGTAGCCTATTAACGCTTGCAATATATTAAGTATCACTCGCGCGATGCCTACTCCGCTGCTTACACAGCAATTCCTTAGGAGCTTACTGGTGATCTCACTCACGCGCAAGAACATAACAACCCTCAAGGTAGTTGTTATTTGGCTGCGGTTTTCTGTGAGGTGGAGATACTTCCCCCGACGGGCAGCTTTGATGCGCCCTACCTCTATTAAAACATCCAGACCAAGACAAACATATTCATGCAGACACATATTTGCCTTGTGTGGGAATCGAACCCACGAGCGTTGGTGTCAAAGTTGCGTCATTCACGACTGAGCCACCGAACTCGTCAACGTAACTAATGTTCGTACTGTTACGAGTAGGTACTAGGCAAATTAGTCCTGAGTATAGCAATACGAAAGTAATTATTAGATAACTATAATATTAGAATTTGTTAATGATACGAGTACTATATTTTCAAGAACTACAGTAGACCTCAAATAAATATACTTATAAGCATGACCCTAGCCTATTTCAACTACTTTCACAGGATTATGTCATTCGATATACTGTAGCGACGAAAAACGCTTGGTATTGAAACATTCTGATTATTTTATAAGAGGTCTATCTTGGAAGCTTAGTAGCAATAAATAGGTTTGCTAGGGTCAGGAGGTATATTGTAGTAAATTGCATTACATTCTATAATAAATACTCTGAAAAAGTTTTATCCATTCTTGACAATATCTTCGAAATTACCTAAAACGAGTGCCAGTTTACTATGTCTTCTTTCTTTCTCATTTTTTCTTACTTTCATCATTGTCACTAGTGTTGTATTGTTTCTGCTAAATAACGTCGCGCGCATAAATTAGATAATTTACCCCTTGGTTATCTATGTACAATCCTACATAACAAAGGCGACAATCTATACTCTATCGGCACACATGTTGCACAATTATACGTGGACATGAGGATGCGTCGTCAATTCCTTATCCTGGCAATATAATACATAGCCATACGTATCCCCAATATATTCTCTCCACCATCATTTGGGCTAGGTTTTTTTCTTTTTTTATACTACGACGGTAGGCATACAAGCTTACGGCCCTCCTGATGTAAAACAGTTACCGTTCCCTCAAATCGATGCAGACTTTTGTTATCAAATCAGACCTTGCATAAAGTACAGTAGTCACTTGTAAGCAGGAACACCTACCAGATAGGATCTTGTGAACTGTCAATGAAGTTTACACACGGTATTCAGCCCTCAAGTTTAGGAGGTCTTATTATTTTATATGCTACATATGACCGGTTTAGATTGGGTGATCCGATCTGTATCAATGCTAGCTGGGCTAATCTGAAGATTACCCGAATTTCATTAAAATCGATCCAGCCGTTTTGGGAGCCAAAAGGAACATACACATATAGGTACATACGTCGATTTTTATATATATAACAAGATGCAAGTCAATAAGGATTCACACTTAGTCAAATAATAACACAGATATTTGATTATAGCATGTATATTTTCATTTAATATAAAAATTATAGATATAAACTATATAATATTTACAGTAAGTGAATGGCAAACAACTTGTCAAGATCCAACGTAAAGAAATCAAAATTTAACAACATATTTACTTTTCCAATGAAGATTTGATAAAGTTGCCTAATGGCGAACATTTTCAAATTAATACTGTCTAAATCGAAACTAACGTTTACAGAGGGTCCATTCTTTAATATTCGTCGTGCGGCAAATCAATAACATTTAGTTCAATCCATTGTTTTATTCGATATACTTCATATACCTTGAAATTCCCAGAATATTTCAGAGATATATTATCACGAGAAAATCTAAACAAGTTTTAGACAACTATTTCCTTTTTTCGCAAAAATCTGTAGAACTGTATCAAAATACACATGGTGTCAACACGAGAAAACAAAAACATAACGTATTGAGTGTACCAACTGTATACACAATTCAAGTTTATTGTTTTATGATGTAACTATTAAATAATTCGTATTCAAAGAGTCAAGTATACTATACCATGCATACGCCAAATCAGTTAATATGATATTCGCAAGGAACAAGCTTGAGCTGCCGCTGTGTGTACACACTACATATTTTTAAGCGCGCGCTCACGAACATTTAGTTTGGCGACAGTTTTGCCTCCCACATAATTATGATAGCCATTTCCCACAATTACTGCGGAAAACTTACTTATGATTATTAACTATTCTGTTTCCAAGTTTTTACTAACGGTAAGAAATCTGCGAATATGTCGTTTCATCATTGTTACCACTAAATATATGTATAATTATTTCCATAGATCAACGAACAGAAATGTAACAAGTGTAGCGCTTGTGTACTATTTGAGAATAAGCGCACTGCGTGACGTCATCACAATCACCATGAAAGAAAAGCGTCATGGAAAATCCAATAAGATATCAGTTCCAAATAGAAATTTACTACCTATTTAACTAAAGTAGATACTTTAGTTAAATAGGTAGCGCGTTTCTAATAATTTACGGTAATTTTTCTCAGTGGTAGTAACACTTTGGAAAATTCCAATGCCGGTTAATCCCAATATGCTTTGGTAGTATGCATTGATAGTAATTCTACTAAATTGACATGAATTCTAAGCGTTTTATAACAGTCTCGAATCATGCAGTCGTCAAAGACTGAATGATGATGAAATATCATGGAGACAATATGACGGCCAGTGGGCGCATACTCTAATAATCTCTAATAATCATAGGAGCATTCCTAGATTTAAAACTCAATATATGTATACATCAAAATATTATTTTGAAATTCATATCTATATATGTACGTGTATATTCACCGATTTCATTGTGTAGTTAGTAAGCCTTAACGCAACATGTAAGATTTTAATGATCGAACAATTAACTTAATCCAACATTAAAGTGTGCGACACATCTGTCGAAATTACGTCGCATTTTGTCATAATATAAAGTATTTTATACGTAGGTATATTTCGCATGCTGAAGCTTAGCTTGTGTAATTCCAGCAGTTGTGTCGTGTTACTGAGGTCGAACCGATATAAAATTTAATTACTACTCTGACAGATTAGTTGTTATGTACGTGCTTACAGCATTATGTCACTGCTTTGGCAATAAAAAAATATTTCGTGATTTTGGATTTAATATATCGATGTGATTTAATTGATCATTGTTTATTTTTGCTGCACCAATTGATAAACAAATGTTATATATTATGGATAGAATACCTTCTTATTTACCCTTTATATCATGGAAGACGATAAATATTAAACAATCACTGAAAATTATTTTCAACTGACGAAACTAAAATAGAGCTAAGTATATATTTTGATTGAATCTACGACATCGTATGTTTTACCATTTGTTTTGAATAACCAATACAGAAATAGACGTTGCCTATCACAGACTAGATATACGACAAAATTTCGAATTCATCTTTTGATAAACAAGGGACCAATTTGACATAGGAACATAGCATATTAGTCAATATAGCAGACAATAGTTTTGTTCATACTCCTTTTGTTAAATCCATCGGCTTTTTAATTTTTCACCACAACAACGCATATTGAAGTGGTACACTCGCGTCGCCAAATGTAACCTCGATATCAGATGACGAATATGTTTGTTTTCTTCATATTGTTCTCTTTTACTTTGTTGTGCATACTGTAGTAGAAAAAAAATATTCGGCTTCTGATACCGGCGTAATGAATGAATGCCATTCGAGATGAGTGACATTCAAGTACCACTTATATATCATACAAAGTCCAACTTATAAATTATTAGCCGCAGAAAATGTGATTCCATACAAAAAAAAACTATAAATACACTTATTGTATTTTATTTATTTGATCAACAACACTGTTTTTTAAATTTCCTGGTACCTTTACAAAAACTTTGCGTTAACATTTTCTGCTTATTATGCTCTTATATGAGACTTGTCAAATTGGACCGAAACACGATTTCGATTTGATACTAAGTCAGATCTAAAATATTTGCTATAAATCGCGAATTTAGATTGCACACACAATAGTTACCTACCATAACCTGCCATTACTCATGGAGAAAGAAAAGAATATAATATCATGTAACGTACTAAATCAATCTTATTCGACGAGGCCATTAAAATAACATTACAAAAACAAAAATTAAATGCGGTACATACAGAGATTGTACATTTGTATAGTAACAATAACCGCGACTCAGTGCCGATACAAAACGTATTGATATGTACAAGAGTTAGCTATGAACTAATAACTACAATTACCCTTAATTCTACGGCTAATTTACACAAAAACACATGGTATTTTGTCTTTTTACACACACCCCACGACGCGTCCTACACTTTAGGACCTTTTCAATGTACAGACGGACCGAATTTTCAATTATTGCCATTATAAAAGTTAAGTAGACCTCTCAGAACTTCACAGATTTATGTATTCGTAACAAAAATTAAGGCTTTTTACTTAAGGCTGTCTGTCTATTGTCTATCATTATAAATAAAGCTTACCGATCTAATAGCATAGTTGAGGATAGTACAACTCGTTCAAAAGGAAAACGGATGTTTTCCAGATGTCAATACTATTTTTAAGTCGGAGATAGGCCAATGCTCACTGTTTACACTAACTCAGTTACTTTTAATACTTCCTAGTAGAAAATATGCGTAGTTAATTCAAAGGAAGAGTTTTAAACTAGTTTAAGGTATGACGTTCACGAGAAAATGTATAAAACTTAGAATTTTGCAGCGGAATTATAGACCTTCGGCACAGCCACAGAATTATATTGCAACTAGGTTTCTATCAATTTTAAGTATAATCATATACACAGAGCATATACATAATGTGTCCTTTGTAGATAGACACAATTCAATGTCATCGCAGTTACAGTAAATATAACAACAGTAACCTCTCATAAGTATGCCTACTCAAAGGTTAAACAAATTTCGTCGCGATTTTGTTCTTGTTGTTCAGTGAGTTAAATGAATTAGTTCAATGAATCGACATCATTATATCTTTAACGTTAATTCCGACTTGGTACGAGTGACGAATCTGCTTTCGTTACGGCTTTCAATTCACACTGATGAACATCCCTCTCCGATAAAAATTAACAAAATGGAAGCGATCAATCTAAAAACTTTGCGATAGCTCGTCCATATACGTTGATATTGCGTGTTGTCTGTGTTGCGTTAGTATCACAGCGAAACTCGTATTCAAAGGTAACGAGCGATTTAAATGTCTTCGTGGTCATAAGAACGGCGGTATTAGATTAAATGGAATGGCGGTAAAAGAAATTAACAAATGATTGATTAAATATATGGCAGTTATATTACAAAAATAATTTAAATTTGGAATTCCAGTATTGAATATCGGCAACATCATAGACAAAAGCAATAAGATTACCAACCTCTATCGAAAAATAAGTAAACCACCACATATTAGCTAATAGATGTAATGGAAGAATCGATAGTCGTCACTGAATAGAATGCAATCGTCACTTGCCCACTCTTTCTGCACTAGATTCCTCCAATATGATTGTAACTCAAAAGCAGAACCTGAGTTGTAATATTATTCCTAACAGGTATATTATGCCCACCTTATTATACCCATTCTTCAATGATATTTCGCCTTACTGCTTATTGAAGTTAAAACTGGTGAAGTCATAGAGTAGTAACATATATTTCAACTGTTTAACAACTATATTTGCTATTTTGCTGGTAAAACTTAAATTCTCTTTGTCAGGCACCATAATTAGAAAGGAGAATGCTCATTCATGGTTTCAATTAAGTTAAGATAAACATTAAAAATCCAATCATTATTTTTCACTACGTCTACCAAAATAGCAAGCCATAATTTCTCCACAGAATAAATACATAAAATTAAAAATACTTTCATTTCATAGCGTAACTCAAAAGTTCCGGTCTGCCATTTAAATAAAATGATGCCAGTACTCGAAAGGTAAATAAAAACTCGTCTGAATAAAGGCAGACAATATTTGCAGCAAAATTTATACACATTACGTATATTTCGATGATAATTGATAACTTTTCATGTATATCTTCAGTACTTATGTGTATTAAAAAGAAGAAGTTTAAAAATTAATTAACGAATAATAAACTCGTACGGCAACATTAATGGGACTCTTGAATTGGCAAATGTAAAATAGGTATGTTTGATGTTTCCGCTTTTGTCCTGTTCTATACGATATAATACCTATAGTTCGTTTCGCCGGTGTTTCCGTTAACCTTAAACGTTAACCTACCCGTTCGAAGCCAAGAAAAAATGATTTACTTATCTAGACCTCAAATACTAATGTATCTAGCAGCTACCTATAATACATCCGAAACATGTAGGTGATATTACCGGTCAAAAAATGACCTACAATGAAACTTTATTAGCGGTTTTCTTGTAAATCCGGAACTATTTATAAACAATGTCACTTTTATTTCAATACATAGTTAAAGCCGATTACAACTACAATCATTTCTGCACAACAAAAATAATATTGAAACCAAACTCCACACAACAATGGGCACTCTCCTTTTACAGTGCCTTTTATTCAAAGAATAAACTAACTCCTCCTTCGCAAATCGCCGATCAATTATTTGTATCAGTATATTCGTATGGTATGACGTACCTAGAAACACGCTCAATCGATATTGCAGATTGCTTAATCGAGTTACATAATTTTGTATTAATACTGAGAAATAAAAATGAAATAAATACATATATTTTTTAAATAAACACGAAAATTCATTCTCTATAAAGAAGCAGCGCAAATATATAGGCGTTTCTGAATGTTATTTAAAAATGTACTTTAAATCAACAAAAAAAAATTACAGCTACCCACCGATATGCATATATAGTGCCATCAATCAACGATCTTTAGATGACAGCCTCCATTGTTATGTATGTATAGAATATTTCTTGTACTATAGGTACATTTCAATCGCATTTATAAGGGGTATAGAAGCTAAGACTATTAGACTTAGACGTAGACTTATCTATGGCTAGTCTCAGTTCTGTAACTTTAGAAAACATACTTCAAGCTTTTTCTTGAACAAACAGGATTGTATAGCAGACAAAATCGTCCACCCTATGTGTATACATTTTTCATCAGTTTCTTTTGACGTGTAAGTTAATGATGCCATATTCATCATTATTTAGTTCATAATAAACAATATAGTGGCCGAAGACATCTATGATATAAACCTCATAATAAGCAGCTATAGATAATGGATAATAACAAAGATGTGCAAAGAAACTGGGGATCAAACAATTAGCATTCTAAACACAGCGAGAAACGTCGGTACATATTGACAGGAACTACGATTTTTTTAATGTTTTAAACCTTAATGAAGTGAAGTAAGGTCCAAAATTGTATGTGGGTAAAATTGCCATTGGATTTATAGAGACTAAGAATATTAACTTTCTAACCTTTATAGAGTTTCTACCCATGTTCTACTCATTACAAAGAAAAACGTACAAATTTAGAACATAAACGTGTCATGAACGGTCAATGACCAGCGCGCGATTGATGCTCAGCTGACCGCTTACCTTTCCACTGGACATTGACTTGTGGTCATTTGTTATCAAAAAAATGTTGTGTTTCGTAACGCATATAACATAAGCCCTGCTATATTTGTGGAGCTACAACATGTATATGTATAACTGGTATGATATACAGCGCCTACTGCCCGCAATTGAACGACAGTAAAAACTCTATCCGTCTTTACAAAATACGGTTTAACATTAGGGATGGATTTCTACCTGAAGTCAATCAGTTCACTGTGTTCCGGCTTTATTCAATCGAGTTGCTGCACTTGTACCACTGAGGTGGGAGGAGGGATGGAGATTTCGTACTTGATGAGCTCGGTGCCGCGCCCTGTTGACAGCACTAGACCTCCTACTTCTTTTGCTTCCCCACTGAAAAAGAACATGATATTATATGAGATGTAGGCAATGACTATTTAACACTATGACTCTGAAGGATTAAGGTTGCGTCGCCCCGCATCCCCTGGGGCGATCGCCTCCGATGAAGCCTTTAAAGCCTTCCCGGCTAAAGGCATCCCTAGGCAGTGTTTAGTCAGTAGGAGTCTGACATAACTCTTTCGGCCGTCTGAAAGAGTACTCATGAGAGTTCACCGCCTCCCTCCCATCGGGTCCCGGAGGGTGTCCCTCACGGAAGAATGACTAACGCACACCCGGGTGTGAGTTAGTCCTTCTTTTGTGGGTCTTCATTTTCATGGGCGTAAAACAAAAAAAAAAGGATTAAGACTCTGTGGCAGCGTAGACTACTTCGATAACAATGTAAACTCAGCCTTATTATGTACCTCATTAGTCACCAAATCTTTAGGGTCATCACGTGATTTATCTTAGTTAGCAGTTTTTACCCGCGGCTTCACTCGCGGTAAATTTAGAGTGATATAAATCTCGTTTGACCGAGCTAGACAAACAAACAAATTACTCGCTTTCACATTACGGCGTAAAGGAGTCACAGATAAACAAATATTCTCACTTTCACATTTAATTTTAAAAAACAAACAAACAACAACAGCCCCATCTATTGAACTGTGATCGTACTACGCAATAAGAATTAACTGAGTTGTATTAGATATAATTATTTATCCTAGCTAAAAGATTAAAAAAATAATTTTAAAACAGTTATCCTACAGGAGCTGTTTTTCCATGTACTTTCACATGAATAGTTAGGATCTGTCGTTTGCAACGCCATCTACAGTAGAGAAGTGACGCGAGTCGCGACACGAGTCCGTTTGAACGCGCTCTCGTAGTCGCGCGTGCTCGAACATGTTTAAACACGCGCCACTATCTAATGGATGCCATTATATTCTTGCTTCTGATTTCCAGCTCTAATTCAATGGGATTAGGTTGATAAATACATATTACTAGTTTTTGCCCGAGGTCGGGCCTGTGTATGGGTTCCGGCATCTCAATAATCCCTTATAGGTATCAGAATATTCGCTAAATCTAATTACGATTCGGAATTGAATGGAGAAAAGATGGCAAATATTATAAATACTAATAATTAACTGACAAAGATGTCTGGAAATAATTCAGCACAGACTATCTGTCCTTAATAATCTTTAATTTTACGATTTGATATCATTATTGTACCAATATGCTTATGTAATTTTATTTTGTAATACATAATTGACAATTTTAAAACAGGCCTATATTGGCAAGTTTCTTTCAGCATTTCTTCTTCGCCAATGGTCACTTCCGAAATGCTAGTACATTAAAAAAAAAGGAAAAAAGTTAAATAAGAGAATTAAACAAGTTACAATATGATTATATTTAAAAAAAATGTAAGACGTGTCTAAGTGCCCGCGAGGGCCCAACGGCAAATAAAGAATTTTTATCTTTATCTTTTTATCTTTAATTCTTAGGGTCGGCAAAGCACCTCTGATGTTGCAAATGTCCATAGGCTGCAGCAACTGCTTCCCATCAACGTAAGCTTGTTTACCACCCACTAAGGTGGCAAATAAGCGTACAGCTACGTAGGTACTACTAAGTATAAAAAATCTAAGAGCCCGTGTCGACATCAATCTATCTAACTTTACGCCAAATCCCTTGCGGAGTAAGCAGAGGGAACCGATCGTCCTTACACACCTCACTCGCTTCTTTAACATTCACAGATCTTAAATATCACAGTTAAATCTCATATTTACCTACAATGGATGATCATATCTGGACATTATGCTCTGAAATATTTTTTTTTAAACAAGGCCGAGTCCAAACTTACTACTCTACCTACCCGCAAGGGATTTGGCGTAAAGATAATAGATACATAGATAGTCATGAGCAAACATACATACGAAACAATCGGCAAAGCCTTAGAAACTTTATGGTAAGCAACAACCTTCCAGAGTGTCGTTATTTGGCTGCAACCTTCTTCTTGCAATCTTTTGTGAAGGCACTTAAACCAGTCTGGCTAATTAATAAATATCACCATGCCCAACCTTAACCTTCTCTTTTGTCCGAGTCCAGTTTGTTCTTCAGCAGGGTGATAGCGACTCACGCTCCAAAGGTCCGTAATGGGTTTCTGTTGATGTTCCATGATGATACCTATTTCTACATGATGTTTAGCAATTAACAACCCAAAAGACCTGGAATTATGTGTACCTTATGTTGTGGTGCCTTGTGTGTTTATTGTGTGCCAGGTGCGCGGCCAGTGTCTTGGTGTCCCGTCCGATGATGTGCAGTTGTGGGCCCACTACGCGGCGCCCCACGCCCACACCGCCCACGCCGCCCACCGTACCCACTACAATTTGGTTGCCGATAACCTGGCCGGAACGATTCGTCACCTGTGTAAGATAGATAAATTTCAGCAAATTTCTATTAGTATTAGTAGTAGTATATGAAGCTTTATAAGTACTTCCATATAATACCTATGATATTTTACCTACGCTTTGAAATTTCACAAAGTCGGAAGTGACCGCGTAAGGCCGTACGATTCGTACATTGAACTATATAATATGCGGTATATATATTTTTCTGTGATTGAAGCATAAAAGTGGAATTTGTTAAGATTATAATATCATATGTATGTTAGGTTAAGGTATTTATCAATAGACTTGTTGTTTAATCTCTCATTGCCCGCGGACCGCTTTTCCGCCAAGAAATGTATGGGAAAACGTATATAACGGGGTCTCACAGGTTAAGTGTTATATAAGTACCTTAATCTTCGCCGACGTGAATATTTAAGGGAAGTCGGACCACGAAAGGCTTTCGCCTTAACAGAATATTCCTGAGGAAACAAGCATGGATGGGTTTTACGAGAACAACTTACCACTTGTATATGCGTTGGTTGTTGGTGGTCCTCCTGCAATTCGAGCCGGTTTTGGTGTTGGACCTGTTGGTGTTGGTGCTGTTGGACTTGTTGGACTTGCTGCGCGGCTTGTTGGACGGCTTGTTGCGCTTGTTGCTGCGCTTGCTGCTGCACTTGCTGCGTCGTCTGCTGCTGCACCTGTTGCGTCTGTAATGATAATTTATATGACAATAGTGCTTCATTTATAGCTCGGTTGTTCTGGCAATGTGCCTACTCTAATTATAGGGCGTATTGCAACAAGTAATATGAAGAGTGGCACTGTGCCTTTGTTTTCTTTCCACAACATATCTTGCAATACTTGCGCCCTGTGATTGAAGTATATAGATTATGAATCAATAACGGTTTGCTCGCAGCGAGTCCTGGATCCCTATAAACAACATATTAGAATTTCAGAAATAAGTTACAAAAATGTGACGGGATTCAATTTGCTTTCATAATCTCACTGAAACTACCACCTTTCATTGCAGTACAAAGGATCGTTTGGTATTCGCTAGACAACTGCTAACACTGTATGCTTGTTTAACCGTCCGTGATATCACAGACTGGGTCCAGTTTAAAATTAGTACTGAATCTACAGCAACTAGCACGAATCTTAAATAATTTCGTCTGAAGGATGTCCTCCACCACTACAACATCAACACTTGTTCATTCCATTGTGGGGATTTAGGTTGGTTTTGAGCATACTGCACCACGCTACTCAACCGTGGATTGGCGGAAGGCAGTTCAAGTCAGCCGAAGGCTACGAACTTAACGACCGTTATCTATCAATAACAGTCTGACCCAACGAATTAAGTTGCCCTCCAAAAAAGCTCCAGTTAGATAAATCCATTCATAGAATCAGAAGTCAACGTTTCTTAACCTAATTTGGAATATACTCATACGTCATGACGACCCTATCGAAATCCTCAGGGTGTCCACTACAGAACAAAGGTGCAACCTTAGAGTTCCACAAATTTATATATGAAGGTATTGTAGTGTTTACATCGGCTGCCTAAGATCTTTATTAACAATCTAGTAAATAAATTGAAGTAGTATTTGCAAATTTTTATTTATGATGCAAAACTTTGATGTGATTTTGATAAGTTCGATGGCGCAATAATTAGTAACGCTACTTTGACACGCTCGTGGGTTCAAATTTCCACACAGGACAAACATTTAAATGCATTAACATATCTATTTGTTGGGTTGGGCTGGGTGTTTTAGAGAGATAGGGCGTATCAAAATAGGCTGTCTAGGGACGTATCTTCACAGCAGCTAAACAACAACTTCCTGAAGGATTGTTATATTCCTGTGTGTGAAGACACCAGAATACGCGTCGTAAGCACCACTAAATGCTGATGGGCAGTTATTCGACATAGGAAGTGCGGTATTGCACAATAGTGATTAGTGAACAATACTTGAATATTCCTTTGTAATATATCAACATCGAAACCAGTATTGTGGTAAATAAAGTTTTTTTTTATAACAAACCCTCGGCCACCACTTGGCTCGCGTATATTACAAGAGTTCATAGGCTACGGCAACCGCTTTACGTTAGGTGGGCCGAATGCTCTAATGCCTCCTGACATTGAATAAATAAAATGTTAGTAAATATAGTGTCCAACTGTCGTAGGAAAGCGGCGTTTGAAATTAAAACTACATTGTAAGTGAATATAGAGATTGCAGTACTACGTAGCATTAGGAAAATAATAAAGGAGAATTAAAACGAAACGGCTGTTGTAATACTAACATTTCTAGGCGGCAAGTCCATGTGTTGTCTCTGATGCAGCATCAAATGGTTCTTCTGGAAGAACGCCTTGCCGCACTGATCGCACACGTGCGTGCGCAACGTACAGCTGCCCTCTGGGTGCCTGTCCATCGACAATATAAACTTAGAATATGAGTTTTACGTAACGTTTGACGAGCTCGGTGACGCAGTGGTTAGTAACGTCACTTTGACACCAACGCTCGTGGGTTCAATCCCCACACAGGACAAACAATTGTGGGAATATACATATCTGTTTGTTTTGGTCTGGATGTTACCTAAGTATCATATTTTGTTTACAAAAAAAAAATGTATTTACGTATGTTTATCAGTTGTCTAGTACCCATAACACAAGCTTCGCTTACTTTGGGGCTAGATGGCTCTGTTTAATTTGTCCGACAATATATATATATTTATAAATATATTTACCAGACGTACAGTGCTGTCTGGTAAATATATATATATATTTACCAGACAGCAATGTACAAGTTGTGAAAAACATTTTATGTAAATGTCTCAGAGACGTTAAATAGTCAGCGTGTCACTTACGCACAGCTGTGCGTTGGCCACTGGACATTGGCCTTTCGTGAACAGTTTTTTTAATAAAATTTGTGATTTTTTTTAATTAGTACCTGAAGAGTTTGTAAAGTTAATTATGTTAGACTAAGTAAAGTTGTTAATCCAAGTGCAGAACATTTATCACTTCTTAAGAGTTCAAACGAGTTCCAAAACAACTCTTCAGGTCAATTACTATCCCAATCAAACTGTTCCTTTATAAATATCGGCATGGCTAAAACCTCCCTTTAATTCATTTCTATTTCAGTTAAGTTAGTAAATGTTATTGAAAATTCCGACAGGAATTAGGAAATAATTGTATTTGTCGTTGCAAAATGAGAGCTAACTTCGAAGACATGAATGATAACGAGCTCACCTCCTCTGGTGTGCCAGCAAGCCGTGTTTAGCCGCAAAACCTTTGCCGCAGTCCACGCAGAAATGAATCTTCGGTCGGGGCGGAGTTATGTGGTGATTCTGTAAATATGTAGTTGATGATTAGTAACGCTCCTTTGAAAAGAGTTATGAATGTTAAAGAATCATCATTGATTCATCCATTGAATTATTATGTGCTTAGTACTAGAACCGACACCGCAAACCAAATGTCTACAACAATGCTTTGGTCTCGATCGGCAACTCTTTGCTGCACAACGTTGAACGAAACGCGTAAGCGCCATGAAAATCATGACGCTTTTGACCTTTTGGTCGCGAGAAAAGTGCGCCTTACAAGCCATTTAATGATGTATTTTCGAATCTTTGGGATAGACATCTAAATTATTTCAGCGCTGCAGCGCATATTAGTTTTAATTATTACCAAAATGCAAGACTTTTACTTAGGATTAGCTCCTCTAGTACATAATACTCAATGGGTTTATTCTACTTCCATGCTGGTTCGCCATACCCAGCTCTCGCTTTCATAAGTTGGCGTTGGGACCAGTATAAGCATACATATAAGAATATATAAGCATTTATTATAAAATAACTTACTGTAGCTATGACTTGTGTATGTACAACATTACTGGGGTTCGTCGAAGAAATTATCTGGATCGGTTGATCTGAAACATCACAATTGTAAATAACGATAACACATATTAATAATATTACGGCTCGTGGGTTCGACTGCCACATAAGACAAACCTTTGTGTGCATGAACATGACTGTATGTCTTGGCCTGGGTATTTTAAGAGACGAAGAGCGCAATAAAGCAGTACGTCTGGGGAAGTACCTCCACCTTACGAAGAAACCGTAGCTAAATAACAACACCCTGGAAGGTTGTGTTCCAGGGCCGAGTGAGGTTACTAGTAAACTCCTATATAGTTGCTCTTATATAGCAGCAAGGGTGACTATGCGCGAGTGATACCAAGGGTCAATTCTCACTGAAGGAGCAGCGGCGTGCAGCGATTTTTCGGTGCCTAAAATGAGTATATTAAATCTTATTAACTAAAGCAATAAGTTCAATTTTATTTGATGCGATAAAAGAGGAAGCGTGGCGTACGGAGAAGTCGCGAGGCCGTAGCCTTGTGGCGCCTAGTCATAGGTGCTTTTTCCCACTGCTTTTTCAGTGGATATTGACCCTTAATGTATTACAAGCGTTCATTGGTAAGTAAGTCTCCCGACATTACATACCTATATATAAGAAAATGTTATACATACTGTGTGTTGCGTGTGCGGCGGCGACAAGTCCGGGCTGCAGGGCAGCTGTGAGCGCACAGAGATCCGTCACGCACGTGCGGTCGCCCGCGTGCAGCCTCACGTGGAGAGACAGTGCCTCCTGTCACAAAATACATCCCACATGTTACCCTTCTTCAAAAGCCCGCACCATCATCAACATTATAATGGCTTGCTTAGCAAATGTAATATTTATTGCACATAACAAACTCTAAAGTAAGTCTCTAAAAGGCGAGCTTATATAAAAAGATCTCTTCCAGCCAACCTGTACCTGTACTGTCCCATTTTGTAAAATTGAATAGGAAAAGTACAATACACCAGAAATATGTAAATACACTAAGAAACAAAGTATATATTTACAATAAACACCTACTTATACCTTACAGTACTACATATACCTTACAGAATCTTATATCAGATATCTTATCTGTTCTTTCAATCAGTGCGAGACAGATTAAGTAAAGAGTTACTAGAAATCCTCGTTGCTCAATTTTTAACTGGACATGGAAACTTTAGAGCTAAGCTCTTTTCGTTTATACTTGTGTCATCGCCTTTATGTGAGTGTTCTACGACAAATCATGAATTCGAGCAAACATCACAAGATGTTCTCTGGGAGTGCGATCTCTGCGTCGGGAGCGGGACGATATGTTAAATTCCTTGCGTGTCACATCCGAGGTAGTATACTATTCTGATTGGTGTCAACAAGGGAGATTTACCGGGCATTTAGGCGGTTCTGCAATCTATATTATTGGAATCAATGTTAGGTAACAACTCACAATTTAGGTCCCAATAGTGTTAGATATTTGATGAACCGTGGTGCACGGCAGTTGAGCTTCACTTGACTAGCCATCTCTTTGAGGTTTTTTAATGCCTTTTTTGTCATATTGCTGTCTCTCACTTTGCCAAGAGGGGAAGTCAATTCAAAAACTTCTTACTCTTACACTTCTGATTAAATTCGTTGTGAGTTTCAAGGCAGCTGTAGTATAACCCCCGGGACAGCAATGGACTTCTCTGTTCATTGCCTTTTTGGTGGTCGCCCACCCACGGATTTTGGATCGTTACCCACGATTCCACACTATCAGAGAAGCAGTTATAATGCTGAGATGCATGGATATTGCTGAGAACATACATTTGCCGATTCGTTAAAATGCAACACACTAACCTTTGTGTTGAAACAAGAACCACACTCAGGGCACACGTAGCCTGGCGTCGCCTTTGCTTCTGTCACTATTTGACCATCTGCACCGATAACCTGAAAAGTATGAATAAATAAAAAGACTGTCCGATGTCTCTAATGTAAATCAAATGACATTTTTAGCTGGACAATTTAGAATTTTGTGTTCCTGCATGTGAGTGAGGTCACCAGTAAGCTCCTAAGGAGTTGCTGTGTTAGCAGCAGAGGTGACATCGCGCAAGTGATACTTAATGCAGTGCCAGCGTTAATAGGCTACGGTAACCGCTTTACATCAGGTGGGCCGTATATATGTAAGCCTCCTGACATTGTATAAAAGAACCTATTTTGAATTTGGTTTATAGTAAATCATGGCACTTGAAATAGATTTAAGAAGGAATGAGAGAAAGAGACAGAGAGGAAAATCTCTCTACCTTCTTCGTAGCGTTATCCCGTTTCCAAACCCATTAGGGTTTGGCGAGATCCGCCAATTAAGATCCAAGATCCCAGGGCCGCCAGATGTCACTTATTTTCTGACGAACAAAATGTGCACGATTGAGTAGTGTCAGTGTGTACTGTGATCGTATGAGTACCTGCTACCTTGGCCAGACGGCCATTTTCCAGATATCAGCTAATCAAGGTACATAAAAACACTATTCACCTCACTTAAATTCTGGTAGCCGATTTTTACATATATCTATCTATCTATAACTTCACGCCAAATCCCATACGGGGTAGGCAGAGAAAACCGAGCGCCACGCGACTCGATCCTTACATACCTCACTCGCTTCTTTCACATTCATTGCTCTTTTCATGCACGCTCGCCGGTTTCTAGGGCTCCTGACATCACCTTCTGATAGAACATGACCAATCTGCTCATGATAGGTAAGTCTTGGCCTTCCTCAGCTCCTACATCCTTCCACTTTTGCATTGTATATCTGCTTCGTCATATATGTTACACAATATCGTTAAAAATCAGTAATCAATACTCCCAGACACTTCCGGTCAGCAGTATTACCTTACAAACGCTTTGAAGTTCTCAAAAAAAAAAAAAATCTCACTTATATTTATGTATGTTAGCCAGACAATTATTTTAAAACATTTTACAAACAGACTGGCCGATCCAAGGGGCCAAACATCCCCTAGACCCAATTGTAATGCCGCTGTGAGTATGACTACTAGGGATGTCGGAAATGCAATAAAGGCATAACGCTTGCTGACCGCGTTCGTAATGAAGACGTGAGAGAAAGAGTTGGTCTGAAAGAGAGTGTCGGTGTTAAGATAAGAAAAGGCATGCTCCGTTGGTTCGGACATGTAGAAAGAATGCGGTACGAAAGAATGACGAAACAGATATACAATGCAAAAGTGGAAGGATGTAGGCCGAGGAAGACCGAGACTAACGTACCATGACCAACCCGTTTTTATGTACCTTGATTAGCTGATATCTGGAAAATGGCCGTCTGGCCAAGGTAGCAGGTAGTCATACGATCATAGTACACACATACACTACTCAATCTTGCACATTTTGTTCATCAGAAAATAAGTGACGTCTGGCGGCCCTGGGATCTTCATCTATCAGCGAAGATACTGATTTTGACATGGAGCGACTACCGGTGAGACCTCCACATCCCAGAAGGAAAAGAAGACCTTTCTTAGGTAAGGTCATAATGTCGTTCGAAATATAATTTCTGAGACTCGCCAGTCTCAGGAGACGGAGGCGGAAATATGTAGAGAGCCGAGCGACTCAGCATGGTGGGCACTTTAAGTCCCCCAAAATCACCAACTCCGCCGAGGAATATTGCTCGAACCTTTGCCAGTTCCCATTTGCAGGCACTTAAATAATCAAGTTATTTCTGTATTTCCGCTATGTAATATGTAAACAACCATGATGCATGTTAACCTGTAGTACCGACAGGTCCCTGTCTGCAAGACTATTTATACCCGAAAACACATATTTAATGGTACAGCTAAGAGCAGATCATGCTTAACATTCGAAATGCAATTGTAAGTCTTATTACGAACGGCATAAGGACGGTACAAAGTCCAAAGTGTAGCGCTTGAGCTGCACTTAACTGTACATGCATACACCAAGATTCGAACCAGGTACTAGTCAGTCAATAGGCTGGTTCATTGTCCAATAGGCTATCCACTGCTCTATTCTAGGAAAATTTCTGATAAATACAATACAGTAAGAAAACTAACCTGTACAATTTGTGGTTTAAATTCGTCTTGCTTTATAACGGTCACTTGTTGCGCCTGTTGCTGCTGCTGTTGTTGCGCTTGTTGTTGGGCTTGTTGCTGGGCTTGCTGTTGGGCTTGTTGTTGGGCTTGCTGTTGAGCTTGCTGTTGTTGTTGTTGCTGCTGTTGTTGCTGCTGCTGTTGTATTTGTTGCGTCTGTGACGTCGTTAGGCAGTGTCTCGTCATTTTACAGTGCTGCTGCAACTCCTGTTTGCATTTGAACGCTTCACCGCATTCTAAACACGCCACTACACCTTCTCCTGTGTGGATTCTGAAATAATAATAATAATGAAGTGCCACTGATAAGATTATCTCCTTTCAATTGCCATTGTTGGGATAATTCTGTCAAGTGAATACATTGCAGAAGGCAGTTTTTTATACAACAATGGGCGGCATACAAGCATACGGTAAGCACACGATACTTCATGTATTGTAATCGTTCATAGGCTATGGTGACCACTGTAACCATAGCCTATGAACTATTGCAATACCCTGTTCCTAACACAGCCTCTCCTAAGAGCCTCTCACTTACTCACAGGAAATTTGTGTTCATACTAGAGAGTGAGACTACCATTAAGCTATTCAGGAGTCGCTGCGAGTGACCACGTGCGAGCGATACTTCTTGTATTGCAAGCGTTTGAGGCTACGACTTACCGTCAGGTGGACCATATTTTTGTATGCTTCTCGGCGACACATAGCTATGACCTTGCGACTCGGTGCAAAACGAGCCGTGATGATGGTCGATAATCCTAAACTCACACACGGTATTGAGCCCTTGAGGTTAAGGAGAGATTTCGCCTCCCTTTGAGTGTTCTACCGATTGTACAATGTGTTGTGTTCTGAAGAGTTATTCGATATGATGTCAACACGTTTTACAATCGCAGAGGTCGCCGACAATTGGGAGTTCATCCTCACACACTGGAGCCGGAATGGTCGCGTACTGTGCGGTTCCAGAGAAGTTTTCTACCGAGAACTATTAATTTGTGGAATGACCTTTCTGCCGAGATTTTCGCAATGGACTACTGCAAGGGGTTCTTCAAGAAAGGCGTGAAAAGGTTATTACAGGCTCGGCAATGCAAGAGTTATTTGCAAACACCCCTGATGTTGCAAATGCCATAGGATACGGTAACTGCTTACCGTCAGGAAGTCCGTACGCTTATTTTTCACCTTAGTGGTATAAAATATATATATATTTATAAAGATGCGGCATATATATATATATATAAGAAGATATAATTAGGCAGCTTGTCTATCATACTCACTTCATATGGGCCACCAACGTCCTCTTCTGCAAGAACTCCTTGCTGCAGACGGGGCAGGCGTGAGGCACGCGCCCGTGCACTCGACCGTGGTTCACCAGCTGGAACTTGCGAGCAAACGCCAGCCCGCAGTCGGAGCATACGAATGGTGATAGTGAACCGTGGAACCGACTGTGCATCACCAAGTGCTCCTGGAAACAAATGGGTCGTAAGTAACAAACAATAAAAAATTATATTAAGTTATATTAAGAATCGTTTTTATCACGAAATAAATTTTCATCAAACACAATATATTTACTAAAAAGTGTAAACTTCATAATATTTATTTACACGCAAGTGCAAGGTTGACTGTTGTTGGTGTGGATGGAGTTTTCAGCAATAGATTTCTTCATCAATGAAAACCTTGTTTTACTTATTAACATTTATTTCTTTATTTCAAATAGGTATCACAAAAACCTAACCATTTCCTAGAGACCATCTTAAAACAAGAAGTGTTGCCAGCAGTAATACATCCTTTTAATTGTTGTGCCACAGATAGTAAAATAACATTATTACATAATGTAGAAACAAGGATGGGTGTACATAGTCACTCAACAACTGTCATTTAACTTCTCATGGAACAATGTCCATGATAAGTGTCAAAGTGTAATGAGTGACATGAACTGACCTTCTGCGCGAAACTCTCTCCGCAGTCATTGCAGACGTAAGGCCGCTCTCCAGCGTGGTACTTGCTGTGCGTCACCAGGTGTCGCTTGAGAGGAAACCCTCGGCCGCACTCCCCGCAGACGAATGGCCTGTCGCGACTGTGCACCTGCCGAAAACAGAAAACCAAGTCATAATGGCGAGCTGACGAGCTTGGTGTCCCAGTGGGTACACTACTTTCGACACCAACGCTCGTGGGTTCGATTCCCACACAAGACAAACATGTGTGTACATGAACATGTTTATTTATCTAGGTCTGGGTGATTTTAACAGAGATAGAATGCATTAAAGCAGCCTTAAGAAGGAAAAGTATCTCCACCTCACAGAAAACCGCAGCCAAATAACTACTCCCTGGAGGGTTGTTATGTTCCTGCATGCGAGTGAGGTCACCAGTAAGCACTTAAAGTATTGCCATGCAAGCAGCAGAAGTGGCATCGCATGTATTGCAAGCATTCATAGGCTACGGTAACCGCTTTACATCACGTGAGCCATGTGCTCGTATGCCTCTTGACGTCTTATAAAAAATAATGAGCCTGGATAAGATTTTATACAGAAAAAAAACATAAACCACTTGTATGTATGATACATCCAGAACGTTATCTATTGTATGTATTATATATGTTTGTATTTTTGTATTTTATATGTATGTATATGTTTGTATTTTATATATGTGTTGTTTTTATTTTATGTATTATATATGTTATTTTCTACATCAAGAGACATCTACCGATCTATACAATCTAATAATACTAATCTTCTTCTATATATATAAAAACGAATGTTTGCCTGTATGTACTCTATGGACTCAAAAACGGCTGGGCAGATTTTGATGAAATTTTCAGTGAATCTTCAGGTTAGCCCAGCCCAGCAGGTAACGATTGGATCACCCGTGCAAACCTGGGTCGAGTAGCTAGTACTTAATAAATATTCAGTTCTTGCCTAAGATATAGGAGTGGACGCCGTAGAAATGAGAGCGCTGAAGAATATGTGTGGAATGAGAATGATTGATAGCGTAAGAAATAACACGATACGAGAACTGTGGAATGAATGATGATGTAGTGTCAAAAATTGAGAGGATAGGCCGAGATCGTTTGGTAATTTAGAAAGAATGAATGACGAAAGAAGTGTATGAAGCAAGAGTGAGAGGAGATGGAGATATGGGCATAAATAATAAAAACATAATAAAAATGACACTTTTCGGGCTTTAATAATTCCATAAGTAATAATTTATATATTATGAAAATATGGCATGGGAGGTGTTTATTAGATAAACAAAATTGCAAGCATTTAGGTCTAATAGTATTTGAGCTATAGGACAATTAGAAGTAACTCAATATATTTCTTGTAATACGCACGATGCCTTTACCTTTTCAGAACTTGGCTTGCACACTGCCTTGTATCTAGATAGTATCACAAAGTTAGAATTCGATATTACTAACTTACCCTAGAATGTGTTACAAGATGATGCTTCAGTGTGAATGCCATTTTGCATTCATGACACCTATAAGGTCTGTCAGCTGAATGAAGCAATAAGTGTGTATTGAGACAGTGCTTGCGTGCAAACGCCTTGCCGCAGTGGGGACAGACGTGTGGTCTTTCACCTGTAATGAAAAAACGAATACTACTGAGATCATACAAGCTAGGAAACAACAAAGTGCATCCGATCTATTTAAATAAATAAATAAATGTCATCATCATCATCATTTCAGCCCGTATTAGTCCACTGCTGGACATAGGCCTCTCCTCTAGAGAGCCACTCTCGCCTCGATCCTGAGCCACCTGCATCCTTCGACTTGCTACAGATCTTTTGAGGTTGCCACTTCATCTAGTAGGTGTGAGACAGTCTGACACTATGTTTGGTACACGAATTTGAAAGTTTCACAGAGTTTGCTTTACTATGGTCCGCTTCTTCTTAGCGTTATCCCATTTTCTAATCTACTAAGATTGGCGGGGTCCGCTACCTTACCCTAAGGTGCCCTGATTTTTACATGGAGCGACTGCCGTCAGACCTCCACAAGCCAGGGGGAAAACTAGATCATTCTTAGGTAAGGTCGAAAGTCCCCGGGAAACCCGCACGTCCAAGAACGATCACGATGTTTTCCTTTACCGCCGAGCGAGTGATAATTACACATTTTTACTTAAATCAACAAACATGAATTTAGTGGTACATGTCAGGATTCGAACCGGAGACCTATTGTTCACCAGCCCATTCTTTATCAAATAGGCTACCACTGCTCCGTGGGTCATCGTAATTTCATAAAACTCATTGATTTTCATGATACCTAAGTTACTAGGTTAGGTTACTTCTTAGATACTTCCAAGATGGATAGAGCAATAAAGAAGTGTAATTACCTGTATGAACTCGCGCATGCGTAGTTAGGTGGTGTTTCAGAAGAAATGACTTTCCACATTCGTCACAGGAGTAAGGCCTCTCTTTTGCAGCTGCTTGCGGAGCCGTGGTCATCACCGTGTTCGTATTTAAGAGATCAGTCTGAGAATATACTGCCTACCAACACATTATTAAAAGGTTACAAAGTATTTTAGCAACATTTATAACATAGTCTGCATAGTGTAAAAAAAATAAGGGAACAGATTTTTCAGGGGTTGGATGTGCCAATTAATAAAACTAAAAAATTTGTAAATAAATATGTCACAATAAGTTACAAGTCCATTGGCCAGCTGGGCATCAACTGTGACCATAGCTTACATGAGGATTAAATGGATTTATGTATTTTGAGTTCCTTTAATGTCTCCTCTGGAAGACATGATGATCCCAGGTGGTGTCGATGACAGTCATTATAAGTTAATTGTATGCTACTAACGCTGGGTCCTCCAGTCAGCAATGGACTAGCCTGACGAAGTATACTCTAAACCCGGCTTGATTAAAGGGAGCACTGTCTCTATCACCTTATATGTTCACACAAAGACCCTCACGGGTTAGCAGGTAAAGCTGAATGCCAGACGACTTTGTATACCACTCTACAATCTATCTAATATAGCACCTATATAACAATACAAGACTAAGTATAAGTATGTATGTATAACTTCACGCCAAATCCCTTACGGAGTAGACAGAGAGAAACAAATGTCACATGACTTCATCCTTACATACAATTAGAGTTTGCAGGGACATTCACTTACTCTCCCTGCTATTTAATATCTTGTATAGCAAATATGCTCCAAATTTTGTGAATGAATGCAATTTTGACATGGTGATGACTGGTGATGGTGTTGATCTTGAGCAATGTTCTCGGTTCCACTACATTCTCCTAGTTTCCTAGTTTGAATGTGCTTGAGTACTTATGTATGGATGATTGTTTCTCTTTACTATTATTTTCTTTGTGTTAATAATTTTTTACAAGACACTTACATATGTACTATTCTAGAAGTTCTAGAAAGATTCAAGTCCTATGAAAACCAATTGCTTTGCATAACAACTGTCATGTAACAACAGTCCACACTGATAGATTAACAAATTCTCCAAAACATTGAGGTACTCAATACAATAAATCTATATATCTGTCTATATTTTAACACCAGTACCCCTGAGGAGTAGGCAGAGACCACCTAGACGTGGTCCATATACACCTCTTTCACTTCTTCACCATTCATAGCTCTTTACATGCATGCAGATTTGACTAATTTGGTTATGTTTTTACATCCTTACATTTTTGCATTACAATAAGTACATGCAAAAAAATTACTACCGCTAGCATTGTGTAATTAAACTGACAATGTAAACAATTAGTAGTCGGGGGTTAAAGTTTATTATTAGAGTCGAAGTTCATCTTCACCTGCCCATTAGCACATGTGGTGAAAGAGAGGTAGGTCCCTGCAATATTTAATACAATACTTAATGTAGAGCAGCATAACAATTCCCTGGGGCACTATTGTCTTCCTATGAGTGAGTGAGGTCAACAGGAAGCATTGGGCTATGCATGTATTTGTGTTGTCAGCCTCTATAAAGTTAACTACAATAACTATTTCACATCCCCTAAGGTCACAGTGTAATATTGGTGGTGTAATATACATAGAAATATGCTAAGTGCTCAGGCCACAATACAATACTTACTTTTGGTGAATTATTAGCTGTCCCAGGTTCCTGTTTTGCATGTAAGAGATGATGCTGATGCACAGTATTTGTCTGTATAGTCTCCGCTTGTGATTGCTGCGTAGGTGCCTCTACAAGGGTCTTGATGCCTCCATTTAACAATGTGTGATTTAACTGTGTGCCATCAATCACAGAGGGTGTGCTTATTCCCTGTGCTTGGAGAGCACGCTTCATTAAGATCTCATTGCATTCTTCAACCGTTAATTGGAGAGGTCCAATTGGCGTCATGAATGACTTTGCTGTGAGATTTGCAGCTGTAAGAAATAAATTTTTGTAGATTGAGAAACAAGCTTTTTTACACAATGTCGGAAGGCAATCATACATATGGTACATCTGAGTATCACTTGCACATTGCTAATAGAGAAAATCTTGATGTGTTTACTAGTAACATCGCTCAGTTTAGAATAATCTTCCGAAGAGTTGTTTCATGGCTGTGGTCTTCTGTCAGGCAGAGTTACTTCCCCAGAAAGGCTGCTTTGACCACTACCAACCACTGCACTTTACCGACCTTTCACCAAAGCTTCATTTGTTACTTGTACTCTTAAAATCATATTGAGTTACTTACTATAACCATAAGTTAGGACTATGTCTGCTTCATCATACAATGAGGTCGGGAGCCCTAGGAACCGGCGAGTATGTATCTAAAGAACTATGAATATTAAAGAAGTGAGTGAGGTGTGTAGGAACCGTGTCTTGTCATGATCGGTTCTCTCTGCCTACTCCTCAAGGAAACCTGGTGTGAAAATAAGGCATGTCTGTTTTACTTATTTTCTTTAAGCTACAATGTGTTTGCTTAAAGTTTAAGTAAGGTAAGGTAAATAATATGTTCCAATCAGTAAAGCAGAATGTGAACTAATAGATGAAACATACCAAAATGCATATTCAGATATACCTAGAAATATATATTGACATAGGTCTGAAGGCGCTCCCTCATTTCAAAATCAGTATCTTTGCCAAATCCTTAGGTTTAGGTAGTGGAGAAAGGACATAACATTCCTACGAAGAAGACATATACTAATTATAGGAGATATACATTATAGAAGACAGGCAATTTGCATGTCATTTATTTATTGCAGTCTATCAAGTCTCTAACAAACACTCTGAGAGATCATTCTCTCATCTGGATTTATTAAATACATAATATTTGCCCCTTTCTAATTCAATAGAGATTTACTGTCAATTTTTTTTTTTTTGGACATATGATCTCCAAATATTAGTAGTGTATCACATGTATTTTGAGTAATTACATGAGGAGAATGCCTCCAAGACAACAATAAACTAGCTTTGCAAGAAAAATAAAATAACAGGCAAGCATGTCATTAAAGTAACAATATACATATTTTTATTACTATTTTTTTTTGTTTACATTATTTGAGCTAAGTTTCATTGAAATATTTCACTATTCACTAAGAAATCCTCATTTTTCAGACAACCATATATACAAAATGGCTATGAAGGAGAAAATTCCCCTCTCTCCATTTGTTTCCAAAATATTGTAGTTTACATTTAAAAAGAGTAACACTTACTATGAATAGTAGCTGTTTGATTTTGATGAGATACTCTGTTAATGGTGTGTACTGGTGTATCGTTGAACACTAACATAGCCCTTCTTGTGCCAGGAGTCGCCGTCGTCACCACCCTTGTAACTTGTGCTGCAGTGTTTGACACAGCCACAGTGACGTTACCAACTTTTTCCTGCACCTGTGGTGTCTTGTGTGACATAACAGTTAAAGTTGTTTCTGGGGAAACCTAGAAATAAATCATAAATATGGTTTAATTTGATGAATGATAGTTTATTTAACAAAAAAGAAAAGCACTATTTATATTTCAATATTTACTAATGAACCCTACAGATGTTGCGCTGCCTAAGAATAAAAAGGAATTCTTAGGATCCAATTGCAGCGCCAACTATCAGGTACATTTATGAATGTAACTATCCAGGGATTCACTCACACACACTCCTAAAAACAATCACAATAAATACAGACGCTTAGGAAGAGTTTAGTGACATACACACATACAGAAGAATTATAACATGTAAAACCACCATTATGTTCCCATAATATTATAAGCTCTTCCAAATCTATCTCTAAATCTATATATATATATATATAAATTAATATTGAGAACATTATATGTTGCATTATTTTTTTAAATTTAAAATCACTATTATGCATAATATATTAAAGTCCAGTATTTCAGCAAATTACACAGCACTGGACTAGGCTGGATTGTCTCATCTACATTAATTTCAGTTATTCTGAATTTTAGCTGCTGAATTGTATACACTAATGTCATTCACTAATGACAATGATTTCAGGTAAAAATGTAGTTAAATAATAAAAGAAATTATTTTACCTACTTATACCCTCATGCCATGTCACTTATGGGCAGGCAGAAAGAGCTGAGCACTACACAACTCCCTTGGTACTTATACAACTCACTTGTTTCTTTAACATTCAGAGCTCTTTTCATACACACTCACCAGTTTCAGACTTTCTGACAGTCCCTTGCAGTGTAGGAAAAGAGAACTAAGTACCACTCAGTCCTTACACAATGAAATTGATGGTGAGAGTTCCTATATTAATTATGTTGGTTTGAAAGAATGTTAATAACATATAAAATGAAATCTATTAATAAACATGTTATTGTGTTATATATTTGTTCTGCAGCTTATATTTTTGCCATTGTTATAGCATGCACCAAGAATATTCTAAAATGACAGTGTAAGTCATGCCTTCTGTTAATAATGTTATGAACAATAGCTAAAATGACAGTGAAAGTCACACCCTCTATTAATGATGAACAATAGTGTGGAAGTTCTTTATTTGCAACATATTATATGAAAATTATCTACACAAAACAACAACACACATTTTTAATGAATGATATCTTTGCCAGCACTTTAATGGCCGGCAATTTACATTATTGACTGAAACATAACATTATTTAACCCGTGACATGTTACATGTACAAAAATGTGCCCGTAGCATTCATCCGTAATATCCAATTTTCAAGTTGCTTAGAATAATTGCATGTGATGTATTATATATTATATTTAATATCAATAAATGGCCTACTACACTGTAAAAAAACTAAATCACTTACTTTATAATTTCAATAAAGAAGTTTTTTCAAAAATTAATAAACTAGACTGAGGCTGGATGTAGGATGCAGTGAGCACATTTTTCTTATATCCGGCCTCAGTATGTTACACCATACTCCTTTATTCAACTTTGCATATAATTCACTTCATATTTACTTGCAGCTACGAAACAATAGTGTTCTGTCTTAAACAGGGTTGGGGGACAAATTGTCAACTCTTTCTTCTCCATCAGATATATACAGATACTCTATAAGTTCATATTTCATACTTCAATTTTGCTAATTAGAAATTCATATTGACAAATGTTTACTATTTTAATGTAATAAGGATTTTTACCGCTGATATATTACTAAATAAACCCTTTTAACTGCACTATTTCTTTATACTAAAATACTAATAAAAGTGGTTATATAAGCTAAGTAGAAGTATTAAATTTGCAACTAAATATCCTAAAACATGCAAATTTAACAGCTGTATCCATTCATCAGCATGAGGTGAACATGTAAATTATTCAGTCATAGAAACTAATAACCAGTTAAAGATTGTGCAGTTTATGTAATTGTAACTTTTGAATTTCTAATGTGAGGTTTCCTACAATTGTATTCCTGTTTATTTCCATAAATCCTTTTAAATAAAAATACATACTTATTATACATAGAAAATAGTTTAAATGGAAAAGCTATTATATATTATTGAATCGGTCCACCCATTTGGGATATAAAGAGACATGTTACAAACTTACAACATATAGCTTTCTGGTTATCTTAAACATTAGTGCCAAGTGAGTTAAAACTACATTTTGGTTTGCATAAAGGTGTTAATTCATTAAGAAAAATAGTATTTTATATATATGTAAATATTAATTACATTGAAGCTAGAATTCACAATAAATAATAAAATCTCATCGAAAACTTCAAAATCACAACTGACCGTATTCCCAATGGTGTAGCTCAAACTGCTGGGCGTCTCCACCTCGACCTTGGTAGGATCTGCAGCGCTCGTGAAGCCCCACGAGTACCCGAATCCAGATACATTGCTCGGTGTTGGCATACACATTTTTACCGCCAAATTCGCACTACAAAACAAAACCCACTAACACAAATCCACTGTGAGATGGTAAACACGAATACTCATGACAGTTTTATCATTATGTGCATGTATGTACGCTTTCACAACTACTAACACACCAGAGCGCAACGCACTGATCAGTCATAACGCCGACAAAACTTCCTTATTAGTGTTTATTAACACTTAAATTTATCATTATGCAATGTGCAAAATCAATGGTGTCCACTAAATTCTTGTAAATTAATCTAATCAACTCAATATAAACGGCGGTGTAAGACAACGACGCTACACACGAATCTAAGCGACATTGACACGAAAGTAATCCTTGCTACTTATGAGCATTATTATTAGATTAAACAAGTAGGCACACTTCATTTTGCCATTACCCTAGCATATTAGTAGAAATCTATGAGAAAATGTAATATTTTTTTCGATACAACGAAAACAATAAATTTTATCGCACACACAAAAAAAAGGACGCCATTTTATTGTTTATGACCGGTTTATGTTTTAAAATTTTTCAGTCAGTTTTAGACAACGGTACCACTAGCTAAACAGTTGGTGCAATGTTAGAAGCATTTTGCAAAATATAAAAATGTTTTAGGTACAGCCATACCGATGAATAGATATATAAAGAAGAAAAGGAAACCTACGTTAAGAGCATGACAAAGCATCCCAATGACACCTACATACAAAACACACGCACACTTTGACAAAAACGTGGCCCAATTCAATGATCTGTAGGCGTACTTATTCACATTATCTCGAAATGATCGAAAAGTTTTCACTCAACACACTCACACGCACATTTCGATTCCGTCTCGAATAAGGCTTATTGAGTGATGTGATCATCACAACAGAATAATTTTATTATGACTATTTAATTTAATTTAAAGGGATTCGTTTTGTATCATGTTCATTAATTTTTTCAATATAATATTATATATATCAATACAGGCATTAGTGAGTTTTTGTCTGTACATTGGTACAGCAGGTAGAAGCAAACGAGTCGTTTTAGCCTCATCGTTAATGTTCATGAAATACAACTGGTACCGATGTCGCCCTATTGCTGCTCGCTGTGTTGCTTAGTTATGAGTGGGCCAGGCTTACATATTGAGTATATGTTCTACAGCAGTCGCTCATGTCAAGCGTACTGTATGATTAATTAACAAACAATGAGTATAAAAAAAGTAATTGGATCTTTCGCTATTATTATAGAAATTAATAATATATTAAATTAAATTAAAAAATAAATTAATATTTTGAAGCCTTGATGTCTTCAATTGTGTATAATAAACTGACAATCCAAACAAATACAGCTATGGATAAAGACCCTTTAAATTCGCCTACTACTCCGATTTCAAAGAAAATACGACACATAAGATACATAGAACAAAAAAGATGTAAAAGGTTAACTAATATAATACAAGATTAAAAAAAGATAATAATATCTGAAAAATAAATTAAGAGAACTGACAGCGGATAAATTATAAAAGACTTCAAAAAAGATAAAGAAACATGAACAGAAAATCAAAGTAAAAGTCATTCAAGAAGGGAAAAAATTAATAACAAATATATAAAATAATAACTTATTAAAAAATTCTTTGAAGGAGACGCAAACTGTATAATCATACCCGGCAAAAAGTAGTATATCACTCCAAATAAGGTTCAAAAACAAAAACGTCAGTTAAAGCTACCATTAAAACAATTGCATAAAAAGTTCAAATCAGAGCAAGGAATTGCCGTGAGTTATGCCTTCTTCTGTAGACATCGTCCATTTTGGGTAGTTTTCCCTAACAAAGCACTCAGGGAAACTTGTGCTTCCACAATTCATAGCAATTTGGATTTTTTTTTTTATACAACTAGATTGGCAAAGAATCATGCGTCACGCATTAGATAGATACTTTAACTGTTACTGAAGCATATATACATATGGCATAGGATCAGAACGAGTGGCACTCTAAAGGGGAGGCATATATTCAGCAGTGGTCGAAGACAGGCTGAGATGATGATGATGGTATATGTTAAATAAGTTACTTTATACTCAGTTATATCTAGCTTAATATTTTAAGCTAGATATAACTGAGTATAAAGTATGTTAAGTAAATGTCTTGTATTAACTTAGAATATTAAACTACAGTGTAAAAGTTGTCAACATGACTACTGTCACATTATGAGTATGAAGGTAGGGATAAAATTAAGGGAGGGGCCGATATCTTATTAGGAGAGGAACTGTAATGGAGAGGACATTATTTTACAAGCGGTTAACGGAACAACATCGAAGTTTTGTTAATAAAGTTGTTAGTTATTGAAATATACGTACTGAGGAATAAAACATCTTATTGTTCTTAACAAACGTGTGAGACGTTATTATATATATAATGTATGTATGTATATCTTCACGCCAAGTACTTTGCGGGATAGGCAGAGAGAACCGAGCGCCATAAGACGCGGTCGCTTCTTTCACATTCATAGCTCTTTTCATGCACACTCGCGCCTAAGGATTCTGACATCACCTTCTGATAAAACACGACCAATTTGGTCATGGTAGGTTAGTCTTGGTCATCATCGAGCACTGTCGTTCCATCTGGTCGGGTCAGGGGAGGACATTGGGTGATTTGATTGGAATGGAGAGATTTAGCTACTCGCCAGTACGCCGTGTGCGAGGGCTTAATTTCTCCAACAAAGTTGCGTTGTAAATAGCGCATCCGAGAACGGTTCTGTTCGGTGGGACAAGAGTCATGGGCACGCGTTGCTCCGTTCATTTCCGACACTAGCTCTCGCAAATAAGCAGAAAGTTCCCAACGCCGAGTGAACTCGGCCGTTGAGACCTCTCTGGAGCAGTTGTTAGCTGCTGTTTGCAAGTGACTAGTGAGGGCGTCGATCGCAAATTCGGTGTCGTCATTTGTGAGGATCAGTTCGGGTATTTGGTCCAGTTTGGATGACAAAGTCTGTTCGAGAACTCTTTTGAGTTTTCGCCAGTCCGTTGCCCATCTGGTTTCCTCGTCTATCGGTACGTCAGTGCGGTGCCTAAACTCGATCAGAACTGGTCGGTGGTCAGAGCTAAGTTCTGTGTGCACTTATATTGAACGCATCCGAAAGGCTACGTTCTTTAAAAGTGCAAAATCGAGAACGGTAGTTCGGTGTCCCTCTTTCACGGGAAATGGGTGGGAGACATGGGGGCTATTACCGGGGGAGTCCTGTAGGCTATCTACGATTATGCCGTTTGGTGAAGACGCGTGGTCATTCCACTGGGTGAGCTTACTATTGAAATATCCAGCCAGAATGGTGGAGTTTCCTAGGGCAAAGAGGGCTTGCAAGTCGCTCCGGAGGATACGCTAGGAGGGAGGTACGCGGACGCGATGTTTGACTGATGGGCAGTCATCCCTAACCTGCAGATGGAGATCTCGAGGACCGCGGCCCTCTCTATCATTACGGATGACCTTATGAATATAGACAGTAAAACGGTTCTTACAGTTTCTAACTGTGACTCCATCGAGTCATGATTTTAGGAAAGTAGATATAAATATATTTTTATTATATAATCTTTCTTACAATAATATACATATATGCAAGTATACATGTATATATTACTCAAACTTAATTTGATAAAACATTACAAATGTTAACTTACGTGTATGGTCGATATTGGAACTGAAATTTTATGCAATTAAACTTCTGATAGCAGTGATATTAAAAATGTTTCGAGAACATGCGACTGTATTGTAATTCCGTCGTTCAGTAGCAAAAATCCATGCATTACGCAAAGTGACGACGTTTATTTACCCTTATACAGTAATGATGACACAAATGATACAATACCTATTGAATGTACCAAATCTTGTAAATTATATCTTGTTAAAAAATAATCTTCTTTTCTTCTTTCTGGCGATGTAGTGATTTAATCTTGACAGTAGTCGAGTTGACAGTAGACAGACATTGACATTTATGTTAAACGCTACCACAATCATTACGCGAAAACGAAGAAAATTTTATATCACCAATAAAAAAGAAAAGTTTCAAAGACAAGACCCTATATTATATATCCTAACTAGTTTTTGGAATTTAATTCACAAATTTTGGTCTACATAGAGTAAATATAATTATTCACACATCATGAATCCTATGTCGATGGACAGAGACGAGCCTTCGTCTTTGCTGTCGTTTTCCACAAATCATCCCTTGGAACAATTTGTTTTATTGGCGAAGGGCACCAAAGGATCTGCGTGTGCGGAGCTCATCAAACAAGTACTGGAAGCACCAGGTGTCCATGTATTTGGAGAATTGCTTGAGATGCCGAATATAAAAGAGGTTAGACTATTGTCTATTTACTAATATAGATATTATTTTTAAATAAGCAGGTTTTGCCTCTTATTTATACAGCAGTACTGGTACCTCCTAGTGATTTTTTAATGAGTCTGGAAGAATATTCTGTTAAAAAATAAGGCATGTCTCCTAGTATAAGATAAACATGCTCGAATTTGCGTTTGAGCCAATTTTTGTTCTAAACTCTTGTTAAAATTGTTTGTGAGAGTTTTTATAAACCCTAAGGAGTAGAGCAAATGCAGCTGTAACCACTTGCCTTATCTATACTGCCTTAACTTTATTGTCACCATTTTTGCCTATCAATTGAACTTTTTAGTTTGTGTGGTAATAATACTTCTCACTTCCTCTGCGAGTGAGGAGTATTTCTTGTAAGACAGAACTTTCCCTTCACACATTTTGATTCAAATACCATATAATAGGCAGACTTCTGAACATAATGCTGTGAAAGTAGCTATAAGGTTCATCAAACTATTCTACTTGTTATTTATGTACTTATAGATAGATAGAACTTTTTACTCCTTTTTACATTTTTATATATATTAATTTAAAAAAAACATGCATATATTATTATTGGTACATATGGGGATATTGTAGATATGCACCTACCTTAAACTTAAATTGGTACCTGCCTTTAAGATTAGACATGCTAGGAATAAGAAAATAGTATTGAATATATTATATTAATTAACCCGGCGTTATCCGACTGTCATAATTATGACACTCGCTTACAACATATATATGGAATAACCGTACACCCGGGGCTCAATGAGTTAATAGTAATGGCAGTATAACACATTCTCTCAGAATGTGCATCTAAACCACTTCCTAAAAGTAAGTATTTCTTTGTTATATGGGTCATTCTACGATAAGAGGTTTTGAGTTCATAGAAGATAGGGCCAAAGTCAAATGTTGAAGTTTTTAGATTAAACACATATATTACGATTTTAGTACCTTTTATGTACATATTCACGTAAGGGCAACTCACTTTATACAGATTTAGTTACTTTTTAGAAGGCCAGGGTAAATACGTCAGGCAGGGTAGAGACATCAAGATCAGGGTAGATATTTTTTTGACCAGGGGAGAGACTTTGACATAATGAAACAATGAATAAAACCAACTTTTATTAAACTTTGTACTTAAGTTATAATCAGAGTATCATTTTTGTATTACAGCCTTACTTTATATTTAAAACTAGCTGTCTGTGACAAAAATATAAGTACTTATAGTAACTCGACATAGTACTCGTACTTTCAACAAATAATAAAGTATTCTTTTATTAATACTAATTAAGTAGACTAGCGCCTTTTAAATGATAATCAGACTTGTGATAATCAACTTTTATTAAACATTGAACTTATAATCAGAGTATCATTTCATATCACAACTTTTCTTGAAATCTGAAACTAGAGCTTCTTTAGTATCTGTGACAAAAATATAAGTATATTAACATGATATAACAAATAATGAAGTCTTTTATGATCTGATATGATATAAATAAAAAAAAATAATAACAAATTAAAAGGTATTCTCTTGTCTACATGAACAAAAAATAAAATAAAAATATGCTTAAGCTTTCCTAAACACATCCACCGACTTTTTGAAGGAGTAGAACATCCTCTGCCCTTTAGGGAGTGTCTCGACAATCTAGTCCTTTGAGACAAATTAAATATCTTGTTCATGAAGTTTAAATAACTTTCCTGTTTAGTCCCCTATTTTACAGACAACTATCTGGATCTCGTCATCTTCTTCCAAACCCATACACATTGCCACGTAACGGTACTGTTTTTTTTTTATTCTAGTTTGACCAGAATGTAGTCGCCGTTCTTCAATGTTTTTTTTATGTCGACGGCTGCTGTTCATCTTCTATCTGATGCCTGCCACCTTTTGGTGTAATGATTTGTTCAAAGTCAGCTGATTTATCTTTATCATTCTCGCACTCTGAATATGTTCCGTAAACATCCTCAACTTGGTGACGAGATGTGTTATGAAATGAGTATATTATAACACCAAGTTTGAAGTGATCACAATTTAATTTTTATTGCAAAAGCAGCTTAAAGACTTCATTTTTAACTTTTTTGGATCCTCAATGTTCCATGACACCTGACGGACACGCAATGTGCCATGGAAAGTCTTTATGTGTTCTTTGCCACTAACAAGCAAAGCAGAAAGATGCTTTGCTTGATGCTTTCTAGGATATTTTTGTAATCTATAAGAAGAACATTGATGCTAGGACAGTTTTTCTGGATAGCATTTGATAATTCGCTCAGACATGTAATGTCACTGCTACTAGCCACCAATTGGTCTGCTGATCTCCTACACACAGCACCGATCTCGAGGGACACCTATTAAATAAAAAAGAAATCATTAAAATCGGATCATAAACAAAGAAATTATCCACAAACATACATAAAAAAACATTTTTACTATATTTTCTTTTACTGTAACAATTTATAAAGTTTCTTGAGAACGTTAATGTAAGTTAGCTATATTTTAATTAATTTGCACAAACATTATCTTCCCTGGCCAGTGAGTATCTCCCCTGGTAGTTATTGTGCCAGGGGAAATATGGCAGGGAAGAGACGAATTAGTGATAAATTAAAAAAAAATAACTGACGTAAGTTAATATTGGGTTAATAATATATCACATCTCAACTATTACAGTATTATTGAATTTAGGCAGTAAATGCAAATAAATTAAGTGAATTTTATAAATTGACACATTGAAAGAGACACATTCACCTTGCGAAACCAGCGTACCGCACTGTCGCGTCGCGCCTACTAACAAATGACAGCGATGTAACAGCTCAAGTGTTTAGTGTTATAAACTTCACGTTGATACGTGTCCTTGAGCGCCATTTTAAATATGGCCGTCTAATAATTCTCTTTGTAATAACAGACCAAAATATGCCAGGGTAGATACGCAAAAAATACTGTTTTCAGTTGTAAAGAACAACACTTTATTAGAAATGTGATCAAATTACACTTCGAGAAATGGCCGCACGTGAGACTCGTCCAAGTTACCATTTTCTTGGAAATTTTGCAATTTACATCGCAATTACAAAATCCATCGGCTAGGTAGCCGTTTTCAAAATAAATTAGTTCGTTTCAGACCTTTAAAACCACAAATTAAACGAAAATAATTTTGACGCCACAAGGTTCGGCCGGATAGTCGGAAGTGTCAGATTTGAAATTTTTCTTTTTTAAAATCATGTTCTTTTTATCCCCGAGGGGAAAGGCAAAAGGTTTTAGCCCATACAGCCAAGTCTTCAGTTCAGAAGCATTCTCAGAAATTCCATGTGGCGAGAAAAATACTCTACACAGTCAGCATAACACATTCTCTCAGAACGTGCGTCTAAACCATTTCCTAATAGTAAGAATGTCTTTGTTATATGTTCATATAAATACCCTTGTTATTTAGTTTATAGTATCAGCTCATATTAAAGATATATATCAAACACAAGAGTTCGGTTTTCTACATAGTCCCACAGTAGTGGCTATATCGCCACATTAAATATGTGTGTTGTAATTGTGTCATCAAAAATTCAATTTGGTTGTATTTAAACAGAAACTTCATGATTTGCTTATAAAAAATGCTGCTAAATATTAGGAGTTAAAGTATGAAATTGCCGATGTACTCAAAAATTAAAAGTCTCTTTTTTCTAAGATGTAACAACATATTTATTTAATCAAAATATTTACCCTCACGATATACGAGTATACATTGCTCCCATCTAATCGAAAGTTTATTTATGGCTTGCGATAGAACTCTGGGTATCTAGATTCGACAAACTGTGTTAAAGCATTTTGTACTACCTCTTGGAAAGAACATTTTTTATCACATAGAAAATTGTCCAAATCACGAAAAAAATTATAGTCAGTTGGAGCAAGGTCTGGCGAGTACGGAGCATGACGTATGGTTTCTAACTGCAGCTCCCATAGAGTTACAACGGTTTCTCGTGCAGTGCGAGGTCTTATCATGGAGCAATAATGGTGAAGATCGATTCACGTGTCGGAGCTGTTTCACTGCCAGTTTCGCCATCGTTGTTCGAAGTTCGGCACAGTAAACATCTGCTGTTATTGCTTCACCAGACCTGAGAAAGCTATAGTGAATAACGCCACTAAACATTTACCATTACCTTTTAGGGCACTGTTGCGGCGTTTGACCTGGGGTCAGCCATTGCATTTTTCGCTTACGGTTAGCATAAAGAATCCACTTTTCGTCACACGTCACAATTCGATCCAATATTGAAGGAATTCATTTCTGTACCGATTCAACAAGGCAACACAAGTTTCAACATGCGTTTCTTTCTGCAGATATGTCAAATTCAATCAATTCGATCATGAGGCACCCATTTTTTATATTTTTTTTATATTATTGATTTGATTATAATGAGTCAATATTGTAGGTCAGGTAACATTAAACCATATATTATTTTGCAACAAATATATTTTTTTATTTATTATACATATTAATCTAATGTAAGTATTACCCATTATTGTTGCATTGACATTTACCATTGACTTCTACCATGTTAATGGAAGTTCATTGATGAAGCTGCTATAAAAATCTGCCGAACACACCTCTAAAGTGTCTGGTCATCTCTCCATTAAAGTCGTTTAATATGTACTGCCTCGCTGGATTTTGATGCAAAGTCTGGTAAATATTGTGGGTGATAGATAGTTTTTGATTCATACCAATTTCCTGTACTTTGTAATTCTTTACAGTACACCTCTGCATATGTAATTATTGTTGAAGCTGTCATGAAAAATTGCTGGCCCAGGTGCTTTTTTTGACTCACCGCCTCCCCAGTGTCCAACTAATGAGACACACACTTTTATTCACAAGTTACAATCTGTTTCATAATTCCGTTATTTGTGTACCTAATCCACAAAACTATATTATTTTTTTACAGTTGGAGACTGGACCTTACGCAGCTCATTTTAAGACACTAAATCTCTTTGCATATGGAACTTACAAGGATTATTTGGAGAACAAATCAGAATTCTTAGAGCTTACACCAGTGCAGTGCAAAAAATTACAACATTTAACAATAGCCAGCCTTGCTACACAAGAAAAATGCATTCCATACAGTGTGCTGCTCAAAGAACTTGATATTAAAAACGTTAGGGATTTAGAGGATCTTATTATTGAAGCTATTTATGCAGGTAAAGTATCCTTTTTTTTTAAAGTAACTTCCATACATGCAGTAGCTGCACTACTGCATGTACATGCAGTTTCTATTAATTATATAGTTTTTTTTTATAGAATTTAGATTCGGCTGTGATCTTTGGTACTTTAGGCCAACTCCACGGGCATATCACTTCAGTTGAGTGAGATAACAAGCAACGATTTTTTGGCCATTCAAGCATACAGCCCACCTGATGTAAAGCGCAGCCTATGAACACTTGCAACACATTAAGTATCATTCCCGCGATGCCACCTCTGCGCTAACACGGCTACTTCTTAGGAGTCACCAGTAAGTAACCTCACTCACTTGCAAGAACACAAGGAGTTGTTATTTGGCTGCAGTTTTCTGTAGAGTGGAGATATATCCCAAGACGGGCTGCGGTGATGCGCCCTACCTCTCTTAAAAAAAATATCTATCTAGACTATCTGAATTCTGGAACTGCTTAAGGAGTAATTTATAATCCCTTCACTTCAGATATTATCCACGGTAAGCTTGACCAAGAATGCAAGCGTGTGGAGGTAGATGTGGCCCTCGGTCGGGACGCCCGACTGGAGGACGCCGCTGCAATCGCTGACGTGTTAGCAGACTGGTGCAACGCGTGCGAGGCTGTGCTCAACTCTGTGGATCGCCATATCCAACGTGCCAACCATCATAAACAGAGGTCTATAAGACATCAACAGGCTATTGAACAAGAAGTAAGTTTCAATTGATAAAAGATTTTTTAGACAACGTCAGGAGGTAATTTTTTTCTTATACCACTAAGGTGGCAATCAAGTAAACAGTTACCGTATAGCCTATGGACACTCGCAACAGCAACTCATGCGTTGCATACCCTCTAAAAACCTCTTCACGCATTTCTTGAAGAACTCCATGCTGTAGTGCCTAGGAAAAACCTCGGCTGGGAGATCATTCCACAGCTTGAGAGTTCTCGGAAGAAAACTTCTCTGGAATCGCACAGTCGCGACCATTGCGGTTCCAGCGTGTGAGGATGAACTCCCCGCCGTCGACGTGCGATGCCGTTATAAAAAGTAGCTGTCGGCATCATTTCGAACGACTCTTCAGAACACAACCCGTTGTACAATCGGTAAAACACACAAAGCGAGGCAAAATCTCTCGGTACGGACGTGTTTCGAGGTAGGGCGCATCAAAGCAGCCCGTCTGGGAAAGTACTTCCTCCACCTCACAGAAAACGGCAGCCAAATAACAACTCCCTAGAGGGTTGCTGTGTTCCTGCGTGTGAGTGAGGTCACCAGTAAGCTTCTAAGGAGTTGCAGTGTTAGCAATTTAAGAGGTGTAGGTAGGCGGCGTCGCGCCTTCTTTTTTTATACGAAGCAGTTACCGTAGCCTCATACACAGGTACACAACAACCCTCCAGGGAGCTGTTATTTTACATTGTTAGCTCGGTGGCGAAACGCGTTGTTACATTACTTGGACACCAGCGCTCGTGGGTTCGATTACCACACAGGACAAACATTTGTGTGCAAAGAACATGTTTGTTTGTCTTGGTCTGGGCATTTTTAAGAGAGGTAGGGTGCATCAAAGCAGCCCGTTTGCGGAAGTACCTCCACCTCGCAGAAAACCGCAACTAAATAACAACTTCCTACAGGGTTGTTGTGTTCCAGCGTGTGAGCGAGGTCACCAGTAAGCTCCCAAGGAGTTGCTGTGTTACAAGAGGTGGCATCGCGCGAGTGATACGCAATGTATTGCAAGCATTCATAGGCTACGGTAACCGCTTTACATCGGGTGGGTCGTAAACTTGTATGCCTCCCGACGTAGTAGATATAAAAAAAAACTCCACCAATTCAGTATGTGGTAGGTGAGTCTTGCCCTTTCTCAACTCTTACATCCTTCCACTTTGGCATTACATTCTGCACTGTTTCTACATGCCCGAACCAACGGAGAATACCTGTACAATACAATAGTATGCACAAAACTATATGCCAAACGTTTAATGATTTTGCATATTTAGAATAATAGATGCTACGAGTTGAGTTAGTTATTAGAAAGTGAAAGCCTAATATAAATAAAGGGTTTTTTGAAGTGAAAACTTCTTTAGCATCGTTGTAATTTGAAACTCGATGAAACGAAAAAGCGACAGTAAAAAGAGACAACACATCTATAGGATTTAACGTGCGAGAGAATGAAATAGAAGACTAGTGTTTATTACAGGCTCCGAGCGTTGTACGTGTGTTAGTATGTGTGTGTGCGCGCGCCTGCATATTACGAAGCTACAACCATCCAACTCCTGAACTCCTCACATTTGTGAACTGCGCACACTTATTTTCAGGAACACCGTTCCTATATGAAATCTATATGTTATCCGAATCTGAAGTCAAAATTCGAATATTCCAAAAAACGCGCTTTTTTCGAATATTCGAATTTTGACTTCGGATTCGGATTCAGCATAAAAAAGTAGAATAGGAATGTTCAGGAACACCGTTCCTATCTCTTAAGGAACATGGGCAAAATGGCCGACAAATAAAAATTTTTATTGTTATATAATTGACGAGCCAGGTGTTCCTCTGGCAATGCAAGCTTGCGCATTCTCAACTGGTTTTTATTGTTTATCACCGTGTCTTAATGTTACAGATAGTGTACATAAAGAAAACTCTGAAGACACAGGCGGAGAACGACGAGTCAGCGACAGGCGGCGGCACAGAGACGCACTCGGCGCCCAAAAAGAATTCCGGGAAAGGGAAAACTCCGCGCAACGCCGCTAAGTTCTGGCAGAAGAACACATAAATGTAATATATATGTATATATAAGTAACTTGTGATAATGTTAATAAACTTTTTAGGTATGCAAGCGTATTGATTTTTTGACGTGAATACGTCTTTAAATTAGCTTCCGTAATGGGAGACAATTCAAAAAATTGATAATAACAAAATCGGGGGATACTGTTTAGCTGCATATCTATCGTTTACATCCAAAATTTAATTACACCACTTGATAGCTAAAGAATCAAAGAATTCGTAGTTTTGAGTGGGGACTGTGACGAATCGCGCGCGGTAGGGAGGACGAAATATTTCGCTGCATCATGTAATTTCCATTAAGTATAACTTACTTTGTTTACCCGTTACGAAGACATGTTCATGTAAAACTCACTATCGTGGTTTTCCAATACTTTTTAGCATGTGCATACCTTATTTTTTTTTTGTATTATATAAAGACAAATCAATAAAAAAGTTAGAAAAATGTATCCATATTCTTTGTAAGTGATTTTAATGATATTAGATTCTATTCGGCAGTAAACATTTCTAATCTCAAGATTGCTTCTTAAACAGCCAATAATTGGGTGGTTTACCGTGACAGTATAGTGACTATTAGTGTGTTCAGGCCTTTTTTGATTTGTTGACCGGTAGGGTGATAGGCTAACTTTAGGTGTCAGCAGAATAGACTGAAATTCTAAATCGAGTGGTTGTGCTTTTTTGCGTGAGACAGAGCCTCGATTTTGATGTTTCATTTAGATCAAATTGCTTTCATTGAAGTCCACCACATCAACCCTTACTCATCCCACTGGATCGACAACAACCGGGACCGACGGCTTAACGTACCCTCCGAGCACGGAGAAACTCGAGATAGATAAACCCATCCATAGGCAGGCTGCGGGCGACATTGCTGAAGTTCGATTAGAATGACACACGCAACGTGTTCGCGCTCTCATTGAAGTCTACTGTATATATGTCTACTGTAGTTCACTGTTTATTCTTATTTCAGTGGTTGCTTTGTTACTCCTGCTAAACAAAAGTAACCTGATTTGAGCATGACTATAACCTATGAAGAACCGATGAGACGATTTTATGTAGTACCTAACATAAACCAACGGGAGAATATTTTAACTATGTATGTATGTATATCTTGACACCAGGTCCCTTGCGGCGTAGGCAGAGAGAACCGAGCGTAAGCATAACACGCGGTCCTACTTTCACATTCATAGCTCTTTTCATGCACGCTCGCCGGTTCCTAGGGCTCTTGACATCACCTGATAAAACACGACCAATTTGGTCATGGTAGGTTAGTCTTAGTCTTCGTCGGCTCCTACATCCTTCCACTTTCGCATTATATATCTGTTTCGTCATTCTTTCATCTTGCATTCTTTCTACATGTCCGAACCAACGGAGCATGGCTTTCTTATCTTAACACCGACACTCTCTTTCAGACCAACTCTCTTTCGTACGTCATCATTTCGGCCGATAGAGGCTTATTTGTTAAAATAACGCGTCTTATGGCGCTCGGTTCTCTCTGCCTACCCCGCAAGGGACCTGGCGTGAAGATATACATACATACATATATATTCTCCCATTAGCCAGTAGACTCGAATCGCATAGGCGCTAAAATACAACGTTTTTGTGAGCGCGAGGTGCTTATTGCTAATCCTACTAATATTATAAATGTGAATGTCCGTTTGTGTGTTATGCTTTCACGCGAAAACTACTGAACCGATCATCATGAAACACCTTTGTACACATTCTTGGAGGTATCAGAAGTAAAATAAAGGATACTTTTTATTTAAAAAAAAAAAATATCAATGCGAGCGAAGCCGTGGGTAAAAGCTAGTATGGTATATTTCATAAGTATAGCGAGCTATGCCTTCTGGGCTCAAGATTTTACCGCCAATGTTTTTCCCTTTCCACGTCAGCGGTGTATCTTCCATTCCTGCTGAAAGCGCATCAAAGATATACAATCTCATTAATATGCTGGGTACTCGATGTTGTAAAATGGGTCTCCTGACATCATGGTCTAAAGCTTATCTCTTCACTGTGTAAGAAGCCTCAGTTCTTATTGTTATGTGGAAGGTATTTTTCTGCTGTTGGGTGGAGTAAGCGTCGATAACGCAAGAGTGACACCCCTGGAGTTGCAAATGTCCATAGGCTACGGCAACTGCTTACCATCAGGCAGGCCGTATGCTTGTTTCCCACCTCAGTGGTATAAAGAAAATCTGTGCAACACAGCAGTGATAGCCCAGTGGATAAAGAACAGGCTTATTGATCAACTGGTCCCCGCTTCGAATCCTAGCATGTACCACTAAATTCGTGTTTCCGCATTTTTCATATTTGTGTTATCACTTACTCGGCGATGAAGGAAAGCATCGTGAGGAAACATGCACGTCCAAAAATTATATTTTGAAAGGTTAGGTATCCCCTCTGGGTCTTGGAAGTCTGACGGCAGCCGTTCTATGTAAGAATCAGTATCTTCACCAAATCCTTAAGCTTAGGTAGTGGTCCCCGCTAATCTTAATGCATTAGGAAACGGGATACGGCTATGAAGAAGGATAGCGGAAATCTATACGCAGTTGCCTGTATATGTGCTCTAGACTCCGCTAGACCCTCGTTTGCTGATCGGCGGGGTGAACCACGTGCACGTCGTCAATTTTCAAAATGACGAAGATGTAGGTAAACACCGAAAATTCCTAATCAATGCCTACTACGCACTATTCTATTGACGTATCAAAAGAATTAGGTAATTCTCGCTATATAACTATAGACAACTTATAGAGGCGTAGGCAAGACAGAGAAATTTGACTGAACTTGGAAACCCGACTAAATTTTCTACTATTGTGGTAGTTTTGCAAACTTTCTCAAACCTTTATTTTATCGTCCCTTTGAACGGGTTTCAGATAAGATTTTTTGTATGAGTTACGGCTCACCTGCCTGATGTAAAGTGTTTACCGTACTCTATGAACCATTGCAATACAAGGAGTTTCGTTGGAGTGTTTGATGCGTAGGATTTTTTTTATTCTACGTCGGGAGGCATACAAGCATACGGCCCACCTAATGTAAAGCGGGTACCGTAGCCTATTAACGCTTGTAATATATTAAGTATCATTCGCGCGTAGCCTTCTCTGCTGCTTACACAGCAACTCCTTGGGAGCATACTGGTGACCTCACTCACAAGCAGGAACACAACAACCCTCTAGGGAGTTGTTATTTGGCTGCGGTTTTCTGTCAGGTGTAGGTACTTCCCCAGGCGGGCTGCTTTGATGCGCCCTACCTCTCTTAATACACCCAGACTAAGAAAAACAGACATGTTCATGCACACAAATGTTTGTCTTGTGTGGGAATCGAACCCACGAGCGTTGGTGTCAAAGTCGCGTCATTCACAACTGAGCCACCGAGCTCGTCAAACTATATAGTATAGTATAATTATACAAATGTAGAGTTTGGTATAGTAAAATAGATGGCAGAGGGAACGTGAAGCTGTGGCAACACCGGTGCTGTTATAGTGGCGTCCATACGTTTACTACAACAGAAATTCGTCATGCCAGGTCATCATCATCGTAGTCATGCTGTTCAAGACTGGCATATTTCTCATAACTGTAGAAATCTGGAAGTGTCGTGGCGTATTGTCAGTCACCGTGAATGACAGAAGAAAGGTCTGATGGTAGTTGTGCCATGTCAAAATCAGTATCTTCGCTAAATCGTCAGGCTTAGGTAGCGGATACCGCCAATCCTAATGAATTAGGAAACGGGATAATGTGAACGCTTAAGAATAATTTCATACATACAAGTTTTTTTTTTATACGACGTCGAGAGGTGAACAAGCATACGGCCCACCAGATGTGAAGCGGGTACCGTAGCCTATTAATGCTTGCGATATATTAAGTATCACTCGCGCGATGCCTCCTCTGCTGCTTGCACAGCAACTCCTTAGAAGCTTACTGGTGACCTCACTCACGCAGGAACACAACAACCCTCTAGGGAGATGTTATTTGGCTGCGGTTTTCTGTGAGGTGGAGGTACTACCCCAGACGGGCTGCTTTGATGCGCCCTACCTCACTTAAAAATACATATATATTATATTAGTATAGTATATAAGACTATAGTATATAAGACTATAATATATAAGACAGGTTCTGAGGAGCTCGGTAGCGTTGCTGATAAGATCATGTCAATCTAATCGAACACGAAACTTAAATAGCGTCTACTAGCGTAACCGTTTCACATCAGATAGGCCGTACGCTTGTATGTCTTCCGACGTTGCATAAAAAAATCAGCAGACTGAGATGATTTGCGTGAATTTGCGTTTAAGAGAGGTAGGGCGCATCAAAGCAGCTCGCCTGGGGAAGTATCTCCACCTAACAGAAAACCGCAGCCAAATAACAACTCTCTACAGGGTTGTTGTGTTCCTACGTGTGAGTGAGGTCATCAGTACGTTCCCAAGGAGATGCTGTGTAAGCAGCAGAGGAGGCATCGCGCGAGTGATACTTAATATATCGCAAGCGTTAATGGGCTACAGTACCCGCTTTACATCAGGTGAGCAGTATGCTTGTATGCCTCCCGACGTAGTAAAAAAAAATACCAATTATGCTATATGGACAAAATGTGCACTTCAACGCTATCTGTGTGTAATATCTGTCACGACATGTATAGTGTGTGTTTGTCTCTAACTACATTCCAATAAATATGGCAGCTCCTTAAGTGAACGACATTTCAATTTTCAATCCAACAAATCGTCATTCATCTCTCCGAGCAATATAATCATCGCCCACTATATACACTATACCAATATCTACGTCTATCATTAGTATTGTTCCTTAGCTCCTCTGGCAGCCCTTGAATTGTCCATGCACCGACCTGATTTCGTCTGTAATCAAGCTTTTGTAAATACGAAAGAATCCATATGCATGCTCAAGGAGACATAGACCATTGAAAGACGATGCCTAGTAGTATGCGGAGCTTGAATCCTCCGTGGCTAAACAGGACAACGTGACTGTATTATGTTTCGTCTTTGTACCTGAGTAATAGCTTTAGTAATAGTATGTTAAAGAAAAAAAAATGTAGTCGATGGAATAATGATGGCCAGACCAGAAGATTTTCTGCGGTTTTGTGGATCTTGAGAAAGCTCAAGATCCACAAAACCGCAGAAAATCAAATAATCAAAATCATTTAACAGGGTTGTATGAAAAGATATCTGGGATGTTTTGCCCGTATTTGGCATTAACGGTGTCCTCCTCCGTGCTGTGCTGTCAACTAATCAGAAATGTACATCATTTGCGCGGCAGCCAGTTCTGTCAGTTCGGCTGCTCTTCTTCTCAATCTTGTATCTGGACATTTGTCTGCAAAGAATAAGATGTATAAATATAGGATTGCGAATGGATGGCATATTGATGAATTGTCTGTTGTATACAGACTATATCGTATTATTAGCAGAATCTGGACTGCAAACACTACTCACAGCGATGGAAGATGGTGGCATGAAGAAAGGCTTATAATTGAATGCAATGGAAATCAAGATAATGTTATTTGACAGAGAGAAGAAGTCTTCAAGCTCTTGGACTGAAAAGGATACGGCATAAACATCAATGATGAATACATCACTCACCTTCGATTTGCCGACGATGTAGTTCTCATGACGAAGTCGCTGGAGGAACTTAGCGCTATGCTCAATGACCTTAATAGTGTTTACCAGGTAGGTCTCACGATGAACAAAGACAAGACCAATATCACGTCGAATGTCCATGTTACACCTATGCTGATCACAGTTGGAAGCACTAAGCTCGAAGTAGTTGATGAATATTTATCTATCGAAGTTCTACCTAGGATAAGTTATTCATTTAGGTAAGTACAACTTTGACCGAGAGTTCAACAGACGGTTCCAACTCGGCTGACCAGCGTTCTGTAAACTTCGACACATCTTCTCATCCAAAATACCTCATCGCCTGAAGAGCAAGGTCTTTTCGAACAACTTGTATTGCCAGTGATGATATACGGAACTGAGACGTGGCCCTTCACTGCGGGCCGTATGGGGAAGCTTAAGGTCGGTCAGAGTGCTATGGAAAGAGCTATGTTCGGGGTTTCTCTGCACCATAGAACTAAGGTAACCGATATAGCCCAAAGAATAAGTAAGCTGAAGTGGCGATGGGCCGGCCACATAATTCGTAGAACTGACAACCGCTGGGGAATAAAGGTTCTCGAATGGCGTCCCCGCACTGGTGGGACTGGTGGGACGACCCCCTACTAGATGGAGCGACGACCTCGAGAGGTTTAGAGGGAGTCGATGGATGCAGGTGGCACAGGATCAAGACGAATGGTTCTCTAGAAGGGAGGCCTATGTTCAGCAGTCGACGAATACGGCCAGAGATGATGATGATGACGAAGATTTATATACAAACCTCGAAACTGCAAGTCGCTATCGTTAGCTTAGGGTAAAATAGCTTAATTATGAGCTTTGCTCACTCAAGAATTTCTGACTTGAAATAGTTCAAGTCAGAAATTCTTATCGAGTGATTCATAGGAACTAATTACATTAAATACAAACATCTTCCACTTATCAGGATTGTACAGCATAAATGCAGGTGGACAACAGCTTGCCACCCTGGTTTGACATTAATATTGGTGCCAGACAGGGATGCGTACTGAGGGTTGGCTATTCATCCTGTATCTGGACAGTTGTATTCAGAGAATAAGAAATATGAACGTGGAAATGCGAATAGGTGACTCAGTGTTGAACTGTCAGTTTTACGCAGACGATGGCATAAATAGCAGAAACATCATCCGAACTGCAAGCACTAGTTACAACAATGAGAGATGATTGTATGAAGAAAGGCGTACAATTTGGACCTGGCGTGAAGATATACACATATACAAACATCTCTACAAACTCCTACGTAGAAATAATGCGTAGAACTTTAGCTTTGTAGCGTTGCTATACAATTTTCGTAGGCGCATATTAACTGATTCATCAAAACTGTCCATGTCGTTTATTTTCTTTCTATCTATCATTAATCGAGACAAAATCTCAATATAAAACGGAATTAATTATAGCAGGTATTCTACTATTCGTAGATTTGCAAAATTTACACCCAGCAACCCAGTAGGTAAAACGTCAATTGAAAGAGTGGGTTGGCATAATAGCAATGGTCTAGGCTTGTGACCGAGAGAGCGAATCCACGAATCGACCACGAAATTCACCGATAGTCCGAGTGTTTTGTTGACGCAGAAGGCCAGAAGCGCAGCAAATAAACTGCGCAGGCAGTGCAACGATTATCACGTTCGCAGGCCAATAAATAGTGATGTAAATAGCACATAAAACGAAAAACATTGTAAACAAAGACTCCAATTAGTACTTAGAACACTCGGTTAGTTGTAGAGACGCTTAAAAATTGTGTCGTGATCGTTTATAGCACCATAGCAACCGTTCAGTGAAACTACGACACAAGTGACGGACGCGTTTTACCATCAAATCGTGATAATTTGATCAAATAAATTAGTAAAGAACATTCTGATTACAGACTGTTGTTTCCCGGAGTGCCACAACTCGAGGGCCTTCGTGTATTGGATGAAAAGAAAGGCAAGTACTAGATGCCCTTTGTTAGGTCGTAATCGTAAGTCACCTTTCGTTGCACGGATATTCATGGTCAACGATGTTTACTCGATACTCCTTTGGATACGCAACTTACCTCTTATGAAATATATTTTATAGTCAAGTATCTCGACTAGTTAGTTTTATTAAGATTTTCGTTTCATGTCACAATTAGTATAAGTAGGTACGACACAATAGAATTCTTTCTGTTTCGTAATAATGAATCGATTCGATGACTGAGGTAATAATCGATATACATCTGCGTGTATATAACAATAATAGTCGTGTTGGTGTGATATAAAGTTGTGTGTTTGTGAGTGTTGGTTGATGTTCTTTGTTATTCAGACAGTCAGCTGTTCGCAGAGCAGTGCTGAGGGATATGCAGGGGAGGGGAGAACTCGCCAAACTGGTCCCGCGCGCGCGTCGTGTCCCGCTTTATTATATTTACATTTTATTTATTTCTTTATGTCTGCAATACAAGGGGTTACGTAGCACACGTCTACTGCCACAATAGTCGCGTGCTCCGCACAAAACATAAGTACATCATTTTAATCAGGCTTTTGTTCCAATTATTTTTGACTGAATACTCTTTGGAATGAAGTTGTTGCAAAATCACGCGTCGATTTTTTGTGGTCAAGTTTGTTACAATAGGCAAAAAATACAATAGGTGAATACAATTTAATTTGTGCCTATACACGCAAACAGTAGGTACGTATTACATACATAAATAGTAGTGACCAGATTTACGAATGTGCTTACTAGTCATAAATCAAAATATTACGGATAGAGACTTCATCCTTTCTAGACTATATTATTTTGCCTGCGTACTTGCTTACAAATTTGGAATTAAAAAAAGAACAAGGGGTAAACAGTATAAAATATATTCTTTACCAAAAATTTTATATGACTGCACTGTGATACACACTACACTAATAAATCCAAAAACTTGGGTCTTATCTTAGACACTCATCTATCTTGGACTGCTCATGTCAATGAGGTGAGCAAGCGTATGCATCATTCATTTCAGTATCTTAGGCGTCTCCAGAACTTTCTCCTCCTTGCCGCTAAATTCATGCTTAGCAATACCCTTCCACTTCCTCTTCTCGATTGCGCCGACATATGTTATCTAGACGCGAGTGAGAGGCTTTTGGATAAGCTGAAATAGTTACAAAATCTTGCCATAAGGTTCATTTTCAATCTGACAACGTCAATGAGTATCGCAATCAACTCAAATGGCTCCCTATTCGCTCTCGCTGCAATATCCACGTTCTTACTTTCCTCTTCAAGATCCTTCATAACCCCTTTGCTCCGCTTACCTTCGTTGTCGATTCTACCTCCGTCATTACCATTCGTTCCCGTCATTCCTGCCAAAACGCTGCTGCTCCCAGCTGCGCAAAGATTTTTTTTTTATAATACCTTTATCTGTCGTGCTGCTCAGTTGCGGATTAAATTACCAACACACATTCGAAACAGTCCATCAATCCACGCTTTAAAAAAAATATTGAAAGATCACTATCAATTTTGATATAAGTATATCTATAGTCATTTAAGTATATGTTATATATGTATTCATGTAAATATATTTATGGTATGGTATGTTTACTTAAAATTTATTCAGGCACGTATCGCTGTCCGCAACTGACGAGATATTCCACTGCTGAGGGTTGGCTGGAAGAGATCTCTTTTAGAGATAAGCTCGCCTCTGCACTATGTTTACTAAATATTGTGACTTTATTGTTTATATGTGCAATAAAGGATATATATAAGTAACACACAATGATATTTAGAGCCAAGGCTGTGCCAAAGTCAACCTCATCTGCACGTGGTGCATCTACTAATAATGTGACTGTCCCGCAAGGAATTAGTCAACCGAAACCATCGCCTTCATGTAAAAAAATCTTAGCCTGTGAACGTATACAAACTTGCGTTGTTGTATTTCTGCGAATGAGTAGCGTCTTTGTAATACTTTAAATTAGTTGCTGTAGCGACAGTGCATGTGTTCAAGCATCTATAAGGCCGAGGTAAAGAACAGATTAATAATAAACGACGTGCATAGAAAAACATAGACGTAATAACAATAGGTACCTACTTACTCTCACTTTTTCAGTTTGAAGAAGTAAACTTTCGACTAGGGTATACTTACAATAATGGATGTTATCTTAAAGTGACGGAAGATCAAGATGAAGGTTTTGTGATCGTGTTTAGGCATAGCGGTATTAAGGAAATTGGCTCATAAGCGTTAATAGAATACGAAAAACGCAATAAAAAATGTGTGTATGTCCGTAGTTAAAATGAACTTACAGTGTTACTTGTCGGGATATTTTCTCCATTTTATGGGTAACAGTGTAACACAACATGGTGTGAACGGGAACAAAGGAAACAAATAAGAAAACTGGCGAAATTTAGCGTAGGTAGGTAATATATAAAGTGTAAATAAGTAGAATGTTTTTTTACGAAAGTAGAAGTAAAAGCCGAGGAAAGCTAAGACTTACCTACCACGACCAAATTGGTAGTGTTTTATGGTAGTAGCCATAGGAACCGGCGAGCGTGCACTGGTTCCCATGGCTTTTGACTGATGAGAAGAGCGAATCACATGGGGCTTGGTTCTCTCTGCATACATCGCAATGGACCTGGTGTGAAGATATAGATGGATACTATATTTTTGCATTCTTTAACAATACATTTTTATTAATTCTCTATCTTAACGCATCTTCTTCTTCTTCTTAGCATTATCCCGCTTCCCAATCCATTAGCATTAGCGGGGCCCGCTACCTAAGCCTAAAGATTTGACGAAGATACTGATTTTTGACATGGAGCGACTGCCGTCAGACCTTCACGATCCAGAGGGAAATTCTGACTTTTCTTAGGTTAGGTTCTTGGACGTGCGGATTTCCTCTCGATGTTTTTCATCACCGCCGAGGAAGTGATAATTACAAATATGTACATGAATCCGAAAACAAGAATTTAGTGGCACATGCCAGGATTCGAACCGGTGACATGTTGCTCAATAGGCGGGTTCCTTATCCACTGGGTTATCACTGCTATAGCTCTCTATCTTAACACATGTAAAAGCAAAAAGCTGAATATTAGGAGTTGATATGGACAAAAGGAACTTTTTATAAAAGTTACAACTTCTCTCGGACACTACACACCACTCAATTGGCTAGCACAATCACACTGACTGACGACAAGACACTAATGAGATGTCTGTATGTATCAGAACCCGTGAACAAGGCGCATATGCATACCTACATTACGCTGCCGAACCATTCGCGTTCGCAATACCCGCGTTCGCGTGAATAGAACCTTTAATGTGTAAACACCGAAATACCGGGATCATGACTTTTTCAAATCCCGGGATGTCGATAACAAGAGTTCATACGAAATCCTGGGAATTTATTTTCTAAAGGGAATATTTTGAATAATAAATTAATAAAATAAAACTTTCATGTGCCAACCAATTTTCTTTCTGCATATAAAGTTACATTTCAAAAATATTAGTTAATATTAATATTAAAAATATTCTATTGAACCTACCGATTGAGACTTTATAATGCGGAATGCTATGAATATGGAATTTAAGAATTTTGGCGTAAGTTATCATCACTTTGAGCAAATAAAGCTTTTGGTGTACCATGGCAAGATGGCTAAAACGCCATGTTATCAAAGAAAATAATGTATAAAAGTTTATCGTTTGACCTAACCTTCAGAAAAGCCAGATTTCTGTCAAATGGAATACCGGGGAATTATATGTATGCTCTGCTATTAGGCTATTACCCAGAGAATATGTATGTTCTTTATGGAGCAGATCTGCCCACGCGCCTTTGTATTTATTATACAACATTAAACTAGCGACCCCGTGACTTCGTCCGCGTGGAATTTGAATTTGCACACAGTTTCATTGGTCTTATTTTTCCCGTGGTACCCTAATTCAACTAATAACTCAGGCTAAGTTACTCCTTATAACATCAGCTATCTGCCAGTGAGAGTCCCATCAAAATTGATTCAGCCTTTTCGTACTTTAGCCGGAATTAACAGACAAAAATTTTACAAATTGATTTTTTGGTATAAGTACTATGTACACACAGCGACAAGTCATGTTAGACACTAGCAGCACTTTTTTATTGCGTTTATTGCGTGCCATAACAAAGGTCAAACAGTCTAGCTTGAGGTGTCGTTGTTTGTACATTCACCTGCATATAGTAAAAATCTGTTATTATTACTAACAAATACTTCAATGTTATTTATTTTGAATATACGGAACACGCCTGACTGTCATTAACTCCGATAATAATATATAATCCATTTTTAAGGAGCTCGGTGACGCTGTTGTGAAGGACGCGACTTTGACACCAACGCTCGTGGGTTCGATTCCCACACAGGACAAACATTTATGTGCATGAACGTGTCTGTTTGTCTTGGTCTGCATATTTTTAAGAGAGGTGGGGCGCATCAAAGCAGTCCGTCTGGGGAAGTACCTCCACCTTACAGAAAAACGCAGCCAAATAACAACTCCCTAGAGGGTTGTTGTGTTCCTGCGTGTGAATGAGGACACCAGTAAGAAACTTAAGGAGATGCTGTGTTAGCAGCAGATGAGGCATCGTGCGAGTGATACTTAATGTAAGCGTTCATAGGCTACTTGTAACTTCTTTACATCAGGTGGGCCGTATGCTTGAACGCTTGCAATACGCAAACAGTTCTGTCCTTGCCTGATAATATATTCAAAAGGCACATCAAAAATACTCTATGTTAGAAGGGTTATTATAGGATCGATGAATATCTGGCTGAGAGAGATGTCTGGATATGATTCAGCACGTGTTAATATATCTTTAACTGTACAACTTGTAACCATTATACACAGTCATAAATTTACTGTAATATAAATTATTGACGATTTGAAAAGAGACCTATATTGGCAAGTTTCTTTTGGCATTTCTTCTTCGCCAATAGTCATTTGAAATGCTGATAGATTAAGAGAAATCAAAACTATAAAAAAATAACAAGCTACGATATTGAGAATGTAAGACGTGTTTAAGTGACCATAAAGGTCTAAAAGGTCTAAAGGCATATAAATAATTTTTATCTTTATCTATCTTTTATCTTTACCCAGGCGGATCGCTTTGATGCGCCCTACCTATTTTAGAAACATCAGGCCAAGACAAAAACAGACATGTTCATGTAGGTATACAAATGTTTGTCCTGTGCTAGTGTCAAAGTTGTACTAACCACTTCGCCACACCACGCCAAAACATTTAGAAAGAAGCAAGATGTTTTGCAAAAATATTTTTTGCTAAAAGTATTGCCAAGTTCTGTTTGGTTGTTTACTCATAGCGCCCATAATCACAAATGGACCTTCTACAAGTACTACACCATCCCTAAATCATCCACTATAAGAATACAGATCTTCGTTCAGCCGAATGGGTTTAGAACCCTGCTCTAAACCCATTCGGCTGAAGTGATTCCCAAAGTGGTCGATATCGACCCCGGGGTCGATATCGGTTTCCTAGATAAACGAAAACTGATTTTGGGGGTCGACGAGGTCTAAAAATCGACCCCTATTAATTAACACAAGTTCTTATTAGAAACTTTCAAGATACTGTATAAGTTGTGTTACGTGCACCAACTTGTTATAAGAATTACAAATATTATTGTAGAAAAATCAATCTTGTACTTAAAAAAAAAACTAGAAATAGAATTTTTAAAGTAATTTGGCTATGGGGGTCTAAGGTTGCCTAACTGTATATGGGCCGGGGGTCAGTGTTTTCAAGCCGCCGCATTTGGCTTAACTATATACTGTCATCTGTCGACCACAGCAGGGACCGATGGCTAAACGTGCCCTTCGAAGCACGGAGAACTCGAGATAGACAAACCCATCCGTAGACAGGCTACGGTCGACGTTGCTTGACGAATGAAATGAATCTTCACGACGCATATATCCGGCTTCTTTAACGCTCATGCCCCGGTGACATCACGACCCTTACAACAATGTAACTCTATTATGCTATGCACTTCCTTGTGCATAATAGGGGATTAACACATTTACAATGCTAACCTATTTTGCTTTGTATGGGAACGCGCCCTTTGTTTTCAACCAGACCACGAGAATGTAAAACAGAATGACTGTAAGATATTTTAAAGGTGTAGATCATGAAGGATTGTCCTGTGTGGAAATCGAACCCACGAGTGTTGGTGTCAAAGTCGCGTCATTCATGAATGTACCACCGAGCTCGTTTAAACTCTGGCTAAAGATAGGCAGGGCGCGTCAAAGCAGGAACAGAATTACCTCCTTATCTGACAAGCTCGCAGACATGGGTCAGTGATATTACCAGTAAGATCCTGAGGAGTTACTGTTTCAGCAGCGTGGGGTAGAGGCAACTTGTACTGCAAGTGTTCAAAGGCGACGGTAACAACATCAGTACATCATAATCATTACTTGTGCTACATGGCATTGTTTCTTACCAAATTTCATGATTCTAGGTCAACGGGAAGTAGGTACCCTATAGGATTTAATTCCCTCGCGAGCAGGGTTGGATTTCGTAGTATTATTATACTATTTGTACCATATTTTTATGATACATAGTATGGAAAAGCCGGAATACTACGCAAAAATATCATAATTTTTCTACAGGAATTCAAACAAACTCAGTGATTCTATATTATACAGACCGAAATTAAGCCAATGGCTTATCCATGATCGTCAAGATACTGGCAATTGACTCATATATACATGCATTTACCATAATATGATTAATTAAAACTTCATAAACTAGCTTGGTTATTATTTATGTTTCAGTATCTCTGTGACTCCCATAATCTCCCACTACGTTCCTACAATTCTCTCTTACTCTCTATCCCTCTTTTCCGCTCAGGCTTCATGTCCAACTCCTTCACTCGGCAATCAATTCAACTCTGGAATGCGTTACCAGTATCTATTAAGAAATCGTGCAGCAAATTTGTCTTCAAAAAGAAGGTACACCAATATCTATTTGAAAGCTCAGCAAGGCAGTAAGACCATCATCATTATTTATATATTTCTATTATTTTAATATAAGTTGTAAGAGTTATGTATGTCTATTACGTTTGTATGTATCGTATGATTTATATGTATGTATATGTAATGTAAGTATATATGTATTTAATGTATGTATATATATAGACACACATCAAAAGTGTCTAGGGATCAACATATATTTTTGCAATAACTTTTCTCCTGATTGATATTAATTAAAATTTTCTTTAAGGATTCATCAAATAAAGTGTTTTCGTTTGTCTACAGTAACGATAAACCAAGTCACCTTTGCATTAATAAAGAAATTTGCCATTTTCATAATAAAGGGATTTTTGACATTTGAACCACTAACATTAAAGTTCGAAAAAAAGACTGAAATAACAGTTTTCTTTAAAATTTTATTGGGTAACTTAAACAATTAATAATCCGTGTTTCTACCGCGAACACTAACAACACAAGAACATCGGTTTGGCATACTCAAAATGAGTTCATCCAAATCACGCTGTGGAATGGCCGCCCATGTTCGTTGCAACAACAAAAAAAGGTCTTCTTGCGACTGGATACCCTCCATATTCGGCAGAGCTCTTCTCTGTAGCATATCCCATGCATGCTCAATCGGGTTCAAGTCTGGCGACTGAGCAGGCCAGGGCATGACATTGATGTTAGCTGCGCCGAGAGTCTGTCTTACAACTCTTGCGGTGTGCGGTCGTGCATTATCATGCATTAACTGAAATAAGGGACCGATTTGCACTTGTAGAGGAACGATGACGTCTGATACAATCGTCTCAGCATAAATTTGAGCGTTGAGGTTGCCTCTGATCCAAATCAACTCAGTTCTTCCGCCGATCCAAATACCCGCCCATACCATGATGGTTCCACCACTATAAGGATGGACTTCCTGGCAGGATTTTAATCGCTGTTGGCGTCCAGGGGTTCTCCAGTATCGTATACGTCTTGTATCCGGTCTCATACCAAACGAGACTCATCAGAAAAGCACACGAAACGCCATTGTTCTTCTGCCCAATTTCTGTGTTCAAGAGCCCATTGATATCGAATCCTACGATTGTGCATTGCTATAGGTGGTACCCTTAGCGGTCTTCGGGAATGAAGGTTCACTTCATGCAAGCGGTTTCTGACTGTTTGGTCGCTAATTAAGTTCCCTGAAGAGTGATGAAGCGTCACGGCTAACATCATGGCGGTTATTGTTGGAGCTCTTCGAGTTGTGATTTGAATGTATCGGTCTTGTCTCCGTGCGGTGCAGCGATACCGTCCTCCATGGCGCTCAGCCACGGTACCAGTGCTTCGGTAACGTGTCCAAAGTCGACTGATAACACTCTGACTTGTATTCAGAGCTAAAGCCACAGTACGTTGCCGGGAACCAGCTTCTATCATTCCCACGGCTCTGAGCATTTCTTCCCTGCTTAAATGACGTCGCCGCTCCATAATAACGTTGGTTTTAATTAGTAGTAGGGAAACAGTAGCACTAATAATGTCTTCAATGCGTTGTATGTTTTTATAGGGAAAATATTGACAGCTGATTTTCATCTTTTACTCGAATTTGATTGACAGTTCCTGTTTCAAATTATGAAATGCACCAAAAAGGATCCATATAAATTTATAAAATCATAAATTTATTACAAAGCCACATCTCAATCTCAAGAAATCCGCATAAAAATGCTTGATTCCTAGACACTTTTGATGCGTGTATATTTAGCCGCAATCGTGATTCTCTGCACTCCCAAAGGTCGACTGGTAGAGAATGCAACTAGCATTAAGTCCGCCTATTGTACCAAAATGTATGTGGTCAATAAAGTTTTAAATAAATAAATAAATATTACCTCAGTAGTGTAAAAAATCATGTAATAATCAAAGGAATTCATGTATAATTTTACATATACCTCAATGTTTTTTATTTTAATCAAAAACAAAATCGACGAGAAACGAAACGTAGTATAATTTAGACAAATAGTATAATTTTAATTTCCATAGCCAATAATTTTCTGAAGGTAATCCAACTCTGCTCGCGAGTGTCAAAATATGCGCCTAAACGAGGCATAAATAACGGTACGAGTATGTTTTGATTGCGTTGATTTAGAAGTTTGATTTTTTTACTGCTCGAAGAGTATTTGATATTAATTTCAGCTTCATATCTCCACTCGTCCCAGAGAAAAAGGGTCTTGACAGACAGACAGACGGGCAACAAAGTGATCCTATAAGGGTTCTTTTTTTCCTCTTACTTACTATTATAAGGAGAAACGGAAACGGAATTCCGTTCCCTAAAAATGATCGGTTCTGTTATGATAGCATACTATTTTTACATTAGTAGCAAGTAAACCAGTCTTCTGAAACCTATAGGCGAAAATATATTCGCAATTACAGTTTCAGCCTTGAAAAACTTGTATTGTAAGTAAGTTGCGGCCCGCCCCGCCCGACCGTCAGTCTATTTAAAGGCTGGTCTTGAAGTCTTGACTAACTTAACGCTAACTCATTTTAGTTCACATAAAAACATAATTTCGTAGTATTTTTGTAGTAATTTCACTACTCTCAAGGCAACTTCGGTGATCGAAAACTTCATTTATTTATGCAACGTCGGATTTAGTTGGTACTTAAACGGTTTTAGTTTTTCATAAGTGCTTGTTTGACATCGATCTATCTTTTTAAAAGAGGTACGGCGCATCAAAGCAGCCCGTCTGGCGAAGTACCTCCACCTCACAGAAAACCGCAGCCAAATAATAACTCCCTAGAGGGTTGTTATGTTCGTGCGTGTGAGTGAGGTCACCAATAAGCTCCTAAGGAGTTGCTGTGTAAGCAGCAGAGGAGGTATCGCGCGAGTGATACTTAATATACTACAAGAGTTAATTGATTGCGGTAACTGCTGTAGATCAGGTGGGCCGTGTGCTTATATGTACGCTCCGGACGTAGTATGAATATATATATATATATACCTATATACTATACTAAAGTGGAAGGGCGTAGGAGCCGAGGAAAGCTCACCTACAACGTCCAAATTCAAAGGTCGTGTTTTATCAGAGGTGATTTATCAGGTCTTGTTTTATCAGCAGCCATAGGAACTGGCGAGCATGCATCAAAAGAGCTATGACTGTTAAAGAAGCGAATGGGCGTGTGTTTGCGCTTATATTTAAAGCAGATGCTTGATTGATGCATTAAAACATCTGATATGTGCCATTTCTTATAAATTGTATAATATTTCGACCGTTATGTGGTACAGAGAAAAGTAAAAGGTAAAACATGGAAGCGAATACGCACCATACAGCTTCTGAGTGCTGTTACAGTAAAAAAAAACGTATGCGTCTCGGGTCGCCCGACAAAAGTGATAACTTAAACTAATCTACATATAATTAAAGCTGCCTTATGCGTGAGAGAAAGGGAAGCCAGACAGACTGGCGCCGTAACGCGTTACGTAACGAAGCGGTTTATATAGAAGATATCACTTCAAAAAATCGTAGACCAATTATATGGGCATTTGTCTATGCCTAAACAGCGCCTAAACTCTGCTAAAAGCTAAACTCTGCCTATTCTGCAAGCGACTTGGATGTAGTGGCAGCAGCATTTCACTTGGCTTGAAGATACAGTAATGTTATCCGTTGATGTTGAATGGAGATGTTATCTGTGTATGTTAAATAAGCGAGTAACGTATGTAGGGACCATGACCCCTAAAGATATCCAGCATCCTATAACATTAAAACCATTCATAAACAATGGAACCGCAATGTACTTCGCGGTTTCTCTTTGATGTGGTACCGTACCGCTCGCCTACCTCTCGAATTACACCCACCTTTAGGGTAAAAATGGCTCACCATTATATTTATAATACCAGAGAGAGACTTTGTATAAAAGTCGTTTGCGTGGCTACCTCTGTCTCACCTATTTCTACCGCCAAGCAGCTATATTTATATAGCTGTGTTCCGGTTTGAAGGGTGAGATATGGCAGAGAAATGATTGGGTAATGTGACGAAATATCCTTAGGTTACAAGATTGGCAGCGCGCGAGTAACATCCCCGTGGTGTTGCGATCGTCAATATCTAATCTAAGGCATGCTTGTTTGCCAATCTAGTTTCATAAAAATATATATATATTTATAGCCGAAGCCTTCGCTTGCGGAAGGAGCATCTCTTCTATTGACGAGACTTCTATGGAAAAAAGATTTTACCTATACTTTAATTAGATTATTTAATTAGGAGCACCTCAAATGAGAAAGCAGTGATAACCCAGTGGATAAGGAACCCGCCTGCTGAACAACAGGCCCCCGGTTGGAATCCTGGCATGTGCCTCTAAATTCGCGTTTTCGGATTTATGTGTACATATTTGTAATGGTCACTTGCTCGACGGTGATGGAAAACATCGTAAGGAAATCCGCACGTCCTAGGTAATATATTTCGTTAGGTGTGTAACCTAACTTAAGGAAGGTCTGATTCTCTCTCTGGTTTGTGGAGGACTGACGGCAGTCGCTCCATGTCAAAGTCAGTATCTTCGCCATAGCATTAGGCTTAGGTAGCGGACCCTGCCAATCTTAATGGATTAGGAAACGGGAGAACGCTAAGAAGAAGAAACTCAAGTGGGAAAGTCATTAGTAATTCCCTAGCGCAGTATTCCGTAAAGAATGTGCCACGGCCGTGAAGGAAATGACCTATGGAGAACCGATAAGACTGATTTTATGTAGTAACTCAATTCACCGCTACTTATTGTTTAAAATATGTTCTCAAGAACCGTTGGCTCGGATCGGTGGGATATTTAGGCACTAAAACATTCAGTTTTGGTGAGTAAAGAATGTCTTTTTTTGTACTACGACAGATAGCAAACAAGCATACCGTCCGCTTGATGTAAAGCCGCTGCGGTTACCGTAGTATATGAACGCTAGCAACAAAAATAATGTCGCTAGAGTGTTGCCACCCCCGCTGTCAACACAGCAACTCCTCATCTTCTGGTGACCTCACTCTCTCGCAGAAACACATCAACCCTCCAGGGAGCTGTTATTTAGCTGCCGTCGTCTATGAGGTGGAGGTACACAGGAGGTGTTTTGATGCATCCTACCTCTCTATTTTATGTAATAAAAAGTAACGACAGGTAAAAATACCTTTTTAGCAGAAATTATAACCAAAGATTTTTCCTCAAATATCAAAAATTATGATCTACGATGCCATATGGCCTCGACATAAAAATGGGTCACCCCATTCTCAACCCGTAAAAGGCGTCTAAGGAAAATATCCAGGAGACGGTCAGCTGCGTCCCCTACGTACTTTAATGACTTTCCCCAGTCGGGCTAACGTCATGCGCTACCTCCTTTTCGCCAAAGTTTCATCTGTTGATAAGCAGGGTGCACCACGTGCAGGTAAGGTTTGCTTTGGCTCTAAAGGTGACACTTACACACTTGCATCCTTCATGCGCCGTCCAGTGGTTTTTGGTTGTGGTAGTAGATAGACTTTAAATATTTCTAACAAACATTGCTGTCATTTGATACGTCCTGCCTTCGGTTATAAAGGGCAGACCGCACCTATTGTGCCTGCGGAACATGAGTGCTATTGTCTAGAGAGCCATAAGGGTTCGTTGCACCACACTTTCTAAGTAACACGCGCGCAGCCCACCATTCATTATTGCTGTAGTGGTTGACACGTGAAAGAAGCGCACTTTTTCTGTAATAACAGGCTTGTGACAGTTCTCCACTTGAGTTTATGTGGGAATAATGCCTAGAACAGTTACATCCCAATACATCAAGTATTGGGATGTAACTGTGTATGTATAACTTCACGCCAGGTCCCTTGCGGGTTAGACAGAGAGAGCCGAGCGCTAAAAGACGCGGTCCTTACACGCGTCAATCGCTTCTTCACCATTCATGCACGCTCGCCGGTTCCTAGGGCTTATGACATCGCCTGCTGATAAAACACGACCAATTTGGGCATGGTGGCTAAGTCTTGGTCTTCCTCGAGTCTGTATTCGGATGAATCTGTACATATGACGGGACTAGTTGATCCCTGCGACTTTGATTGCATTGTTTTTTGTTTTCGAAACGTTCCCGGTTGTGTGTGTTGTTTACTACTCCTACTATAACTTCACGCCAAATCCCTTGCGGGGTAGGCAGAGAGAACGGAGCGCCACGTGACTGACTATTGACTATTGCCCTTCACATTAATTGATACTTCCTTAGTCAATAGACAAGAATTGTTCATATGAAGAAATAAGATTTAGATATAATGTTTTCTGGGAGAGCTATTTCTAGATAAGCCCATACAATGTGGCGAAAGGACAGCAGGATCAACGTCAATGAAAATGGATCACTGCTCGTGAATATACCGCCACAAACAAAAGTTCGTCTCCAAGTACAGCTATCAACAGAGGTTTTAGCATAAAATTAATCGATGCAGTGCTTGTCCCAACGCTTGCTTATGGCAGAGAGAGCATGAAAGTAGGATAAACGCGGTCGAAATGCGATCGTTGAGAAAAAATTGTGGCGTAACGTAGTAGATCGTATTCGTAATGATGATGTTAGAAACAGATTTGGTCTGAAAGAGAGCGTCGGTGTTAAAATAAGAAGAGGCAAGCTCCGCTGGTTCGGACATGTAGAAAAAATGCAGGAAGAATCCCGACACATATATACAACGCGAAAGTTGAAGGATGTAGCAGCCGAGGAAGGCCAAAACTATCTACCATGACCAAACTGATCGTGTTTTATCAGACGGTGATGTCAGGAGTCTTAGGAACCGGCGAGCGTGCATCCAGGAACTTTATTACATGGCTGCGGTTTTCTGTGAGGTGGAGGTACTTCCCCGGTCGGGCTGCTTTGATGCGCCCTACCTCTCTTAAAACATCCAGACCAAGACAAACAGACATGTTCATGCACACAAATGTTTACCTTGTGTGGGAATCGAACCCACGAGCGTTGGTGTCAAGGTCGCGTCAATCACGACTGAGCCACCGAGCTCGTCTAAATGTTGGAATGTTGTGTTTCTGCGCATGAGTGAGGTCACCAGTAGGCCCACCGGCACCGGCACCGGTAGTAAGGCGTTGCTGTGTTAGCAATTCAAACAATTCAGAAAGTTTCGCTCGCACAATGTCACCCCGTTGCTAACACAAGACTCCTCAGGAGCTTACTGTAAACCTCACTCGCTCGAAGGAACACAACAACTCTCCAGGAAGTTGTTATATGGCCGCTTACCAGTTTGTTTACCACCTTATTTATCACCTAAGTGGTATAAAAAAATCTTACGACTATTCGTGATTGCTTGCGTGTTCGGTAACACTGATACTCGTAAAGACGCCAACGTCTGCAACAATGTAAACAAACAAATAAATTGTACTGTCCAGGATTGTGTCTGAGTCACCGTTTGGAGTCGTCGAGTAATATAGGAAGTGCGCGATGATAATTTATTGTGTACCAGTGAGTAACTAATTATACTGCGTGCGCCGATATGTGAAAATAATGCAGGTTGATAGAATGACGAAACAGATATACTTACAACACGATCGTGGAAAGATGTCTCTACGTCCTCCCACGCGTGTTTACGGTAGCCGCTTTAAATCAAGTGGGCCCGTGTGTTTGTTTGCCACCGAACGTAGTTTAAAATATATATTACAGTGAGAGCCACAAATAAGGTGCAGTCATAGTGTAAAAATTACTAATTTAGTAATTATTACACTATAGTACAGTACCGATGCGACGATTTGGAGATTGGGAGGACTGGACGCCTTTTTTTTTTTTTTTTTTGTGACGCGGGGAAAAATGCGTTACGCACACCACCGGTGCCTGGGTGGCCTCCGGTGGTAGTGTGGGACTCCCCGTCGGCTGTCCGACGGTATACCCTCTAAACAACCCCGCGAAATGCCATCGGCCGCGTTGGTGTGGTGCCCCGGATCTGTCAGCAACAGGGCACAGGACTGGACGCCTGCAAAATAACGGTGGGGAACGCCTCTCTGCCCCGTGCCCAACTACACCGTTGCCCTGTCTCGACGGCTGTGTTGCCTCACTATTAGTAATTATTACATACTATAATACTACTACTACTATTACGTCTTTACATCAGTCCCTGGCGGGTTAGCCAGAGAGAACAACAAGATTCGATCCTAACACATATCACTTGCTTAGGTAATCATAAAGCGTGATAAATGTAGCTATTAATTATAACTACATCTAAAGTTATAACGTGCTTGTCTATGTGAATCGTTCAGTAGACGGATTCTACTAAAAAACTGCAACTGCACTGCAGCGCGGCGTGTGTCAAAATGCGTACATTTTGACGTTTTGTTAACGTCGCTGCTGTCAGATCGCTTAACGAAACGTTAGGACTTCTTTCCGCGCTTTTGACGAGTGACATTGTTGTTTTACTTGATTTTTTTACAATTCAGTATAAAATTAGTTTTGTGTGACAATTTGACAGTATTTTGTAACATAAGTGCTAGTGAAATTGTACAGTAATAAAGAAACTCAAATATAACATGTTTATGCACTTTTTGGAAGACGTGAATAAGTGCATCAAGAAATCCTTGTAAAAATCACTATCGTTTTACGAGTGGGATTGAAACTGGGTTGATTGGGTCTAGGTACCCTTCCCAAGTATTTTTTCAGCACAGTTCCTGAAGCTGGAACATAGAATTAAGATTTTCAAATGGTTCTAAACTGATGACTTGGCTGTATGGGTTAGATCCCTTTGCCTTTCCCCTCGGGGATTACGTTAAAATGTACGCATTTTGACACACGCCGCGCTGCAGTGCAGTTGCAGTTTTTTAGTAGAATCGCCCTACAGTACCTATTTATGTTTAAATGTGCTTATCCATCTGAACACGAAATTGCCTTCGCTGTTCTTACACCCTTCACTCGCTTCGAGTACTGATCTTTGAAGTAATAGATCTTTTAAAATATCTATCTATTACTTCACGCCAAATCCCTTGCGGGGTAGGCAGAAAGTACCGAGCGCCATGTGACTCAATCCTTACATACCTCACTCGCTTCTTTAACATTAATTGCTCTTCTCATGTAATTTAATCTAGCCTTTATATGCTTTGTGTGCTTCCGCCACCAATTAGTTCATGCTCTTCTCATGCACGCTCGCCAGTTTCTAAGGCTCCTGACATCACCTTCTGATAGAACACGACCAATTTAGTCATGGTAGGTACCTCTTGGCCTTTCTCGACTCCTACATCCTTCTACTTTTGCATTGTATATCTGCTTTTTAAATACAGAAACTAAAACCTTTCTAGGAATGACAGATAAAGATAAAACTGTCCATAGTAGGTAATCAGTTGCACTAATACACTTGTGTAAAAGTCAAAATTTTTGTTACTCGGTTTACCATAGGTAAATACCACCAGTACGAAAGAGAGTTGGACTGAAAGAGAGTGTCGGTGTTAAGATAAGAAAGGGCATGCTCCGTTGGTTCGGACATGTAGAAAGAATGCAAAATGAAAGAATGACGAAACAGATATACAATGCGAAAGTGGAAGGATGTAGGAGCCGAGGAAGACTAAGACTAACCTACCGTGACCACCTTAGGAACCGGCGAGCGTGCATGAAAAGAGCTATGAATGTGAAAGAAGCGAGTGAAGTGTGTAAGGACCGCGTCTTATGGCGTTCGGTTCTCTCTGCCTATCCCGCAAGGGACCTGGCGTGAAGATATATATATATACTCGTATATATACCATAGTACTCCGTTTCAATTACGGACTTGCTTAAAGTCTAATTTTTTGTTACTGGATTTGTCTTTCACCTTACTTGAATAATCACTTTTACTTTGTTATTGATCATAAGACGTAAAGAGAATCTTAAACGCAATTAAGGTGTTGTACAACGTCGATCATAAATCATGACAGAAGTTCACAACATGAATAAATAAACTGAGAGCCATAAATTCTTGAGCGATAATCACGCTTCGTTGGCTACTATTCGCGCATGCTCACAAGTAAATACATCAAACCGTGGTCCCCCACTTAATTCACCAAAATAATCTAAATGTTTGGATAGTCCTTAATATATACAGGATAGAATTAAAGTACCTATGGGATACTAAAGTACCTTACATAGTTACTACCCGGGAAAATCTGGTACTATAAGGTTTTTAGGATACCATTTTATGGAAACCAATTGGCGTTAGTGAATGGTCTCATAGACCAGTAGAGAACAAAACCGCGAAGTGGCGCAGATATATCGCTTTCCTGTTATATAGCGCTTCTGTAGCGGTATCAAATATGACTTTTTTTGGTGACAAACTGGTCACTTCCACATTTTTAAGTACGTTTTGGTAATGGAAATCGTGGTTCTAACATTACGTATTTTTTAGCGTTATCTGTTTCCTAATGCATTAGGATTGGGGGGATCCACTACTTGAGCATAAGGATTAGGCGAAGAATTTTACACGGAGCGACTGCCGCCAGACCTCTGCAACCAAGATGACCTTTCTTAGGTTAGACGTTCGACTAGTGGGCCGGATGCTTGTAAAACCGCATGCGGTGAGTTTAGAATGTTCGTCTGTAATTTGATGTGCGCCGGCTATGTTATTGGTGAAATTGGTCAATCTTATAGAAAATTATTAGTCACTTTTATACAACACTAGCTGTGCCCGCGACTTTGATCGCGCTAAATTTAACAAATAAGTTATCGTTCAATTATAATTTTATTTATTTGATTTGATTAAAAGTACCTAACTAAGCAGAGTAAAATAGCGAACAGCAAAATAATAATAGATATGTGTATGTACTTCGTCCGCGCGGAATAGTTATTTTTTTATTATTTATTTATATTAATAAAAAAAATCTAAAATAAAAGTAGCCTAAGTTACTCCTCATTACATCACCTATCTGCTAGTGAAAGTCCCGTCAAAATCGGTCCAGCCGTTTCAGAGATTAGCCGGAACAAACGAGTCGGACTCGCACACGAAGGGTTCCGTACCATTATCGTTAAAAACGACAAAAAAATCACGTTTGTTGTATGGGAGCCCATTTAAATATTTATTTTATTCTATTTTTTAGTATTTGTTGTTATAGCGGCAATAGAAATACATCATCTGTGAAAATTTCAACTGTCTAACTATCACGGTTCATGAGATACAGCCTGGTGACAGACGGACGGACGGACGGACGGACAGCGGAGCCTCAGTAATAGGGTTCCGTTTTACCCTTTGGGTACGGAACCCTAAAAAGGAGGTGGTTCTCAATTCGTCGGAATCTTTTTTTTTGTGTATGTTCCCCGACTACTCGAAGACGCCTGGACTGATTCGGAAAATACTTTTTTGTTTGTAAAGGCTTTTCAGGTGATGCCATGGTCATCATGTCAGGCTCTGATGTTGGGATCCTAGAGAAATCGAGGGAGCTCTTCAAATTTTTATTAAAGGCACACTCGAATGAATTGGGTATTTCATTTGCTTTTTAGTTCCTGGACGGTTTTTCGTTAAAATAAGAAGAGGCATGCTCCGCTGGTTCGGACACGTAAAAAGAATGCAGGATGAAAGAATGACGTAGCAGATATATAACACAAAAGTGGAAGGATGTAGGGGCAGAGGTAGGCCTCGACTTACCTACTATGACCAAATTGATCGTGTTCTATCAGAAGGTGATGTCAGGAGCCCTAGAAACAGACGAGTGTGCATAAGAAAGGCAATGAATGTTAAAGAAGCGAGTGAAGTGAGTGAGCACAACACTTTTTAATCTATTACTTATATTAAGGAACGAATGAGTACCTAAAATAATTAATATTACCTGGTCTCCTATCAGAGGACCAATGGACACCTGAATTGGTGACGAATCTACAACTTTTATTCCGGGGTACGAGTTTCAAGGGTCCATTGGGTCGCGAGTTGTGTAAAGATCGGGCCACGTGGCGCTCGGTGCTCGCTGCCTACCCCGCAAGGGATTTGGCTTGAAGTTATAGATAGAAAGATGTTTTTTGAAAGCGGTTTTTTTTCTTTAATAATAATTTATATTCTGACTCCATAACGTTGATAGAAAATTGGAGGACGTAAATCCTACATTCAGAATCAATCAGTAAGCTCTGAAAGTGGAAAGCGAATCAGTCAAAGCAATTTTAAGTCGATCACTTACAGTCGCAGTAAGCTTAAGCCAGAAAAGAGACAAATGGATAATTGATTACACCGAGGTGGCTTCATTGATAAGTATGTATGTATATCTTCACGCCAGGTTCCTTGCGGGGAAGGCAGAGAGAACCGAGTTCTATAAGACGCGGTCCTTACACACTGCTTTTTTTTATACTACGTCGGGAGGTATACAAGCATACGGCCTAACTTATGTATAGCGGGTACCGAAGCCTATTAACGCTTGCGATATATTAATTATCACTCGCGCGATGCCTCCTCTGCTGCTTACACAGCAACTCCTTGGGAGCTTGCTGGTGACCTCACTCACACGCAGGAACACAACAACCCTCTAGGGAGTTGTTATTTGGCTGCGGTTTTCTGTGAGGTGGAGATACTTCCCCAGACGAGCTGCTTTGATGCGATGCCTCTCTTAAAACATCCAGACCAAGACAAACAGACATGTTCATGCACATAAATTTTTGTCTTGTTTGGGAATCGAACCCACGAGTGTTGGTGTCAAAGTCGCGTCATTCACGACTGAGCCACCGAGCTCGTCAAAACCGAGCTTGGCTCGCCTCTTTAACATTCAAAGCTCTTTTAATCGCCGGTTACTAGGGCTCCTGACATCACCTTATAATAAAACACGACCAATTGATAAGTATCTACACCTTGTTAAAAGGTTCGTTTCGTTCGTTTCGTTCGATTCAATTTTCTAATTATATATATAAGTAGAAATTCAGTTCTGCCATCCAGGTCGGCCTATAGGCTGACACTCTCAGGACCGGATATGTGTATTCATACATTTGGGAGCCCGGTTTACTGGGTTCAATCCGTTAAATGTATGAAAACGCAACTCCGCTTATCTCCACCTCAATGGAGTCTTCAACTACTACCCTTCGAATAATTTAATTTCTGCTACGTCAATCGAGAAATTATTAAATAATATGGTTTGTCAATATAATTCTTCTGTTTTAGGGTTCCGTACCTCAAAAGGAAAAATGGAACCCTTAAAGGATCACTTTATTGTCCGTCTGTCTGTACGTCTGTCAAACCCCGTTTTCTCAGGGACGGGTGGAGCTATCAGGCTGAAATTAATATCAAACAGGTAATCAGGTCTACAGTCCCTTAGAGCAGTGAAAAATCAAACTACTAAATCAACGCCATGAAAAGGTACGGCTGTTTATGCATCGTTTATGCCGCATATTTCGTTACTCGCAAGGGAATTAAAACCTACAGGGTACTTCCCGTTGATCTAGAATCATGAAATTTGGTAAAAAGCAATGTCATATAGCATAAGAAAATATCCGCAAACCGTAAATTTGTAGTTCTATCACAAAAAAAAATTGTTTTGCGAAAATATTTTTACGGAACCCTCGGTGCGCGACTCGGACTCTCACTTAACGGCTTTTTATACAACATCGGGAGGCATACAAATATACGACCCATCTGATTTAAAGTGAACGCTTGTTAAATTATTTTTCACTTGCTCGGCGGTGAAGGAAAACATCGTATGGGAACCCACACATCCAAGAAATTATATTTCGAAACACGTGTGACCTAACCAAGGATGACCTGGTTTTCCTTATATATATATATATATATATAACCCAGAGGGAAAACCAGGTCATCTATATATATATATATATATATATATATATATATATTCATAGTCTTCGCCAAATCCTTAGTCTTAAGTAGTGGTCCCCGCCAATCCTAATGGATTAGGAAACGGGATAACGCGAAGAAGAAGTTAATTCATCATTCGTGTTAAGAGAGGTAGGGCACATCAAAGCAGCTCCTCTGGGGAAGCACCTCCACCTCACAGAAAACCGCGGCCTAATAACAACTCCCTGGAGGGTTGTTGTGTTACTGCGTGTGATTGAGGTCACCAGTGAGCTCCTAAATTGCTGTGTTAGCAGCAGAGGAGGCATCGCGCGAGTGATATTTAATGTATTACAAGCGTTTATAGGCTACGGTAGCCGCTTTACATCAGGCGGGACGTATGCCTTCCGACGTTGTATAAAAAAAGTCGTAACTATTATTTTTAATACCTGGAATATTTCTGGTAAGCTGACCAAAATCGACAGTTAGGTAATTCAGCTCCATCTTCATGTACCTACATGGATTTATTAAGCTTGGATCTTATTACTTCACACTATGAATTCTTGTCTGTATACATGGGGCACACTAAAAGTTTTGCACTTCTAGCTAATCGGAACTATTTGAATTACGAATGTTATATTTTTTGAAACTACTACTAGGTACTTAGTAATTAAAAAAAAACAATTGGCGGGAAAAACAGCAATCTTGTGAATGGGTGTTTGAAAATGAGAACAGGCCAACAAAAGTGAGGCAGGCGAGAAACGTTGGTAAAAAAATGATCGCGTTTTTTTTCTCAGCTACGGGTCCCATCTGCACAATTCCACTTGAAGATCAAAAGAGTGTTAATGCCGCGAACTTTTTCTAACACCCTGGGTAAACAAGTGGTATTCTACCATTTGTTTACCCAGGGTGTCAGAAAAAGTTCGCGCAAGACGACCAAAAAGCCGCGTTCTCCGACATCATGACAACGCTTCTTCACACACGGCCGACAAAACAAAGTCATTTTTAACTTCCGAAAAAGTACAACTCGTTACCCATCCTGCGCATAGCCCCGACCTAGCACCCTCTGACTTCTGTATTTTCCCCAAAATCAAAGATTTGATGAGAGGTTTCACTTTTACCAACTCCGAAGAGGCAGTGATAGCGTTCAATCAGCACGTAGAAAACATGCCTTCATGCCTGTGGTCCTCCTGTTTAAAAAATGGTTCGATCGCATGAAAAAATGTTTAAAATGTAAAGGAGAGTATTTTGAAAAGCAATAAACATAATATTTTGGTTATAACATGTTGTTTTTTTAAGTTACGCAAAACTTATAGTGTGACCTACGTATAAAATTATATTTCGTGTATTTCGGAAACGGCTTTAACGATTTGGATTAAATGCTGTATTTAGATAATGTTTTTCAGTTAATAGATTCAGGTGTTATTTTGCGAAAGTCAAATTTAAATGCAATTTGATCTAACCTGCTTTGTGTGCTTCCGCCACCAATTAGTTCATGCGGCCTAGCGCCGGCCGGCACCCACCCACTACTGTTAGTTGATACAACATGCCGACGCTGTCATGGCTGCTCCGGTAGTCTCTGCCTCGGCTGCTGCGGTCGTCCGCCATCTGGAACAGAATCCGCATGCCCCCACCACCACCGTCGCTGCCACGACTAGCCTGGTCGTCGCTGTGACACGTGTTTCGCCTCTCCGCGAGGCATCATCAGGCGTTGAAGACGTTAATCGTAAGAATAACATGCTACATGTTTTTCATTTTACATTTATATAAAATTATAAAAAATGGTAAGGCAAAGTACTGTGAGAAACACATTAAAATGCTGTTATTTTAATCACAGTGGAAAAACTCACCAATACCTAGGTCGGGTTTGAAACCACTACCTCTCGATGGCCGATCGAGTGCTGTTTCAACCGAACTACTTGTAAAATCGCGACATATGGGTAGGCAGAGGTGAATTGTAACGATTAGGGATTTTTCTGGAAAGTTGTGTCCAAAACAACTATAAATCTATACGTACGCCAGATTCAGTTTCATATTGTGACTTGCCTACATGACTTACACATTGAGTTATTATGTACCTACTAGGTACATAGTAATATTACCTCAGTGGACTTACGTATGCCTAGATAAATAGTATGTAATCGTGAAAGCGATACAGGCAAGAGTAAATAATTAAACAGCGGAAAGTTTATATAAATTAGTATTAATTAGTATTAACGTATTAATGCATTTATATACAAGAATAAACAGATAAATACGACGTAGATCACACATATGGTGTTAAAATATTTATGTAATAAATAAAATAAAAAAAGTAAAATCAGAATATGATAGTTATGGCAGGTGTCCGTCCCTCTTCTGCAATATCTCAGTTCTAATAATACCTCTAAATCTCATTATACGTAGGTCACACTATAAGTTTTCCGTAACTTAAAAAAACAACATGTTATAACCAAAATATTATGTTTATTGCTTTTCAAAATACTCTCCTTTACATTTTAAACATTTTTTCATGCGATCGAACCATTTTTTAAAAAAGGAGATTTTTTTTTTGAAACATGTTTTCTACGTGCTGATTGAACGCTATCAGTGTCTCTTCGGAGTTGGTAGAAGTGAAACCTCTCATCAAATCTTTGATTTTGGGGAAAATACAGAAATCACAGGGTGCTAGGTCGGGGCTATGCGCAGGATGGGTAACGAGTTGTACTTTTACGGAAGTTTAAAATGACTGTTTTGTTGCCGTGTGTGAAGAAGCGTTGTCATGATGTAGGAGAACGCGGCTTTTTGGTCGTCTTTCGCGAACTTTTTCTAACACCCTGGGTAAACAAATGGTAGAATACCACTCGGCATTAACACTCTTTTGATCTTCAAGTAGAATTGTGCAGATGGGACCCGTAGCTGAGAAAAAAAAGCGATCATTTTTTTACCAACGTTTTTCGCCTGCCTCACTTTTGTTGGCCTGTTCTCATTTTCAAACACCCATTCACAAGATTGCTGTTTTTTTCGGGTTCAAAACAATAAATCCACGTTTCGTCTCCTGTGACAATGTCATAAACAGCGTTAGAATGTCCGTGGTCGTACTTCAGTAGCATCTGTGAGCACCATTCCACGCGAGCCCGCTTCTGCTCCGCTGTCAGTTCATGAGAGATCCAACGACAACAAAGTTTCCGAACTTTCAATTCTTCGTGTAAAATTTTCTGAATTTGGCTCATACCAATCCCCAATAGTAATCGAATTGTCTCATAGGTAATTCGCGGGTTTTCTTCAATTAGCCGCTTAACAGTAGCCACATTATTTACCTTTATGGCAGTTGAAGGCCGCCCTTCACGAAATTCGTCATGTAAAGAAACTCGACCTCTCTCAAATTCAGCAAACCATCGCCTCACGGTGCTCAAAGAAGGTGCTTCTCTACCAAAAGCATTTTGAAGACGAGCAGCACAGTCTTGCGGAGAGAGAGAACTTTTAAAATCATAAAAAATCATCGCTCTAAAATCTTTTCGACTCAATTCCATTTTCGTTGCGTACGTAGAACTTTGATGTGTGATAAAAACAATTGACAAATGATTTCGCGCCAATTGTTTTTTTTATTGCTAAGTAGGTTGCAACGTTTCAAAAAATATAACATTCGAAATTCAAATAGATCCGATTAGGTAGAAGTGCAAAACTTTTAGTGTGCCCCATGTATATATATATATATATATATCCCAATACCTGCCGTGACCTGTTTATGGGTAAATTCTCCCATTGATATGCCCCGGAGCAGGTCCCATTGGGTGTAATACATTACATTATTATTTTCAAAGGGGCCTGTACGCGTTAGATTCATATCCCCACGCACGCCTATCAAATGACCGGGGTAAATGCCGTGATTTTAGAGAGAATAAAATAAATATTGTCTGACAAATTATACAGCGCCCTCTAGCCCCAAAGCAAAAGCTTGTGTTATGGGTACTAAACGACTGATAAACCACGCGCGCCACCGAGCACGTCCGTAAAAGTAGATAATTATCAGTGAAAAGTGGAAGATCCTAAATTATAACCTTCTTCCTAGCCTTGTCCTGTTATTAATCCACTAGAATTGGTGGTGACCGGTTGAAAATTTGGCGAAGATACTGATTTTGCATTGGAATGATTGCCTTCTGACCTTCACAAAAGAGCGAAAAGCAAACCTTCCTTAGCTTAGGTCGCGCGACTTTCGAATAATTTCTTGGGCGTCCGAGTTTCCTCAAGATGTTTTCCTTCACCCAGAGCGGGTAATAATTCGTCATCCTACTAATATTATAAATGTGAATGTCCATTTGTTTGTTACGCTTTCACGCGAAAACTACTGAACCGATCATCATGAAACTTTGTACACATATTCTTGGAGGTATCAGAAGTAAAATAGGAAACTTTTATTAAAAAAAAAATATATTTTTTATCAATGCGAGCGAAGCCGCGGGTAAAAGCTAGTATGTACATAAATCCGAAAATTCGATATAGAGATAATTACATACATGTGCATAAATGCGAAAACACTACACGCTGGTTCTTTATCCACTAGGTTAACACTGCTCTCAGAAGCGTCGACCAGGATCCTTACATTGATTACCACTAATTGTCTCTAGCCATTAGTTTGCGTAAAAGGATACTCCAACAGGCAGACCTAAGTAAAAGGATTGTCGGGGCTGATAATCATTTATTTTATTTTCTTACTAGCTACCCGGGCAGGCGTCGCACGGGCGATCCGATCGCTACCAAACTTCACAGGATCACCTGCTGGGCTAACCTGAAGATTCACTGAAAATTTCATCAAAATCTTCCCAGCCGTTTTTGAGTCCATACAGACAAACATTCATTTTTATATATATAGATGGGGTTTTGGTCCTAAATCCCAATATGTTAACAGCTTCACTGTCACTAAAAAAATTCGTGATCGAAGGTTAACAGTATGAACAGAAACACTCATTCACACTGGCAGGTGTTTTGGAATGTAAATAACTGAATATCATCTTTAAAGTCCTGTCCTGCCCGTGGTGTACCCAGCTAATTAACAAACGATGTCTTGCTTAAATAGATATGGAACGCATTACGTCACAGCAGGTCGCAGCCAAAACACAACTACAGCCATGCAATTCTGTAAGAGCAAACATCCTTACATCCTCGGAAACATCGGCTGTTATAGCCTTGAACACAAAATTGCAATTCCTTAGTGTTGCTTTTCATGGTTGTGCGACACTAGCGCCGCAAGGCTGCGTTTGGAATTGGAATTCTACAAGGCAATCAGCCTCGCGTACGCTTACAGCCTTATAGAATACCAAATAAAAAGCCGTGATCGCAGTAGACGATGTCAAAGCAGTGACATCTGTGATCACAGCGACGCACACAGCCATTACGAGTAGCTTAGAGAATTGCATGGCCGGGCTATTGTGTTTATTTAGCATCGTTGTGATTTGAAACTCAATGAAACGAAAAAGCGACAGTAAAAAGTAAAAAGACAATCCCATACATCTGTAGGATTTAACGTGCGAGAGAATGAGATGGAAGGCAATATACAGTGTTTATTACAGGGTCTGAGCGTTTTACGTGGGTGTGCGCGCCTGCGTATTACGAAGCTTGGGATAAGGCGTTACAACGACCGTGGTGTATATTGTACACGTGTATTGTTTGTTGAATATTTCATTATTTAAATGAAAACATTTTTATAGTATGATCAATATCATCATAATCCTATCCTAATCCTAATATATATATAAATAATATTATAAATGTGAATGTCCGTTTGTTTGTTACACTTTCACGCGAAAATTACTCAACCGATTATCATAAAACTTTGTACACATATACTTGGAGGTATCAGAAGTAACATAGGATACTTTTTATAAAAAAAAATGCGAGCGAAGCCGGTAAAAGATATATCATATTTTTTAAGTTTTCACTTCTACCGAGTGTGAACTACACGCATATTTTTTTTACGTGGACATTTTAGTATGATGTTTATGATCTACGTTGTATTTATTTGTACATTTTTATACTTGTGCATTTATACAAGTAATTATATTTAAACTTTCCGCTGTTTGACTATTTACTCTTGAGCGTTATGTGTACACATTTACTGTTTGTCTGGGCGTATGTAGGTAAAACATTGTTTATGGTAAGCACGGTGTTGGAATAGTTGCCAATGTTATTTTTACACCATGACTCGTCGGTTCGATTCCCATACGGAACGAACATTTGTATTTATGAATATGTCGCGGTCTGGGTTACGCAATGGTTAATAACGCGACTTTGACACTAACGCTCGTGGGTTCGATTTCCACACAGGATAAACATTTGTGTGTATGAACTTGTATGTTTGTATTGTTGTGGATGTTTTAAAAGAGATAGAGGGCATCGAAGCAACTCTTCTGGGAAAGTACCACATTCTCACAGATAACCGTAGCGAAATAACAACTCCCTGGAAGGTTATTGTGTTCCTGTGAGTAAGGTAACCACTAAGCAGTTTCTGTGTTAGCATAATAGGTAGCATCGCGCGAGTGGTACTTAATTTATTACAAGCGTTCAAAGGCTGCTGTAACCGATTTACATCAGGTGGGCCGTATGCTCGTATGTCTTCCGGCGTTGTAAAAAAAAAGCAATATGGAATCTGAAAATTGTCCATAACGATCTTTTCCAACTGAGCTGAGCTGAACATAACATTAGCGAGTTTGACACGCATTAACCTGCTTTTTACATGGTAACAGCTGCGTGTACAGCCCACAAACTTCCCAAATATTCTCTATCAAACGGCATCTGGAGAGGAATCCGTTAATGCTACTCGTATATCATCCAACGTGTCTAAAAATAAAAAGCAATTTAACAAGATCGCTCAGTGTATCATCGTTAAATAGATTTTATGATTAACTCTAGCATGTTCCTGTCGGAGGTTTTATGAGTATTTAACATGTTAACGCGTTTAAACTATACTTATTTTCGTTACTCTGTTCAGTGAACATATTACATACTTTGTACAGTTTGTGTGTAACATCCTTACAATCTTTGACGAGGTCGGTGGCGCAGTGGTGGAACGCGCTGTTACTTTTGACACCAACGCTCGTGGGTTCGGTTCCCACACGGTGCAAAACATTTGTGTGCGTGAACATGTCTGTTTGTTTTGGTCTGGTTGTTTTCTACGCATGTACGAGTATGTATTTACAAAATAAAATGTATTTATGTTTATCAGTCGTCTAGTACCCAACTAGTAACTTCGCTTACTTTGGGGTTAGATAGCGCTATCTCCGCCAATATATATAAAAAAACGTGTGCGTCTCGGGACGCCTGACAGAAGTGATAACTTAAACTAGGTAATCTACATATAATTAAAACTGCCGTATGCGTGAGAGAAAGGGAAGCCAGACAGATTGGCGCCGTAACGCGTTACGTAACGAAGCGGTTTACCCTCCCATGAGAAGGTATCACTTCAAAAAAAAAACTTGAAAAGCAATCTTTAAATGAGTCTATGTTTTGAATATTTTGTATTTTTGTGCAGATAAACTTCATTTCCACATTTCCTACTCCTCTGAACTCTCGGCGTGGGCAATACAGCCTTATTCATCGGCATAAACTCATACACTTTGGAATTCTGTACCCCTAGTACCGACGAGTCTGTGGCGCAGTGGTTAGTAACGCTTCTCAGACGCCAACGCTCGTGGGTTCGATTCCCATACGGTACAAAACATTTGCTTGAACATGAACTACAACTACACTGCAACTGTGCGTATGCTGCAAATGAGCTACTATCTAGTAAATTGGATTAGTTTTACTGAATGTATAATGCTCCGTTGGTTTGGACATGTAGGAAGAATGCAAGGAGAAAGAACTACGAAATTTCTTCGTAACCTCACTCATTCGCCGGATCATAATGATTCTCCCGAGAGTTGTTATTTGGCCGCGATTTTCTGCGAGGTTGAGCTACAACCCCCGTCGAGCTGATTGGATGTACCAATCTCTCTTACTAACATCCAGATCACGACAAACAGACATACAAATGTTTGTCCCGTGTGGGAATCGAATCGACGAGTTTTCGCTTTTTATTTATAGTTTTTTTATTTCAAGAACAAATGGAAGTTTCAAACCCAAGCCCAGTCAATTGAAGACAGGAAGCTTCTTAATCATACATTTCCACTCATATCTCCAAAAACAAAACAAATATGTGTTTGTAATACAAGTCACCTATGCAGAATCTTAATTTCGCAAAAATTGTTCAAGACTAACGTTGTGTCACCGCTATATAAATGTCAAAATAATGTATCAGAAATTCAGAATACGATTATATTGCAGGAAACTTAGGATTTTAGCGTTGGCAACGCATGAGTGACACTCATGGTGTTGCAAATGGCTGGTACGGTGACTGTTAACCATCAGGCAGGCGGTATGTTTGTTTGCCCGCCTTAGTTATATAAAAAAAAGGTGCAGCTTTGTAGCCTTCTTTTTTAACAGAATAGCGATTCATTTGCTAACTGCAGTGCTGTTGCAACGTCGCTGCTGCTGCTGCTCAGAGCGCACAAAAAATAACAAAACGTCAAAAAGTACGTATATTGAGTCAAAAAGAACGTTGTTTGAGTCAAAAAATACGTTTCTTGAGTCTAAAAAACACGTACCGTGTCAATATTTTAACGTTACGTCGTTTTTAGGAGAATAGGTACTGGTACATCTAATTATGATCGAAATTAATGTGCATCGATTACTATTGCATTGACGTCAGTGTAAAACTTCTTTACGCACGCTTGACTTGGGGAGTAAGCTGGTGAATACGTGACGAGAGCGTTACGAAAAGTGTGATCAGGCGAGGCGAACGGAAGTTGAGAGGGAGATATAAGTTTGTGAAGATAGAAAGAGAGAGAGTTACGTTTCGTATATTATCGTAGGGGCAAGAGAGAGAGATGCGAGTACACATTTTCTTTCTCTCATAGCGAGTTAAGTTTCGTATATCTGAGACACAGTGCAGGTCTATTGTATGTATCACACTGTGGAGCTTAAGAAGTTTTACTTCAGTTGGTCTAAAGCACAGCAAACACCCTATTACTGAGACTCCGCTGTCCGTCCGTCCATCAGTCCGTCTGTCACCAGGCTGTATCTCATGAACCGTAATAGTTAGACAGTTGAAATTTTCACAGATGATGTATTTCTGTTGCCGCTATAACAACAAATACTAAAAAACAGAATAAATAAATATTTAAGAGGGGCTCCCATACAACAGACATGATTTTTTTTGCTGTTTTTATAGATAATAGTACGGAACCCTTCGTGCGCGAGTCCGACTCGCACTTGGCCGGTTTATTAATAGTCTGGCGTTCTTGGACCGTTATAACAGTACTCGCACTCCCTAATCACCAGCAAGTCTTATCGCAGCCGACTCTAGGTATTTGCATTGCTGGTCTAATAATACTTCATACTACAACCCTGTTGTCCGCATTGTAATGACATTGTAAATATGTTATATTTGATATAATAATTTACTTTTATATCTTTATCTTCGTATAAATGTTTACGATAATTAAACATGCTGTGTTTATATGTTCTTTGGATTCCAATTTAAATCCATATAACTATATATAAGGAATGTGCTCATGAATTCTGATCAATTTAAATGTCACCTCTTGTTTGTGTACACAAATTTATATATCAACTATCAACATATATATAATATGAATACATATTTATTTTACGTCGGAAGGCATACAACGCCCACCTGATGTAAAGCGGCTACCGTAGCATATGACCTCTTGTAATACATTTAGTATCGCTCGCCCGATACCTTCTCTGCTGCTAACACAGCAACTCCTTAGGAGATTACTGGTGACCTCACTCAAACGCAGGAATACAACGACTCTCTAGGGAGTTGTTATTTGACTGTGGTTTTTTCTGTGAGGTGGAGGTACTGCTTTGACGCGCTCAACCTCTCTTAGAACATCCAAGCCAAACAGACATGTTCATGCACAAAAAATGCTTGTCCTGTATGGGAATAGAATATAGCTAATTATACTAGTAAATAACAGCAAGCTGTGTAGGCAGAGCTGATATTTTTTAAATTTAAAAAATATTTAAATATTTTATTTTTAATTTTTTAATTTTTTAAAAATATATGGAACCCTGTACGACATCTAGCGACGAGTGCTGTTACTTTTTCTGTTGATGGGAGTGCAGTGTGGCCGGCCATACGTTTTCCCATATGCTTTTTTTTCTAATTGGAACGATTTTGGACCGTTCTTCCTCACCAACGAACATTTAAATTTCAAATTAAAGGATACAAAACTACAATATGTTAGCTATTAATGTGTCGATTTTGGAGTTTCTCACTATTACCGTCTAAACGCTAGCTGGATGACATCAGTCTACCTCAAACGGCAATTTTGAGGGTAATGTGGCTCCGCTGGCTATCGCAGCTCTGCCAACTATATTTTGCATAAACAGCTGTTCGTGAAATGATTGCTTTTCGTTTGTTACTAAACCAAATTTTACAAAATATATTAACAAAATTTTATGAATATATAATCCGCCGTTAATGTATCTTTTTATGTGAAAGAATTTTTCGAATCGATTATTTTTTAATTTATCCATTACATAACAAGAAACATACAAAAAATTGGATCTTTTCTAAAATTATTATAAAAGGAAATATAGTTTTATATACTTTACATTGGCTTCTTCCCGCGCTTTTGACGAGTGACATTGTTGTTTTACTTGAAATTTTACAATTCAGTATAAAATTAGTTTTGTGTGACAATTTCGATAGTATTTTGTAACATAAGTGCTAGTGAAATTATACAGTAATGAAAATACTCAAATATAACACGTTTATGCACTTTTTGGAAGACGTGAATAAGTTCATCAAGAAAACCTCGTAAAAGTCACTATCGTTTTACGGGTGGTATATAAACTGGGTTGATTGGGTCTAGGTACCCTTCCCAAGTATTTTTTCAGCACAGTTCCTGAAGCTGGAACATAGAATTAAGATTTTCAAATGGTTCTAAACTGAAGACTTTGATTACTGGCATAAAATAGTAACACTATTGCCGTATATATATATATATATATATTTTACATTGCAAGTTATAAATAAAGTAGATCTACGTATAATATATTTACCGTAGCTGCTTAATTCGTAACCATGACTGTACACGGGTAAATGTTTAAAATTTAATTGATAGGAACAAGTTCAAGTTGTCGCCTGCATTATCAAACTGCAGATGCATCCGGTTACGTGTGCCGTACCAGCCCGACCCAGTTTCTGAACAAATATGTCATGTTAATGAGCTCATTTTCCACGACGTTGCCGCATTCCGTCTGGGGAAGATACCGGTATTTTATAGCACTGTAAGCCAACATCTTTCCCTTGTCTATTATTTCTTGGAGCAATGTTGTTTTGCTTTTTAGGGTTCCGTACCTCTTTCTGTCGGTCTGTCAAGACCTTTTTCTCAGCAACTGGTGGAGTGGGTGGAGCTATCAAGCTGAAATTAATATCAAATACTGTCTGTAATCCCTTCGAGTAGTGAAAAAATAAACTAAGTCAACGCAATTAAAAGATACGGTTGTCTATGCCTCGTTTATGCGCATATTTTGTCACTCGCAAGGGAATCAAAACCTATAGGGTATGATAAGAAACATTTTTATATAGCACAAGTAAGGGAAATGATCCGAAAACCATAAATTTGTATTTCCATAACAAAAAAAAACTTTTTTTGCGATAACAGTCACACTTAACTGCTTTTTTATAATGTATGAACCAGACCCTCTATTTTTTCAGTCAAATTTTGGAACTGTTTTGGTTATGATTGGTATATATATTATTTTAGTAACATAATAACTGTGCTGCATAAAAAAATCAAATAATGGCGTTTATTCATTAGTAGGTGTATATGTATGCAAACTTACAAGCAACTTATATTTATATAATACCACTGAAATCTATTTCCTAATATTCTGTAATCTATAAAAATATTGTTTACATAATGTTTCATTTCAAAGTAAAATTTTAATATTTTGTAAAATCATGTACAATCACGTAGGTATATGGTGAAAACCAAATAATATAGATACTGTAAATAAGGAGCAGAAGGGTTCGGACAAAATTGTCCCACCACCGTCCCATGGCTCCACCGACCTCACAGTCATACGAGGCGAATCGTGGGAGTTGCGCACGGCACTTGCCTCGCTGAGGCTCTGTTCCGTGCCGTAGGCAACGCTTGGCACCCTACAAGTTTTTTAGTTCCGACAACAAGTATATTTTTACTTAAAAGGAAACGGTGGCCGGGTTTAATGTCAGACAAATTATTTGAAATATATTTGATTTGAATTGACAAAGGCCGTGTTTTCAAGCCACCCGCTTACCTTAACGACTATCACCTATCGACAACAACCTAGACCGACGGTTAATTTGCCCTCGGAAGCTCGAGATACGAAGGCGGGATGATAAGTAACTAATAAGAAAATAAGAAAACACTTAACTTTCCGTGATAAAATTAATTTTATTTTTCGACATAGTCTCCGTGAACCTCTACGCACTTATTCCATCTTCGTTCTAAAGCAGTAATGCCTTCCATAAAATGATTTCTTTCGAGGCCTGCAAAATACTCCTCTACAGCGGCTATGACTTCATCATTTGTGGCAAATTTCTGTCCGTCCAAAAAAGTTTTGAGCTTAGGGAATAAGTGGAAGTCTGATGGCGTTAGATCAGGCGAATAAGGTTGGTGGAGCAGCAAATCATACTTCAATGCGTTGATTTGTGCCATAGCTTTAACACATGACGTGTGAACCCTAGCGCTGTCTTGGTGGAGAATGATTTTTTTTTCGCCAAACCTGGTCGTTTTTGCTGAATACATTGATGAAGCTTATCTAGAAGATTAGCGTAGTATTCTCCATTAATTGTTTGACCTTTAGGAAGGTAATCTATTATCAAGATCCCATCTGCATCCCAGAAGACGAAAGCCATCACTTTTCCAGCCGACTTTACAGTCATGGCTTTTTTGGAGCCGGGCATCCCGATTGAGTCCTTTGCTTTGATTGATTTTTTGATTCTGGCGTGTAATGATGAACCCATGTTTCATCTGTTGTTCAAATTGACGTAAAAAATCGGCCTTATTACTCTGAAAACGGTCCTGACATTCTTTTGAGTTTTGCACCCGAATCCTTTTTTGATCGTGCGTAAGCAATCGCGGCACCCAACGGGCCGATAACTTTTTCATATTTAATTCCTCACTTAGGATATGATGTACCCGTTCTTTTGAGATACCTGTAGTGTCAGCTATTTCAGATATCTTCAATCGTCGATCTGCTAAAACCATATCATGTACTTTCACGACCATTTCCGGAGTCCTGACGTCCGGGGCGGGCTTCATCTTGGGCACATGTACGTGTTTAAACTCAGCCACCCAGTTTTTTACTGTGGCATATGAAGGAGCACATTCACCCAAAACATTCTTCAACTCGTCATAGATATGTTTCCCCTTCATGCCCTTCATATGATGAAACTTTATCACCGCTCTTTTGTTCAATTTTATCCATTTTGAAAACAGTTGACGAAATATATTTTTAAATGACAAAAAATCAATAACATTTTCACGCCACCAAATTCAAATTTAGAACACAGGTGACCAGAGATACGAATTTAAAAATGACATACAGTCGATCAGGGTAACTTAAGCCTTCAATATAACATTGGCCCAAAATTTCAAATGCATATTATAGATTTTTTTTTGCTATGATTTTATGTATTTCAAACTAGATTTGTAAACATCGATTCTAATATATCTTCGTAAATGCTCAGATTCTGCCAAATAATTGACATCTATCATTGTTGAGACGTCAGTTGCTTTTTTCTATGGTGTGAATAGAGCGGTTTGTTACGAAAGCGCCAAAAAGTTGCCTGCTGTGTTGTCATTTGAATACTTAAGGAGGCAAGTGTTATTTTAAAGTGTCTCATATGTGTCTATCTATTATTTCTTTCAAAAATTACGAGAGTTAATTAGCTAATTCCCATGATATTGCCATAAATATTGAACAGGTAAATTATTACCGGTGAATAAGGGTAACTTGAGCCCGGGCCAAAGTTCAAAATTCTCAAAATATTGGGAGGAGATATATTCGATAAGTGTGAAGAAAGGGCAGAGGAAGGAGACATAACACATGAAGAAGAATGTGGTTTGGATATAGCACAGGAGGATTTTTTTTCTATAGAGACATACGAAGTACATGACGGTAGACTGGAACTTCAGATGATTAGTGATAATGTGATAAAGGCCGTGGCTCAGTTTTGCATAATGAATGATACAAATATCATACGAATGCTGAATGACACTAATATTCAAAGAAAGAAAGGTATTTTATCATATAAGACGACTTCCTGGCCATGGAATGGAATGGAAATTTTTCAAAGTTTAACCCCATGATATGTAGAATTAAATAAAATTTTAATTATTTTGATACTTTTTTCATTGTCTTAGCTATATGGTAAGACAGTAAATAAGTTAAAAACGCATTGTTCATCAAAAAAATAAGATTGAATAAAAACTGTGTTGATTTTCCTATGGCAATAATTTATTTACCCATTTTAGTACTAATAAATGAAAACGAATGTATACATAATTATTGTCTATGGCCCTCAGCTGTAGTTCTTATGGTAAATATGCAGGCCAATGTTAGCAAAATGCTTTAAATAAAATAAAATAAGCAAAAACAACCTAAAATTGGGACCTGGGCCAATCCAAGCCCAACTCACAATCTAACATTGGCCCAGTGGTTAAATGGATTTTTGAAACTATTTTCCTAGAGATTATTGGTAAATGAGTAAATTTTTTGGAAGTAGGCTACATAAAGCCACCATAACAAGTGTATCTTTTTGAGTAACGTATTATTTTAAACATTGGTCTAACTTTTCATGTGCAAACTGGGCCAAAGTTAGCCAGATTGACTGTATATTTTTTTAATTTTAACTTTTTAAATAGGTAGCAGTGGCTAGTTACGTATCATCCCGCCTACGTAGATAAACCCATCCCCATAGACAAGTTGCGGTCGACGTTGCTTTACTAGCGTGTTCAATTAGAACGACACGCGTACCACCAGGAGTAACACACACTCGTTACTGACCCTGTATAAAACCTTTTTACGCATGTAGTTATATGATGAGTGCAGATGTAGTCATCATTATGACTCAAGATACATGCAGGATTGTTAGCTTTTCATAGATATCAAAATGTATGATAATAATTTAGGTATGATATGATAAGCACATGATAAGTATTATTTACATATATGAACACAAAAATACTCTTGTATTGTTAAGTTTACCAAACATTTCTGTCTTATTATATATATCTACTATACTTAATGAAAAGTAAGTTTTATATCGATGAGAAACTATGCAGCGACGACCACATTAGGTTTTTTAAGTTTTAAAACATTTCTCACAGTCACTTTAACGACATCATAGACAAAATTCAATTAATAGCGAATGAACCTTCGAAATTTTTAACGCCCCTGAAGTGTTTAATAATAAAAAGCATTATTTCTAAGTTCCCTATCTATTTCATTACTTTTCAGGAACACCGTTCCTATATAAATTCTATATGTTTGTCTGTGCGTTTGTCTGTCGCTTTTTTTCGAATAATCGAATTTTGACTTCAGACTCGGATTTAGCATATAAAAGTAGAATAGGAATGTTCAGGAACACCGTTCCTATCTCGGAACACGGCCAAAATGGCCGACAAATAAAAAAAAAAATTGAATTGTTATATAATTGACGAGCCAGGTGTTCCTCTGGCAATGGAAGCTTGCGCATTCTCAACTGGTTTATATTAATAAGCTTAATTACATCTTCCTAGAGTTTATCGTTTTCCTGATATTGACATGGAGCCATCAGACCTCCACAGTACAGGAAAAATCAGACCTTTTTATGTTAGGACACACATCTTTTGGAATATAATTTCTTGGATGTTGCGGGTTTCACAACGTCTCCCTTTACCGCCGAGCAAGTGATCATTACAAATATATAAACGCGTAAAATACGAAGTTAGTGGCACATACCTACGCTCGGATTTGGACCAGATACCGCCAGTTAACTGGCTTGTACTTTATCATCTGGACTATTACTGATAAACTTAATTACTCGTACATGTACATTGATGTTTATCGCTGAAAATATGTTCACAGTATTTAAGTACAGTTGCGATATTCAGTGCAATAAACACAAACTATAAAAGTGTCAAAATTAATCCTAGATATTTTCCCCATAATTCGGTAGTTACATTTTACGTTACCTTTTTTACCGATTTTATTTATAATCTCCACTGCCGTCCCAAATAACATTATTCTACCCTAAAGTCTAAACTAAGCGGGCTACACTATTCTGTACTTCAGAAAAGGTTGGCCTTATATTATAAAATATAATAAATAGATTTTTTATTGTAAGTAATTATTCGGCTTTGGGATCGTTTCATTTGTGAGTTATAAACGTGTGACGTACTAACAGAAGAACGGACAGACAGCAGAGTGCGGAACCCTAAAATGAATCGCTCGGATTCATTTTAGGGTTCGTTCCGAGCGACAGTGTTTGTGCAGGATCCATGCAGCATAACTTTACAAAATTATAAAAATATTACAAGAATAGCTATCGATGTATAAAAGAAACTAAGGGCCATCAAGTCCCAGCCGCCTCTAGTTTTCAAACAAAAGTGATGCTCGATTGACTTTCCCTCTCATCGCACCCTATCTATGCTGCCGCCCTAGATTCCGCAAATGAATTGCAATCCGCATTTAGGTTGGATTCTAAAGAACATTGCAAGCGAATCCCAGTAATGAGCGAAGTTTTAAGATAACACTCTTATTTAAATACGCGCTTTCGCAATTTGAATTTGGTCCAAAAGTTACAGTTAGTTTACTTAGCTCATATTGTACGAGTATGAACGATAAGGTTGTGTGTCCTTAGGCGAACAGTGAGCGGATGAGCGGAGAATCCGTCGTAGAGTCGAATATTGCATGAGCGACGAACATTAGTATATTAGCCGAGGAACGTATAACTAATAAGGCAAATTGAGTTGCTATCACTAACACAATCACCAGGTTTGTTACTCCCGAACCGAGCGTTTTTTTTGTTCTAATGGATTAGGGAACATGATATCGCTATGAACTGGAAAACTGAAGGATTTATTTAAATAGTTTTAGCTATTGCATCATTATGCCTCTTCATTTGAGTCCATTGCGCTCTCTTGCGATATAGGTGTATTTCAAATAAAGGGGGTACAAGTTTTTCGAGCTTACTTCCCACACCAGTTTTAGTATTCTAGCCAATCTTCTTTAAAAATAGTACTAGGTTAAGGTCAAAGGTCAACCTTACCTAAAGAATAACTAAAGATGTGACATTTTACGAGCTCGATGCCGCAGTTCTTAGTAACGCTGCTTTGACAGTAACACCCGTGGATTCGATTCTCACACAGTACAAACATTTGTGCACATGAATATGTCTGTTTGTTTTGGTCTGGATATTTTCTATGTATAAGTATGTTTTATACCGTTATCCCGTTTCCTAGTCCATTTGGATCGGCGGGGTCCGCTACCCAAGCCTAAAGATTTGGCGAAGATACTGATTTTGACATGGACTGTTGTCAGACCTCCACATCCCAGAAACCAAACCTGTCTTAGGGTAGGTCTAACGTCAGTCGAAATATAATTTCTTGGACGTGCGGGTTTACTCACGATGTTTTTCATCAAGCAAGGCAAGTGACAATTACAAAAAAAAAGTATAAAAGAGTATATATGTTTATCAGTTGTCTAGTACCTATAACACAAGCTTCGCTTACTTTGGGGCTAGATAGCGCTGTCTAATTTGTCCAGCAAAAATAATTTATACATTCAGAGTACAAGAAATAAGTTATCTTTTAACGTTGCTTATTTCAATATTGTCCAATCTTCAGGTGAACTAAATTGCTACAAAATGAAGCCACAACACCCAGGTGAACGTACTCATTGCAATGATTTACAGTAGCGCGGCTTCGACGGTCGGTAGCCACCATAACAGAAGTAATTAGGAGCTTTTAATTAACAAAGGCACCCCCGAGTAATCGTTATTGTGTATGATCAACAACCCCTGTTCTTCGGGTAATTTCGCTGTGCCAATCTTATTGAAAACTTAATTGAACGATCCGAAAATTTAATCATTTTCTGTTTTCAGAACGATCCTTTTGTGTAGAGTTTGCACTGTGAAATTTGTACTTCATAATACCCTCCTCATAATAAATAATAAATAAATATTGTCGGACAAATTACACAGCGCCATCTAGCCCCAAAGTAAGCGAAGCTTGTGTTATGGGTATTAGACAATTGATAAACATACGTAAATACATTTTTTTATTGTAAATACATACTTATTATATATAGAAAATACCCAGACCAAGCCAAACAGACGTGTTCATGCACACACATGTTTGTACTGTGTGGGAATCGAACACACGAGCGTTGGTGTCAAAGTAGCGTAACAGCGCGTTCCACCACTGCGCCACCGAGCTCGTCTCCTCCTCATGAGACCGATCAATTCATCCTACTAATATTATAAATGCGAAAGTTTGTATGTATGGATGTTTGTTTCTCTTTCACGCTTAAACGGCTGAACGGATTTGAATGAAATTTGGCACGTAGATAGATTATGATCTGGATTAACACATAGGCTACGTTATTTGATTCCACGCGGAGCCGCGGGCAGCAGCTAGTTTTATATAAAATAGAGTGAGTAGCTTGTCAGAGCAGTCCCAGTCCAGTGGATAGGGAACTGGATCATTGACCAACAGGTCCCCGGTTTGAATCCTGGCGGGGGCATGTATGTATTACAAAAATTCGTATATTCAAATTTATGTACTGACATTTTACCACTTGGTCGGCGGTGAAGGAAAACATCGTGAGGAAACCCACACGTCGAGGAAACTATATTTCGAAAGACGTGCGACCTAACCTATGAAAGATCTGGTTTTCTCTCTGTGTTGAGGAGGTCTGACGGCAGTCGCTTCATGTAAAAATCTGTGTCTCCGTCAAATCCTTACGCTTAGCTAGCGGACCCCGCCAATCCCAATCGATTAGGAAACGGGACAACGCTAAAAAGAGTGAAAAGCTTGTGAACCCGCTGGAAGGTGATTTATACAAAATCTTTCTTCGAAAGCGCTATCTAAACTTTGTCTAATAAGACTACATACACTGATTATCCAAGAGATAATTTCATTGTCGAGCACTCCAAGCGGCTGTAGTGGAGTGGTTAACGTCGCATCAACACTCACTGTGGAATCTAGATCTAGCAGTCCAAATTTGATACTGAATTCGCATCTAAGTTTGAATTATCAACAAGTATGATCGCTAACAAACTTCACAGGATGACCTGCTGGGCTAACCTGAAGATTCACTGAAAATTTCATCAAAATCTGCCCAGCCGTTTTTGAGTCCATAGAGGACATACAGACAAACATTAATTTTTATATATATATATATATATATATATATACTCTCCAATGCTTTTCATCATATGTAATTGAAAGCTTCGGTTATGCGTCGAGTTTTTTCGTTCTTGATTTGGTTTATTAGAGAAACTCCAACGCTCGCATAGTGAGGATCTATGAGTTACTCATGGATCATCACTATGCGAACGTAATTGTGAAGACGTATTGGTTGAAGGTCTTGTTCATCAGCTAAGGTGTTTACATGGTGAATATGTGCCCAAGCTTCCCAAACGCTGCCTAGCCAAGTCGAATGCTTTTATTTCTCTTTGTTGCAGTTGTTAAGAGTATAAATTATTTTAATTACAGGGCACGAGCGTCAGTGGTTGCCCTGTCAAAGTAGTTTGGGTAATAAGCCCGTAAAAGTTCCAGGGTTCTTCTTTTCCTGGAGGTCACTTCATTATGTGGTATGGTAATACCATCTTGCCGTAGAACGTCACTTTTGCAAAATATAATTGTGAAAAATTTGGTCACTTTCGCATAATATCACTTTATGCAATTTGATCTAACCTGCTTTGCGTGCTTCCGCCACCAATTAGTTCATGCGGCCTAGCGCCGGCCGGCACCCACCCACTACTGTTAGTACTTGGTACATGCCGACGCTGCCATGGCTGCTCCGGTAGTCTCTGCCTCGGCTGCTGCGGTCGTCCGTCATCTGGAACAGAATCCGCATGCCCCCACCACCACCGTCGCTGCCACGACTGGCCTGGTCGTCGCTGCGACACGTGTTTCGCCTCTCCACGAGGCATCATCAGGCGTTGTAGACGTTAATCGTAAGAATAACATGCTACAAGTGACAAATCCATCGCAGTGCCGTCCCTTATATTGAATTGAGGGTGGGGGTGGATGGTATGAGCGAAAAGATATTTAATAGTGGGGAATGGTTTACGTCAGTCTGTTTGTTTGAACAAACAGACTGACTTTTCGCTCACACCATCCACCCCCAGGAGCAGCCATGGCAGCGTCGGCATGTACCAAGTACTAACAGTAGTGGGTGGGTGCCGGCCGGCGCTAGGCCGCATGAACTAATTGGTGGCGGAAGCACGCAAAGCAGGTTAGATCAAATTGCATATAGATTTGACTTTCGCAAAGTAACGCCTGAATCTATTAACTAATATCACTTTCGCACAACGGCGTCTTCTCAAAACGTCGTTTGCTGATTTCGTTTCGTTCGTTCGTACGATTTTTTTTTGTACTACGTTATATACTGAATTCGTTTCGTTCGTTCGAATTGATAAGGTTATTTATCTAAGGTATTTGAAGTCGTAAAAATGGCTTCTTAACTTTCAACGTAGCTTTGTAAGAACTCGGGTAATTTGGTCTCTGCGGTATTACGAATTAAACGCATTAATTCTCATAATTTCCGCTAAAGGCACGAACTCTGACCCAGTTCCGCTGTTTGCTGAACATTAGTTTAAATATGAACTCAAATAAATATCTGTCCTAGATCAACCTCGATAAATATTCATCAGTGTAACCAGTAGGTACTTACGGTAATACAATACCACTATCTATCTATAGGTAGATAATACTAAATAAATACAAAAAATACTACACGACAAGATAGGGGTAAATTTCCGAACATATCGATTTTCAATTTGCTGACACGTAGAGAAAGGAACAAATTAATATTTATTGGCAAAAATCACTGACAATAAAAAAGGAAACAAAGAGAAATGGGTGAATATGTATGAAAATATGTGTACTACAATCGCTAATAGATTGAGGCGTTATTTTAAGAAAGTCAAATTTACATGCAATTTGCAATATTGCAGGCGGAAACACACAAAGCAGGTTAGATCAAATTGCATACTATAATTGCTGCTAAAAATGGTGCCTTATTAGTATCATATTGTAGTGCAAAAGAAGTTGACATTGATACTGAGTCTAGAAGGACTCATATACTACAGGTATATGTATGTATATGTATATATATATATATTCACGCCAGGTTCCTTGCGGGGTAGGTTAGAGACACCTCACTCGCTTTTTTTAACGTTTACATGTCTTCACATGCGCGCTCGTGCCAGTTTCAAAGTACTTATTATATGCTGCATCGACTTTTTGAAAAGTACTTATTAAAATTTTATTTGTCATCATTAGAGTTGAGCATTGTATGATTATTTTGTAATATTTTGTGGCAAAAGAGAGGGATGCTAAATTCAAAGATATGTAGATAAATAGGTATTGTACAATAAGGGTAAATTGTAATTTCAGCACTGGATCTCCAAAAGAAAGAAACCGATTTTAGTGAAAAAATGCTAGAACTCATTAAACCCGTTTTCAAAAGCAAAATCCCAATATAACGTGTTCAGTCTTTTGGGAGATAAATACAGGCTGTAGTCTAATATGTTGGTACAATAAATTAATAAAAACATTTTATTTTTTTAACTATTTGTTACAATCACAAATTATTACATTATTATAATACAATGTTCGGCGCAAATAATCACAACACTAAGAACAAAATTATAAAACTACGTTTCAAAAATACGAATCACGGGGTAAGCGGAGAGAGTCATTTCAAAAATTCGAACCACCAATTTCCATTAGAGGAACTTGTTATAAATGTCAGTTTTCCGACATGTCAACAAACTAAAAATCGATACATACAGGAACAAGCTGCACCTCGCGACTTCGCGCGTATCCCGGTATACAGCTGTTTTTTAGCGAGCAAAACATCTTAGTATACAGCTGTTTTAATCTCGGCTTCTAAGGGACGTATCGTGATGTGAAATAGCATTTTCTCAAGAGTTGGGCTATCAAATGCAAAAATACCATTTTGTTTTCGATTCGATTTTCAAATTTATCAAATGCAAATGCAAGAATTTTACAAATCCGACTGGTATTTCCAATATTAGTGCATTAAAATAAACAGACACTCTTCCGCTTTATGCATTGGTATAGCTAGTATAGATTAACAATATACCTTGTCCTATAATATTACTACCTAGTACTTTTGAAAAAGTCGTAGTGAAAGATATATAAGAGGTACTCTTTACCAACGTCATTTATATCTGCAAACATATTGTACATTCTAATAAGACTTTCGGAATCCCCAATTTATTTCCAACCGTTCCTTCCTCTCTCAAATACTGCAAATATCATCCTAAACTTTATTATACACCTGGAGCCATGCTCGTAAAATATACCTTCGACCCTTCAAGTGACTATCCTGAACTATTCATGTTCCTTTTACGAGAGCCCCATGCTTAATGTACGCCATTTCTTTGCGTCCCTGATCCTTCTACGGGAGAAAAGGATTTAGCCTAAAATAATTTTGACCAAGTGGCACTAAAGCATCGAAGGATTTCATCAATATTTTCAGTTTTTATACACATATTAACTAACCCGGTGGCGTAGTGGTTGGTTACGCTACGTTGACACTGCTGTTATGTGTGTGTATGCCACTAAAACAAATAAAATTTGATAATCAAATTGCTTTTTTGGAAATCAAATTTTTGCTGTTTTGATAGTCATTTTATTATTGTATAGTAAACAATCAGGACGTGGTTCGGCTTGACCAGAATTTCTAATTGCCCAATTTGCCCCTTAGCCTTGCTCAACTTACTTCACGTATGGGGTACGTTGAGCAAGTGTGATTTTCTTCACTTATAAGGCTGTAGCTCTTGAATTTGACTTATTGAAATAAATTACTGTGGAGACTTTTAGAAAAAAAATAACGTACTTACCTATCAGTATATGTACCACTAATTTTCGGCTTATCGTTGAGCACCTATGGCCGTTCAAATGAAAAATTGCTCAACTAACCCCGCTCTACCCTACCAAATTAAAGCTAACTAGGTAAGTTAAAAAAAAATACTCAATTTGAAACAACGGTTGCGTACCTTAGCGTTCTAATTTTTGAGTACCTATATATAATTTCCCTCGAATTACTTACGACCAAAAACTGACGTTGAAAGAAGACATATGATATTTGTTTTTACGCCCAACATAAACGAAGACCCACAAATGAAAGACCAACGCACTAAAATCGTGCGTTGCTCATTTTTCTGAGGGGTGGCACCGTCCGGGCTAATCGAGGGAGGGAGGTGGTGAATCCTCATGGATATCCTCTCGCCCGGCCGAAAGAATTATGTCCGACTCATACTGAGTAAACACCACATAGCGATTGCCTTTAGCCGGGTAGGCTTTAAAGGCATCATTTGAAGCGATATGAACCCAGGTGTTCGATGCAGGACGACGCAAGCGTCACTCTGCGAACAAACGCGTAGAAAATGACGGCGGCGTGCCTTGAAGAGGCCGCAATGTAAGGCAAGCTTCTTATTATATATATATATTACAACAGTACAATAAATGGAGCATTTCTGTTCGTAATTAACACATAAAAAAAAAATGTTTTTTATTTATATCAGTGGTTCCCAACCGCGCAGTCCGCAGACCATCAATGCAACAGCAACAGCAAAAATGTGGTCAGTGAAAGATTTAATATTTTAGTGTAGGTATTATTCGTTTGAAATATTATTGGTTTCAAATTTTATATTTTACACATTTTATTATCAAACCGAATTACTTAATGTTGTTATAAGAGTAAAATTCTATTTTATGAACACGGATTCCTAAAAAAACATACAGTTTATTTGTACATACAGTCGATTTTTCGAAGTTATTGCCCCTTGTAACAACAAAAAATGAAAGCGATTCCTGGTCAATAAAAGGTTACCAACCACTGATTTTACGAAGCAAACAGACACGGCGACGTTAATATCTCTTAAGTAGGTACTTGAGAACAAGAAAAAAATAAATAGTTACATACGTATTATCTTGAGCATATGAAGTGTATTTGTGATTATAATTGTAGAAAATGCCAGCCGTCATCCTCTGTATTGACTCAGCATGAAGGTCCCAGGATTAGCTAGATTAATTCAGAATGAAATATGTTTTACATAGAACGTCGGGAGGTGTACCGTAATCTATGAACACTTGTAATACAGGAAGTAATCACTCGCGCGATACTACCTCTGCCGCTAACACAGCAACTACTCACTCACACGCAGGAACACAACAACTATCCAGATACTTTGTTATTTGACTGCGACAGACAGGCTGCTTTGATGCGCCATACCTCTTTTAAAAACATCTAGATCAAGACAAACAGTCATGTTCATGCACGCAAAGGTTTGTCCTGTGTGGGAATCAAACCCACGAGCGTCTTTGACGCCACGCCACAGAGCTAGTTTTGAGTGAAGCGAATTATTTTTATTGAAAACATTCAAGTCTCTATCTAATATGGATCTACTTTAAAAACATATTGACAAGATTTTTGCATGTTTGGCAATGTGCATGCCAGTTTCTAGTATTGCAAACGTCTAACGGGTGCATTAACAACGTAATATCAGGCATCCTTGTTTCCCATATTAGTTGCCTTAGCAGTATAAAAAACTGGCTATCTGTGACTGGCATACATAACCAGTTGAAAATGTGCAAGCTTGCATTGCCAGAGGAACACCTGGCTCGTCAATTATATAACAATTCAATTTTTTTATTTTTTATTTGTTGGCCATTTTGACCATGTTCCTTAAGAGATAGGAACGGTGTTCCTGAACATTCCTGTTCTACTTTTTTATGCTGAATCCGAATCTGAAAATCAAAATTCGAATATTCGAAAAAAAGCGACAGACAAACGCACAGACAAACATATAGAATTCATATAGGAACGGTGTTCCTGGAAACAAACAAGAGAGGTAGGGCGCATCAAAGCAGCCCGTCTGGGGAAGTAGCTCCACCTCACAGAAAACCGCAGCCAAATAACAACTGCCTAGAGGGCTGTTGTGTTCCTGCGCGTGAGTGAGGTCACCAGTAAGCTCCCAAGGAGTTGCTGTGTAAGCAGCAGAGGAGGCATCGCGCGAGTGATGCTTAATATATCGCAAGCGTTAATAGGCTACGGTACCAGCTATACATCAGGTGGGCCGTATGCTTGTAAAAATAATAATTCTAAAAATAAAGTTTTAATGGAATACATTTAAACTTTTATTATAAATTGAACTTTATTCTTTAATATTTGTTATTGTAGATGAGATATAGGGTAGCGATAGCCTAGTAGTTCAAAGAAGAGTGCTAGCCTATTAATCAATTGATCTCTAGTTCTAATCTTGGTGTGTGCATGTATGTACACTAAATTCGTGTTTTCAGATATGTACATATTTGTTACAATACAATTCGAAAGTGGAAGGATGCAAGAGCCGAGGAAGACCAAGACTAACCTGCCATGACTTAATTGGTCGTGTTTTATCAGAAGGTGATGTCAGGAGCCTTAGAAACCGGCGAGCGTGCATGAAAAGAGTTATGAATGTTAAAGAAGCCAGTGAAGTGTGTAAGGACCGCCTCTTATGGCGCTCCGTTCTATCTGCCTACCCCGCAAGGGACCTGGCGTGAAGATATACATACATATGCGTTATTATCACTTGCTCGGCGGTAAAGTAAAATATCGCGAGGAAATTCATACGCTCAAGAAATTATATTAGGAAGTGGACCCGGCCAATCCTAATGGATTAGGGAAGGGATAACGCTAGGATCTAGGAGCTGAGGAAGGCCAAGACTCGCCTACCATGACCAAATTGGCCGACACCGGCCCGTTATCAGCGGCCGGAGCCCTAAAAACCGTCGAGCGTGCATGAAAAGGTTGATGAATGTTAAAGAAGCGAATGAGATGTGTAAAGACCGAATCATATCGCGCTCGGTTCTATCTGCCTACCCCTTAGGGGACTTGGCGTGAAGATATATGTAAATAGTTACTTGAGCAGGTATACACGGCGACATATCAAGCTATATGTAAGATATACAATGTAAAAGCGGAAGGATATAGGAGCCGAGGGAGGCCAAGACTTACCTAACATGACCAAATTGGTTGTGTTCTATCAGAAGGTGATGTCAGAAGCCCTAGGAACCGGCGAGCAAAGAATGTTAAAGCGAGTGAGGTATGTAAAGATCGAGTCACGTGGTGCTCCGTTTCACTCTGCCTACACCGCAAGAGATTTGGCGTGAATTATAGATAGATAGATGGATATCAAGATACACAAAACCGTTCAATACTCGCCTTTACTTCGACGAAATAAGACTTATAAATTACAGTCTTACATATTAGGCATAGATGTATATGTTGGTGTTTCTTTATGTGTACACGAGTTAGAAAAGTGGGCCAAACTCGCGACATTCAGCAGTCACACTTACGAACATGTATCATACTCCTTTTGCCAAAAGAATTCCTGTGGCCATTAGCAAGTGTGACAAATTCGGTAACAATGAAAAACAAGATAAAAATACGACTGTCAGCCATAATTTTTCGCGGATACGTTTTTAATGTGATCCGCGCATTAGTCACCGCGCGACGGCAATTTTAATACAATGAATGGACAGTATATATATATACGGAGCTGAATATGTATAGAATTGTTGCCAAAATTCTCCCGAGTCACGGGTACAGTCATCGACACGGCGAAATGTTTTCAGTATTTGTTTACATTAAAAAATCGGCCAAGTGCGAGTCGGACTCGCGCATGAAGGGTTCCGTACCATTAACTATAAAAACGGCAAAAAAAAAATCACGTTTGTTGTATGGGAGCCCCCTTAAATATTTATTTTATTCTATTTTTTAGTATTTGTTGTTATAGCGGCAATAGAAATACATCATTTGTGAAAATTTCAACTGTCTAACTATCACGGTTCATGAGATACAGCCTGGTGACAGACGGACGGACGGACGGACGGACAGCGAAGTCTCAGTAATAGGGTTCCGTTTTACCCTTTGGGTACGGAACCCTAAAAAGGAGAGGACTGTCAATTCGCGTGTATCTCTTCTTCTTTCGAAAGTCATCCCATTTCCTAATTCATTACGATGGGCAGGTTCTGTTACCGGAGTTTAAAGATTTGTTTTTTTAAAAGTAATGCAATCTGAATAAAACTTATATATATTTATGGAAGTCTCAGAAAAAAATAAAAAATAAATTATGCTATTCGAAATGGCCACCTTTGGCTTTGATACAGGTCTTTAATCTCTCTCGCCACGAATCTACGCATTTACGCAATGTTTCCATGAGAAATTTAGCCACTGCTTGCTCCAGAAATTTCTTAAGAGACACAATGTTGACGTGTCGTTTCGAGCTGGTCATGTCCTCTAAAACTGACCATAATTTGTAGTCTAGGGGGTTCAGATTTGGGCTAGACGAGGCCCAGTCTTCAGCTGTTATAAAGTCCGGAACGTTGGTTTCGAGACAGGCTTGGGTAGTTCGTGCCTTATACGCACTTGCACGGTACATTTTTAAAAAGTGTATTGCTGACAGGTTTCACAACACGATCCAAGACAGTCTCTGATACACTTTGGCTGAAGTCTTCACTACTTTTTCACAAAAATTAAGCTTTGTGACTCCGTGATAAGACACCAAACCATTACAGACGCAGGATGATGACCACGTTGTATCTTTCTGACCCCTTAAGCGACTTCTTTAGAACTGTATGCGTACACTTTGTCATTTTGCTTGATGTAGTGCTCTTCAATGGTGAAAAATGTTTCGTCAGTAAAAAGGATATTTCTGTGCCTTTCACCTGCGTATCGGGATAGAAGGCGTCGATCCACTCTCTACAACGGTAGGGATTGATTTAGGGAATATTCTGTATATTGACGGTAAGCGCCGAGCTTCTGGTCTTGTACGCGACAGAGTTCTAGCGGGAATCTTCATTTCTCGCGATAAGATTTTTTGTATCCTAATGGGGTTCCGGTGAATTCTGGCTTTAACAGCATTGACAGCTTTTGTAGTTCTAACAGTCCCGATCTTTTATGGTCTTCAACAGAGGAAGTGTAGGTATATCTGCCGATAGTACGATATACCAACATACGGCTGATACCAAGCTTTTGAGTTTGTCTTAAATATGACCGTCCATACTCACTTTGTGCAAGGCAATCACTGAAATCCCATTTTCTTTAACATCCCATTCCATATTGTAATTTGATAATAAACACGAAAAAAATATGTAAAACGGCGGGAAGTCGAAAGAAATTTTTAACATAATAAATGCGTGCAATTTGATCTAACCTGCTTTGTGTGCTTCCGCCACCAATTAGTTTCGCAAAATAACGCCTGAATCTATTAACTAATAATAAATGCGTTCCAAATTCAAAATAACTAGTAAATAACATCAAGCTGTGTAGGCAGAGCTGATATTTTATAAATTTAAAAAATATTTAAATATTTTATTTTTAATTTTTTAAAAATATATGGAACCGTGTACGACATCTAGCGACGAGTGCTGTTACTTTTTCTGTTGATGGGAGTGCAGTGCAGACTCTGCACTGCAGAGTGGCCGGCCATACGTTTTCCCATATGTTTTTTTTTCTAATTGGAACGATTTTGGACCGTTCTTCCTCACCAACGAACATTTAAATTTCAAATTAAAGGATACAAAACTACAATATGTTAGCTATTAGTGTGTCGATTTTGGAGTTTCTCACTATTACCGTCTAAACGCTAGCTGGATGACATCAGTCTACCCCAAACGGCAATTTTGAGGGTAATGTGGCTCCGCTGGCTATCGCAGCTCTGCCAATTAAAGCGTTGAAAAAAAGAAAAGTTTCTGTGTAACAGTGTTTATTGTCAGACTAGTTATATTAGGTTAGGTCACACGTCTTGGAGATGCGGGTTTGATAATGGTAAAGTGATTGATAATTACAAATATGTACATTATTCCGAAAACATGAGTGTACAGGCTACAGAGTGTGTATGATTTACAGGATTCGAACCAGGGCCTGACCAGGACCAGTCGGTTACTAGCTGGCTCTTTATTTGCTTGGCTATCGCAGAATTATGGAAACACCAGTATTAATACGACACTTCACAAAAAACGTAACTTGCGTTTGTATATTTAGTTAAAGTTTAATACACAAATAATATATTCAAAAGATAAGTTCCACTATAGAAAAATTAGATAAAATCATTCAATGTATATTTGTAAGAGTCACAAATATTGTAAGAAAAGTGAAAGCAGGAAACCGTATCAATGATGATTTTGACGAGGGAAAATATATCGAGCAAAGCTCGCCTTTTTATTATTCAGGGCGTATTGACGCCAATATTGACGTACGGTAATGAATCATGGGTACGGCAGAAGAAGCATGAAAGTAGGGTGAACGCTGTTGAAACGAGAGCGCTGAGGAGTATGTTTGGAGTTAGAATGATTGATAGAGTAAGAAATAGTTGATACGAGAACAATGTGGAATTGACGCCTTGAGGCCTTATATACTTGGCGTCGTAACGCGCATGGCGGAATTCAGCCATGCGGTCCTCTACAAGATGATGTAGTGACATAAATTTAAAAGGGTATGGTAAGATGGTTTGAACATTTGGAACGAATGGATGACAAAAGAGTAACGACAAAAGTATTTCTAGCAAGAGTGAGGGAGATATCGGCAGGGGCCGCGCTGACTCACACATATGGATCAAATAGGTGATGTTGGCGAGTGTGGAAGAGGAGAGAGAGGTTTGTTTGGATCGGTGCACCTGGCGTTCCATAGTCTCTCCCTACCGCAATGGGAGACAGGCGCAATGATATGACGTATAAACTTTGCAAACAGTCTATATACCGTGGTGCCATTTAAGGCACACTCTGTAATACCCTTTAAAGCCAAACCCCACAGGGGCGGAAAAACGCGTTGTCGTTTTCAGGACGGGATGTTTTATTTTTAATTTTTTTTGATGTGAAATATCTATTGGCGCGCCTTGGCAGTATAATTGAACCATATGCCGTGACGGCCACCATTTTTTTATACGACGTCATGAGGCATGCAAGCATACGGTCCACCTGATATAAAGTGGTTACCATAAGCCTATGAAAGCTAAGTATCACTCGTGCGATGCCACCTCTGCTGCTAACACAGCAACTCCTTAGGAGCTTACTGGTGACCTCATTCACAGGCAGGAACAGAACAACCCTTTAGTGCGTAGTTATTTGGCTGCGGTTTTCTGTGAGGTGGATGCAGGTACTTCCCTAGACTGGCTGCTTTGATGCGCCCAACCTCTCTTAACCAAACAGACACATGCACACGAATGTTTGTCGTGTGCGAGAATCGAACCCACGAGCGTTGGTGTCAAATTAACGTAACAGCGCGTTTCATCACTGCGCCACCGAGCTCGTCAATCGTGTATCTGTCGTGTTTGTATGCAACCTGTCACATAAATAGCGGTCGCGATCAATTCTCGTGTGACTCGTGACCGCTTTACTGGCCCTTGTGGGTTTTGACTTTTACTGTCAAAACATACGCCTATGTTCGTACTTCAATACGAGACAATAATGAACATATTGCAATACAACACAACTGGACTGCACCCAAACAGTTGCGTAAACAGTTTGCGCAAGTTAGTTACAGATCCTACGATACTATAGTAACAAATGTAGCACTAAGATTGTTATAGTATAAGTATCTAATACTAGGTAGTGCGCATCAAAGCAGCCTTTCTGGGGAAGTGCCTCCATCTCGCAAATAACCGCAGCTAAATACAACTCCTTAGAGGATTCTTGTGTTCCTGCGTGTGAGCGAGGTCACCAGTAAGCTCCCAAGGACTTGCTGTGTTAGCAGCAGAGGTGAGTGATACTTAATGCATTACCAGCGTTCATAGGCTACGGTGACCACTTTACGTCAGGTAGGCCGTATGATTGACCTCCGCACGTTGTATATAAAAAAAAAAACGGGTTGCGCTCCGTGAGTGCCGGCAGAAGTGAAAACTTGAACATGCGAACCAAACAGCGATGTTGATAAACTACGTTGAACGAAACGCGTAAGCGCCAAGAATTTCATGACGCTTACAACGTTTTGGTCGCGAGAAAATAATGCCCTATGAACCACAGAATAGAAAAACTTGTTTTTTCTATTCCGTGCTATAAACGATCTAGCGCTTCATGTTTTAATTGTTTAATTAGAGGTAACTAATGTTTTAGCGCTGCAGCGAACTTAAGTTCTAATTCTCACCAAAATCTTACGGTCAGGGTTACGTGTCCTGAAGTTTTCACTTCAAAAAATTAATGCAACTCCTCGTTTTGAAGTCCATTATCGCTACGTCTCGAGCCCGAAATTTTATGAAAAAATATCTCGTTAAAAAGTAATTAATACCTGCAGTCCTGGTTACCGCTACATTTTGAGAGAAAATTGTTTTAAAAACTCCTTTGAGAGTTAAATTCTTAGTTTAATTAGAGGATTACTAAAGTCAAAGGAATTTTTATTGCGCTCAAACAAAATGTAAGACAACAAAGGCCGGTGTGATTTATCAAATTGTGGATAGGATTCAATTTATGAGATATTTAACGTTTTTGGAGCACGGGGTGCCTTCATGCGCTGCAAATGGTTTATTGGTGCTATAGAACTTGCAGTCAAATGAGTATGTCCACTGTACTGCAAACAAGGTTTTTTTTTTAATACTTTATTGACCACAATACAGTTGTTTCAAAAGGCGGACTTAATGCTAATTGCATTCTCTACCAGTCAACCATCGGGAGTGGAGAAAAAACGCGATTGCGATTTTAATTAAAATAAAATAATAATCGACCCTATAAAGAATTTGTTATTTATATGGTCTTGGTATGGCTTTTATAAGCGCACCGCTCGCCGACGGCGAGGAGTTCACCCTCACACGCTGGAACCGCAATGGTCGCGTACTGTGCGGTTCCAGAGAAGATTTTTTCCGAGAACTCTCAAGCTGTGGAATGAGTTCTTCAAGAAATGCGTGAAGAAGGTCGGCAGCGCATGAGTAACACCCCTGGTTGCAAATGTCCATAGGCTACGGTGACTGTTTACCACCACGAAGGCCGATCGATCGATCCTTACCCCCTTTATTCTATTCTTTAACATTCGCAGCTCTTAACATGCACGCTCGCTGGTTCCTAATATACGTGACTGACATGACACTAAATTATAGTGCTGGTAGATAAGTCTTGACCTTCTTCTACTTCAGAAAGAAAGTACCGTACCCTATTAACGCTTGCGATATATTAAGTATCACTCGCGCGATGCCTCCTCTGCTGCTTACACAGCAACTCCTTGGGAGCTTACTGGTGACCTCACTCACACGCAGGAACACAACAACCCTCTAGGGAGTTGTTATTTGGCTGCGGTTTTCTGTGAGATGGAGGTACTTCCCCAGACGGGCTGCTTTGATGCGCCCTACCTCTCTCAAAACATCCAGACCAAGACAAACAGACATGTTCATGTACACAAATGTTTGTTTTGTGTGGGAATCGAACCCACGAGCGACGGTGTCAAAGTCGCGTCATTCACGACTGAGCCACCGAGGTCGTATATAGACAAATACATTCACCTACCCACCACCACCAGATACCGGTAGATACGTATCTAGGACAATTGGTAGATTTGACGAGCTCGGTGGAGAAGTGACGAAACGTGTTGTTACGTTACTTTGACACCAACGCTCTTGGATTCGATTCCCACACGGGACAAACATTTGAGTGCATGATATTGCTGTTCGTCTTGGTCTGGATATTTTTAAGAGACAGAGTAGGGCGCATTATAGCAGCCCATCTAGGGATGTACCTCCACCTCAAAGAAAACCGCAGCCAAACAACTGCCTAAAGGGTTGTTGTGTTCCTGCGTGCGAGCGAGGTCACCAGTAAGCAAACAAGCGTTTATTGGCTATGGTAACCGCTTTACATCAGGTGGGCCGTATGCTTATATGCCTCCCGACGTACAAAAACATAGATAAAATATTTTGATAAGACACAAGTGAGTGCAGGGAACAATGTGGATGGAGCGATATGTTGTTAAACTTCTAAGCAGCCTAAATCTAAGACAGAAGGCACAGTTGACTGTACACAACGCCCTGCTAGTTCCAACGCTAACATCCGGAAGTGAAAACTGGGTTTGCATGAGAGAGCATGAAAGTAAAATGAACCCGGTCGAGATGCTAGCATATACGTAACGTGAGCTGACAGTCTTCGCTGACGATGATGTAAGAAAGAGAATTGATCTGACCCTTGGTGTCATTGTTCGCGTTTTACCAGAAAAGGATGTTAGGAGCCCAAGGAACCAGCGAGTATGTATGAAAAGAGCTATGTATGTTAAACAAGCGAGTGAGGTGTGTAAGGAACGAGTTATGTGGCGCTCCGCCTAACTTGTGCGAATTTATAAATATATTTATTACACAACGTCTACTTCATGTAAACTGCATACCGTAGCTTTTGAGCGCTTACAGGAAATGGCGCTCGCTCTGCCGCGCCTGCTATTAATAAGCAACTACCTTGAAGCTTACTGGTAACGTCACTCACTCTCAGGAATGCAACAACACTCTAGGGAGTTATTTGGCTGCGATATTTCGTGAGGTGGAGGTACAAACGGGCTGCTGCGATGCGCTCTACATCTCTTAAAACCACTCAGATCAAAACAAAATGGCCATTTTCATGGGCGCAAATGTTTGTCCTGTGTGGAAATCGAACCCGCGACTGTTAAAACACTACCCTGCATATATACTGCTTCACGATAAGTTAATTGAAGCAAACATTATTTAAAATAATATTGTAAGAAACCTAAGATTAGAATGCCAACACAGTGATAGAAGTTGAACTTTGAATGTGTAATCAATATTCAAATAATGACCTAGTTTACGGGAACAATAATAGCTCAACTCGTGTCGTATCTTCTTCTTCTTAGCGTCCGTTAGGATTAGCGAGGTCCGCTACCAAAGCCTCAGGATTTGGCTAAGATGCAGATTTTTACTGCCGTCAGATCGCCATAAACCAGACAAACCAGACCTTTCTTAGGCAAGTTCACACGTTTATTTAGTGTAGAGTAGACCACTACCGTAGACAATTGCTAGTCACAGAACAGACAACCATTTTCCGATTAATTGCTATTTCAAAATGGGATATCCTATGGTTTACATTTATATGAGAAGCATTACACCGATTAAGGCACAGAATATACGCTCGCCATATGTTGTCAATTACGAACATTATACTGCAATGGAATACAAAAAATAGGCAATTTAAATTTAATTCAACTTTATCGACGATTTTCCCACCATTCGCATTTTATCCTCAAAGTTTACAAACCGCAAAAAGTCTAGTCCGTACATGTACCATTTGGCTCTTTTTTACACAACGTCGGGTCGGGAGGCATACAAGTATAGACTACGATTACATCGATCCTATCTTTTAAATTTTTTTTTTTTTTAATATTGTCGGACAAATGACACAGCGCCATCTAGTCCCAAAGTAAGCGAAGCTTGTGTTATGGGTACTAGACAACTGATAAACATACGTGAATACATTTTTTTTTTGTAAATACATACTTATTATACATATAAATACCCAGACCAAGACAAACAGACATGTTCATGCACACAGATGTTTGTACTGCGTGGGAATCGAACCCACGAGCATTGGTGTCAAAGTAGCGCAACAACGCGTTTCACCACTGCGTCACCGAGCTCGTCTATTATCTGATGTAAAGCGGTAATCGTAGTCTATGAACGCAATTCAGCAACTCCATAGTAGCTTACTGGTGACCCCACTCACTCGCAGGAGTAAAATAATCTTCCACGGAGTTGTTATTTTCTGCGGTTTTCTGTGAGGTGTCGGGCTGTATTGATGCCTCTAACAAAAAACTCTGCGAAATTGTAAAAAAAGGACGGAAAAACAAACAGATGGACGGCCAGCTGACAGGATACATTCTACTTAAGTGGTAAACGAGCTTTCGTCTTAATAGTAAGCAGTTACCGTAGCCTAGTAAAGTAAAACTCAGCAGCTAGTATCTGCAACCGAAAGATGAAATCCTATTTGGAGACGTGAAGCACGATACCATTTTGGTGCCAATGTGCGAGTATGAACTACGTCGATGGCGAGCGATGCTGTTGTAGAAAAAGATTAAACATCACATCAAAAAGTTCTTTTGAACACAACCCACGGTCTTGGCAATTCTATTAATCTACAATGTATCATTTTTGTTTATATAACGACGGAAGCTATACAAGCATACTGCCCATCCCATATAAAGTGGTTACCCTATCCTATGAATGCATATAGCAATTGCAATAGATTTAGTATGATACCTCCTCTGCTGCTAACAAAGCAACTTCTTAGGAGCTTACTGGCTCCCAGGAACACAACATACCTCCAGGGAGTAGTTACATGGCTGCGGTATTCGGTGAGTTAGATGTACTTACCCAGATTGGCTGCTTTGATGACCTCTCTTAAAACCACCCAGACCAATAGAACATGCCTGTTTCTCATGGTAATGCATAAGCTTGTCCTGTGTGGGAATCGAACTCGCGGGCGTTTGTGTCAAAGTAGCGTTGCTAACCACTGCGTCACCGGGCTCTTCAAACATAGCTAAAACTATCAATTTATTTGCATTAAGCATCAGCACATTGCAACACGTGCAGTATGCAGAAATCACGTCATTCTCGACGCGGTACATACCATCAATTGGCACCAATTTGCCTACAACGAGCCTATAACCATTTGAACAGATGTAAATTGAACTCCATTTGAACCGTAAACCTTTCGTATTACCTACGTCCATAAACATTACTCATCGGATAGCTCTGATGAAAAACTGAAGAGAATACGGTGTTCTTTAGGGTTCCGTATCAAAAAAGGTAATAAAGTGGGCGATGATCTACAGCTCGGAGGACCAGATGAGCGATGACGTTTTGGAGTAAACTTAAAAGCATCGTTCAAGTAGTAAGTGGTTCAATGTCACCTTTAGAGCCAATGCCAACCTCACCTGCACGTGGTGCACTCTGCTTATCAACAGACGAGGCTCTGGCGATAGAGAGGTAGGGCACGACGTTGGCCCGACTGGGGAAGTACCTCCACCTAACAGAAGACGCCAGCCAACAACGACAACAACTCCCTGGAGAATTATTGTGTTCCTGCGAATGAGTGAGGTCACCGGGAGATGAGGAGGATTTTGTTGGTAGCTTTTAGTGGTACCTTTTCATCAGGTGGACCGTATGCTTGTTTGCTATCCGTCGTAGTATAGTAGGAGCTGCTATCTTTATGGAATGTAATTACAGACATGACATCATCAGCATCGAGCTGCCGATAAAGAGACATTCAATATCATGTCAATGTGCAAAGTAGACAAAAAGCAACATTCTACTTGGTCACAAATTGTTGACACTGAGAGCGCTGGTGAATTTTGTCCATAAAGGTTTTCATATATTTTTTCGCGAAAGTAGAGACATAGAAAAACTGAGAAAGGCCATGACTTACCCACCGTGACTAAATTGATCGTGTTTTACCCGAAGGTGATGATGTCAGGAGTACTAGAAACATTCGTACGTGCAAAAAAGAGCTATGAATGTTAAGGAAGCGAGTGATGTGTGTTACGATCGACTCATCCGACTCTATTCCCTCTACCTACCCCACAAGGGATTTGGCGTGAAATTATAGATGCATTTTTTAAACAATGTTCACTTGATGTAACCGTACGGTACATCAAGTGACCGTTATGGAACCGGATGTTTTTCTGACCTTTTGTAAGCTGGCAATACAGGAAATGGTACTCACCTCTGCTACAGCTACTACTTTGAGCTTACTGGTAACTTCGCTCATTCGCAGCAACACAACAACCCTCCAGCGATTTGTTTTTTGAGCGCTCTACCTCTCTTAAAAAACCACGAGTGTAAAGTAGCATTGCTTCCCACTTCAGCACAAGGCTCGACAAAAAAAGTCATACGCCGTTATTCTCTCTGGCAAATATTCCGAAATTATCTATATATAACTTCACGCCAAATCCCCTGCGGGGTAGGCAGAGCGAACCGAGCGCCACGTGACTCGAACCTTACACACATCACTCGCTTCTTTAACATTCATTTCTCTACTCATGCTCGCTCGCCAGCTTCTAAGGCTCTGAACTGAAGCTGAACTTCTGTTAAAAAACAACAAAATTTTTGAATTTATGTTAGTACAAAAAATTTTTAGAATAAAAGCTTTTTTAAGAAAGTTTTCTTTTTGTAGATACTCGTAAGTTGATTTCATTTTTGCATGCGTATCTCTAAATTACGTCACGCATGCCTGCATACTTAAGTACTTTTACCTACAAAGGCCCTTACGTTTCGCAATCCCTTTAAACATCAATCTAAACTCTTCAACGACTAAATCCCACTCGACAGGCACCAATCCGATTTACGTAAGAGTGTCGCAAGAGGATGCACAGATTAGATGGCCTACATAACAGTGTATCAAATCAAACAGTTGGGCCATTTCGGCCGCGTTTATAGTGTGAATATTGTGATAGCAGACATACCTACTTCCTAAATAAATGCACTGCGCTGTGAGATATTACGCAACGGAATTGAGAAATAGGTTGCCCGAAACCGTTCACGAAGACTGAATTAGATGCTGAGGTAAATTAGTTGATTCCGGAGCTTTATATTATGTGATCTCACGTGAAACAACTTAATAAGTAAGAAGATGTTATATATTTAACGGTTTACTCGCGTATTTAATCATTTTTACAGTGTGATTGTTCATAAAGAACAGTATATGTGGATAATTGCTATCGGTTGAAAAATGATAAAGAAATATATGCTGCTCTTTGTAACATTGCAACTTACAATTCTACAGTTACCTACTATTATATTTTTGTTCACTAATTGTGTACCTGTCATTTTTTACACGGTTACCGTAGCCTATGGAAGCTTGCAATACATTAAGTATCACTCGCGCGATGCCCCCTCTGCTGTTAGCGCAGCAACTCCTTGGGAGCTTACTGGTGATCTCACTCACACGCTAAAACATAACAATCCTCCGGAAAGGTGGTTATTTGGCTGCGGGTTTCTGTCAGGTGGAGGTATTTCGCAAATAAAAAGCTTATCAATCTATCTAAAATATATTTTTATTGTTTTTATGAACTTTTAGTTTTTAATTACCATTTGGGAACCCTGTGCAAAGAAATGCTATAAAATTTCATACTAAGTGGTGTATTAAATTGAAATAAAAAAAATATTTTTGTAAGTTACAAAAAACAGCATTTTTTCATCAAAACAAAAATACGCAAATAATAGTGTCATTAAAAAGTAATACAATCAAAATAACGTCCAATCAACACCATTTTTTAACTTAATTATGTTTTTAGGGTTCCGTATCTCAAAAGGAAAATCTGAAACCTTATAGGATCACTTTGTTGTCCGTCTGTCAAGGCCCTTTTTCTCAGGCACGGGTAAAGCTATTTAGCTGAAATTAATATCAAATACTCAAGGCTGCAATCCCTTCGAGCAGTAAAAAAATCAAACTTCTACGTCAACGCAATCGAAAGATACGGCTGTTTATGCATATTTTGACACTCGCAAGGGAATCAAAACCTATAGGGTACTTCCCGTTGTCCTAGAATCATCAAATTTGGTAAGAAGCAATGCCATGTAATAAAAGTAAATGAAAAAATCTGAAAACCGTAATTTGTAGCTACATCCCAAAAATTTTTGTTGCGAAAATAAATGATGAAAATATCTTTTTACGGAACCCTTGTGCGTGAGTCGGACTCGCACTTGAGGGTTTTTATTTTACGTAGCATTTCTAGTAACGGAATATCCACATTTCTAACTAAGACGCTGCATTGAAAATAGTATATATTAAATTTTGTAGGGTTTTAACCATTACATCACTAAATGTACGTAGGCTATAGTGGCTGCTCACTATCAGTCAGGCCGTTCGCTTGTTTGCTACCTTAGCGGTGTAAAAAAAGACAAATCAACATCGTGCTTAACTTTTAAACTGTAGGTTGGCAAATAGCAAAGAATTTCACTCCCGAATTTTGCTTGAAAAGAAAGAAAAAACGTATAGCCTCAAAATTCTTGATTCGGAAAAACTCGGTTTACTGAAGCGTTTTCGCGGCTAGCTAGCACTAGCACGGCCAAAGCGACACTTATTTCGTTTTTCCCTCGTACGAATTCATAGCTGTTTCTAAGTATTTATTGTGTAGGTTCTATGTACTGTGCGCATTACTCTCGACAGCCCAGTGAATAAAGAACCGACTTATCCGACAGTCTCTGGTTTGAATCCTTGTATACTATGTACCAATAAATTCTTGTTTTAGGATGTATTTATATATTTGTAATTATCTGCTCAGGAAACTCGAATATCCAAGAACTTATATCGCCATACACATGCGACCTAACCCAAGAAAGGTCTGGTTTCCCTCTGGTTCGTGGAGATCTGACAGGTGCCGCTTCATGTAAAAATCGATATCAGATTAGGCAAACCTTTGGCTTTTTATATTTTTATTATTAGCGAGCGGATCTTGTCAATGCTAATGGCTTTGGAAACGGGATAACGCTTAGAAGAAGAAGAAGATAGATACAACAAACAAACGACAAAAAAGACGAGCTCGGTGGCTCAGTCGGGAATAACACGACTTTGACACCAACGCTTGTGGGTTTGATTCTCACACAAGGCAAACATTTGTGTGCATGAACATGTCTGTTTGTCTTGGTCTGGATGTTTTAAGAGAGGTAGGGCGCATCAAAGCAGCCCGTCTTGGGAAGTACCTCCACCTCACAGAAAACCGTAGCCAAATAACAAGTCCCTAGAGGGTTGTTGTGTTCCTGCGTATGAGTGAGGTCACCTGTAATCTCCTAAGGGGTTGTTGTGTAGGCAGCAGAGGAGGCATCGCGCGAGTAATATTTAATATATAGCAGGCGTTAATAGGCTACGGTACTCGCTTGACATGAGGTGGGCCGTATGCTTGTATGCCTCCCGACGTAGTATAAAAAAAATCGGCCAAGTGCGAGTCGGACTCGCGCACAAAGGGTTCCGTACCATTATCTATAAAAACGGCATTCTGTGAATATTTCAAGCGTCTACCTGTTGCCGTTATCAATATCGAGCAAAAACGAGCAAAAAAAATCACGTTTATTGTATGGGAGCCCCCTTAAATATTTATTTTATTCTATTTTATAATATATATTGTTATAGCGGCAACAGAAATACATCATCTGTGAAAATTTCAACTGTCAAACTATCATGGTTCATGAGATACAGCCTGGTGACAGACGGACGGACGGACAGCGGAGTCTCAATAATAGGGTTCCGTTTTACCCTTTGGGTACGGAACCCTAAAAACGATTTTCGTTCGACGCTTCAATAGGCTTATTCAGATTGCCTTGAAATACTATATTCGAATCGACATTGAAAAGTTATCTGTCAAAATACATGGAATCTGAGTGAAAACTTTTCGAACCCGTTCTATGTCTTTCTGAGGCAACCCACTGATCTTTATGTAGATTACTTATAGGTAATATAATTTTGTCTCTGGACACCTTTACGTTGTCCTTTACTTTTTACCTCCGTTGGTTTGGACATGTAGAAAGAATGCAATATGAAAGAATGACGAAATAGATATACAATGCGAAAGTGGAAGGATGTTGGAGCCGAGGAAAACCAAGACTACCATGGCCAAATTGGTCGTGTTTTATCAGAAGGTGATGTCAGGAGCCTTAGGAACCGGCGAGCGTGCATGAAAAGAGCTATGAATGTGAAAGAGGCGAGTGAAGTATGTAAGGATCGCGTCTTATGGCGCTCGGTTCTCTCTGCCTACCCCGCAAGGGACCTGGCTTGAAGATATACATTACATATACAGTGGACATTTAATGAAACTTTCGCTAATGAAAGTGGCGACATGCCGCCATTATTGCCTTAATAGTATTCACGTTACATTGCACAATCTGCGAGATTTATTACACGGTCACCTAGGGTGGCAACATTGTCATGTTTAATAACAGAGTGGTTTACCGCATTTTATGGTATTACTAATTAAAATGGCAACATAAAATGTTGTTGTCATGTTATGTACCTACGCCTCAGCGGGAGTGTGGATGTGTGGGGAGAGGTCTCTGCCATGACCGCTGTGGTCCTCTGCGTCTGTCACTATGATTTTCTTCATCCTCGTGTGGGAGGTCCATGTGGAAATGGTGATGTTTGGACCTTATTTTGATTACCTTTGGAGACGAATTTTCATAAATTCTTTAATTCTGTACAAACAATCAGTCATTTGACGAACTGCTAAATACACTACCTTTTTTATACAACTTCGGGAGGCATACAAGCATATGGCCCATCTGATGTAAAACAGTTACCGTAGTCTATGAACGCTTGCAATACATAAAGTACCATCCGCGTGATGCCACTTCTGCTGCTAATACACCAGCTACTTAGGAGCTTACTGGTGACCTAGTAGCAGTGCACAAAGTAGCTTAGTCGGGCTGTTTTGATGCGCCATACCTTTTTTAAAAAAAACCCAGACCAAATGGTTGTTCTGTGTGGGAATAGAACTTACGAGCTTTCGTGTCAAAGTGACATTCCTAATCACTGCGCCACCGAGCTCGTCGCACACTACATCTCATCTGCGGTCACTGCCTCGACGGATATACACTTCTTTATATTTATCGTCTTGTACTTTCAGATAGAATTCCATTTTTCTCTGAAACAGATCGCTAGATTTATTTGTTTGCATGTTCACTAAAAATAACCCAGGGACGTGAATTCTTTGGCGAATTTACATTTCTGCACGTACAGCAGAGTGCATAACAATCCAGATAGTCGATGCAATAAAAGGGCGATGAAGTTAAACTCACAAACTGACGAGCTCCGTGGCGCAATGGTTAGTAACGCCACTTTGACACATACGCCCGCCATTCGATTTCTAACTGCCTCGGTCTGGATGCTTTTCAAAGGGGCAGGGCGCATCTAAGTTGAGGAAGTACCTCCACCTTACATAAAACCGTAGCCAAATGAGAACTCTTTTGGGGATTGTTCTGTTCCTGCGAACGAGTGAGGTCATCAGTTAGTTCCCAAGGAGTTGGTGTGTTAGAAGCAGTTCTGGCATCGCGCGCGTGATACTTCTTGTAGACCGCAGTGGCCATTTAATACAGGTAGACCGTACGCCTCCCGACGTTGTATAAAAAAAAACTTATTTGGTATCAATTTGAGCTTCATAAGAAAAACTAAATTCTCGTAATTAAAAAGGTTTAAAATCATCAAAGCTGACTTCCGTGCAATCATAACTTCACCAAAATGTATAGGGATCAATAGACCCTAGTAGTGTTGAAATTAAAAAAAAAAATGTTTCTTACTTCTCTTCTTACTTTCTCAAGATATTGTTTAGAATACACAAGTGCATTTTAAATTAAAAATTAGTTTTGGTTTGTTTAATTAGCCAATATTGTTAAGAAGCATGCTCTGTTGGTTCGCACATATAGAAGGAATGCAGGAAGAAAAAATTACAAAACAGACATATAACGCAAAAGTAGAAGAATGTGGGAGTCGAGGAAGTCCAAGACTTACCATGGTGTCATCGTATATTATCAAAAAGTAATCTTAGGAGCTCTAGAAACCGGTGAACGTGCATGAGAAGAGCTATGCAATAATCTTTTATTATTCTTTTATATACTTCAACTAAAACTAAATGTATAAAATTTATTCTTCCAAATGTCGCTTCTGCCAATACAGAAATTTTCATTGACAATAATATACTTGATTTTATTAATGATACTGTATTTCTTGGAATTACGATAGACTCAAAATGGCAGTGGGCACCCCGACATAAGTAAGCTCAGCTCTGCCGCATATGTCGTTAGGAGTATTAGACAATTGACGGATGTGGCTACTGCTCGCGTAGTCTATTTCAGCTACTTTCACAGCATTATGTAATATGGTATACTGTTGTGGACAAGAGCAGCTGATGTTGAAACTATTTTTATATTACAAAAAAGAGCCATCCGCTCTATTTATGAGCTCTAGGGAATCTTAGAGAACTATTCAAAGAAATAAATATCCTCACGGTTACCTCACAGCACATTTATGAGAACATAATGTATGCTCGTAAAAATATAAAGTCGTTTTCAAAATTTAGTGAAAATCATAGAAGCAGGAATATATTGATTATGCTAGTACATCGGCTTGTTAAGACGAGTAGATCTTTTCTTGTAAAATGTATTCGATTCTATGATAAATTACCTGAAACAGTTTTCTGTCCTTGCCTGACAATATACTCAAAAGGCACATCAAAAATAGTCTATGATAGAAGGGTTATCACAGGATCTATCAATATCTGGCTGAGAGAGATGTCTGGATTTGATTCAGCGAATGTGTTAATTATACCTTTAACTGTACAACTTGTCACCATTATATACTGTCATACATTTATTTTATCCTATAATGCGAAAGTTTGTATGTATGGATGTTTGTTGCTCTTTCACGCTTAAACGGCTGAACGGATTTGAATTAAATTTGGCACGTAGATAGATTATGATCTGGATTAACACATAGGCTACGTTATTTGACTCCACGTGGGCGGAGCCGCGGGCAGCAGCTAGTTTTAATATAAATTGACGATTTGAAAAGAGTCCTATGTTGGCAAGTTTCTTTTGGCATTTCTTCTTGGCCAATGGTAATTTCAAATGCTGGTAGATTAAAAAAGAGACATCAAAACTATGAAAAATGAATAAGATACAATGTTGAGAATGTAAGACATGTCTAAGTGCCCGTGAAGCAAGTAAAGAATTTTTATCTTTATGAATGTTAAAGAAACGAGTGGGATGTGTAAAGAATGAGTCATGTGGCGCTTGGTTCTCTCTGGCGTGAAGTTATACTCGTAAATAGAATTTTCTCGATACGGAAATTTGGTATTTTCTTATACGGTAATTTAATTATACAATTGGGGCACACGCCCACGATTACATTTTCTCTCCACGATATATATAGAATGCGGAACATGACGCGACAACTTTGTCTCCCTTGGACACAACATTGTCACGATATAACTTTCACTTCCGTATTATCGCCATAACTAGACGTGGGAAGCTAATTGCCGTGAAGACAAAAGTAGCTCATGGACGTACGCCTCCTTCCCTGGTATATCATCGCAAATGTCACCTATACCTTCTTCTTCATCTTCGCGTTATCCCGTTTCCTAATCTATTGGAATTGGCGGGGTCCGCTACCGAAGCGTAAGAATTTGGCGAAGATACTGATTTTAACATGAATCGACTGCCGTCAGATCTCCACAACCTCGAGGGTAAACCAGATCTTTCTTAGGTTTCGAAATATATTTTCTTGGACGTGTAGGTTTCCTCGCGATGTTTTCCTTCACCGCCTAGCAAGTGGTAAATACACACATCAAAACTGTCTAGGGATCAACATATATTTTTGCAATAACTTTTCTCCTGATTGATATTAATTAAAATTTTCTTTAAGGATTCATCAAATAAAGTGTTTTCGTTTGTCTACAGTAACGATAAACCAAGTCACCTTTGCATTAATAAAGAAATTTGCCATTTTCATAATAAAGGGATTTTTGACATTTGAACCACTAACATTAAAGTTCGAAAAAAAGACTGAAATAACAGTTTTCTTTAAAATTTTATTGGGTAACTTAAACAATTAATAATCCGTGTTTCTACCGCGAACACTAACAACACAAGAACATCGGTTTGGCATACTCAAAATGAGTTCATCCAAATCACGCTGTGGAATGGCCGCCCATGTTCGTTGCAACAACAAAAAAAGGTCTTCTTGCGACTGGATACCCTCCATATTCGGCAGAGCTCTTCTCTGTAGCATATCCCATGCATGCTCAATCGGGTTCAAGTCTGGCGACTGAGCAGGCCAGGGCATGACATTGATGTTAGCTGCGGCGAGAGTCTGTCTTACAACTCTTGCGGTGTGCGGTCGTGCATTATCATGCATTAACTGAAATAAGGGACCGATTTGCACTTGTAGAGGAACGATGACGTCTGATACAATCGTCTCAGCATAAATTTGAGCGTTGAGGTTGCCTCTGATCCAAATCAACTCAGTTCTTCCGCCGATCCAAATACCCGCCCATACCATGATGGTTCCACCACTATAAGGATGGACTTCCTGGCAGGATTTTAATCGCTGTTGGCGTCCAGGGGTTCTCCAGTGTCGTATACGTCTTGTATCCGGTCTCATACCAAAACGAGACTCATCAGAAAAGCACACGAAACGCCATTGTTCTTCTGCCCAATTTCTGTGTTCAAGAGCCCATTGATATCGAATCCTACGATTGTGCATTGCTATAGGTGGTACCCTTAGCGGTCTTCGGGAATGAAGGTTCACTTCATGCAAGCGGTTTCTGACTGTTTGGTCGCTAATTAAGTTCCCTGAAGAGTGATGAAGCGTCACGGCTAACATCATGGCGGTTATTGTTGGAGCTCTTCGAGTTGTGATTTGAATGTATCGGTTTTGTCTCCGTGTCCATGCATGGGATATGCTACAGAGAAGAGCTCTGCCGAATATGGAGGGTATCCAGTCGCAAGAAGACCTTTTTTTGTTGTTGCAACGAACATGGGCGGCCATTCCACAGCGTGATTTGGATGAACTCATTTTGAGTATGCCAAACCGATGTTCTTGTGTTGTTAGTGTTCGCGGTAGAAACACGGATTATTAATTGTTTAAGTTACCCAATAAAATTTTAAAGAAAACTGTTATTTCAGTCTTTTTTTCGAACTTTAATGTTAGTGGTTCAAATGTCAAAAATCCCTTTATTATGAAAATGGCAAATTTCTTTATTAATGCAAAGGTGACTTGGTTTATCGTTACTGTAGACAAACGAAAACACTTTATTTGATGAATCCTTAAAGAAAATTTTAATTAATATCAATCAGGAGAAAAGTTATTGCAAAAATATATGTTGATCCCTAGACACTTTTGATGTGTGTATGTACATAAATCAGAAAACACGAACTTTGTGATACATGCCCCCGCCTGGTTTCGAATCGGGGACAATTTGCTCAACAGGCCGGTTCACTGGGCTATCACTGCTCTAAAATGTCACCTATACCATCCGTCATTATATACATTTTCAAGCAATCCATATAGAATAGAATACTCTTGATTGCACCAATAACAAATACATATAGAACACACGTAAAAAGAAAACAAACGTACAACAGGCGTCTTATCGCTAAAGCGATCTCTTCCAGACAACCGTACGACACGAAAAGAAACAATCATAAGTAAAAAGTAGGTAGGTGGCGCATTTATGATAATATAATTTATATATAAATAGGTGAAGACAAAACAGTTCAATACCTCTTTCTACTCTGCTTGTGAATCGATTTTCTTCTTTTGTTTTGTTTGTAGCTTTCGACGAGCTTTAGTGTTATCTTTAAAAAGGATTGGAAACAGTGGAATAAGAAAGTTGGAAAATGCAAATATGTCGAATTTCAACTATTCCGTCAATAAACAAAACAAAAGAAGAAAATCGATTCACAAACAGAGTAGAAAAAGGTAGGAGTACTGAACCGTTTTATCTTTGCCTATTTGTATATAGATTTGTATGAACTTTTGTATAATAACGTACTAGGAATGTGTTAATTTAGTGAAGTATTGTATTTCCTTAGAAAATTATAAATGTTCTCTGTATAGACTTCCATCTACATGTATAAATATATAGTGTAGGGCAGAGATTTCCAATCATTTTTTTACCTCTTGCTTATATATTTTCTATTCTACGTAGCAGAGGGTCTACGTTGTACGGTACCTCACTAATTTTTGAATCTGATGGATCCCTTAGATACTTGTTGCAATCGACCCCATAGGATCGATATATACCACTTTGGGAAGCACAGAACTAATTTGTAAAAGGAACTGTTTAAATTTTGTATTTCTAAGTTCAGTAGCTTCGGCTGTTGCTGTCGAAAGTTAAGTATATATGAATAATATGTAGTATACAATTCCTAGGAAATATATGTATGTATGTTTGTAACTCCCGCCTGTAACATGGAATCCGTAAATAGTACTAGGAAATATACAAAAGATTACATTTGTAAAATTAGAGAATAAACTAAAAATAAAACACGTTAACCTAAACTATGTTAACTTTAACTGTATGCAGGACTCCTATTTCCGGGTGGGTTTTAAAGGGAAGTAATAAAGGGAACCTACTGAATGTATTATTTTCGTACAGATTTCAGCAGTTCTCAAAACACTATCCTTCTGTAACTTCACGCCAAATCCCTTACGTGGTCGACAGAGTCAACCGAGTTTCACATGACTGGGCCTTTACACACCTCACTCGCTTCTTTAACATTCTCGCACAGCTCTTCTCATGCACGCTTCTATTCGATTTCTAGGGCTCCTGTCACGTTCTTCTGACAAAACACGATTAATTTGGTCATGGTAGATCAAGTCTTGGCTTTTCTTCGCTCCTAAATCCTTCTACTTTCGCGATTTTTTTCCTGCGTTCTTTCTACATTATCCAAACCAACGAAGCATGCCTCTTCTTGTTTTAACACCGACACTCTTTCAGACCAAGTCGTTTCTTACATTGCGAATGCGATCTACAAGCATTACGCCAAAAATGATGTGCAACGCTTGAACTTGAACTGCGTTTAACTTACTCCCTCTTACATACAGTAGGCCAATTCTGCTAAATAACTGCAACTGCACGTTTACGCCTGTCACTTGAGTCGTGCAGGAATAGTGCAGTGCCAATAGGTGTATTCTACTAAAATTTCCTGCACTGCAACTACGCTGGAACTGCGCGTATGCTGCACTGCAACGGCACTGCAACTACGCTGCAACTGTGCGTATCCTGCAAGATAAACACACCTGAAATGTTACCATATTTCAATCTAATAAACTGGATTTTTATTTAATGTTGACTCCTATAGTTTCACACCCTATTGTCCTTCGTTGCCGGCGTGGAGGTATTTCTAACTGAAAAGATGCTTTACTTAATCATATATATCCACAAACATCTCCCAAGTTAAAACAAATATAAATCATCGCTTCAGAATATTAATTTTACTTCATAAAAGTTGCTCAAGAGTAACGTTAACAAAACTGCAAGTAAACTCCTTCAAAACTTCTGTCACCGGTATATAAATGTCAAAACAATTTATCAGAATACGATTATATTGCAGGAAACGCGCAGGTGTAGTGCAGGTTTTTTAACAGAATAGCGACTCATTTACTGCAGCATTCCTGCAACGTTGCTGCTGTCAGATCGCTTAACAGAATACCGAAACGTCAAAATGTACGCTTTTTGACACACGCCGCGCTGCAGTGCAGTTGCAGTTTTTAGTAGAATCGGCCTACTGAGCTCTCGCTTCCATAATTTAGCGTAAAATTCTTTTCATAGGGGAATAAAATAGAGAAATTTGTTACCATTTTTTTTTTGTAGTTTACCTTGACACTAAGCCTATATGTTAAGCAATAATTTAAATTCAAAATTAAATGTGATATGATTATAATATTTGATGAAATTCCCTAAAATTTAAGTAAATAATAATCGATGCCTATATCTTCTTAATATATAAAAATGAATGTTTGTCTGTATGTCCTCTATGGACTCGAAAATGGCTGGACCGATTTTGACGAAATTTTCAGGAAATCTTTATATTAGCTTAGCGGCGATTCCTGTGCAGTTTGGTAGCGATCGGATCACCCGTGCGAAGCCGGCGACGATCGCTAGTCTGTATATGTAAAAATGAATGTTGTCTGTATGTCCTCTATGGACTCAAAAACGGCTGGGCAGATTTTGATGAAATTTTCAGTGAATCTTCAGATCAGTCCAGCGGGCGATCCTGTGAAGTTTGGTAGCGATCAGATCACTCGTGCGAAGCCGGGGCGAGCAACTAGTAAGATATAAAAGTACAGTCCTGATTAACTGGCATATATCACACGGTGTAGTCGTAGAAACTTGACATTTGGTAGTCGTGTCACTTACATTGAATACGAGAGGATAAATAGCGAATACATATTTGAAATTTCATCCTCCAAGAAGGTCAGAGCAGGGTCCGTGGGCCAATTGAAAGGAATCTGGGTGTAATAAATCTAGCACGTGTTTCAGGGGAAAAATACGGTGCGCGTTAACGTCATCTTTGGCCGGTTCGAATCTATTGTGCTTCTGAAATATTTCCCCAACTTTAACTTTATTTCTAAAAGCTGGAAATATGTTTCCTCTGTTCAATTTATAGATACTTACACGAGAAAAATTCTCCTTTTTTGTGACGTAATGTGTTGTTTCGTTTCATTCCAAAGTTGACGACCTTATCCTGAACGTGCAAGAGAAGAGCTATGAATATTAAAGAAGAGAGTGTGGTGTGTAAAGACCGAGTAATGTGGCGCTCGGTTCTCTCTGCCTACCCCGAAATGGACTTGGCATGAATATATAGATAGATAGATAGATTCCTAGTGGAGTAAAATTTGCACACGTTTATACTTCATTGGTTTACCAAAATATGCGCGTGCGCAGATGCTAGTTATTTATATGCATCGAAATCTTTGCACATAATTCAAATGTTTTTAGTTTTAGGTTCATAATCAATATGTTTAGTATATATTTAGATGACGCTGTAGGTAATACACCATTTACCTTGATAAAAACAGTATTGACTATAATGACATATCAACGGCTTGGTATTCAAATGTCTATTCCTAATGTTACTAATTTAGCAGTAGATATATTTCTAGTTTAAGTAAGCAGTTACTGAAACCTATGAACGGTTGCAACATTGGGATAAAAAAGTATGTATGTATATCTTCACGCCAAGTTCCTTGCGGGGTAGGCAGAGAGAACCGAGCGCCATAAGACGCGGTCCTTACATACTTCACTCGCTTCTGTGACATTCATAGCTCTTATCATGCACGCTCGCCGGTTCCTGGGGCTCCTGACATCACCTTCTGATAAAACACGACCAATTTGGTAATGATAGATTAGTCTCGGTCTTCCTCGGCTCCTACATTCTTCCACTTTTGCATTGTATATCAGTTTCGTCATTCTTTCGTCCCGCATTCTTTCTACATGTACGAGCCAACGGAGCATGCCCTTTCTTATCTTAACACCGACACTCTCTTTCAGACCAACTCTTCTCTCTCACGTCTTCATTACGGATAAAAAAGTGAAACTTGAATAGAAGTTTAGGAGTCCTTTTCTTTTAACATGTAATTGATTATGTTTTATTCATGACAATATTCATTTAAGTGCCTTTATCCACTCCTATAGCAGTGATGGCCCAGTGGATAAACAACCAGCCTATTGACCAACTGGTCTCCTGTTCGAATTCTTTGATGTACCACTAAATTTTTATTTTCAGATTTACGTACATACTTGTAATTATCACTTGCGTCGGCGTTGAAGGGGACCCGCAAGTCCAAGAAATTATATTTCCAAAGACATGTGACGTATCCTAAGAAACGTCTGAATTTCCCCATGCTGTGTTGAGGTCTGACGGCAGTCGCTCCATGTAAAAATCAGTACCTTCACTAAATCCTTGGGCTTAGGCGCCCCATCAATCCCAATGGATTAGGAAACGAGATAACGCTAAGAAGAATATTCATTTAAGTGCCCACTTATATTTATATACAGCGACGGTCTCAATATTTCATTTAAACCATGACTTGAAGTTAATGAGAAGACAACACAAGTAATATGGAGTATTAGTTACAATTGCATTCACTTCCCAAATGTCCGTAATGCTATGCCACTTTGACCTTAATACCGTTCTTACGCCGCAAGTAATAAGACTTACAATGGCACTTCGAGTGTCAAGCGTCTGCTCTTGCCTGTACACTGTGTTGTTTCGTCGGCGAGTCCGCGGCGAACATTTCAGGGACTTTAGTCCTCCGTGGACAAACGTCCTTCATGTGCGCAGTTCCCACTAATTTGTTTCAATTGAAGTCCTCTCAAGTTGGCTAGCGCTATAGTTTTATTACCAAGGACTGCAATAAACTTCAATATCATTTTTGTGGTTGGCTTTTCATCTTGGCTGTACAGGAGATTAAAGAAAGGCAGGGTTTATCAGAGCAGCCCGACTGGGGAAGTACCTCACCAAATAACAAACGCCCCGAAAGGTTGTTCTTCCTGCGTGTGAGTGAGGTCACCAGTAAGCTCCTAAGGAGTTGCTGTATTGGCAGCAGAGGTGGCATCGCGCGAGTGTATTACACTTAATGTATTACCAGCGTTTATAGGCTACGGTAGCCTCTTTACATCAGGCGGACCGTATGCTTGTATGGCTTCCGACATTGTATATATATAAAAAAAAGGAGACACAGTGGTCTGCATGTGTTAGGTTCGTGTTGCGGTTAATGGTCAAAACAATCCCACCAAAAACATTCTGTAAAAAACTAGCCAAGTCTCGATGGAGCTGGTTGTTTATCTCTAAAAAGTAATGAAATCTAAACAAAGTCGTGCCAAGTCTAAGGTTCCTTACTGCGATTTCTTTATTATTATAGTTAATGTTGTGTGACTTGGCCGTTGAACATTCTTTATACGTTAGTGAGTACAAGTCAATTTTGTTTACACGTAATGTTATATCTGTTGTAATTACCTATGTTTGTTAAGGGAGATAATACTGGTATTGGCAATTGGACGCTAGTGTCTCATTTTAGGCTGTTGTTGATTGTGCAACACATGCATTCAGCATTGACAATGCTGACTTCTGCTCTCTTCTTTTTGGAGCGTCAAATCGATCACCGATCTAACATAAAATAGACGGACTTCTATCAATGATTAGAAGTCCGTCTGTACTGGAAATAATTTTTTATACTGTTTGTTTCAGGCTCGCCTATACGTATTATTGAAATCCGCAGCTTTATCAAGCCTACAAATGACTGGTTATTGAATCAACGTTTTCCGAGTGGCAATTTTCCATCGTCAATGGGTAGCGGTTCTGGCGACAGATTGGTGCCATGGTGTCATGGAGCACCTGGTTTTGTACCCTTGTGTACCCTTCAACGGCCAAGTCACACAACATTAACTATAATAATAAAGAAATCGCAGTAAGGAACCTTAGACTTGGCACGACTTTGTTTAGATTTCATTACTTTTTAGAGATAAACAACCAGCTCCATCGAGACTTGGCTAGTTTTTTACAGAATGTTTTTGGTGGGATTTCACTTCTTTTTGTAGAAACGTGGGCATATTGATTTATTTTATTAGATTTTCTTATTTGACACAGTTTTTTCTCATAGTAGAAGGGGGCATTACCATATCTCTAATACAGCTGAGACCAGCTGAGGGTTCTTCATCAGATACTTCAGACCTTCGATTTTTGACATCAAATGAAGCGGCCTACCAAGTTGAATATTTTTTGTAAAGGCGGTATGTCGATCTCTTATAGTTTGGTTGGGCTCTTGTGTTTTCTAATCAGGGTCACCAGGTACTCCAGATCTTCGATTATCCTAGTTTTTATAGTTTTCCCTTTATGTGGCCATTAAACCCTAACTCTGTACCAAATTTCAGCTCTCTGAGTTTATGGGAAGTACTAGTTCTATTTTGATGATCATGAGTGAGTGTCATAAATGGCAAACTTTGCTTTCGCTTAACTTCGGAACTAAATGACCTACAGACTTGAAATTTTGGATTTTAAGTATGTGATTATAGCTTACTGGATGACGAAAATTTCTGCGTTCTGGTCTTATCCAGAGGTTCTCAAATAGGGGCCTGAAAATGCGGCGAAATGGTTCCAGTAAAGGATGGTACGGCAGTGTTTGCTTCGCGCTCGACTTGGCGGGGGCACTGCCGTGCCCCCTGATTTTCCTCTGAAAATAACTGCATCGTCCGTCGAGAAGAGCGCCGCATAACCCTAAATGTACAGAGATAAATGTTTTAGCGATATTCTGACTCTGACGAAGGTTCCGGACGCCTCTGAAAATATCGTGTCCTCGTTTCGTTCAAAATACATGGGCCGCATTGAAAATTATACACTCCTGGCTGCCATGACTGTTTCGAATATTACATTAAAAAAAATATATGTTGATATTCTTTTAAAAAGAAAATTCCTTGAAGTCATGTCACAATTATTTATTATCATACAGTGAAGTTCGTCGTCTGTAGTGGAAATTATATCAAGATTTCAGACAGTTTTTTTTATGACATTAAAAGTAGTGTTTCTTCGCAGTTTTTTGCTTTTTATATACAATGTCGGGAGGCATAGGACCATACGGGCCACCTGATGTAAAGCGGTTACCGTAGCCTACATTAAATATTACTCGGGCGATGCCACCTCTGCTGCTGACACAGCATATCCTTAGGAGCTTATTGGTGACCTCACTCACACTCAGGAACACAACAACCCTCCAGAGAGTTGTTATTTGGCTGCGGAAGGAGAAGGTACTCCCCAGGTGGGCCGCTTTGATGTAGCCTACCTCTCTTAAAAACACCCGGACCAAGATAAACAGACATGTTCATGCACGCGAATGTTTATCCTATGTGGGAATGGAACCCACGAGCGTTGGTCTCAAAGTCGCGGTGTAGTGTCTTTCTTCAAAATGCCCTTGGGAGTAAAATACTTACTCCGAGTACCGTGAGTGGAAATTGAGCGGATTAGTATTTCTCTGAATGAAAGTGAAATGAAGGTCGTCTCACAACAGCGGCCATAGAGGATACTGTTAAAGAAAATGGCGCATTACCTACGAGGTAATTCGAGAAGATTTGGGGCTCGATACGAGATCAAAGTGAAACAAATTACATTATAATTTAGAAAAAATCTGTTGTCATTGGATTCTTTGCGAACAGATTCGGAATAGTGTGCATAAAGAAATTGATAAAGTATGACATCCTCGATTGGACATTACAATGCAGTTTAAAAATAACCAGAAAAGTGTTAGATCAGACAAAAATCACTTCTATAGCCTGATTATAAGTTCTAACCTCAAAAAAGTAAGTCACCAGCAACAATAATATATTAGTATTGAAAATAGCAGATCATTCACTTTATAAATTTAATCAATAATCTATTAGTATCATGTAATTCGTTCCATGATCTATCTAAATGATAGATCTGTCACGTAATAAGTAAATCAGTTCCTTATTTCTATGAAAAAAGGCCCCAACTTTTATAAAAAATACATAAAATACATTAATAGGGTTAGCAATCCGTTTAAAAATTGTAAACCCTCGACCAGAGGTGAAAACTGCAAAAATCGGCCAAAAGCGAAAAAGAGGGCGTTCGTCTAAATCAAAACCAGCACTAATAGTGCAGTAATAGAAATTCCCTTTTTTTTTTATTTACTACTCTTTACATTTTTTGTTTTACAATTAATCATCAGTCATCTCAGGTGAATAATTTGATAACTGTAAGCGTGTAAATAATTTGTCTGTAATACATTTAAAATACAAGGCTAACGAAATGTATAATAACAATGTATTTATTTCAGGCATAACCCATATAAAATTACAATCAAGGAGAATACCAAAAAATAAATATACAAAATAAACTTATACAGTACGTCAGAAAGTTACTAAATGTGTTACTTCATATTGCTGTCACGGTGTACGGAAAGCCAGTATTTCAAAATGGGACTATCCAGATACTGGGTCAGTGTACGGAGGATTTAGTTAGTCGAATTGCGCATTTGAGTCCAAAATGCTGTAATTCGAGACTTTGTCATCGCAAAATAATCTGAGACTCCGGCCTGCGCAAACATACCCGATGCGCTACAGTATCTTGGTTGGCTTATCAGAATTCGGTATGCATTGTTATACTGCACTCTGATGCTACTACTATTATAGTATAGCCAATTCGTGTAGCTAGTGAGGCAATATTAGTGAACTAAATTATGGTAAAACTATTTAATCTTACAAGTGCGGACATCCGATATAGAAGCGGCCGTCAGTCAATACATACAAGTTAAAGCTTACAAGGCCCACTTGAACGGACGGTCTCTAAGGCGAAGCCTTAGCTGATTAATTGAACTTCATGTCAGCTAATCCCAGGATCACCAGGTAGTATTTACGATGGAGGGAGATTTCTTTCGCTTGACATTAGGCTTAAAAACGTTTAGATTACATATAAACATCGCTTTATTAAATTAATCTATACATATTAATAAAATTGAAGTGTCTATCTGTGATTTTAAAATAAAGCCTTTATCTGGAGCTCATATTATTATTTTCACGTTACCAAAGCCTAAATACGCATTTTTAACTTTTTTGTCTGTCTGTCTGTCTGTTTGTTAGTCCGGGCTAATCTTCGAAATGGCTGAACCGATTTTAACGGGACTTTCACTGGTAGATAGAGGACTGTTCAGAGCAGAATATAGTGTACTTTTTATCCCGTAAATATTTAGGGTTCCTGAGTAAAAAATGAAAAACTGTTAAAATTAGGGGGAAATATCTTCCCCTTCAGGGGACTTTGCAATTTTATTTTTATTATTTTTATAGAATACGTATTTTTGTAACATAAAATAACTACGCATTTTTTATGTAATATAAATAAAATACATATACGTTGCCTCCTGTAAAGGTCAATAGATGGCGCTGTATGAAAATTGAATCGCTCTATGGTTGCATCTACGACCCTCAACTTTGTTTTTTTTTAAACAGAAACAATTTCATGTCTACAGAGAAATAAAGACTACTAAAAGCCCAAATCTCATGCGTGCGAAGCCGCGGGCTTCTGCTAGTATTTAATATTATTAGCAAGGCGATTTGGATGTATTCGTTAATGATTAGTAAATAATAATAATATTATTTCCCTAATAAATTACATAACGCCATGCAGTTTAAAGTTGCGAAAAGCTTGTACTATAGGTACATACTATTTATATATAATAAGTAGGACAAAAATAATTTTTGTACTTTATAAGTAAAAAGTTTGAGTAAAAACTCTTTTTTTACTCCCAAAGGCATTTGGTACTGTTTGTATCTGGCTGGTGTTGATATCATAAATTTTTTTTTTGCTTCTTTTTATCCCCGAGGGGAAAGGCTAAGCGATCTAGCCCATACAGCCAAGTCTTCAGTTTAGAACCATTTGAAAATCTTAACTCGATGTTCCAGCTTCAGGAACTGTGCTGAAAAAATACTTGGGAAGGGTACCTCGACCCAATCAACCCAGTTTTAATACCACCCGTAAAACGATAGTGACTTTTACAAGGTTTTCTTGATGAACTTATTCACGGCTTCCAAAAAGTGCATAAACGTGTTATATTTGAGTTTTTTCAGTACTGTATAATTTCACTAGCACTTATGTTACAAAATACTATCGAAATTGTCACATAAAACTAATTTTATACTGAATTGTAAAAATTTCAAGTATAACAACAATGTCACTCGTCAAAAGCGCGGGAAGAGGTCTGATATCATAAAATAGATGACATGCTAAAAACAGAAAATGATTTATCCGACAAATTGAGTGAATCTAACGAACAAAAAACCACGAAATAGTTTTAACCCATTTAGATATATTTTTTTATATCACTTAGGTGGCAATCAAGCCTACGGCCTGCCTGGTGGTAAACAGTCACCGTAGCCTATGGACATTTGCAATGCGTTGCCGACCCTCTAAAAACCTCTTCACACATTTCTTGAAGAATTCCATGCTGTAGTCCTTTGGAAAAACCTCGGCTGGGAGCTCATTCCACAGCTTGAGAGTTCTCGGAAGAAAACTTCCCTGGAACCGCACAGTACGCGACCATTGCGGTTCCATCGAAGAAATACTCGAAGCTCGATATTCGAGTGCCACACAAGTTCAATTAAAAAAAATCGTGTACTCATTTGCAATTCTCCATTGAAGCATAATAAAACCGAGCCGTTTATGAAAATATTAATCACTGGTAATGAAAAGTGGATTACCTGCGACTAGAACGTGCGAAAAACATCATGGTGAAAGGGCAGTCAAGTTCCACAAACTATAGCGAAACTAGAATTAACACGCAATAAGGTGATAAACGGCGGGAATTGATCATCAATAGAAATGATGTGGTTTTTGCACATGATAACGCCAGACCGCCCACATCTTTAGCCACTCAGCAAATATTTAAAGACTTACGGAAGTGTTAATACATCCATCATGTAGCTCTGACCTTGCATCCTCAGATTTTCACCTGTCTCTTCAGAATTCTTTAGGTAGTGTTAGGCTAACATCAAGAGAGGACGGTTAAAGCTACTATGTAAGAACTGAGTCCTGGCCGTCCTCGGCTCCTACATCCTTCCAAAAATCCAAGTAGGCATGCAGGGTTTGACGAGCTCAGTATTGAAAGACGCGACTTTGACACCAACGCTCGTGGATTCGATTCCCACACAGGACAAACATTCGTGTACATGAACATGTGTGTTTGTCTTAGTAAAAGTCTCAGGTAACACAGGGTTGTGGTATTCCTGTGTGTGAGTGAGGTCACTAGTAGTTGTGCTAGCAGCAGTGGTGGCATCGCGCGAGTGATACTTAATGTATTGTAAACGTTCATAGGCTACGGTGACCGCTTTACATCAGGTGGGCCGTACGCTTGTGTGCGTCTCGACGTTGTATAAAAAAATAGCTGTGAATCGTTTGTGGAAATCATAGCGGCTTCTATAAGTACGAGTACTTTGTCATTGTAACATCCCTAACCCATAAAATAGTACAGTTTCTCCCTCTATTTCTCTGCACTGACATTTTGGCCTCTAGAAATAAAACTATAAATGCGATTGAGATGCGGTTTTCACCAGAAAGTCAAACTAAATTGCATCTTTCTAATGGTATCAAAATGGAGTTAATTTGATAACCGGAAGTATTTAAAAAAGTACATTTTGTACTTCCAGGTTGTAATTACAGTCATCGGTCATTTGTATAGAACAGTAATAACAAAAGCGTAAAAGTAGTGGTGGGATTTGCGCGAAGCGCGAACTCCAGCACTTGTATTATCATGTTTAACATGTGTGATAATTATAAAACAAAGCTTGTTAACAATGTTTGTATGTACGTATGTTTACATGTAGAGAACTTATGTACCTATTAATAATTATATATAGGTACACGATTCTATTTACGTAGCTATGTCTTGGTTACGACGAGCTCGCTGACGGAGTGGTTAGTACCGCTATTTTGACACTAAAGCTCGTGGGTTCGATTCGCACACAGAAAAAAAAAGGTCTGTTTGTCTTGGTTTGGGAGTTTTTAAAAGAGGTACGGCGCAGCAAAGCAGCCCGTTTGGGGAAGTATGCTCGCACAGAAAACCGTTGCTAAATAATAAGTTCAACTTTGTTGTGTTTCTGCGAGTGAGTGATTTTATCAGTAAGCTGCTAAGAAATTGCACACAAGGCAAACATTTGTGTGCATGAACATATCTGTTTGTCTTGGTCTGGTTGCTTTAAGAGAGGTAGGGTGCATCAAACCAGCCCGTCTGTGGAAATACCTCCAGCTCACAGAAAACCGCAATCAAATAACAACTCCCCAGAGGGTTGTTGTGTTCATGCTTGTGAGTGAGGTCACCAGTAGTTGCTGTGGAAGCAGCAGATGAGGCATCGCGCGAGTGACTATTAATATATCGCAGGCGTTAATAAGCTACGGTACCCGCTTTACATCAGGTGGGCCGTATGCTTGTATGCCTCCAGACGTAGTATAAAAAAAAAGGAGAATGGTGGAAGTCTACATTAATTATGTGAATACAGTGTTCAATGAAGACGGTATCACTTAAAAAATATATACTTATATATTTGACTGTTGTTATCTTAAATAAAACATTGCCAACGCTGAGTATGCCATATTTTTTTATCTTTATTTTGAGAAGGGCTTTTATCTGTCTTAGATGTGCCAGTTCAAATTATATTTCCTTACAGCGATACAAATTGCCATGTTATACACGCAGCAATTCCCTTTTGACGTCAACCACTGTTGTTTCCCTATTAGACATGAAGACGTAAGCATTGATGCAAATCAAAGAGTTGTAATCACATTAATTACCGTCCTATTGAAAGCATATAATGTGTGGCCTTCACAAGACCGAGGCGATCTGATGGTTCTTGATCTTCGCTGTAATGTGGATTTTACTCAATATTTTTAAATAGTTTTTTATAGATTTAGTTTCGCTTTTTTTTCATATCTCGCAAGGAACCTGGAGTGAAGATATAGTAGTAGTTTAAATGGCTTGTATTATTACTTTAGTAGGGAGGCAAAGAAGTCTTGAGGTTGTCATAAAAGATAAAGTCTGCAGCATTTTTACTAACACTCAGAAAGTGTTAGGACAGTGGACTGAATATTTGGCATAACAAATTATAATTTCCAAGAGTATGAGTGACATTCAGTCTCCGCGGTGTAAGTGTTCAACGAAGACATTATTGTGGCTGACAATGAATGGTTGATACGAATCTTGAAAGTTAGCGGAAAGAGAAATTGGTTCTACTAAGATGAATAAAGTAGAAGGCGGGAGAAGAATAATACCGGCATCAGCTGGGTAGCAACGCGATACCGAATACTTGATATTCAAGCATTCATAAGCTATAGTAACCAGGCTACTAACTAACACAGCGATAAAGAAGCCCACTGAACACACAGTAACACGAACAAAACAATCCTCTAGGGAGATGCTGACAGGCTGCTTTGATGCGCCTTGCCTTACTTTCGCCAGTGCCGTTTTTGTTAATTAGCATGATGCACCATGTGCAGATCGGGTTGACTTTGACTCTAAAGATGATAGAGAAATACTTACACGTCTTTATAAAAATTTTGACAGGCATACTTATAACTAGTCTGGCCATAAATACTGTTACATAGAAACATTTCTTTTTTTCAACACTTTAATTATATTGAATTTGGATAAATTTGGAACGCGTTTGTTATGTTAACAACTTGTTTCGATTTCCCGCCGTTTTACATATATTTTTCGTGTTTTATTATCAAATTACAATATGGAATGGGGCGATAAATAAAATAGGATTGCCGTATGTTTGTATATCGTACTATCGACAGATATACTAATACTTCCTATGTTGAAGACCATAAAATATCTGGGCGACCGCGTGCTGTTGGAACTACAAAGGCAGTTAATGCTGTTAAAGTCAGAATTCGCCGAAACCCCATTAGGACTCTGTTGCGTATAATAAAACAAGACCTGAAACTCGGCGCTTATCGTTGATATACAGAACATACCCTAAATCAATCTCTACAATTGAAGGGATCAAAACGCTTTCTGTCACAAAGGCACAGAAATATCCTCTTTACTGATGAAAACAGTTTCACGATTGAAGAGCACTACAACAAGCAAAATGACAAAGTGCACGCACACAGTTCTAATGAAATCGCCCAAGTGGTCGGAAAGGTATAACGTAGTCATCATCCTGCGTCTGTAATGGTTTGAGGGGGATGTCTTATCAAGGAGTCACAAAATTTTTGTGAAAAAGGAGTGAAGACTACAGCCAAAGTGTATCAAGAGACTGTTTTGGATCGTGTTATAAAACCTCGCATCAATACACTTTTTAAAAATGTACTGTGGACTTTCTAGCAGGACTCTGCACTTGGTCACAAGGCACGAACTACCGAAGCCGTGCTCGAAAACCACGTTCCGGACTTTATAAGAGCTGAAGTCTGGCCCTCGTCTAGACCAGATTTGAACCCTTTAAGACTACAAATTATGGTAAATTTTAGAGGATATGGCCTGCTCGAATATTTTTTTTAAGTTTTGGCTGAGACTTCCATAAATATATACATATAAGTTTTATTAAGTATAATTTGTAAAAGAACTTATGGCCGGACTAGATATATACATGATATGTATATATCTAGTCCGGCCATAAGTTCTGTATCTGTCCAGCCATAATATATTTTCGGGATTCAGGTACTATCAATTTCGAAATAGCGATCCCCATGTTGACGCATTCCAAACCGATTACCCATTTCAATCGTCACAATAAAGGAATCGGTGAATGTGATTACCTATACTCCTTTGTTCATCTCAGGAAATTGGCTCGCTTTCAAAATCTTTTGGTGCATCTCTAATTTGATCCAGATTATTCAAGTGCACATTCTGCGCCAACTTTCTAAGTTGAAGACGATTCAGATCGGATTTTAGATTCCGAGTATCGCACTTCAGTTTAGTTATGGTGTCTTCTAAATGGTAATCTTCTTGTATTTTATCAGCCGAGCTTCCAAGGTATCCGTCGCGTTAGCTGAAGACAACTGGTGGTTTTCGCCATCAAAAATCGAATCTGCATCGATTTCACTTTATGTTACCCGTACTCCTGACTTGACAAAGCCTGTGAAAGTCTACGCTCAAAAATGAATTGTATTTAACCACTTGACACTGATGTCAAGTGGTTAAATACAATTCATTTTTGAGCATACAACCATATGATGCATCTGAATGCATCATATAGTTGTATGCCTCCCAACGTTGTATAAATAAAATCTGATTTAGATTATTCGATAGTCTGCATCCTGTTTAAAGCGAACGCGGAAACATGGATTTCGTTGTTCTGGAACATACGCAAATTCATACAGACACTGACTTAGACATAACTGCGCGTAATCTAAACCAGTGTCTAGGAACTGAAAATAATGCTTAGAGGTTTTCTTAGAGTAATCGTCCGTAAGAAAGAATATTTAAAGATTCTCAAATCGAGATACGAGCCTTAGGGCTAAACCGAAGGATGTAGAAGCTGTGGCCTACTTACCTATCATACCTAAACTGCCGCGATTGACACAACAAAGCAATGAATGTTAAAGTATCGAGTGATGTGTAGAGACCCAGTCATGTGGCGCTCTGTTTTCTTCTTCTTGACGTTATCCCGTTTACAAATCCATTAGGATTAACGGGGTCCGCTACCTAAGCCTAAAGATTTGACGAAGGTACTGATTTTTACATGAAGCGGCTGCCATCAGACGTCCACATCCCAGAGGAAAAACAAGACCTATCTTAGGTCACACGTCCTTCGAAATGTATGTTTTTGAACATTTCGACGATTTTTCTTCACCGCCGAGCAAGTGATAATTACTGGATAATTATAAATACAGCTTGGCAAAAAAGAGTTTGCCAAAAATGAGGGCGCTACTGTCATACATATGGTCACCCTTTAGAAGATGACCAAAACGATAGTGATACTTTTATTACTTTTACAATTTTTGATAAAGATCATAATATTTATGACATTAGGTAGGTGTGTATAATAATAAAGAATAAAAACAACAAGTATAACGAAACGATCATAAATCCGACAGGAAAGTAGTGTTGCCATAAAAAAAATATTAGTTCCAGCTGTCACCACGGCGAACTCCTTTTTGCCAAGCTGTACGTAAGTACTTAAAAAAAATCGGCCAAGTGCGAGTGGGACTCGCGCACGAAGGGTTCCGTACCATTATCTATAAAAAAGGCAAAAAAATAACGTTTGTTGTATGGGAGCCCCCTTAAATATTTATTTTATTCTATTTTTTAGTATTTGTTGTTATAGCGGCAACACAAATACATCATCTGTGAAAATTTCAACTGTCTAACTATCACGGTTCATGAGATACAGCCTGGTGACAGACGGACGGACGGACGGACGGACGGACAGCGGAGCCTCAGTAATAGGGTTCCGTTTTACCCTTTGGGTACGGAACCCTAAAAACGTGTGCGTCTCGGGACGCCTGACAGAAGTGATAACTTAAACTAATCTAAGTTGAACTATTTAATATTGAAATTGTTTAACTTGAGAAAAGCTTAGGTTATTTATTACTTAAATTTTTTGTATATTAATAAGATAATGTAAGGAAAGGTTATTTATAAATAAAATCTTTTATTGATATTCTTTGTTACAATTCTTGAATATGTATATTAGAATTTTGTGTGTGAGTACATTATTAGTATTATTATTTAATTCTATAAAAGTAACGATTGGCTTATGGTAGCTACGAGTATAATAAGTAACGAAATTTTTACATTGTATGTCATCAATGGGTTAGAGTGAGAGAGGAAGAGCCTGCCTACCGCTGCCGTATGCGTGAGAGAAAGGGAAGCCAGACAGACTGGCGCCGTAACGCGTTACGTAACGAAGTTTACCCTCCCATAAGAAGTTATCGCTTCAACAAATTTAGTGTACATGACAGGATTTAAACCGGGAATCAGTTGCTCAATAGGCAGGTTCTTTGTTCACTGGGCTAACGCTACTACGCTCTATCCTCTCTATATATCCCGTAAGGAACTTGACGTGAGATACGGACTACGTGGAGGAAGTTGCGGTTCGCTTGTACGACAAAAATATTTTATTGCAATTTGATAACTTTTCACTTCCTGCTACTGAACGTGAACAGATTGGGCAGAGCAGCGGTAAGATCTTTAAAGGTGGCATGGATTCGCATCATTCAGTGATTACGACATATCCGTTCTATTTTCGCCAGTAGCAAGTACCATGTTATTGGACACCGTTACTCTCATTCCTGTAGCGTGGTTCTCAAACTATTTATAGGAAGTTTGACGCCAACTGCATGTTAAAAGACGCTACTGCTGCAATATGCACGTGCAATACGTAAATAAAATCTTCTTTTTACATATACAACGTCGGGGGGCTTACAAGCACACGGCCTACCTGATGTAAAGTGGTTACCGTAGCCTAAGAACGTTTTTAATATAGGAAGTAGTTGCTCCCGCGTTCCCATCCCTACTGCTAACACAGTAAATTCTTAGGAGCTTACAGATAACCTCACTCACTCGCATGAAAACAGCAACTCTCCAGGAACTCTGTATGAACTTGTTATTTGAGGTAGACGGGCTGCAGTGGAAAGAGGTAGGGCGCGTCTACCTCTTTTAAAATCACCCACGCCAAGACAAACAGACATGTTCGTGCACACGTATGTCCAGTGCGGGAACCGAGCCCACGAGCTTTTGTACTAAAGCAGCATTGCTAACTACTCCTCCACCGAGCTCCTCAGACTTACATAAACGAGATCTACAAATGAACATGTAGAAACCTACATTTTCCCTCAGCTATATGTATATGTTCAATATCATTTAGAATGATTAATGGACGTTATTGCGTACGGTTCTTTGTCTTAACAAGTTAGTGTTAGTCACGGCTCACATCATTAATTCTGATCATTAACGTAACTGACAACTGCTAACCGTAGTTGCGAGGCGTAAGGCTCTCATACACAAATTTCTATGGAACACTTCCGTTGACTTCCACTAGTTGTTAGGTGGAATGAGTGTCACGTCGAACTTCCAGCAGTTCGATGTTGATAGGGTGTTCTAGCGTCCTCTGTTTGGGTCGGACCCCATTTTCAACTACTCACTTTTTTTTTATACTACGTCGGGAGGCGTACAAGCATACGGCCCACCTGATGTAAAGCAGGTACCGTAGCCTATTAACGCTTGCGATATATTAAGTGTCACTCGCCTCCTCTGCTGCTTACACAGCAACTTCTTGGGAGCTTACTGGTGACCTCACTCACACGCAGGAACACAACAACCCTCTAGAGAGTTGTTATTTGGCTGCGTTTTTCTGTGAGGTGGAGGTAGTTCCCCAGACGGGCTGCTTTGATGAAACTCACTGTACGCTAGTCTTTCATCAGGCGATACTTACCGTATATTGTTAATTACCAAAAATGCAGAAACACTCCCAATAAAGACTGCGTCGCTACACAATTGTCTCGCAGCTTTGCTGCTTAAATTATGTTTTGTAAGTCGGTCGCTTTTTATCCCCATTTTGCATACTGATTAGAAAATATTTTATATATTGAAATTATTAATCCTTACTAAAACTGATAAGAGCTATGAGTGTTGATGAAGCGATGGAGGTATATAAAGACCGCGTCTTATAGCGCTCGGTTCTCTCTGTCTACCCCACAACGTACCTGGCGTGAAGATATATACATAATAAAACTTACGGCGCGATTACGTCCCATTGCGCTTTGAAGAAAATTTGCAAATTACTCATTTGGCATTAGCTGTAGCAACGTCATAAGTACCAGGGTTTCATAAACGAGAGGGATTTAGTAGGGCGCTGAGAGTTCTAGCATTGGCAGGACAGATGCGGGTGACGGTGACCTAGGCCAAGAGGTCAACGTGGGTCATGTTCCAGCTTTAACTAGGTCACAGGTTATTGCTTTGCCGCACCAATGGGAACCAAAATAAACTGTTTTGAATTATAAACGATGTTACACGAAACATTAGCTGCATTGAATCGATGAATTAATATTTTATTTTACATTTATTTGTTATTATTTCAATGTTCACGCTTCAGTTTAAAGTACTAAGTATTATTCTAGAACTAACGGGCATACGTCCGAGGTGTTTAGTGAGCTAGAATACCAGGACAACAGAGATCAATAAGAGGAATAGCAATTTTACAAATAGATGCAGTTCAGGTAAACGCGGAACCGAGGTCAGGAGGTCAAGCGTCGAAGCGAACCGCCTCGCCTCTAAATATAGGTCAGAGCTTTTGCCATCGCATTGTTCTACTTAAGCTTCGTGGTAAACATGGTCCCTGCGGTGTTATTTATAGGGCTTTAGATGAAAATTAATATTTTTCCTCAATAGTGTCTGTCTTCATTCTTAAAAATCTTTAAATAATAATAAATATTTTCGGACAAATTACACAGCGTCATCTAGCCCCAAAGTAAGCGAAGCTTGTGTTATGGGTACTAAACAACTGATAAACATACGTAAATACATTTTTTTTTGTAATTACATACTTTTTATGCATAGAAAATACCCAGACCAAGACAAACAGACATGTTCATGCACACAAATGTTTGTATTGTGTGGGAATCGAACCCACGAGCGTTGGTGTCAAAGTAGCGTAACAGCGCGTTTCACCACTGCGCCACCGAGCTCGTCAAAAAGATGTTGTTAAAGATGTTGTTATATTTTCCATTAAGTATACACGTATTCTTACAACTCGAAAATGATGTACGACAAACTTAGGGTTAATGAAACAATACGACGAAATCCCTTAATTTGAAGTCGACAAGTTTCTCCGGCTACCATAAGTTTTAGCAGTCAATCTTTATTTTTTATGATCTATACTTGAAACAGACAGCGGCTGCATAGCGGGTTTAAGTTTCGACTATTAATACAGTATCACTATGCCAGCCAAATAAGAATAGTACAGTCGAGGACGCCTTCTTACTTGCGTTTTGCATTTATTTACAAGAAATCCGCCACCGGTCTAAAACTTATCTCTTTACAGAGTAAGAAACCTCAGGCTTCTCACACGATCATCATTTTTAGGGTTCCCAAAGGTTGCCCAAAGGGTAAAACGGAACCCTATTACTGCGGCTCCGCTGTCCGTCCGTCCGTCTGTCACCAGGTTGTATCTCATGAACCGTGGTAGCTAGACAGTTGAAATTTTCACAGATGATGTATTTCTGTTGCCGCTATAACAACAAATACTAAAAAGTAGAATAAAATAAATATTTAAGGGGGCTCCCATACAACAAACGTGTTTTTTTTTTTGCCGTTTTTATAGATAATGGTACGGAACCCTTCGTGCGCGAGTCCGACTCGCACTTGGCCGATTTTTCTTATTGTTATGGAAGCCATTGTTTCTGCTGATGGGTGGAATAAATCTATGCAGCACAGCAGTGATAGCCCAGTGAATAAAGAACCAGTTTATTAATCGACTTATACCCGGTTCGAATCCTGGCATAAACCAGTAAATTCATATTTTCGGATTTATATATATATTTGTAATTATCACTTGCTCGGCGGTGAAGGATAACTGAGAGAGGGAACCCGCACGTCCAAGTGATTATATTTCGAAAGATGTGTGACCGCACCTAAGAAAGGTGTGGTTATCTCTGGGTGGTGGTGGGTCTCTGGGTGGTCTGACGACGGTCATTCCATCTAAACATCAGTATCTTCGCCAAATTCTTGTTGACACCGACGCTCGTGGGTTCGATTTATTTTCCTTCTTTTATTTGTCATTGGGCCCTCGCGGGCACTTGGACACGTCTTACATTTTTTGAAATTTAATCTTATTTAATTCTCTTATTTTACTTTTTTCCTTTTTTTATCTACTAGCTTTCGGAAATGACCATTGGCGAAGAAGAAATGCCGAAAGAAACTTGCCAATATAGGCCTCTTTTAAAATTGTCAATTAGATATAAAAATTCCCACACAAGAAAACATTTGAGTGCATAAACATGTCTGTTTGTCTTGGTCTACTTATTTTTAAGAGACGTAAGGCGCATAAAAACAGCCCGTTTGGGTAAGTACCTCCACTTTACAAAAAACCGCAGCCAAATAACAACTCTGGAGGATTTTGTGTTCCTGCGTGTAAGTGAGGTCACTAGTAAGCTCCTGAGGAGTTGCTGTGTTAGCAGCAGAGGTGGCATCGCGCGAGTTATACTTTAATGTATTACAAGCGTTCATAGACTACGGTAACCGCTTTACATCAGGTGGGCCGTGTGCTTATATGCCTCCCGACGTTGTATAAAAAGAAGAACCTAACCTCTCTAAAAACTCTACACTATATATGGTGTTCTTAAAGTATATGCCCAAATTGAAATGGGAAATAGTATTATGTATGCTGATTATGATAGTAAATATATTTTATGCCCCACGTGTTACAAATTCTTTCATAGAAAAAATAAATCCATCATAAAAAATAGCTATCTGTTGTATGAATCCAACCACCTAGGAAAATACAAGTATGTCACGCGACACGGTACGCAGGTGCGCTTAGCGGGTCTTCGTAGAAACGCTAACCGCGCATGCGCCATCCATGTACCCACCGCGCTGCGTAGTAGATGGCGCACGTGTGGTCAGTCTATTCCGAGTGTCGCACACTACACTACTACGCGTGACCGTAATCATGTCTGGACCTTGTTACTCTAATCAGGAGTATCTCCAAATGGTACTTTGTTATCGCGAGTGTGTGAGTAAAATTCGGAATACGAGTCATCACACCATCCTCGGCGCAGTATACAGTTTTCGTGAATATGGCCACGGAGCTGCCGTTTTCAATGTGAGCAATAGTTACGTGTAGTAGTTACTCAGCGATGAAGGGCTACATCCATACCACTTCATAATCCTCGGGTAGTGCGGCCCGATCTGGGCAGGTATACCTACTCGGTGAAAGTGTTAGGACCCAGTTCTTTTAGAGAGGTGTCGTGTCGTGTGAGTGAGTGTCGTGATTGTGATGTGTAAATAACTAGTAAATAAACTGATGACCTTTTAAACACGCTAGTTAATGTAACAAACGTTATCCGATAGCTTTTTATTTTTTAAGAAAAGTGGATCAGCTGTTAAATCCCGTAAGTGTTTTAAATTTACATTTTTATTTATCTAGATAGGTAGCTATCAGCGCTACTGTACCGGCGTTAACTAAGTAGGTACTCACCGAATATCACATAAGCGAGACCCCTGGTGTTAAAAATGTCCAAATGCTACGATAACTGTTTACAATCAGGAAGGACCTAAGCTTGTTTGCCACCTTAGTGGTGTAAGTGTACCTTTTCCTATATCGAACCTCGTATACAATTACCAACAATATCATTTTTTTTATCGTTCCCATAAACAAACTTAGAATAATATTCTAAGTAAACAAACCACTCAAAGTGAAATACGAGTAACTACCTAATTCGTTGAAAATGTATCTAAGTGTAAACTAATCAGACTTAGTGATGAATGTTTGTTACCTCGTATGAAGCAAATCAGCTGTTTCATCTGTTTCATACTTTGGATCAGGCGCATCTTTTTTTTTACTACGTCGGGAGACAAATAAACATACGGACCACTTGATGTAAAGTGGTTACCGTAGCCTATGAACGCTCGCACTAAGTTTATCCCACGCGGGTTGCCACCCCCGTTGCTCACACAACAACTCCTCTCACTGCTTTCTGGTAACATCACTCACTCACATCACATCAACAACCCTCCACCCAGTAAGTTGTTATTTTGCTGCTGTTTTCTGTGAGATAGAGGTACTTCCCCTATCGGACTGCTTTGATGCGCCCTACCCTAAAAAACATTGTTAGGTGATGTATCAGCTGGTATAGTCACAGCCGTCATAGGTATTTCTTTTTTGTATACAACGTTGGGAGGCGTACGGTCGACCTGATGTAAAGTGGTTACCGTAGCCTATAAACGCTTGCAACACAGAAAGTATCGCTTGCGCGTTGCCACCCCCGCTACTGATACAGAAACTCTTCAGGAGCTCACTCCTAACCTTACTCACTCGCAGAAATAGTTGTTCTTTGGCTGCAGTTTTCTGTGAGGTGAAGGTACTTCTCCAGACGGGCTGCTTTGACGCGTCCTACCTCTCTTAACTGAGCTTTACGACTGGCAACTGTCAGGCTGGCAACTCGACACAGGCTGTGGTCGTCGCTGTGTAAATGGCGAATTCGATTAGACCCGTGACTCGTGCATCGACCCCGTCAAACTGAATTATTAACAACTGATGATTCATCATCATCATCGGGGCAATCATTATGCACCATGAACCAAGTAGGCACTTTATTTATTTGATTTCTCAAACTTTTTTAACGATGCCGGGACACAAAGTTTCTTGTCTATCGTAACAAATAAACGATACTCTTTCTCCCATTGAAGTTCGGGCATATATAAAAAAAACACCTTATATAGCATTCAGCTGTTTTGTAGAACATGAGCGAATCCAGTACTTTGATAATTACAAATGCACTGAGGGTGTTCTGAACTAATCCAATCTTCATAATAGAGTTGTGGTGCAGATGTACTGTAAGGACGGCGGTCGTTCACCTCGTCTCCGTGAATTTAACTTGAGATATGGAAAATTGTATTTAGCTCTGCACTCACCTCGTGTGTCCCGCCGGCTGGCGTGGAGGTCGATCAGTGAACGCCGGCCGGGGACGGAGGTCAAGTGAAACTGTCAGTCAAATATAATTTTATACTACAAACCATCATTATCTGACCCTTTAATTAAATGAGGGTTCAAGCGTTCTGCTACGCTGCTCGGCTGAGAGGAGTGAAGAGTGAAACTAAATAAATAAATAATAAATAAATAAATATTGTGGGACAAATTACACAGCGCCGCCTAGCCCCAAAGTAAGCGATGCTTGTGTTATGGGTACTAGACAACTGATAAACATACGTAAATACATTTTATTTTACCCATACAAACAGACATGTTCATGCACACAAATGTTTGTACTGTGTGGGAATCGAACCCACGAGCGTTGGTGTCAAAGTAGCGTAACAGCACCACTGCGCCACCGAGCTCGTCAAAAACTATGTTAATATTGTTCTAATACAATATTTGATGCCACCAAGTTACTGAAAAAATTACGGTTCCAGAGAAGTTTTCCACTGGAAAGCGTAGATGTTTTCGGATTTATGAACACTTTTATCACTTGCTCGGTGGTGAAGAAAAACATCGCGAGGAAACGACTAAATCTAGCGAAGACGCCTTTCAGGTTACAAATATATCCCGCAAAAGTAACATTGTATTGCCCGCTTTTATACCGAAGGCTCCAAACGGAAACCAACTTGACTTGACAACTTGAAACTCCTTGCGTAAAAACGACTCGAGCGGTAAAAAAGACTTGAGCTTCATGTTTCGATTATAATCTCATATACACTTAAGTCCTCTTAAGTCTTGGAGTCTTGTTGAAATGAGTTGAGTTGTGCAATTTGTCAGCCGAGCTCAAAAATTAGAACTCAAAAGCTCGAGTTCTCTACAACTCTAGTGCAAAGACGAGTGATTTCTGAAAATAGTGTGAATGAAGCTTTGTGAAACTTCTTAGCGATAAAACTTGAGCCAGAGCACGACAAAGCGTGAACGTTAAATAAGCGTATTGTTAGTTAATTAAATAATAATTGCTAGTGTATATACCTACCATATATATATATATATATATTGGTTGCTAAAAATCTGTAAAAATGGCTACCTATATTGAAAATAGTCCAAAAAAGTACATTTATAGTCGCTATATGCATATATCAAGAATATCTGAGCCGCCTATTAATGAACTTGTGTGGCGCCTCTCTCATTGCAGCGCCCTTCAGGTTCTTTAATTGTTGTACATTATATTTAAGGCATAGACCTTTACATTAATGCATATATGCAATAAACAATTGAGTATTGCTAAGGCAACGAGTGCTACCAAAACACGTTCAAATACAGAATGTGTATTTGAAACACGGCCGTTTCCACTTTGAGCGATGGAAAAACATTTTGAGTGATCGAAGACACAATGTCACTCCCAATGACAAATTGGCTATTTGTTAGGTGGGCACCTGGCGCCGGAAGGATCAGTATCTGAGTTGCTTTTGTAAATGTGTTCCAATTGTCAACTTTATAATTTGCATTGTTCAGCTGTGTACCAGTAATCTAACACTTCACACATTTAAAGGTGTGAAAATATTTCATATTTATAAACTAATTTGATAAATTACTTTGTGTGATTCCGGTAGGTACCAGGTACCATTATTCGAACTAGCACCTTTTTTGTAATTTGAAATTACTAATTGAAGTAGTTTCATATTCTTTCAAACTACAAAAAGGATACTTGTCCAATTACGTCAAAAATCTAATCAAAGCTAAGTTACGTTGGTTATGTCCACAACAAAAAAAAAATCAGCTCAATTGCTTCAGCGGTTCACGAGAAAATTTAGCACAAAGTTTTGTTTACAAATATACACACGTAAGGGCATTTACACATATAGACACATGCGCACGCACTCAAATGCATGCACCAAGCATACACATATAAACATACAATCAAATTATTTGAAGTTCTAGATATTTTGTTTCTGATAGTGCGTCGTTCCGTTCTAAGAAGTTGTTCCTCTGTGCGATATTTATAGCGTTTCAGTGGTCAATATTCCAAACCATCATTACTCCAAGCTGTCTATATGCATGTTTTATCATCGTCATTATTTCCGCCCCTACTCACCTATTGCTGGACATAGGGGTCCCCTATAGAGAGCCACTTGCCCCTGTCCTGCGCCTCCTGCATCCATCCGACTACCTACAGATCTCTTATGCATGTTTATTAAACGAATAGTGAGACAATGAGCCGTCCGCCCAGAACAAATTGTGTATTTCTATATACAAAGTCCCAATGTTGAAAGTTATAACAGTTATAACAGTCATCTTCATTGTTCACGTCGTGAATCGTGCAAAGCGTAGGTACCAACTCATACGCAGTCCGCACTGCCATTTGCAACGTATCATTTACTCTGGATAAAAGTACATTCGCTTTATTTAATAAAACCAGAGATTTCCTGTTGGCTTCAAATAAACATTACTTTTGAAAGGTTGTACTATATTTAGTTTGAGAAATGTTTATTGAACAGGATTTTATTAAGCTTTGTTTATTGTTTATTTCTTGCAGCCATGAATCGCAGTAGGTATATTTATATGTTTATGTACCAGTATATGCATGTTTTTATTCCCACACTAATAAGTTTTCACATATGTTTACAGTTTATCAGTACTTTGGTGGTATTCCTTATACTGTTCTATTGGTTTGTTTTCTAAGTTTGTTTGCTGCACCGAGAATATGTGCTCCTACGAAAGGTTTCTCTGGTAGATAATGCTATTTCCATTAACAGCAGGCTTATCATTGGTGTACACAAGGGGTTGCTCCTGTGTACTCTCAATCTTATATATAAAAATGAAGGTTTGTTTGTTCGTATTATGCGCTACCATACCGTTCATCCCATTGCGATAAGAACTTGTCAACATAATCCTCGCATTTGCGCGGAGGTTGAAAATGATTGTAAACACTAGGAATGCGCCGAGTATCAGCTAGTTTGTAATAAATAAGTTATATTTATTGCGCAGTTATTAGTAAAAGCAGTAATTAAACTAAACAAGAGAAATGCCTTCAGTCAGTCAATTAGTCTATTAATAGAAATATAAGCAACATTTTATTCGTCAAGTCGTAGTAAAAATACTACTCAGAAAATACCTAATTGATGTTCCTAAAATGAGGAAGCAAATGCGGGCGAAACATGCGAGAAGAAATGTGATTTAAAGTAATAATTCAATGCTAGCCTGCTTTAGCGGGAGAACACGAAAATCCATTGTTAAACTGTTTATTTTTTGTCAATGGGTTACAATATTTAATTTGTTGAGCCATTACTCCATATTATAAAAAATGTTTCAATCTCAGCAGACTTTCTATACATTAGTATACCGTAACTTACCTACTATGACCAAATTGATCGTGTTTTATCAGAAGGTGATGTCAGGAGCCTTAGAAACGGCGAGCGTGCATAAGAAGAGCGATGAATGCGAATGAAGGAAGTGAGGTTTGTAAGGATCGAGTCATGTGGCGCTCGGTTCTATCTGCCTACCCCGCAAGGGAAACGTGAAATTATAGATATATAGTATACTATAAAACTCTTCGTCGTTACGTATTCACTAAAATTTCATTTCCTATTTTTAATGGACATCAAAAAAGGGGACCGTTTTCGTAGGTACCATCTCCAATTACATAAAAACCTTTTAAAAAAAAAATTGTATGTTACAACGCTGGGTTCTGTAAGCAGCTGAGATGAGCTAGGCGGCGTCCATCGATAATTATCAAGTTTATTCTCATACCGGCATACACAGTATCGAATTATCTATTTTCAGGAACACCGTTCCTATATGAAATATATATGTTTGTCTGTGTGTGTGTCTGTCGCTTTTTTCGAATTTAGACATCAGATTCGGATGCAGCATAAAAAAGTAGAATAGGAATGTCTGAAAAACCAACCTCCTATCTCTAAGGAACATGGTCAAAATGGCCGACAAAATTAAAAAAAAAAATTAAATTGTTATACAATTGACGAGCCAGGTGTTCCTCTGGCAATGCAAGCTTGCGCATTCTCAACTGGTTTTTTAAGTGAAATAGCGCAGTTGAGATATGAATACTTCGTACGCGTATCAAAAACTAATTGAAATCAAAGTTTACATTATTAATAATATGTAAATAGAATATGTCCATTGACATTTTGGAATTATGCACATAATCGCAAATTACTTGTAAGAAATGGCGACCTTTACCCGAACTGCATGCCTATGGTAATCTATGTAAATGAGGTCACAAGTGACGATACGCTAATTAATAATGCCGACACCTGGATCGTTGCCTGTAATACAGCTGGGGGTGTATGGTATCATAAGTTAACTGGTCATATACACGACTGACTTGCGGTCAAGGAACGCTATTTAAACTTAAGGCGACACCTCGATCGTGAAGCTTTAAAATGGCTCCGCCCAATCACCCCGCGCCCCTCAATTGACACTCGACGCTCGATTTGTAAAATTTGAAATTAGCGCCTAATAGGTAACCTGGGGTCAACGTATAGTCAATGCAAACGAACAGAAAAGCTACAGAGTCGCGTCACACTTAAATAAAATTTATAATATCAATATTTAATAAAAATTATTGATTTAATTATTATTTAGCTTTATACATACTGAACCAAACATATTTATTTAAGCTAGACGGAAAACAATAGTAATAATAGTAATAAAAAACTACAGAAACGTATTCACTTTTAAAAGTTTATTGAAAGAGAAATCAATGACATCGTTTTATGTTTATATCTCTACAAGTTAACATGTCTTGGTATCTATGTTGTTCTTACTTAGGTCTCGTCCAGTGGCGCCCTCATTGAATAAAAAAACATATTATAGCATAGAAGATAAACATTATGAAATCTTATGTTGCATTTATTACGAAGATAGTAAAGTATTTTTACGTCATTAAACCAACACTCAAAATATTCCACTATCGTTGTTATAAGCAAAAGTGCTAAAAGAGGCCGTTTTTTGGCAATTATGCCTATAACAACGAAAGCAAAACATTTCAATTGTTGGTTTAATGACGTAAAAGTACGTTATTGTATTTGTAACACACGCAACACATGACTTTGTAATGTTTATCTTCCACGCTAAGATACGATATTTTATTCCTTGAGGCGCCACTGGACGGCATGTATCCCCCTTAAGAAGAATGAAACACCAGCTACATAATACAACATTGTTTATCGAGAGGCTAAAGCGGGCCATTTGTTGATTCGGACACATATGTTTAGTTAGCAGATACACCATCTAAACTGCAAACACTGGTCACAGCGATGAAAGACGACTGTATGGAGAAAGGCTTACTACTGAATGCGAAGAAAACAAAGATAATGGTATTTGAAAGAGAAGAATCCAGAACTAATGTAAGGATTACGATTGATGATGAAGTGTTGGAACAAGTGGATGAGTTTGTATATCTTGGATGCGCTTTCAGCAGGGATGGAAGGTACACCGCAGATGTGGAAAGACGAGTGAGTGCTGGGAATAGTGTGAATGGAGCGTTGGGAAAACTTCTTGGTAGTAAAATCCTGAGCCAGAAGGCACAACTCGCTATACACAATGCAGTGTTGGTCCCAACGCTAACTTATGGAAGCGAGAGTTGGGTATGGCAGAAAGAGCATGAAAGTAGAATAAACGCGGTTGAAATGCGAGCGCTGCGCAAAATTTGTGGCGTAAGGCTTGTAGACCGTATTCGTAATGATGATGTTAGAAATAGAGTTGGTCTGAAAGAGAGCGTCGGTGTTAAAATAAGAAGAGGCATGCTCCGATGGTTCGGGCATGTAGAAAGAATGCAAGATGAAAGAATGACGAAGCAGATATACAATGCAAAAGTGGAAGGATGTAGGAGCCGGGGAAGGCCAAGACTTACCTACCATGACCAAATTGGTCATGTTCTATCAGAAGGTGATGTCAGGAGACCTAGAAACCGGCGTACGTGCATGAGAAGAGCAATGAATGTTAAAGAAGCGAGTGAGATATGTAAGGATCGAGTCACGTGGCGCTCGGCTCTCTCTGCCTACCCCGCAAGGGATTTGGCTTGAAGTTATAGATGTTCGAGTGTCATAATGGCTGATAGCGCCGAGTAAACACAGGATTTTTTTATTTCGAATAAATAAGAGAAATAAAATTATCAGATTGAATTAGATTGAAATTGAAATAGAAAATTGGAATTTTTTTGCAACTCCCTCCTGGTGAAGATTCACAAGTTATTTTACACAGTTAGGTATAGCTCTGGTAGGGATCCTAGCTTTTTCCCTAAATATAATACACTCTCGAATGACTAGGTATGAGCTTTCACTAACAGTCAATTTAACTTCGCGAATTTTATAAAAAAGTACAGGAAGAACTTGACGGTTAGACGGTAATTTTGCGCCTATTATTTGATAATTTACGTCTCCAACTAAGAAAATACTTGATTTATTGCTTTTCAATTCCACTGCCATCTTATAAAAGTTAAAACATTACGTATTAATCACGAGAATAACTGACATTCAAAATTAATAGACGGTTAGGTAATTATGACGAAGTTAACGATGCTCTCTCTAAAGTTATTCATTGGTTTAGTGTTAATAATCTGCTTTTAAATGATAAAAAGACTAAAGTAATTAAGTTCTCAACACCTAATGTAAGGCAGGTGGCTACCAATGTACATGTTAATGGAACTAATTTAGCCTCTGTGGAGACAACTGTGTTCTTGGGTATAACAATTGACTCCAGACTACAAAGGGGCCCACAAATTGAAAAATTATCAGGAAAACTAAGTTCTGCAGCTTATGCAGTGAAAACTATTAGACGGCTCACTGATATTGATACGGCTAGAATAGTTTATTTCAGCTACTTTCATAGTATTATGTCATATGGAATTCTTCTTTGGGGTAACTCCGCGGATATTAACACCATCTTTTTATTGCAAAAGAGAGCCATAAGAGCTATCTACAAACTTGGTCCCCGGGAGAGCCTTGGAGAAAAATTCAAAGAAATAAATATTTTAACAGTCGCATCGCAATATATCTATGAAAATCTTTTGTATGTCCATAAAAACATAGACTCATTTTGTAAAAAGAGTGATACTCATAGCATAAATACTAGATATAAGCATAATCTTGTGTTATATGCAAGCCGTCTCCACAAAACAAGTAATTATTTTATGGGGCAAAGTATACGGTTCTATAACAAACTTCCCAGCAATATAAGAGATTTGTCAATAAACAAATTTAAAACTACTATTAAAGCCAAATTGTGTAGCAGGGCATATTATAAAGTATCTGACTATATTAATGATAAAAATGCCTGGGAGTGAGTCGATCCAATTATAATGTAATTAACAAAATATGTAAATTTGTTTGGATACCAAAAGAGGGATGCCTGAGTTTTTTGGCAGTATTTTTATCAGTGCTCACCTAGTCATAAAATGCACGGTAGGGAAAAAAAATGTGACGATTCCAAACAAATGTAGCCATTTTTACGGAATAAAAAGATTTTGACTTTGAATTTGAACAAATGAATACCGCGAGTACGTGCGGCACTGCCGCGCAACTTGTATGAACATGTTTCGATGTAATTCGGCACGGATTATCGTAATCCAAATAAGTTAAAAATTAATTTCCGAGTGTTTTAAAAGCAAATGAACAAAACTAAGACATATGCGTTAGAAAATAAAAACTTTGAAAAATAAGGGACACCCTAATATACATATATACAAATAGATTTTATAATCTATTCATATTTAAAAAAAACATGTGACAAATGATTTTCTTGCTGTTTCATAACTTTAACTTCAGTATAATGACATTTATTGTATTTTACTTATGTATACTCTGTGTTTTGTATTGTTGTACGTTTCCTTGTTATTTATTAAACTCTCAAGAAGAAAGAACCAGGACCATCTCTGATGTTGCAAAATAAATCTAATCCGTACAATAGTTCAATACTAACCACAATGTATAGAATAGATGATTTTTTTGTGTTTTCAGTGTTGGTTCATAGTAAATATTATTTGTTTTCACGAGTACCATGGGTATAAGTATACTATCTATCTATATCTTCACGCTAAATCCCTCGTGAGCGCCACATGACTCGGTACTTACACACCTCGCTCGCTTCTTTAACATGAAACATACCGAGTTTTTTTAAAAACTATCAAAACATACTATTTTACTAGTAATTATTTTAATACAAAAAAAAAAAAACCTCCACTGGTTTCTATCTTCTGATTGGATAAATTTCCAACGTAAACTAACCTTCACCTACGTACAATGTCTAAGTCGGAGTTCGGTGAGCTTATAATGGTTACTATGAGTTTGTCGTCCCGTATGACACTTACGTTAAAGTAGCATATAAATCGAGTAGTGATTCTTCTAGTGGAATATGTTTATTTAGTAAGTTTCTCCTAAAAAACAAAACAGCAAAAATATTCTATTTTATAAGTTTTTATTTTAATACAAAGAAATAAAGAGTCTCCACTGGTTGCTATGTGCTGAGGGCGCGAACCTTATTGGTATAAATTTCCAACGTAACCTGACCTCCACCGACGTACAACTTCTAAGTCGGAGTTCGGTCAGATTATAATGGACATAATAGGAGTTTGGCGTCCTATATAGGTACGCGGTCAGCCTGTGGATAATGTATACCAATTATCAAATGTTACTGTTTATTCCTGCAAAAAATAACTCTTATTTAATTAATGCAGTTTTATATAGAGTTATTAAGTAAGCAAAATTAAAAAAAAGTTTGAAGAGGAATTAAATAGCTTGGGCCAACCATACCTAGGAACTGTTCTAAAAACTAGAAATATGTCTACACAATGTTATTATAATATGTTTAATGAATACAATAATTAAAAAAAATAAATACCTTGTCTTGTTCGCCTCCGCCATTCTACGAACATTTTCTTTGTATTTTTATTCTATATATTTTCTTTTTAGTGTTCCCCATTATTACAACAGTATAATAAATATATATAAACCTATAATATTATTTACTACTTATATCTAATAATAATACACTTACGCTAAATACTATAATATTGAATATTTACAACTATTAATTATAAAAACTTCGGTGTCGCGATGTAAATGGAGCGAGCTCGAGCAGACAGTCGACATAGGTCTTACCTCGAAGCGGGCTGCAGCCGGACTGGCTGGATGTAGTTAGTCAACGCGTTTATAATCCTCATTACCGCACAATAAGGTCGAAAACACGTAGCACCCAAGACGAATGTGATCGCTTAGAAATTGTCAGAAACTTAAAATATTTTTAAAAAATTTCATGTTTCACTTATCAAAATATGCAGCAACCATATTATAAACATAGATATTACTAATAGATTTAAGTAATTTTGAAGCGTATAAACAGAACAACTTCGTTGTAATTTCATAAATAATGAATTTCAGGAGGTGTTTTCGAAAGTCATTATTATCGAATCAATTTTACACAATCGCGTATTTGAGCAAGCAAATTCAAGATAAAGAAATGAAGTTATTTATATTAAAATCTTAGATCCGTCAGTTTAGTCATTAGCCTATACTATTCGATGAAAGTTGGTCTAATTTTTCGATGTGTCGCCTTAACGATCTTCGATGGGCGGGGTCCGCTACCTGAGCCTGAGGATTTGGCGAAGATACAGATTTTTACATAAAGCGACTGGCGTCAGACCTCGACAACCCATAGGGAAAACCAGATCTTTCTTAGGATAGGTCACACGTCTTTCAAAATATAATTGCTTGCACGTGTGGGTTTCCTCACGATGTTTTCCTTCACCCCCGAGCAAGTGATAAATATGTACATAAATCCGAAAACAGGGATTTAGTGGTGCATGCAGGATTCGAACCGGAGACCAGTTGGTCAATAGGCCGGTTCCTTATCAACAAGGCTATCACTGTTGTTTAAACTGTTGTTGTTGTACTACCCACTGAGATAGAACACAATAGAAAAATGAGCTGTAAGTTAAATTAAAAAAATCGAGGTCGATAGAAGTCGGGTTACTACAGCTAGGTTTTTTCGTGTATTCGATTATTTCCAAGAGACTTTATTAGGGCATCTTGATCTTAATCTTTGTTCATATAAAGTTCTTTCAAATTAACTTCTATTAACACTTTTTTGCGATAAAATACAGTTTATTTCGTTCAAATCCACAACAGTCAATTGAAATTTTACATTTTTTGGGCTTAGCGTGCAAAAGTCAGAGCGCGCAAATTTATTTTTTGGACGAACAGAAAATTAGTTAAAACATTTTTATTACAAATTAAATTCTCTACAATTTTGGTTTCATAACTTTTCGTTGTAGAATCAAAAATACCAAAGATATTAACGAAAATAGATAAAACTTTCAACCAGAAAAAAGTTATAACGACCAAAACAAAATTTGTTTTAAATTTTTATCTATTTTCGTTAACAACTTTGGTGTTTTTTTGTTCTACGACTAAAATTTATGGATCTAAAATTATAGACAACTTAATTTGCAACAAATAATGTTTTTACAAATTTTCTGTGCGACGAATAGTTTGCCCAATATGGTATAAAAACCATTCCCGGCCCTTCTTACAAGATGGCGGCCGCAGGACAAGGATTGCGACCACCACCTACAAACATGGATTTAACTTTACACTAAACCACTCTTCCCACGGGAGCGAAAGCACACAAAGTAGTTTGAATCGAATTGCCTGTAAATTTGACTTTCGCAAAGTAACGCCTGAATCTATTAACTGAACCACTCTTGATATTCAAAAGATAAAATCGCGTGCAATGACAAATACAACTCCAAATGTAACTATCCAATGAACTACAAATAGTTTGATGCTATCGCGAGTTATACTGAGCGTCGGCTGCGCGACTCCTCATTTTTAGCACTTTCTCCTGTTAGTCACTGGCGTTTTAAACGTCGTCGCGAGGACTATGTGGTGAATCAAACATATATTTTGATTTTGGTTCTTTTTATCCCCGAGGGGAAAGGCAAAGGGATCTAACCCATACAGCCAAGTCATCAGTTTAGAACCATTTGAAAATCTTAATTCTATGTTCCAGCTTCAGGAACTGTGCTCAAAATATACTTGGGAAGGGTACTTCGACCCAATCGACCCAGTTTAAATACCACCCGTAAAACGATAGGAATTTTACAAGGTTTTCTTGATGAACTTATTCACGTCTTCCAAAAAGTGCATAAACGTGTTATATTTGAGTTTTTTCATTATTGTATAATTGCACTAGCACTTATGTTACAAAACACTATCGAAATTGTCACATAAAACTAATTTTACATTGAATTGTAAAAATTTCAATTATAAGAACAATGTCACTCGTCAAAAGCGCGGGAAGAAGTCTCAAACATATATGTTTTTTTATTGTTGCGAGACGTAACTTTATAACGATATAATTGTCTCTTTTGTAACTTCTATACATCTATTTTGAAATCAAAGCTATCAAAAGTACATATTTTGGTAAGGCAATTTTTCTGGAATGTTCGCTGGGATGATGAGATTCGAATTGCGTCAAAAACACGATACATTTTGCTACACAATCCTAATCATCTGATTTTATACAAATTGGCTGCTTGATTCGCAGTATTATGCAGTCGATTGATCTAAAACTTTTAAGTTGTCGTATGAACTCTCTGCAGACCAAGCATTTAGTTCTTCAAAAAACTGCTCGAAGGGATTTTTACAGGGTCGAGAATTGATAAGTGACGCTTCTGATGTCGCAAGGTTTATTTTATATGCTACTGTAATTGCTTACCATCAGACAGTCAGTACGCTTGTTGTCAATTTAGTAGAATAAAAATATATTTACCGCTGGTCCTTCGAAACGACTGATCACTTTCGGGTTATTATTAATTCATGTGCTTTTAGCGTGAAAATCGTTTCAGTACCGCAAATACTCGAAAATGGCTCGACCGATTTGAATGATTTTGCTATTTTCGATACTTTACCGGGAAGGTATATAAAGAAAAAAACGCGGACGAGCAACGTTGCGGATATCAGCTAGTATATACGTATATATATAAATCGATTAGCGAGCATTGGTCTCGTAAAACTCGAAAAGATTTCGATCGATTTGAATAATACTCGTATATTGCAAACGTTTCCGAGGTTCAACACAAAAGAAGTTTCAGATATTTTAAATAGTGTATTGCGCAAAACAGTACATGAGTGAAACCCTGACCAAGGATTAGCCCCTTTGTATGTTAAATCATATACCTATTACAATACTTTAATTTACGATTCAACATTGTATTGTTTTCTTTAATATATCTTAGTACATTGATGTCTACATATCATCATAGCCATCACACTCAAACGAATCTCACTTTACGCTATGTCACTTCTACCACTACAAAGAGTCTCCCACGGAAGAGACTTAAAGCACGCACGATGGTGCATGCTAAGTCCTCTGCTCAAGCTGCAGTACACCATTTATTGGTGGCGCTCCAGGTCTTTTATATACCGAAAATTGAACTTCAGTTTAAGTTACCGGTAACAGTAACAGAGGATTAAGTATAATTATTTTTCATAAGATATTGCATGTATGGGCTACCTAGATCTAATTTAGCAAAAATACTGCTTTAGACATGGAGCGACTGCTGTCAGACCTCTACAATCAAGAGAGACCTTTCTTAGGTTAGATCACATAGGTCTTTAGAAACATAATACCTTGCGGGCGTGCGAGTTTCGATGTTTTCCTTCACGGCTGAGCGAGATAATCATAAAAATTAAAAAAAATACACGAATTTTGTAGTACCTACATGCTCTTATAAGTATTCGAATTAGCAACCAGTCGGTTAATAGACTAATTTGTTATCCGCTAGCCACGAGTATCACTGCCTTTCCATTAAAATATGACCATCATGTGGCAACTGATCTTCGCCGACAAACAGACACCATCAGCACCCAAGACTACCTGATCTTGAATTAAACAATTTTTAACGGAAGTATCGCGTATTTTATTTATTTTGTTGAACCTGACGTTTCGAACGCTTTGCAGCGTCCGTGGTCGCAGGAAGACTAAGGTGGTATTTGTCTTACATTAGTTATTCAATTATTACATCTACCGACATGGATGGATTAATTATATATGTTCCGATTCACACAAAAATCGCTCACAGTGTCCGAACATTTTTTAGATCTTTGGGTTTGGGACTTGATTATTTTTAGGACTGGATCCCAAGCAGGTGGTACTTGCCAACCATCTTCTCTATTGAAATTGGGGTGTTTTCTTATTTCAATAGCCTCGCGCAACATTCTCGGCATGTAGCGATTCTTCTTGGCGAGGATTTGTGGTTTATCGAACCGGATGTAATGGTTTGGCTGGTCCAGTGTATGTTCACATACTGCAGAGTTTTTATCGCGCCTATTCTTCATGTCAGCAATGTGTTCTTTCACACGAGTACCTACGCTTCTCTTTGTTTGCCCTATGTATGATAAACCACATTCGCAGTCTAATTTGTATACTCCTGCATCTTGTAAGGGGATATTAGACTTGATAGGTCTTAGAATTTGACTGCAAAGCGTTCGAAACGTCAGGTTCAACAAAATAAATAAAATACGCGATACTTCCGTTAAAAATTGTTTAATTCAATGTGTAACAATCGCGAAAACCTAAGACAATACTACCTGATCTGTTGCAAGCCTTTAAGGGCTTGTCTTGTAATAGGTCCCTATGTCATATACATATGTAACTATAATAGCAATTTGTGCCCGTTTCCGTGTGTAAAAATATGTCAGTACAAATGAGTCATCTTATACTGTTCCATAATCCATTTGGATTATCGGAGTCCAGCAAAGATACTGCTTTTGCCATGGAGCAATTGCCGTCAGACTTCCACAACCCAGAGGGAAACCATGCCGTTCTTAGGTTAGGTCACGCATCTTTCGAAATATAATTTCTTGCACGTGCGGTTTTCCTTCAAGCAAGCTTTTGACGAGCTCGGTGGCTGAGTCGTGAATGACGCGACTTTGACCCAACCCAACTCTCGTGGGTTCGATTCCCACACAAAGCAAACATTTGTGTGCATGAACTTGTCTGTTTGTCTTGGTCTGGATGTTTTAAGAGAGGTATGGCGCATCAAAGCAGCCCGTCTGGGGAAGTACCTCCACCTCACAGAAAACCGCAGCCAAATAGCAACTCCCTAGAGGGTTGTTGTGTTCCTGTGTGTGAGTGAGGTCCCCAGTAAGTTCCCAAGGAGTTGCTGTGTAAGCAGCAAGTGATTGTTACAGATATATCCAAATATTCCAAAGTACGTAAATCCGAAACTACAATATTAGTGAAACGACTAGTACATGGCCATATTAGGATTCGAACCCAGGGCCTTCGGACAATAGGTCAGTTCTTTATTCACTGGGCTGTCACTGCTCGCAAGCGCGCGCGCATAATTCATTCATACAAAACATAACAATAGCACGCGTCGCGCCACCTTCCGTTTAAAGTATCGCAACATGAATTAATTTTGATTGGAATGTATTAACTTCTGGTCTTCAAACTGTGTTATCGTGTCCGTATGTAAATTAAGTGTTTAATGCACTATTATATAATATAACTTACTGCCTTAGATTTCAACGACAAACAAAGTAATCATTTTGTCAGAGATTTCTCAGACTACATTAAAAGATACACTTTCTATTAAAAGATATACTTTTAATGTAGTTTTATGGAAAGGAAATCTTATTTTTTATACCTTGTGGCATGGAACGGCCCACTCGATGTAAAGTGGTTACCGTAGCCTATGAACGCTTGTAATATGTTAAGTATCACTCGCGCGATGCCTCCTCTGCTGCTAACACAGTAACTCATTAAGACTCCTTTACTTTTCTTATATCTTATCAGTTGCTATTTGGCTGCGGTTTTCTGTGAGGCGGAGGCACTTCCCCAGACGGCCTGTATGCCTTCCGATGTTATATAAAAAAAAGTTGATAAGTGCTTGTTGCGATGTGGATCCGCGAACAGCTAGCTAATAAGAGCTACGCGTTCTGCTTTGACCCCCGACCCGTTGCGGTGAATTGAGTTACTACATAATATCGATCTCATCGGCTCTTCATATTTTATTTTCTTCATGGTCCTACCTCTCTTAAAAACACGCAGACAAACATGGACAAGTCCTGTATGGAACAGTTGGTCCTGTGTGGGAATCGAAAGCACAAGCGTTAGTGTCAAAGTAGCCTTATTAACCACTGCGCTAACGAGCTCGTTGGGATTTTTTTTTTTAATTTTAACAGCCTGCTACAAAAACATGCACATCTAAGAGTATGACAAGTTGCATCAGGCATTTGGTACAATTGTTATACCGCTTGTGTTACAATCGGCCTGTAGATAATCACTTCTAAATTCAAATTTCTAATAGTAATCAATCAATTTCTTTTTCAGGTACTAAAGCAGTTGCAAAAAAAATGCTAAAGCGAAGATAAATCTGAGAAGATGGATGTAAGTAGCTACAAATGACTTTCGTCCAGAGATTTTCAATAATTTTTGTCCCGTAGATCATAGTAGGGTCGATGCCTCCCGAAGTTGTAAGAAAAAAATTCTTACATCGTCGGGAGGCATACAAGCATATGGCCCACCTGATGTAAAGCGGTTACTGTAGCCTATGAATGCTTGCAATGCATTAAGTATCACTCGCGCGATGCGACCTGTGCTGCTAACTCCTTAGGATCTTACTGGTGACCTCACATACACGCAGAAATACAACCCTCAAGGGAGTTGTTATTTGGCTACGGTTTTCTGTGAAGTGGAGGTACTGCCCCAGCCGGGTTGTTTTGATGCACCCTACTTTTTTTTTATACTACTTCGGGAGACATACAAGCATACGGCCCACCTGGTGTAAAGCCACCGTAGCCTATTAAGGCTTGCGATATATTAATTATCACTCGCGAGATGCCTCCTCTACTGCTTACACAGCAACTCCTTGGGAGCTTACTGGTGACCTCACTCACATGCAGGAACACAACAACCCTCTAGGGAGTTGTTTTTTGGCTGCGATTTTCTGTGAGGTGGAGGTACTTCCCCAGACGCGCCGCTTTAACGCGCCCTACCTCTCCTAAAATCACTCAGACCCGCAACAGACATGTTCATGCACACAAATGTTTGTTCTGTGTCGATTCCCACACAGAACAAACATTTGTGTGTACGACAACCCCACGAGCGTTTTTTTTTTTTTTTTTTTTGTGACGCGGGGAAATATGCATTACGCACACCACCGGTGCCTGGGTGGCCCCCGGTGGTAGTGTGGGACTCCCCGTCGGCTGTCCGACGGTATACCCACTAAACGACCCCGCGAAATGCCATCGGCCGCGTTGGTGTGGTGCCCCGGATCTGTCAGCAACAGGACCCCACTGCGACTGGCCAGCCCCTCAGAAGGGGCCGGACTTCTTCAATCTAGGGGCCGTCCCGGCAAATTGGGACAGCCCCTCCGGCGGCGGGACCATTATGGGGCCAGGTTCCCATCCTGACCCCTAGTCCCACAAGTTAGGGAGGCGGCAATAGGTGCGCGTAGCGCCTACGCCGCACTCCCGTCCGCCGTCTCCGGAGCGGGACAGCCTCGGGATCATCCTCCCTGTCCCGCTCCGAGGCCTCCTTCTGGGACATGACCGTCTCACAGAAGGAGGCCATCGCCTGCCAGGCAGTGTCACTCCCGAGCATGGAGCGGACCACGCTCGGGAGCGAGAGGTCCACGCTTCCAAGCGCGGACACCAGATCATGGCGCTGCCGAGACCATCTGGGACACTGCTCCAGCGTGTGTTGGGCAGTGTCCTCGGCCGCGCCACAATCGTGGCAGCCCGGCTGTTCCTCCCGCCTCGCGACCCGGTGCAAGTACTCACCGAAGCACCCATGCCCGGTGAGCACCTGCACCATACGGAAGGTGAGGGGTTTGCGCCTACGGCGCATCCACGCCTCCAGGACCGGGCGCAGCGCATCCGCAACGCGGACTCCATACTGCGGCTGCGCCAGGTCCTCCCCCCACCTCCGCATCATCTCTGAATGCCCTCGTGACAAGTACCACCTGCTTGGGATCCAGTCCTAAAAATAATCAAGTCACAAACCCAGAAATCTACTAAGAAACGTTCAGACACCGTGAGCGAGTTTTATGTGAATCAGAACATATATAATTAATTCATCCATGTCGGTAGATGTAACAATTGAATAACCAACAACAAATGCCACCTTAGTCTTCCTGCGACCACGGACGCTGCAAAGCGAAACGTCAGGTTCAACAAAATAAATAAAATACGCGATATTTCCGTTAAGAATAGTTTAATTCAAGACCTTCACAACCCAGCAGGAAAACCAGATCATACTTAGGTCACACGTCTTGCGAAGTATTACTTCTAGAATGTGCTAGTTTCCCCACGATTCATTACATCATCGTCGAGCAAGTGATAATTATAAATACACACATCAAAAGTGTCTAGGGATCAACATATATTTTTGCAATAACTTTTCTCCTGATTGATATTAATTAAAATTTTCTTTAAGGATTCATCAAATAAAGTGTTTTCGTTTGTCTACAGTAACGATAAACCAAGTCACCTTTGCATTAATAAAGAAATTTGCCATTTTCATAATAAAGGGATTTTTGACATTTGAACCACTAACATTAAAGTTCGAAAAAAAGACTGAAATAACTGTTTTCTTTAAAATTTTATTGGGTAACTTAAACAATTAATAATCCATGTTTCTACCGCGAACACTAACAACACAAGAACATCGGTTTGGCATACTCAAAATGAGTTCATTCAAATCACGCTGTGGAATGGCCGCCCATGTTCGTTGCAACAACAAAAAAAGGTCTTTGGACACGTTACCGAAGCACTGGTACCGTGGCTGAGCTCCATGGAGGACGGTATCGCTGCACCACACGGAGACAAGACCGATACATTCAAATCACAACTCGAAGAGCTCCAACAATAACCGCCATGACGTTAGCCGTGACGCTTCATCACTCTTCAGGGAACTTAATTAGCGACCAAACAGTCAGAAACCGCTTGCATGAAGTGAACCTTCATTCCCGAAGACCGCTAAGGGTACCACCTATAGCAATGCACAATCGTAGGATTCGATATCAATGGGCTCTTGAACACAGAAATTGGGCAGAAGAACAATGGCGTTTCGTGTGCTTTTCTGATGAGTCTCGTTTTGGTATGAGACCGGATACAAGACGTATACGACACTGGAGAACCCCTGGACGCCAACAGCGATTAAAATCCTGCCAGGTAGTCCATCCTTATAGTGGTGGAACCATCATGGTATGGGCGGGTATTTGGATCGGCGGAAGAACTGAGTTGATTTGGATCAGAGGCAACCTCAACGCTCAAATTTATGCTGAGACGATTGTATCAGACGTCATCGTTCCTCTACAAGTGCAAATCGGTCCCTTATTTCAGTTAATGCATGATAATGCACGACCGCACACCGCAAGAGTTGTAAGACAGACTCTCGCCGCAGCTAACATCAATGTCATGCCCTGGCCTGCTCAGTCGCCAGACTTGAACCCGATGGAGCATGCATGGGATATGCTACAGAGAAGAGCTCTGCCGAATATGGAGGGTATCCAGTCGCAAGAAGACCTTTTTTTGTCGTTGCAACGAACATGGGCGGCCATTCCACAGCGTGATTTGGATGAACTCATTTTGAGTATGCCAAACCGATGTTCTTGTGTTGTTAGTGTTCGCGGTAGAAACACGGATTATTAATTGTTTAAGTTACCCAATAAAATTTTAAAGAAAACAGTTATTTCAGTCTTTTTTTCGAACTTTAATGTTAGTGGTTCAAATGTCAAAAATCCCTTTATTATGAAAATGGCAAATTTCTTTATTAATGCAAAGGTGACTTGGTTTATCGTTACTGTAGACAAACGAAAACACTTTATTTGATGAATCCTTAAAGAAAATTTTAATTAATATCAATCAGGAGAAAAGTTATTGCAAAAATATATGTTGATCCCTAGACACTTTTGATGTGTGTATTTACATAATCTGAAACACAAATTTAGTGTTGCCAGGATTTGAATCGGAGGCCAGATTCTCAATACGTCGGTTCCTTATCCACCTCTTGATCCTTAAAAGACTCTCGTAAATTCTCAAATGATACGGCCCACCTGATGTAACGCGGTTACCGTAGCCCACGAACGCTTGTAATACATTTAGTATCACTCACGTGATGTAGCCTCTGCTGCTAAAACAGCAATTCAATAACTTACTGGTAGCCTCATTCACACGCAGGAACACAGCAATCCTCCGGGAAATTGTTATTTTGCTGCGGTTTTCTGTGACGTTCGCTACTATGATGCGCCTTACCTCTCTTAAAAACACCCAGACCAAGTCAAACAGATATGAACATGCACACAAATGTTTGTCCTATTTCGGAATTAAACCGCATTACTAAAAACTGCTCTACGGATCTCATCAAAAAAAAAAATCTGCACACGCCGCTACTTTACGCGTTGCGCACGCGCCGTAGTTACAGGCAGATACACATAAACGAATACCAACCACGATGTACATCATCGATACAGAACGCGTGACTTTGGGGAAACAGAATTGCCCATGTTTTGGGCTATGTCTCAAAAAGACGGGAATGCTCGCTAAGCAGTTTGTACACACGAATCAAAGTGGTATTGGCAGCGCTGCGTGAGACATATTCGCCACGCGAGCCATGTATTGCACGCGGCGGGACCGCTCTGCGTGACTCCACGCACGTACTACGCGACGTGATCACGATCAAGGCAGCAAACGCCCTTAGAATCGTGTATCGACTACTATCGACGCGTACCTTTGTGAATACGACGAAATTATGAACGTTTCTATGTAATCTACTGTAATATCACTCTACTTGCCTCTTCTATGTATACACAGCGACAGGTGTTAGACACTGCCATCATGTTAGACACTTCCAGTGCCATAATACTCTTATTGCATGCACCATCAGAACGGCACAAAGGTCAGACAGGCTAGCATGCAGTATCGCTGTGTGTACCTACATGTGATCTGTGACCGTGACTTTACTTACGTGCTCTATCTTTGTGCATATAATTCTTAACTGTGAATGTCAATGAACTCCTCCATAACGGCTGGACCGGCTGGATTTTGATTATTTTTTTACCATTGTTATTGTGCGTGCGGTTTTCTGTGAGGTGGAGGAGTACTTCCCTAGACGGGCTGCTTTGATGCGCTCTACCTCTCTTAAAAACACCCACACCAAGACAAACTTACATCTTCATTCACACAAATGTTTGTCATGTGTCAAAATCGAACCCACCGACGTTGGTGTCAAAGTAGCGTTACTAAAAACTGCGCCACCAGTGTGTCACCGAGCTCGTTAATCTCATCAGCCAGTTTATCCATGTTATTGTGCTACAACTTTGCCTTGTCTCGTTTATTGTCGTCTTGTCATTTCAGCTTATGGTTTGCTATTAAACGAGCTTTTTAAGGGCCCTTCGACTTCCATCGTTCATGTGTATGGCCTTATAGTAAAAGGTATTATTACGTTGTGGGGGAATAATATAAGTGTAACTAGCTTCTGCCCGCGGCTTTGCCCGCGTGGCCTACATCGTGCTACGACGACTTGAAGACTATGAAATACCTAGATGTTAGTGCGTAAAGTAGGTAAGTGCCGAATTAGTTTAGCGCTCCCTGCGCTCCCCCGCCCGTTTCACCTCCTCGGGGGGTTTATTTTCCCATAGAAAAAATCTTTCTTAGTGCACCTCTATATCCATTAACGAACACATGTTCAATTTTCATGTTTTTATCTTCAGTGGTTTAGACTGTGCGTTATGTTCCCATTTATTTTAAGTTTCAAGTTGATACACGCAGAGTATAAGAGTTTTCATACAAAATTTTACATCCCTTTCCACCCCCTTAAGGGCAGAATTTCGAAAAAGCCTTTCTTAGTGGATATCTACACTTTACAAAGAACAACCTTTCAAATTTCATGTCTCTAGGACCAGTGGTTTAGGCTATGCGTTGATATATCAGTCATTTTTATATGTAGGTATAGATTTATTTGCTGGCAATGATTATTGGGATACCTTATATGAAAGAGATCTAGTATTTTGTTGAATTTCAAGATATTTTTTCATACAACGTCGGGAGGCATACAACCTTACGGCCCACCGGTAAAGCGGTTTTACTGTAGGCTATGAACGCTTTTAATACATTAAGTATCACTCGAGCGATGCCACCTCTGCTGCCAGCACAACAACTCATAAACATGCAAGAGTTGGATGGCGTTGTTGCACGCATCACTCTAATCAAACACGCAGGTTAAGCAACACGAACAGCAGCCTGTCTATGGATGAATTTATATACCTATCTCGAGCTTCTCCGTGCTCGGAGGGCACGTTACGCCGTCGGTCTCGGCTATTGTCGATAGATGACAATCGTTAAGCTAAGTCGCTTCAAGATACTGGCTTCCGCCAATCCGGAGTTGAGTATTTTTAATTTTCATGTAAGTATTTTTATACCACTTGAGTATTTTATACAAAAGGCGAACTATGTTATTGCAATACAGTCAATAGATTACACCGGCTAGGTTCGAACTTAATTATATTATTAAAATTAATGGTGAAACTAGAAGAAATTTGGTTTGAAAGAGATTGGTGGGATAAGTAAGAGGCATGCTCGCTTAGTACGGACATGTAGAAAAGAACAAGGTACTTAACATCAAGATATACATAGGTAGATAGATGCTGTAGATATAGCTATAGCATCTATCTACCTATGTATATCTTGTTGTATGTAGGTTGTGGCACTCAATCAGCGATATTTACATAGCTACGAATTTATACATATTTGAAGAGTAGAGGGGCAGTCAATTTTTAGCAAACTTAATAATGTCATTACCAAAATATCTTTACGATATTTGATATTACAAATATGATTAGTAAGATTATATCGCCAGGCATGTATGCCGGGTAATTTATTGTTTCAGAAAATATTAGGCAAAAAATAATATTTACTGAAACGCAGATTGAAAGAACTCAGTTGTGTTCCTATTAAATTTCTATGTATTGGCGTACACATGAATGAAAGAAAATTGGTAAACTTACACAAATATGTGCACATAAATCACAAATTGATTATACCTTATGTATATTATCTATCTATATTAATAAAAATGAAGTTCCTGACTAATTCATTTAGTCATCAACACACAGGCCAAACCTAGAAAGTTGAAATTTTGCATAGAGGTTGCTTTTGTAATACTCACCAGAGATAAGACAGGATATTTTTTTAAATTCAACCCCTAAGGGGGTGAAAAGGGGTTTGACAGTTTGTATGGAACAGAAATATTATTTGAAGTCAGTGAGTTGAAACTTTGTACAGATACTCTCTATTAAAAACCAAAAAAAGTGATTTCAGCGTTTTCAAAATACTATCTTAAAGGGTGAAGAGGGGTCAAAAGTATTTCTTCAATTAAAAGTTGAACTGTTAAGAAATTGATTTTGTTAAAGTAAGCGACTTTAAACTTTGTAGCTATACTTTCAATCAAGACGTCAAAAAGTAATTTCGGCGTTTTTCAAAATTCCACCCTAGGGGGCTGAAAAAGGGGTTGACAGTCTGTACCTGTAGATACTCTCTATTAGAATACAAAAAGTGATTTCAGCGTTTTAAATAATTCCACCGTTAGGGGAGTGAAAAGGGAGTTGAAAGTGTGTATGGACGAGACGTTAATAAATCTATATTAATAAAATAAATAAATCTATATTAATAAAATAAATAAATCTATATTAATAAAAATGGAGTCCCTGATTAATTCACTGACTCATTAAGAGGTTCCTTTTGTATTGCATATGAAAGATAAAAGAGGATTTTCGAAATTCAACCCCTAAGGGAATTTAGAGTTATTTTTTTAAGTTAGTGACTTGAAAATTTTATGTTTTTAGAATAGGCAATGATATGTATAGAGAGATGCTTTGAGTGTATACAGTCAATATTAAATAGTTAATCAAAACCAAACAGATCGTGACATATCTTCATTACTACACAAATAAGGATATTTGATACTTTTACTATTTAGTGCTCACAGCACTTTAAAATAAGAAGTAAAATAAAAATAGGTAAAACTGGCAAAATACCAAAATATACGCGTGCGAAGCAGCGAGCAAAGCTGTAAAGGAAAAGCAAGTATAATATATTATTATTTCACCGAACATTCTACGTACATTCTGACACTGCCTCGAGAGGTAATTGAATTGTTTGTCAAAATAACCATTAGCGCCCATATATACGAGGTTTTAAAATCTTTTAATAAACTCCACGAAACCATTTTCACTGTAAGCATTTATTTATATTATACATATAATCATGTGATTATTTGCGGTAGGTATGTTTATACCACCTACTAATATAGGGGTTATGTAACCCCTATATTAGTAGGTGGTATAAACGAAGTAATATTTATACCACAAAGGCATTATTTCGTGCCCAGAGCGCAGCGAGGAATTCAATATAAACCTCCTGAGATAAAAATAATTTTGCGGTCGACCGATTCACTCTACTTTTCATTTCACTTTGTGAGAAAAATTGGTTCACGCGTTTTTATTTTGCTTTCCTTTTGATCTGAGAACACTACAGTACAATAATAATGTTCCTAATTGAAAACTCATCATTGCCTTCTATAAAATTCTTCCCCAGTTCCATTTACCCCTACCAATTACCAGTGGAGAAAAAACCTTCTTTGCTCTTGTTTATTGAAGAACTAATCATTGTATATCGACTAGTTCTAATAGTAATGCAATGATATAGTAGATTACACAAAGAACGATGCAGAGACGATGTTTCTTCGTGGACAGAGTAATTCTAGGATAAATATCTGGATGCATCAATAGTCAAATTCCTATGTTCCAAATTTTATCCCTTAGCCAAACCCCAAGCTGAGCTCTGTCTGTCCTTCTTGTGTACTAATAGTTATGACTAATCACGGTCAGCCCAACCGTGAGGGTTTTAATGACTAATCTTTAAGCATTGGGTCATGACGCGTTAAGGATGTGTCAAAGTCTCCCAAATGCTGCTCAAACGGCTCTATCGGATACATCTATCGGCCTCCTAGTTGAAGTTGTATTGCTTGTTTGAGGTAGACATAGCCATTAACTACTTCATTTACTGCATTCTCAACGATAACCGGCAATGAGTGATGAAGTCATTGCACATGCCTTTTGTCTTGTCATGATTCATCTGTAGCGCTAAATATTACCTTCTCGTTAAAACAGTTCCCGTCTATTGTAATACTGTAACGTTACGACTCGGCACTATCCTATAAATTATCCTACAAATCATATGGGGGCCACAGTAAATCAAAAGTTGCACGTAAAAAAAATATTACAGGTAAAGAACTCTTTGGAAACCTGAAGATGTCCATCGAATTGGCGATACGTTAAAAAATGTCTTCGTGTGTTGAAATGACTTTGACTAGAGAAAAGACTGCGCTCCATAATTTATAGATTTAAATCAACTACTATGTTAGACTTCGCCGTGAAATGAAATAAAGGTAGCGGTAGGAAACCAGTGCTTTGCTCGCTTACTATGAGCAAAGATATACACTGAGCCGCGGCCTGTTTCGCATTACTGCGACACACACTCAAGCTATAGATAGAGTATCATGTATGTGATCTTTATTTGTAAGGTACCAATTGTATCACTTGAACTGTATGTGCCTATTTTACATAACAATTTATCTATCTATGTTTCTATTACTAAACCGTCACGCCAAGTCCCTTGCGGAGTGGGCAGACACAACCGATTGCCACAGGACTCGTTCCTAGCACACCTCACTCGCACTTTTCTTTAACATTCATAGCTATTTTCATGCACACTCACCGATTCCTAGAGTATCAGGACGACCTGATGACACACGGTCAATTTGATCATGGTACGTGAGGCCGATGTTTCCATTTGAAGATTTGCCAACAAAAGTAGAGAACTTCTCTACTTTTGTTGGCAAATCTTGTGATGTGATTTTCCCCTTGCCTTTTGTTAATTTCTTACTACTTTCTATTACTGCGGTAGGTATGTTAGTCATTATTTAACAGTTGCCTCTGAAAAAATATACCTCATGCATTTTTATCCTGTCCCTGAATTTTCTACAAACTCTAGGATACCAAGAGTTTGTAGAAATAGAGTATACAAGATGTACGCTATATATAGTGTCACTGCTTCAGTGATGGAGGCCTCACCTCAAGAGCACCTAATTAGATATCACCGTATTCATAGTCTCTTTCTCCAGAGTCACGTTTGCTGGTGGGCAGGGTATATAGTACATGCAGGTTGACTTTAGCTCTAAAGATGAGCATGTGCCAATAAAACCGCAAAATAATTATATTAACTTTCATAATAAGAATGACATGTGTGGATCGATATAGAATAGAATCATTATAGTGGTGGGATGTGCAAATTGTGCAAGTTGAGGAAGGCTGTTCACCTACCATGACCAAGTTGGTCGTGAATCAGAAGGCGATATCAAGAACTTTAAAGAAACGAGTGAGGTTAGTAAAGACGCTTTCTTTCTTTGGCGCTCGCTTTCTTTGGCGTGAAGATATAAATATATAGATGTAGGAGACCCTCGTGAGTGCGACGTCTAAAACGCAAAATGTCTATGTAGCTAAATTTCTGAAGCACATAATGCCTGGAACGTGGAAAGTCTAAAACGTTATTTCTGAAGCGCATATTGCCTGTATCGTATAATACTCGTATATAAAACGCAAAATGTCTAAAACGCTAAAGGTCTAAGATCTAAAACTCGTAACGTTTAAAATACCTAAAACGAAAAATATCAAAGAAGTAAAAACGCCTTAAATACAATGCTATAATATGGTTTTAATAAGTGATTAAAATAAATAACAGTAGTTTTTAAGGGAACACAATATTTACCTAAAATTGCGTTATTTTATAGGTGTTCTATCTAAGCTATGTAAGCTTAGAAATCTCTCAAACATATTGTTAGAAAGCATCGTGAAATGACGTGATTTTACTGTTCACTTAAACTTCTCCGGATAAGCCATTAATAAAAGAGTACCTTTTGAAAACTTGGACGTAAGTTACAATTTTACCGGTAAATACGAAAATGTACGTATGATAAAAAATATAATCAATACAATATTCTAGACAAATTGCTTTTAAGGCGTTACATTATTTAGATAACGTAAGTTTTCGGCTTTCGAATATTTAGGTCAATTGCTTTTTGGATGTCGTGCATCTTAGGGAATTTGAGTCTGAGGCATTTTACTGTTGAGGTAAATTGCTTTTTAGACATAGATTTTGGGCATTTTGCTACATAGGCATTTTGCGATTTACACATCGCGCTCACGAGGGTAGGAGCCGAGGAAGACCAAGACTCACCTACTACGACTCGTGTTATCAGAAGGTGATGTCAAAAGCCCTAGAAACCGGATGGTGAGCATGAAAAGCTATGAATATGAAAGAAACGAGTGTGGTATGTAAGGACAGAGTCGTGTAGCGCTCGGTTCTCTTTGCCTATCCCGCAAAGGATTTGGCGTGACGATAAACAATCAACTACACTCAGTATCAAAATTCTTCTTCAAAAAGACCGTACTAGTTATTTTACTCATTGTCTAACTTTAGCGTTGATTTATAATAATAATAATAATATTTATTTTTCTCACCACAATTTTGCACATTGATAATTGGTATACACAGTATGATAGTATCTACATGTGGAGAGAACTGGTGCTCGAGCTAGGGAGGTAAAAACCAACCTGTGTTACGAGTCACCAGGCTCCCCTCGCTTTTTATGATTTACCAAAACTATGATGAATTAACGAACCGCTACGATAATACAATACTTAATATCTAAATACATACTTAATATCTACAATACTTAATTTATAAATTAGCCAATTTCTTAACTTAGTGGTAACATACGTTCCATGTTTACCTATACCTCAAACTTTATATTGATCCTAACCACTCGCGATACATTGAGAGAGTTTTACCTTATATTGCAAAACGTAACTGTGCTACGTTTTTAGAGTTCCGTGCGCAAGTGTAAATCGGGAACCCTATTGCTGCTACTCAGCTAAAGCGTGTGTTCCTTCAGTACATGACTGAAGGACGGAACTCTTCTTCTGCGAGTCCGACTGCAATTGACATTTCTAGAGTCTCATGTAGAGACCCATACATATAAACTTTATCCTACCCAGCTTACCTCAAAGTAGTGGCGTGTGACTGAAAACCCTTTCCATCTTTCTCCAGCGTACTTACGTGCAATATGTAAGGTTATCCTGTTTTATTTGCAGCAATTCTTTGTTGTCTACAAACCCAACTGGTGCTTATTTTCTCTTGCTGCAATTTGTTCCGTTAGTTATACTAAATACTCTTATTGCTTTCATAAGGTTACAAAAGGTGGATTAGTAGCTACAAGACATCGTTATGACAGTGTCGGGCGTTGCAGTTTAGGGCTTTTACTTTTTCAACACATATTTAAATTGTTATCATTAAATGAATGTCTACATTTTACAATTCATGTCGTCAGAAGGCGTAAACTCTACAACTCGTATATATTTAATAATTCATATTATGTCAGAAATACATACATTCATATCCAAGTTGACATTATAAATTTATTTCATTATGTTTTCTTTTATGTCACCTTTTATTTTTATATAATTCATTTCTCTATTTTTTGTTTATTTTTAGTTAATAGATTCAGGCGTTATTTTGCGAAAGTCAAATTTACGCGCTTTGTTTATTATATGCATTAAACTTGTTTATTTTTAAAGTATTCAAAATATATCTGGAGTATTGTATATATAATATTCATATATAATTTTCTTCAAAATATTCGTTACACGTGTAATACTCGTAGCATTTCATAATAGGTAACTCTTTCAATTTCTTACGAAATACTTTGTCACTTGTTTCATCTTTGCTATTTTCTAGGAGCTTGTTATAATTTTTTATGGCCATAACAAAGGGACTTGTTGAGTGTGAATGTGTACGGGATGCCGGTAGTGTTAATTTATTTCTCCTTCTCAGATCATATGTGGTAATTTGTTCATCTCGTTTTGTGTAAAATTGGGAATAGTTCCGCACAAATTTGCAAGTTTCGAATATACAGATGCACGGTTAACGTGAGTATTTGTAGTTTTCTAAAGTGAGGCGAGCAGCTGTCAGTTATTCGTATATTTGTCACTATCATGAATATGTTACAAGTGCCGTGTGTAGATCAGTACACTTTTTAACCTCACGTAGTGCATAATAAAAGCTAGATATTTTACTGTGAATACTTTGAACATGTGACTTCCAATTGAGATGTGTATCGATTGCCATACCTCTAATAGTGTACTTACAGCTGTTTAATATTTCAATTTTTTTGCTGTTCTAGAGGAAATTTATTTTTATTTTTGATACGGGTGGAATGTTAGTAATTTTGTTTTTGTGTAATTTATTGTCAAATTATGATGAGATAATCAGAAGGTAGCTCTATCGAGTATATCAGAAATTTTATAATTTATATTTGAATTGTGTATACAGGTAGTGAGTAGTAAAATGTCGTCTGCTTCTGCAAGATCATTCATGTATATAAGAAACGTGAGGCATCCCACTACACTTCCCTGTGGAATCGAGGCATTCACAATTTTACCGTCTGATCGAATCTTGGTAATTTCATTAGATTTTGTATCATACTCGTAGTATTCTATTTCTACGAATTGTTCTCTAACTCTCAAATAGGATTTAAATCATTTTTGACACATTTCGCGTATCCCTATTCTATTTAATTTGCTTCTTAATATACTTATGTGTTATTTTGCACTCTATCATAAGGTTTGCTCATATGTAATAATATTCCTACAGCGTATTCTTTCTTATTTTATGTGGTATGTAATTTTGGACATTATATATTGCCAAGATGGTTGAGCGGTTTTTGTGAAAGCCATTTTGGCAGTCCTTGAGTATTTGTCATTTTTCACAGAAAGCATATACACGACCACACATGACTCTCTCATGTATTTTGGAAAATGTTGGTAAGAGAGCTATGGGCCTGCATTTATTTTGGTCAGTTTTTAAATCTTTCGTATGTGCGGATATTCATGAAGCTATACGTATTCTGCACAAACTAATAGCATACGCGTGAAGGCACCGCTCACTCAACAAAACGTAGCTTTACACTTAATTTTTTTATACTATATCGATTACATACAAGCATACGGCCCGCCTGATGTAAAGCGGTTAGCGTAGCCTATAAACGCATTCATTAAGTGTTACTCGCGGGATGTCACCTCTTCTGCTAACACAGCACCTTAGGAGCTAACTGGAGACCTCACTCACAGGAACAGTGTATCCGTGCACTGACCAATAAGAGCTGCATCATTTCTTTCTAGATTTCTTCTGTAAAGTATAAAGCATACTTTACAGAAGAAATATAGAAAGAAATGATGTGTTCACACGATAAATATACATACTAACACGTATTTCTATATTTGCATTGTCTGCACTTATGTGTCAAACCAGCTTTAGCTTCATTCCTATGTTGGCTCTACTTTTGGAGGGATTTATGGCCGTCTGTGTCCTGATGACTTTATTGATATTAACTTTATTTAGTAATGTGCAATACAAAATATCACTAATTTTACCCCGTGATGCATTTTATATCAATTACAGGCTACACTCATTATCATATACATATATCATATTATTATACATATCAGACGTAATTTCAATTAGTTACAGAGAATGTTAGCCCTCAACAGGATTTTCAGTTCATTGCTTACTTTATTTTAATAGATTTTCCTTTGCTCGTCATAAACGCATATACAAAGCATAATAATATACATTCAAATATTTTTTTCAAACCTATTTTAAAAACATAAAAGTTTCAAGTCATAAATTAAAAAAATCTATCTATCTATCAACCCCTAAGGGGATTGACATGCATATGAGAGCATATGCATTACAAAAGGAACCTCTTGATAAATCAGTGAATTAGTCAGGAACTCGTATGTAATAATAATTACTATGTAAAACCTTTACAATATTTGACAATGCTCAGTAAGTTGGTTTTGAATGTTAAAATGGAAATCCAATAGGCTTGATTTCCTATTATTTTAGGCAGCTATCTAATTTTTTCGCAAGCAAGCAAAGCGAAGCAAATAAGAAACCCTACACTGTGCGTGGCCCGACATGCACTTGGCCGGTTTGTTATTAATATAGATTGGCGTTTTATGTGGAAAAAGTAAAACAAAAAAATATATTTAATCAATCGAAGTATGACTATTATTATCTCTTCCCCCCGGACCGCTGACTAGCGTGGACGTGTGCACTGGGTGTGATTCGTGTTTCTATTAAAATCCAAATTTTAAATTCAAAAATTGTTTCGTTACTCATCTTGGGGATCGAACTGGTGTTGGCTGGGCCGGTGGGTTTGGTTCTTTCCGCTGAGCCACTTAACTAGTGAAGTGCTACGCCGAAATTAAACTCGTCTTTCAAACGGTACCGTAACTACGCCTACTATTGCGCTACGGAGTATCTGCTACGAATGTCTACGAGCCGCATAGGAATACAACGCAGTGCTACGATCCATTCCGTGACGACGACCAATCTGTGAGCTCTCTTCGACTTTCTACGCCGCGCCACGCCGCCGTCAATTCTACGGAGCCTATAGCCCCTTCCACCTGGGCGTAATATTCGGAGTGCATACTCGTAAAGAGATCTCAGTCTACTGAATAATCCTTGATTATTCAAAAGCTCTGTCACGCTCTGCTCCTGATTCAACGCAGTGATATTGAAGGTATCGTGAACCTTTGTTTATTAAGTAACAAATCGGCGTGAGAGTAATCGACGCCATTAGTAAACTACTTTCGGCGCCCGCCCATTGCTGTCCAGGGCGAGAGCGCATTCAACTACGCTGTTGCAGTACTCCCAAGCTACGCCTCCTACGCTTCTTCCATTAGCTGACAATAAGCGGCCTACTAAAGTTAGGCGTTGCTGTGCGGCCATCACCATATTTAATATTCTCGCATAGAAAAGTTATCTAAATAATAAAATAAGATGGAAAAATCGCCCAAATCAACATCAGATACGAATTTGAACACAATTGAGACCTCTGCTCTGGAAACAAACCTGGGCACTAAATGGGCTAGTCAGACCAATATAACTACACCACCAAATTACGTAGCCCTTCGTGCAAAAAGACCAAGGGATGATGATTTGCATACAATTCCCTTTAATGATTTTAAGGAGGAAATAAAGTCTATGATTCGAACTATGTTGCGTGAACAAGACACAGAAATGAAAAAAATCAACCCTGCTCTGGTACAGATTAACAAAACGAACATTGACATTCAGACCACCTTATCTTTTCTTGCTGAACAAAACAATGAATTAAGAAATAGAATAGAGAAACTAGAAATTGAATCTAAAAAAGATAAAGAGTACATTACAATTTTGGAGGACAGGGTAGAAGACATAAAACGAGAAAATCAAAAGAACAATTTCGTAATAAAGAATGTACCTAAATTAGGAAAAGAGACTAAAGAAGACCTTGTTAAAATGATCGTAACATTGTCTAAAACTGTTAACTGTTTTATAGAAGAGAAGGACATTGGAGACATATACAGAGTACGTAGTAAAAAGGAAGGAGGTAGTAGTCCGATCATAGTAGAGGCCTCGACTACACTGTTGAAAACAAAATTCTTGAAATCGTGCAAGATATTTAACCTACAGAACAGAGAGAAGCTCCGTGCCAAGCACCTTGGTTGCAAAACCAAAGAAGACACTCCTATATTTGCATCTGAGCAGCTTACCATTAGTGGCTCTCGACTGTACTATCTTGCTCGGGACCTCGCTAAATCGAAAACCTATAAGTATTGTTGGACCTCCTACGGCAGAGTATATGTCAGGAAAACAGATGAGTCTCCAATAATTTTGATAAAGAGGGAATCACAAGTACAGAAACTGATGCAGGAAATGTGACTAGATTTTTATATAGTATCGATCGCACTATTCTGCTTGTACGGGCCCCTTCGATACGACCCGTACACTTTCGTAAATGAATATAAAAATAATAGAATGTAGGCACTGGCGGGCTTCGTTCTTCGACCTCCGGTTGTAAGTCGCAGGTCTGTGGGTTGGTGCAGAATGAAACGCCTGTTGCTGTCTTCAGAAGTATGGAGCCGTAGGTACTTGCTGCTAGGTCTGGACTGGCTTGGCTTTGGAGTGACTTGGCTGGCTATTTCACTGTAGTGTGAGCGCTGAGTGTAGCGGACGACTGGTGCCGATCGACGATGTATGGCCCATATTTATACCCCCGCTGTGCGAGCGAGAGACACATGTGTGGGAAAGAGATAGCAATAGCCAAAATCGCCCAGACCTAGAGGCAATACCTGATCGTGCTCGCTTTATTTGTGTCTAAAATGTTTGTAAGTTGTACTATTATTTCATACATTTGACCCTTTTTCATATAAAACCATAAAAACTTTTGCTAAAATTATTGTCAAAACCTATGGGTCAGTGAAGTTTTACATAAAAATGTTTTCATTATAAACTTAAAATTACGTTAATAGGTACATCTATGCACTATTGAGCTGTTGCAGCCAGTAATTCGCCGTTATAACTTTATTATATACTTGGCTTGCAACAGCTCGTACCTATACTAAACATGTAAAACTTATCTCTAACAAAGTATGTATGAAAACTGTGTAAACCTATTCTAATCCTTACATAAACAACTAATACAAACAACTATAACTATTAACTATATAAAAATGTGCATCACTTATAACTACGCGCGACGGTTATCTATTTATGTACATAGTTGTCGCGAACATATACTCCCGCCGCAGCTATCTCAGCTGGAGATATTTTTCGTGTTCGCGCCGTCGACCGTCGCTGTAGGCAGGATCACCAGCTTCTTGGTGGGCCTTCGCAGCACGCCCTTGTTGGTCCGCACGTCCACCGCTCGTGTCTCTCCGTCCGGTCCGGGGTAGGTAGCGACGACTACACCTCGTGGCCACAAGTTACGAGGTAGAGTGCCATCTGCTATCAGTACGAGGTCATTGACCCGGATAGCGCCGTGTGAAGCGCGTGGGTCCCGCCGGTGTTGGAGTTCTGGCAGGTACTCCTTCACCCAGCGACTCCAGAAATGGTTGGCGAGCTGTTGACTCGCACGCCACTCCCGTCGCCCTGTTGCGTCGGCGTCGGTGAATGACCCCGGCAGTGGCACTCGTGATGGCCCTCCCATCAAAAAATGGTTAGGTGTGAGTGCGTCGTCGTCGTCGGCCTCCGTTGACACGTGAGTGAGTGGTCGGCTGTTGAGTGTATGTTCGACCTCGATGAGCAGAGTGGTGAGAACTTCTTCCTTCGGGGCTCGTTCATGCAGTGTGGCAGCCAGTGCGGTCTTCACGCTCCGTACAAGGCGCTCCCAAGCGCCGCCCATGAATGGAGCGCTCGGCGGGATATAACGCCATTGTATGAAGCGCACCGAAGATTCCTCCTTCATGGCTTCCTCCGCAGCTCTGCGCAGCTCCACGTCTGCGCCCTTCAGGTTGGTACCCTGGTCTGACCACAGCTCAGTTGGACATCCACGACGGCCGATGAAGCGTCGCAATGCCATCACTGCTGAGTCGGTGCTGAGAGTGCCGGCGACTTCTAAGTGTACTGCTCGCGTTGTTAGACACGTAAACAGTACGCCGTATCTCTTCTGATGAGCACGTCCAACAGTGACTGTCATCGGGCCGAAGTAGTCGAGGCCGGTGTAGGTGAAAGGGCGTTGATGATGCGCCAGTCTGCTCCGTGGATGGTCACCCGTAGACGGTTGAGCGGGCACGGCCCGCCTGATGCGACACTGTTGACATCTTTTCAACACACTTCTAACTGTATTGCGCAGTCGTAGTACCCATAAGTGTTGTCGAACTTCGTTGGTCGTGGTCTCGAAGCCCCCGTGATGGAGTCTTCGATGTACCCATGAGATGTACAGTTGCACATATGTATGTTTGCCATCCATAATCGGCGGAGCTTTTTGTTCGTCCGTGATGTCGACAGCGGCTGCTATTCGTGACCGTAGCCGTATGACGTCATCGCTGTCTATAATGACGGACAGCTGACTTAGTCGGCTATTAGCAGGCAACTGTTTTTTACACTTTAAAGCTGCGACATCTTCACTGAACGCATCATCTTGCACTGAGCGTATCCACAGCTGTTGGGCACGGTGTAAGTGATGTGTTTCAAGTTGAATGAAACAGCTGTTTTCACTTTCACATGTAACACTGATTTTCTTGTTTTTTCCCTTCGCTGCTTTCTTTATTTTCGTCCAAGTAGCGTCGTCAACTTCGTTTTTCTTATTGCGTTTGTAGGCCGCGTTGCACAGCTGTTTTCTGATGCGCAGAAGTTCGATAAATTGTAGTACACGCGCCGTAGTACGCACTAACTTTAACCAACTTGAAAAACGAGTTGCGTCGGGCAGTGCTTCCTTTAGTGATGTAGTGTTTCGAACAAAGTTGATTCTTTCCTCGCCGGTCAGACCCATATGGTCGGGTTCATTGACCTCTCGCGGCCAGTTTGCTTCCGACTCGCGTAGAAACGCGGGCCCGTGGAACCACCGGTGTTGTGAGTTGAAGTCGTGTGGAGTGTCGCGCGTTGCGTCGTCTGCAACATTTTCCTTGGTAGGCACCCATCTCCACTCGCTGGTCTTCGTCTCCTCGGCGATCTCCGCGATCCGGTGGGCCACAAACGGCTTGTACGCTCGCGGGCCAGTGCGTAGCCACGAGAGTACCGTGCGTGAATCCGACCAATATACTCGGCGGGTCGGCTTTATGTCGTGTTCGTCTATGGCTGTGCGCGCAAGACGACACCCAAGTACAGCTGACTGGAGTTCGAGTCTCGGTATTGACGTCACTTTGTTCAACGGTGCAACTTTGCCTTTTGCAGCTATCAACGACACATGTATATTCCCGCATGCATCCTGTGCCCTCCAATACACAGCGCAGGCGTATTGCGACGAACTTGCATCGACGAAAGTATGTATCTCGTTCGTATGTGCGGTCGATACGCCGGGATAGCACCTTGGTATAGCTAGGCTCGGTAGTCTTCTCACGTGAGAGAGCCAGTATGACCAACTTTCGGCTTCACTGTCTTGCAACTTGACATCCCAGTCGATTCCAGTACGCCAAGTATCTTGTAAAATCTTCTTCGCTTGTATTGTAACAGGTGTAACTAAGCCCAGCGGGTCGAACAAAGACATCACTGTACGTAGGGCTTCTCGCTTCGTCGGTGTTTTCGTGCCTTCCAATATTGAAGGCGGAAGCTTGTGTTGATTAATGTTGAAGCCCAGATAGTCTTCATTTGGGTCCCACACCATGCCCAATATCTTCTCTGCATCGAGTTGCACTAAATTCCCCTTAGGTGTAGTGGAGAATTCGGCGCGCACCTTGTTTGAGTTCGATGCCCAGCGTTGAAGATGATAATTCGCTCGTTTGTGTATATTAGCGACTTGTGTTGATACTTGTATGGCGACCTCCTCCGTGTCAAAGCTGGCAAGATAGTCGTCGACGTAGTGGTTTGCTATCACTGCCTGCGCTGCCTCGGGAAACTGTTCTTTGAATTCCTCGGCGTTTTTGTTTTTGATGTATATCGCCGTGCATGGTGACGACGTGGCGCCGAAGATCACGCTTCTCATGCGGTACTCTGTGGGTGGACCTATTCTTCTGTCTTCTCTCCACAGGAACCTCTGCATGTCTCGGTCTTCCTCCCGTATGTTGATGCGCAGGAACATGTCCTTGATATCGGCTGCGACCGCTACTGGGCGTTGACGGAACCTCACCAGCACTCCGGGTAGAGACTGTATGAGGTCGGGCCCAGACAGCAGCATGTCGTTGAGGCTGATACCACGGGTCCTGGCTGCCGCGTCGTGCACGATGCGTAGTTTCTCGGGCTTTTGCGGGTTGATAACTGCAAAATGTGGCAGATGCCAAGTTCTGTCGCTTTTCACTGCTGGAGCCTTCTCTGCATAGCCGCTCTGTATCAGAGTGTTCATTTGTGTCTCGTAGCGCCGCTTCAATTCAACATTTTTGTCGAGTTTCTTCTCGACTAACTCGAGGCGACGCATCGCTGTGTTGTAGTTATCCGGCGGTACAAAATCGCTTTGTTTGAATAGCAATCCTGTTTCAAACCCTCCCGCCGGTAATCGACGCGTCTTCTCCTCGAGTGTGCGCAGCGCGTTGAGCTCGTCGTTGGTGTGTGAATGTTTGGGCTGAACACCCAGAGACTCGAGGGCGAAGTGCTCCTTCATGAGGTCATCCATTGTCTGTTCTTCCGTTAGTGTTACTGTAGTCAGATGGCTAACTCGATGGACTTGCTGCTTCTTCTTATTTCCCGTCGCGCCGTGCAATACCCATCCCAAGTCGGTTAATGAAGCGACTGGTTGGGCTGTGGTCCCTCTTCGCACGTCGTGTGTGAGCAGCAACGACCAATTATCTTGACCCAGCAACACGGTTGGATGGCCTTCCTCATAAATCAGCTGATCTTCGATATCTTCCAAATGACGACAGTGTTTCACGACACTACGTGGCACAACTTGAGTCGTCAGCATCAGCTTGTCCATTGTACGCGCCGACACATCGTGCTTCACTGAGTTTCTTCCTTGTATGGTGAAGTGTACACGTTCCGATGTATCGGCCGTAATACGTGCGCCGGCCACACCCTCTATGTAAAAAGGCGCGGGCGGCCCGTGTACGCCGATCTTGTTTGCTACTGCCGACTCGATGAGTGTGCACGTAGAGCCGTCGTCCAAAAGGGCGTAAGTGTCGTATGTACCCTTCGGACCGGTCACTTGTACAGGCAGAATCTTGAGATAGGCAGCAGTGAAGTTTTCCCTTGTCGACGTAACTATGGCTGTTGAATTTTCAACTTCATTTTCTTTCCTTTTTGTGTCGTGTAGAAAAGGGTGATGCGTGTACTTGCATCCGTCGACTTCACACTGCTTTGGCTTGCAGTTATGCCGAAATTTGCGGACTCGCAAACAACGGAAGCATAGCCTGTGAGTTCTGGCTAGCTCCCATCTCGCAAATTGGTCGGCTTTCTTGAACACGTTGCAGTCGTACGGATGGTGACCCTCTTTCTTGCAAACTTGACACTTTAGTTGCACCGCAGTAGACTTCTGATCTTGAGTGTGGTAAGCACGTAGTCCTTTTCGTACGGCAGGCTCCCGCCGGTCTTCAACCGCAGTGAGCTCGGCCGGTGCGTAGCTTCCACATCGATCGGCGGTGACTTCCAGAAACTTGGACAGCGTGAGAAGGTCTGGATGATCTTCCGGCTGTTCGGCGGCGAAGTCGTAATACCTGTAGCGCAGCGCTGGCGGCAGTTTTTCAATGACGCTGCGTACCACTTCGGCGTTGTGTAGATAGTGATGCTTCTTCAGTGCTTTAACTGTGGCTGTGACGTTAAGCACCTTTGAAGCGAAGATGCAGATGTCTCTTGGGTTCTCGGCCAGTCGTGGTAGCGCACGGAGCTTGTTCAGTTCGGTCATTGCCAGTGCATCTGGACGACCGAACCTCGCGGCTAACATCTTCATAACTTCTTCTGAAGTCGTTGACCCGACGAAGAGACATAGTGTTGCATCTCTGGCGGCTCCCTTCAGGCTGTGACGTAGCTTGGACAGCCTTTCTTGTTCGGAGAGGTGACTTGCAGCTTCATCATAGGCGGCCTTGAATGGCAGCCACTCGTTCGATGACCCGTGAAAAGACGGTAACTCGACGGTCCTCGGTGCAATGGCGGGTTGAACGGCTCTCGCTGCAAGTGTGATGGCAGTTGCTAGCTGATTGTAGTCAAACTCCCGTTGCGGTCGTCTCTCTTCACAATAGCGTGCTGGCTCTATATCTTCTCTCACTGGAACCGGTACTTGTTGCTCGGCGTGCCGCGTGACCTCGCTGTGGCCCCGATGAAGTGCGTCGCTGCACGTCTGCGGCGGCGGCGCTGCTATAACCTCCTCTTCATCGGTCCTGCGATGGTCCGGGCCTGGGACGTCGGGCTTCGGTACGTAGGGCTCCATTGTGAGTGCCAGCGTGCTTCTGTTGACCCAGTCGGTTCTTCGCTCGTTCCTAGTTGCCAAGTCCTCGTCTGCTTCGATCTCGTCTTCAGAGTCCGCCTCCAACGCGGCGACACGTGCAGCTGCCAGCTCCACTTCCTTCTGTAGAAGGAATTCTCGCGCCTTGGCCAGCGCTCTCCGCTTGATTGTCGACGTAGTGCGGGGCGCGCTGGGCGGGCGGCGAGAGGCCTCCTTCTGTGGGCTGGCTGTCCGGTGTGTGGCTGCAGTCTTGCCGGTTGTCGCCTCGCCGGTCGCCGTCGTCTCGCCGGTCGTTGCAGTGGCCGTAGTGTTCGTCGTCGTCGATGTTTCGGCTGTAGACGTCTCTGGCGTCGCTACGGCGGGTGCGGCGGCGGTGGCGGCGGCGGCGGGCGTCACTGTGGCGGCGGCGGCGGCTCCGTCGACTTGAGCAGGCGTTGTCCTCCTTTCCGACTCCATACTTCTTGTGACAGGCATTTTTCTTCGTCGTCTGAAGAACTATTCCCAGTATCCGGCTGCTGAAGGACCAAAATGTACGGGCCCCTTCGATACGACCCGTACACTTTCGTAGATGAATATAAAAATAATAGAATGTAGGCACTGGCGGGCTTCGTTCTTCGACCTCCGGTTGTAAGTCGCAGGTCTGTGGGTTGGTGCAGAATGAAACGCCTGTTGCTGTCTTCAGAAGTATGGAGCCGTAGGTACTTGCTGCTAGGTCTGGACTGGCTTGGCTTTGGAGTGACTTGGCTGGCTATTTCACTGTAGTGTGAGCGCTGAGTGTAGCGGACGACTGGTGCCGATCGACGATGTATGGCCCATATTTATACCCCCGCTGTGCGAGCGAGAGACACATGTGTGGGAAAGAGATAGCAATAGCCAAAATCGCCCAGACCTAGAGGCAATACCTGATCGTGCTCGCTTTATTTGTGTCTAAAATGTTTGTAAGTTGTACTATTATTTCATACATTTGACCCTTTTTCATATAAAACCATAAAAACTTTTGCTAAAATTATTGTCAAAACCTATGGGTCAGTGAAGTTTTACATAAAAATGTTTTCATTATAAACTTAAAATTACGTTAATAGGTACATCTATGCACTATTGAGCTGTTGCAGCCAGTAATTCGCCGTTATAACTTTATTATATACTTGGCTTGCAACAGCTCGTACCTATACTAAACATGTAAAACTTATCTCTAACAAAGTATGTATGAAAACTGTGTAAACCTATTCTAATCCTTACATAAACAACTAATACAAACAACTATAACTATTAACTATATAAAAATGTGCATCACTTATAACTACGCGCGACGGTTATCTATTTATGTACATAGTTGTCGCGAACACTGCTGTTATGGCTTTGTTATAGGTAAAACATGTCAAAATTTAGTTAATATTTTTTGTGAACTCAAAAGGCTTTTGCATGTAACTGTACAAACTACATTCATCACGATCATGACTTACAGTAACACTACTCAACAATACCCACATATAATAAACTTCAACTCACACGTAATACAATTAAATGTAATAGGCATAGTTCAACAATTTGTATACATATATGGAGAGTCAAGGAATGACTGTAACAATTACATTGTCTCTAATTATGGATAGTACGCTAGCAACTATGACTAAAATAGACGATATAGAGATAGCCCGGGCTAGCTTATGTCATGTTGATGAATTAATAAAACAAATTATATCTATCCATGATACAGATCTTACAATAGTCACTCAAAATATTCGAAGTATTTACAGTAACTTTGAGGACCTTCAACTTACTTTAACAAATTTTAATTGTAATATTGACTTACTAATCCTGACTGAATGTAGACTTAATCAAAACAAACCCATACCCCAAATTAAAAATTACGTTTCATTTTTTACTACTAATCACATAAACCAAAGTGATGGAGTGGTTGTCTATATAAAGAAGTCACATGAAGTCAAAGTTACGGAAATACAACTGACACATGCATCGTGCTTACAAATTGATTTAAGTGGACTGGTTGTTCTTGGAATTTATAGGTCCCCTTCTATTAATAATGCTGAACAATTTATCACCACGTTAGATGATCACCTCAATAAAATAAAAAGTATAAAAAATATAATAATTACTGGAGACATTAACATCAATATAATAAATAGAACTGGTGCACCAAGCAACGAGCGTACTAATAGACTCAATTATTTGAATATGATGGCAATGCATGGCTTGCTACCGGGCCACACGTTGCCAACTAGAAATGATAGATGCCTTGATCATTTTATTATGAAATTGGAACACAGTAATAAGAAAGCCGCAATTAATGTCTTAAATACCTCTGTCACTGATCATTGCATGGTCTTATTATGTTTATCTAACATAATTAATGATACTAAATACTCAAAAACTAAGACCTACTTGGACCTCGACAAAGCTGTCTCTAGCCTCGACAATTACAACCTATTAAATTTTCTTACTTATAATGATCCTAACTTACTGACGGATCATCTTACTCAAAAACTTAGACAAATTATTCAGGATCACACTACAACAAAATTAATTAATTCTAAAACCCGCATTATTAAGCCCTGGATTACTCCTGGAGTTCTACGTTGTATTAGAAATAGAAATAACTTACAGAGGAAGCTGAGCGCTGATCCTAATAATGAAATCCTAAAAATAACTTATAGAAGGTATAGAAACTACTGTACAAATTTAATTAATAAACAAAAGCGTAGTTACGATAGAGAGCAGTTATTAAAAAATAAGAAGAATCCTAGGTTATTATGGAAATCTATTAATGACATAACTCATCGAGTTACAGCTAAAACTGACAATTTAGAACTGTTGGGTAATAAAACTACTCCTAATGAGTCAGTGCATTATATTAATGAGTATTTTTCTAACATCGGCAGAACATTGGCCGAGGCCATTGTTCCTGGTGACTGTATGGAGGAGTGCCCTGTCTCATCTGATCCACTGGGCTCACAGCCTTCTTCTTTTGTATTGTTAGAGACCGATCCTAATGAGGTGTATACAGTACTCATGGGACTTAAATCAGGAAGCGCAGCAGGTTGGGATGACATACCTACACAGTTTTTAAAACAGTCTAGTCAAGTTATTGTTCCAATTATTGCGCATCTGGCTAACCTCTGTTTCCAGCAAGGCATATTCCCAGATGGGCTTAAGATTGCCATAATAACACCTGTTCACAAGGGTGGTGACAGAGACGATGTCACTAACTACAGACCAATTTCAGTACTACCTGTAATTTCTAAAATATTAGAAAAATTAATCAATGCGCGCATTACTAACTTTCTAGATAAATATAATATTCTCTCGGAATCGCAATATGGATTTAGGAAGGGTTACTCAACCGAAGATGCTGTTACTGCCTTAACGTCTCTCATTGTTAGTAATATTGACAAAAATAAAAAATGTCTAGCTGTCTTCCTTGATCTTAAAAAGGCATTTGACACCGTCTCTGTTCCCGCCCTCCTGCACAGGCTGGAATGTACTGGTGTAAGAGGTACTTCTCTGGACCTACTAAAGAGTTACTTGAGTAACCGCAAACAACGTGTCAGAATTGGAACGCATGTCAGTAAACTGGCTGATATAAGATATGGAATTCCACAAGGTAGCGTGTTGGGACCGACATTGTTTTTAATATATATTAACCCATTGTGCAAAATGAATATTTGTGAAGGACACATTTATTCTTATGCTGACGATACAGTTATAGCATTTACAGGTTGTGATTGGAATACAGTGCATACACTTGCTGAGAAGGGACTTGCTAGGGTGGGTAATTGGTTGAATCATAATTTCCTCACATTGAATACTTCCAAAACTAACTTCATTTGTTTTTCTAACTATAAAATAACTCAGCCAAAGCCAGACTACAAAATCAGAATACATACGTGTAAAGATTTCAATAGCAATAATTGTTCATGCGAAGTTATAGATAGGGTATTTTATGTAAAGTACCTTGGAGTTGTGGTGGACCAGCGCCTGTCCTGGCATGCACACACTGAACTGGTAATGTCGAGAATTAGAAAACTCATATGGGTATTTAAAAACCTCAGACACGTCGCAGACAAAACGTTGTTGAACCAGGTTTATATCTCATTGGCTCAATCTGTTCTCACATATTGCATTCCGGTATGGGGCGGGGCAGTGAAAACCAAATTCTTGGAGTTGGAGAGGGCACAAAGATACTTACTCAAGGTTATGTACTTTAAACCTCGGCGTTTCCCAACTGAAACATTATATGATCTGTGTGACCTTCTTTCTGTTAGAAAGTTGTATATTTTACAATCTACACTTAAATTACATAAAAAATTAACTTATGATCCATCGATACTTAGGGGAAGAAGGAAACAAAAGGTAGCACCAATAGTTTTTGTTAAAACCAGCTATGCCAAAAGACAACTAATTTCACAGGCCTCGCATGTTTACAATATTATTAACAAGTGTCTAAATATTTATCCCATGACTTACCATACGTGCAAAAAAACATTAATGAAGTGGCTAAAAACCAAGAGCTATGAGGACATTGAATCAATTCTGTATAATAGTAATTAAATTGGAGAAGCAAAAATGTAATCCCTGAAAAGAATAATAATAATGAACTTGTTGAAGTGAATATTTTCTACGGTAATTTTATTGTCATTAAAGTAGTGAAATATATATATATATATATATATATATATATATATATATCCTTTCTCTCTCACACACACGTCCCCTCCCACTTACACACACACACACACACACACTAATTCATACATGAACACACATAACACAAATACGCTTATGTGCGCTAACTTGCGTACATGCATACACCCGACCATTACTTTTTCTATGTTTCTTTTGTTTTTAATATTAGTTTTAATCATTCTTATTTTATTGTTATGTATACATTACTGAATTGTCATATATCCGTAATGCACTGTGGAAGAGCGGTTACTCCTAACACAAGCATTTGTTTGCTCAAAAGGAGTATCCGACCATTGTATTTTACCATAATGTAAGAAAATAATAAATATTTAAATTTAAATTTAAATAAATTTAAAATTAAAAATCTATGCACTTTCGCAATTTTATAGGTTTTATCATTGACTTCATTGCTGCAAAAAATTGTGGAAGCGAGAATCAATAAAATCTTTGAAAGCGATTTGGACTGCCCCATCGGAATTATTTTTTTCCTTGCAAGTAGTTGTTCAAATTGCAAAAACGTGGTAATCTGTAGGAGCAAGGCCTAGGGAGTATGGTGGGTATCGGAGACATACCAATCGCAGCTTCTCTAATTTAGCACCCGTCTGTCCTGAAGTGTGAGGTTCAACGTTTTCCAGAAGCAGCGATGGAGCAATTGACCAGTCTCGGTTATTGAATAGCGCGCTTTTCCATCATGGTTTGCAGTTGTTGACAATACAGATCTGCCGCAATCGTCTGGCCAGATCTTAAGAAGCTGCAGTGTACACCGTCTCTGGTCCACCAAAAACTCACCAGTACCTTTTTCTGAATCAACTTTCGCTTGGGACAGGATTTAGACCGGTTCTCCTGGGTTCACCTACTGGGATGAGCATTGGCGATTGTCGTACAGGATCTATTTTTCATCACACAGTAACAAAATTCAAAATTTCCTGGTTATTGTGTTGGTTGAGTAATCAACTACTCAGCACTCAATGCGTGTTTGTCGGTGTGCTTCACAGGCGAAGAAACAAATGAATCCCTAAATTAGAAAAACAAATAGACAAGCCTAAATTTGAAATAAATTTGAATTTGGAATTCCTAACCAAACGCCAGATATTTGTGATCAATTTGGCCAGTTTGACAAAGCGTCAATTTCATATGTAAGGACCTACGAGTATTATAATAATTGCTCGTTTAAAGTAAGAAGATACATGTCTTATGCTACAATATATTTCGCTCGCTACAGCATTAAAAGCACACTATGCTAATGTTATAATTTAACACAATAAAAGTAGGGCTGCTGCCTACTTTTCATTGTGATAAATTATAACATTTCGTATAGACACGGAGACCGATAAATGGACATATAATATAATCACAAGATCTTTAATTGAATTAATTAATAAAGAATTACGAAACAGATATACAATGCGAAAGTAGAATAAATAATAATAATAATAAATATTGTCGGACAAATTACACAGCGCCATCTAGCCCCAAGGTAAGCGAAGCTTGTGTTATGGGTACTAGACAACTGATAAACATACATAAATACATTATTTTTGTAAATACATACTTATTATACATAGAAAAATACCCAGACCAAGACAAATAGACATGTTCATGCACACAAATGTTTGTATTGTGTGGGAATCGAACCCACGAGCGTTGGTGTCAAAGTAGCGTGACAATGCGTTTCACCACTGCGCCACCGAGCTCGTTAAGAGAGAAGAATGTAGGAACCGAAGAAAGCCAAGACTTACCTGTCATGACCAAATTGACCGTGTTTTATCAGAATGTGATTGTTATTATACTATTAGCTCTGTCTACACCGCAAGAGATTTAGCGTAATGTTATTGATAGATATTTTATGATGTGTTACATTAACTGTAAATTGAGTATAACAATTTGTAAGCGTATATAGTAAATTATTTTTTGAAAAATAAAATTCTTTTCATGAAAAAGTCAATAGTTGGTCAGATATTTAACCCTGCTTGGTCGTTGATTAAAATCAAGTTCTTGCATATCTCGAAGTGCCTTGTAATGTGTAATTTCTCGATTACACTTTGATATCACTGTGTATTGTCTTATTCCGTCGCGTCACTTCGCCCGCGTCAGCCCTTTGTTGTCTGTCTGAGTAGTCGCCTTCAGCTTTTATAATGAAGTTGTTATTTTGTGGGAGTCTCCTGCTCATCTGTAACATGACATACTCGTGAGATTGTATGATATTTACCTTCACATATGTAAGCAGTGTTAGGTATTAGGCATACTTATTCACGAAGTTGACAGCGTGATACGTTCGAAGATTGGTTTTCTTTTTTCATCGTTGACCTACCAACAATGTGGTGGGTCATTTCACCGATTTGAGAATATTAGTGTTCTTCCCAATGCACGCATTAGCGTTTTCATTATGTTTTTTTTTATATATACGACGTCGGCGGGCGTACAGCCCACCTGATGTAAGCCTATGAACGTTCGCAAGCAGTACATTTAGTATTACTAGCGCGATACCACCTCTGCTGCTAGCACAGCAAACCCTTTTAAGAGCTTACTGGTGTCATCACTCACACGCAGGAACACAAGAACCTTCTAGGGAGTTGTTATTTCGCTGAAGTTGAGGTACTGCCCCAGAAGAGATAATTTGATGCACCCTAACTCTCTTAAAAATTTAAATAGACGTCGACGTAGTCTGTGTGTTTTTAAGAGAGGTAGGGCGCATCGGAGCTCTGCGCCACCGAGCTCGTCAAAGTTAGCAGGCAGAGGACTTTTTAGAATATAATGTAGGCTTCTTGTACACCTGCCATGCAATTCTGTAAGAGCAAACATCCTTACATCCTCGGAAACATCGGCTGTTATAGCCTTGAACACAAAATTGCAATTCCATAGTGTCGCTTTTCATGGTTGTGCGACACTAGCGCCGCAAGGCTGCGTTTGGAATTGGAATTCTACAAGGCAAACAGCCTCACGTACGCTTACAGCCTTATAGAATACCAAATAATTTAGCCGTGATCGCAGTAGACGATGTCAAAGCTGTGACATCTGTGATCACAGCGACGCACACAGCCATTACGAGTCGCTTAGAGAATTGCATGGCTGCACGTATTTAGGGCGTATTTACCTTTCAATATGCTTTGCAAACTAGGTCTCGATCCCCCCAGTATGCATAGGAAAAATAAATAATATTAAAACGTGCAGTTGCAATATTGTCGCAGAAAAAATTGAATCTCCGTAGTGCTCGAGTTCAACAACCCCGAGTGCACTCGCGTCAATCTATCACGCTGGTATTGCATCTAATAAAGAGATAATTGAGTTGGAGCGAGCGTGGGCGGTGCACCGGGAGGCAGCAGCTGCACACACATTGCCCCCGTTGTCAGTACCCATTCAGGCTTTGGTAAAATGACTAGTAATGTATCAGTTTTATACTCGACGGTAACCTTTCTATTAATAGTGAATAAAGCTGTGAATGGAGTATAGGCTAGCAGCTAAATAAAATATATTATAGAAGCAACTTGTATATCGTGGTACGTTTCACTCAAAACTATATAAATGTCAATATCAAAAACAAAGAAGTATTAAATACAAATATATAAAATATATATCAATAACGTAAAATCTAAAAAGGTCTGTCGCCAACACTTTCTGTCTTAAGGGGCATAGTCTATGCGCCATCAACAAGATTCTCGCCACGTTACAGCCGATTTTTTTAATATCATCTTCTATTAGATGAAGTCCGTCTGGAAGACCATCATCTCGTCTGATGAAAAACTTAGATGAAGACTTTGTGTGGGGATCCACGTTATATACGTGATCGTAAAAGCTTAAAATAAATCCCACACATTATAGCCTATAATTAGTGAAACATGTTTCTATGTTAGTAATTGTATATTTTTTTTTTACTCCAGTTTTGATTAGACAAAATTGTACAACAATTGAGAGATGAGAACCTGGCGTCCTGTAATACAGGCTTATCAAAGCCTACTTCAGGCACCAACTTCTCACACAAAAATGTTTTACACAATTGTAAGGTCGCATAGTTTATATCATTCACCTTTGTATTTTATATCTATATATTTCTTATCTTTTGTGTCAAACTGTGTGAGAAGAAAACAAAGAAGTTTATTATTATTATTATTATTTTATTTTATTTTTATTCACGGGTATTATCCCGGTCATTTGATAGGCGTGCGCGGGGATATGGATCCAACGCGTAGAGGCCCTTTTTAAGAAGATTCATGTTATGTTGTACACCCACCGAGACCCGCTCCTAAAAATATCGTTAGAATTATTATTATTATCTTTCTACTCACGGGTATTAATCCCGGTCATTTGATAGGCTTGCGCGGGGATAAAGATCCAACGCGTAGAGGCCCCTTAGAAAAGATTGTATGTAATGTTGTACACCTGCCGTGATCCGCTCCAGGGGATATCAATGGGTCAATATACCAATGAACAGGCCACGGCAGGTATTGGGACTATTGGAAATATGTCGGGAAAAAGTGGGCTATTAAAGTGAGATTTGGAGGTATTATTAGAACCGGGCTATTGCAGAAGAGGGACGGACACCTGCCATAACTATCATATCTGACTGTTACTTTTGGCAGGCGGTGGCTCGCCACTCACTAGATGGACCCCCGAAATGCCAGAGATAGTCGGCCGGGGGCAACACCGGTGTAAGTGACTCAGGGGTGTCGAGAGGTGTGCTGCGCTTTCTCCGAAGTTACTCGCGGCGTTATGCCCTTTAACACTTCCACCCCTGGAGCATATCACCTGCTAAAGCAATATACTCTATCGACTCCTCTCTGGACGGCCAATGAAGGCAAGCCAGAGCTGAGAGTCCTGCGGGCCTTCTTGACTTTTCACTCCGACCGACGAAGACACGTCGGAGACGAAGGCCCTGATCGACTCTCTGGAGCACTCGGGTACCCGTGGTGTCGTTACGCACCAACAGCTCGCCACAAGCTGCCCTGCGGGGATTATTATTATTATTATTATACGTAGTACTTGCCTGTACTAGATAAAAATCATTTATTTCCCATAAGCCCTCACGGAGATTTGGGCGCGTCTTACATTCTTTAAATCATATCATATTGTATCTTATTAATTGTTCATAGCTTTAATCTCTCTTTTTTAGTCTACCAGCTTTTAATAATGACCATTGGCGAAGAAGAAATGCCAAAAGAAACTTGCCAATATGGGTCATTTTCAAATCATCAATTTATTACAATAAATGAATGTGAGTGTATATAGTGATATCAAGTGGTACAATTTAAAGATATATTAATACATGACTCATTTCCAAACATCTCTGGCAGTCATATATTAATCGATTCTATAATAACCCTTCTTACATAGAGTATTTTATGTGCCTTTTGAACATATTATCAGGCAAGAACAGTACTTTATCAGATTATTTATTATAGGATCGAATACAATTTATAACAAAAGAGCTTAGCAAGCCGATGTACGCAATACGCAATCTATTCTTGCTTCTAAGGTCTTCACTAAACTTTGAAAACGACTCTATATTTTTACAAGATTTTTCTAGTACTGTGCTGAGGATTCCCAATTTGGTGGATCGTTTCTATTTTTACACAGAGACTTCATAATGTTACGCTACGTTACAGAAAATCGCAACCAAATAACAACGGCAACTTGGCTGGTAGTTGCGTTCCTGCGAGTGGGTGAGTTTAAATGTAAACTCCTGAGAATTACTACGTTTGCAGAGGAGGTAGGTGTAACAAGCGATAATTCTTGTACTCGAAGCTTTAGCTACTTATTTTCTTAATTTGAAATAGTATTTTGTACATTAATTATAAGTTAATTTCGTATATTTTACTGTTTCATGTGGTGCAATAAAGAATATTGTATTGTATTGCTCGCGACTTCGTTCATTCGTTCGTTGAATTGTTGATTAACATGGCAGTCGATATTAAAGCAATTAGAAGTGTGTAGTTAGGTAATATTCTTCCATAAAGACAAAGTTCTTAAACAATAATCCTCTAAAACTCCGAGGAATACGACTACAGACATGGCCAATACGAGGACTAGTTTAGGCGACTACGGCGTCTGGTCGTCTAGATTCTAGACTCTCTAGAGTAATAAAAAATATTCTCGTATATCACCCTGGTCTTCTACGTACGAGCAGCATGTTGTCTTGACAGTGAGAGTTAGCTGTTGGTATGATTACGTGCGAGACATTTTGGCGAGACTATAGTTACATTGGTGAGATTACTTGCAGCGTCTCTTCCAAACTATATGTTTTTCATGGAGTTGTTTGAGAAAACTACACTGCAAATTCGTCGCAGGTCAGTTTACTTTTACGTAAGCTCCTTATTGTTAGCATTATCTCGTTTCCTAACACATTCGGATTGCCAGGGCCCGCTATCTAAGCTTAAGGATTGTAGGGCCACTAATTAAAAAAAAAATTCTTCAAAAATAACAAATTTATTCAAACTGGTATTTACAAGAAAAGATGTAAGAAAAGACGGGTTCAAAAAGTTTAGGCTAGTTCTGGCATTAAGGACCGGCGTCGGATGGATCTAACTAAGCAGTTCACTATGAGAGCCCGGACACAGGTGGCCGGCAGCCCCCGGTCACGGCGGCAGGTCCGGACGGAGATGTAGGCCGCAGGCAGTAGTGTAGCTCGTCCGCAAACAGGACCGTGAGGGGCCAAAGACTTCTATGTATACTACATATAAGTATACATAGAAGTCTTTGTGAGGGGCCCACTTTTTTTGTTATGTGATAAATTTTGACATCACTGATGTGAATGAAGGATCGCTATCAACAGGGAGTAAAAAAATTCCTATATGTATGTTTATAATGTTATAGGATTTGGCGAGGATTTTTAATTAGAGCGACGGGGCTATCATAGTTAAAAAAATAATTAATTAAAATAATAAATTATAAAAAATAATATTAAAAAAATAATTAATTAAAATAATTAATTAAAATAATAACACTATATATAACATTATTTATATTAACTGCGATTCCCTTAAAGTAAAAACCAAACTATTTTAATTTAAAATGCTGTATTTATTATACTCAAACATATCTGCTCTAGGTTCTTAATTGCGTGTTTTTTTTTATAGTACGTTGGGAGGCATACAGGCATACGGCCCACCTGATGTAAAGCGGGTACCGTAGCCTATTAACGCTACCGACATATTAAGTATCACTCGCGCGATGCCTCCTCTGCTACTTACACAGCAATGCCTTGGGAGCTTACTGGTGACCTCGCTCACATGCAGGAACACAACAACCCTCTAGGGAGTTGTTATTTGGCTGTAGTTTCCTGTGAGGTGGAGGTACTTCCCCAGAAGGGCTGCTCTGATGCCCTACCGCTCTTAAATATTAAGGCAATACACAGATATGATATAATAAATAAATATTATGACCTACTAATATGATAGTTATAGAAACATTAAAGTTAAATATTACGCGGTCGCGCCATTAAAAAGGTAGAAATAACTGCTTCAAAGCTTAGGCAAACATTTTAATGTGAAATTGGACTTAATAAAATAGTCGTAATAAAATTCACATTTACTAACCATTATTTCTATTAACACTCCATTCCGTCACCATTTACAAATCTCGAAACGTACCTCTAAATTACCATAATCCATTTCGCTGCAAATTATTATCCGAGCATCAAAATATAAGGGTAGAATTGGTAGAATTACCTAATCCTTGCGTTTTCGCGGCATAACCGCAAATATAGCAAATGGGCGCCTGAGCCAGCGAGTTGCCATTACAATAAATCAGTGTGCCCGTTGCGAAATCCCGCTGTTATATTTCACCACACCGCTGCTGCTATTGCGGTACGACTGTTGTGAGCAAATGGTAAGAAAAGTACCTTTTTTATTTAACTAACATAAACTTTATTTTCTTTTCTACTTTTACGTACATATGTTCTTTCACGCCAAGTCCCTTGCGAAGTATCCACTGGGAACCGACCGCCACGTAGCCTGTGAATGCTCGTTCCTCTCCCTACCCCCGTTGCTAACGCAGCAGCTTGAGTAAAGTGTGTAAGAACCAGGTCACGTGGCGCTCATTTTTCCTTGCTTACTCTGCAAAGTACTTGACAAAAAGATACATATAGATATGCAGTTAGTAAGTTTATCTAAAGTAGGTGTTAGATCCAATTTAATATCGTATTCATGTCTCGCATTTTCTCAATATTGAGATGAGCCTCACGTTGCCAGCTTGTTATAGCAATAGCAACCGAAGAAATTGTGTTTGTTATTTGTGTCATCGTTCGTGCGGTCTGACACAAAACAGCTCTGTTATTGCTTTCTTTATTAGGGTGTTCTTAATTCAATTAATTCTTATAACATTAGAGCCCGAGGACCTTGATGACGTTGTGGCATGTGTCACTTTAATCGAATTCGCAGGTTAACAACGTGGACCGCAGCCTTTTATTTTTATACCACTAAGGTGGCAAACAAGCAACCTGATGGTAAACAGTCACCATAACCTAGGGACATTTGCATCACCAGGGGTGTCACTTGTGCGTTGCGGACCCTCTAAAAACCTCTTCTCGCCTTTCTTGAAGAATCCTATGCTGTAGTCCCCTGGAAAAACCTCGGCTGGGAGCTCATTGCACAACTTGAGAGTTCTAAGAAGAAAACTTCTCTGGAACAGCACAGTACGCGACCATTGCGGTTCCAGCGTGCGAGGGTGAACTCCCTGCCATCGGCGAACGGTGCGATTGTAAAAAGTAGCAGTCAGCATCATATCGAACAATTCTTCAGAACACAACCCGTTGTACAATCGGTAGAACACACAAAGGGAGGCAAAAAATCTCTCCTTAAACTCAAGATCGTCGACAATTCTCACAGCTTGTCTCTGGATCGAATCACACGGTCCAAACTGGTATCCAAGTGCTCCCGCGCAAAGGTGACTGCAGTACTCCAAGTGCGGTCTGACTTGAGACTTATGTAAGATAAGTCTTTGCTCCGCGCTGAAGTACCGCTTTGCTCTGTTGAGCACACCAAGTTTTTTGGACGCCAGTCTGACCTTGTCTTCCGGGTGACTTCAATACTTGAACTTCACTGGAGATCTCAACGCCAAGCATCCTAATACTTTTGGAAGCCTGTATATGCATTGCACATTAACGTTAAGCCATCGGTCCCGGCTGTTGTCGATAGATGACAGTCAGTGTTACGTCAATGGCCATCGGACGGCTTGGACTGGACTCCGCCAATACGCAGTTGAGCAAAGCGGGGCGCATCTCTGCAGTGGGATGAGGATGGTGTGTGGTGGTAGTGTTACAATTTAGTTATTAAATTTGTAGAAATATTCATTTATAGTTAATAAATTCAGGCGTGATTTTCCGTCACATTCAATTTGATCTAACCTGTTTTGTGTGCTTGTTCCGCCACCAATTAGTTAGTTCATGCGGCCTAGTGCCGGCCGGCACCCACCCACTATCGTAAGTAGATGCAACATGCCGACGTTGCCTTGGCTACTCCGGTAGTCTCTGCCTCAGCCGATGCGGTCGTCCGCCATCTGGAACAGAAATCTGTAGATGTTAATCGTTAGAATAACATGCTACAACTACACTTATAGCATGTTATTCTAACGGTTAACATCTACAGCGCCTGACGATGCCTCGCGGAGAGGCGAAACGCGTGTCGCAGGTGCAGTGATGACCAGGCCAGTCGTGGCAGCGACGGTGGTGGGGGCATGGGGTTTCTGTTCCAGATGGCGGACGACCGCGGCAGCCGAGGCAGAGACTACCGGAGCTAGACTATGTCAGCGTCGGCATGTTGCATCTACTAACGGTAGTGGGCGGGTGCCGGCCGACGCTAGGCCGCATAAACTAATTGGTGGCGGAAGCACACAAAGCAGGTTAGATCAAATTGCATATTCATTATCTCTTATTTCCCTCGAGTCTTACTCAATCAGAAGACCATTTATTCTTCCCATTGTAAGGCGAATGAATTTTCCCTATCAGGCGGATAGAAATTGAGCGTGAAGGAATCCATTTTTACCATATTTTAAGCGGTAAAGATTACATACCCCCTTTTTATACCGGCTTACCATTGGGCAGAGCGAAGCGTTGATTACACTGTAGTGGTATAAAAAAAATAGCTGAGGATGGTCTAATTTTCATTCCACCGCATCTCTACCATCTCACCAACTGATTCGTGGGATAGGCAGACAGAACTCATTTTTAGGTTTTTTATACAACATCGGGATGCACACAAGCATAAGACCGAGTCATGTGGCGCTCGGCCCCCTCTGCCTACCCCGTAAACAACTTGGCGTGAAGATATAGACATATAGATAAATGAAATGAATCTACTTCATAAACAAATAATAGTGAACCAAAGCCCTTCGAGATCAATAATTCCTAAATAAAGTTATAACCAAGAGGAAGAACAATACAGATTACAATCGACATTTCACTTTTGTAATAGCATGCAGTTCTATTGTTAAAATTACTCAAAGTATTTCTATGCCTATATATATATATATTGTATTGTAGAAATTTAAGTACGCGTAATATAGATTGTACTGGGCTGTGAAATCAAAAATTAAGTGTTCCAAGAATAACCCAGATTCATAAATTTATCCAATTTCCCAATTGCCATTATTTCTTTATTTCGAATATCAGAGCGACTTTATTGTTACGACCAATTTGATTTTAAATGCTTTGTTACTTTCGAATTTACGATCGAGCCTCTGAATCAAGTTTTGTTGCCTAAATGTTACAGCGTTAGATAATAAGTACTTCTTTTTAAATAAGCTCAGCACAGTGGCTTCACTTCGCATGATGGTAAGCGAAAGAGGAGCGCAAATTGCAACGGCGACTGACAAAAGACTACACAGTGTCCTGTCAGTTGACGCTGCCATGCTGGCCCGCAAGATGCTTCTTCACGCTACGTTTGAAAGAGCCTATATTGTAGGAAGGATGAAACACATGTGCCGGCAAGGCGTTCCACTTTTTAATGATGCGACAGAGATGATGATGAGATAGGAGTTGCCGAACTTTTTGATAAGCGAAAAAATGTCCTCAACAGTGGAACAATGATATCGCAAGCCTGCACGTGTGGTTCTATGACGGAAGGGGAGAGGATGGGAAAAGGGAAAACAGTTATATGTTTAAGCATATATATATACATACATATCATCACGCCTGTCTCCCATTGGGGTAGGCAGAGACTATAGAACGCCAGGTGCACCGATCCAAGCATACCGCTCTCGCTTCTTCCACACTCATCAACCTCTTCATGCATGCTCTTCGGTTGGGTACTTTTGATTTGGCCCTTTTTCAACACATCATCAATTTGATCTATATGTGTGCGTCTAGGGCGGCCCCTCTCGACATCACCATTCACTCTTGCTTGATACACTTCTTTCGTAACTCATAATTTTAACATCATTTCGTAATTTGTTTAAGCATGCCTTTAATATACAGTTACAAAGGCAAATACGATTTCGTTCACCAAAATACGAAACGTACGTTTGACCGTGTGTTTCGAAACGGGATCTGGCGCAGTTATATACCGATCGAAGACTCAATCCGTGGTGTTGAGTGCACGATACTAGAAGCGGTGATTTATATTGCTTCTCGAGAGTGGTGGCCTAAATAAACAGCATCTCGAGTGCATCTCAATTGAATCGGCTTCTGAACTCGTCATTAAACTATTCTTTTCTATTTAACAGGTACGAGGAACATGAATTAAAGTGGAAAAAAATCGGTCATTCAAGTAAGGTATACTTTTTATCGTTCATCGTCGCGATCAAATTGCTCGGTTCGTGGTCACAGTTTGACTGCCTCGACCATGTTATTTCTTTATTTTACATTTTCTCCTTGTGTGTTTTGATTCACTTCTTCTTCTTAACGTTATCCCGTTTCCTAATCCATTAGGATTGGCGAGGTCCGCTACCTAAGCCCAAGGATTTTGCAAAGATACTTATTTCTACATGGAGCGACCGCGCCGTCACACATGCACAACCCAGAGGGAAAACCTGATTTTTCTTAGGATATCGATTTTCGAAATATAATTTATTGGATTGGGTTTCCTCACGATGGTTTCCTTTACGCGAAAACACGAATTTAGTGAAACATTGACTTTCGCAAAATAACGCCTGAATCTATTAACTAAATAGTTAATAGATTCAGGCGTTATTTTGCGAAAGTCAAATTTACATGCAATCTGATCTAACCTGCTTTGTGTGCTTCCGCCACCAACTAGTTCATGCGGCCTAGCGCCGGCCGGCACCCACCCACTACTGTTAGTTGACGCAACATGCCATGGCAGCGTCGGCATGTTGCATCAATTAATAGTAGTGGGTGGGTTCCGGCCGGCGCTAGGCCGCATGAACTAATTGGTGGCGGAAGCACACAAAGCAGGTTAGATCAGATTTCATGTAAACATGCCCATGTCAGGATTCGAACCTAGTACCAGTTGGTCAGTAGGCCGATTCTTTATTTACTGGTCCCCTTGCTGCGTGTTGATTCACTCACAAGTTTTATTAATTGGGTCACTTAATATTATTAATTATGTATATTATTAGGAATTTATATATTTCCCTATTCAATTTCCTTAAACAATTATTAACAATGCATACAAATAACACAACAAGCATACGTCACACGGGTTAAGTAGTACCTAGGTTAAGTAGACCGCTGTGATACAAGGAGTGTCGGCATCCCGTAACACACCAACTCCTGAGAACTAGAAACTAATTGATAATTTGACTATTAAACACATCGATATTCATCCCAAGTCCCTTGTACGCAGAGAGAACTGAATGAGTGCCACAAAAAAAAGAATAAAAAGTTTTGGTAAAAAATATATAAGCGTTTTGGTGTAACCCTAATTTACTTGAATATTTTTTTAATTCGCTATCTGTACTTACTAGCTATTGTATACAATGATTAATAGTTGCAAAATAACGTCCAAAACATTGACACCGCAACCCGACCTACAAAATCGAATTAATGTCGTCGAATCGCCTTCACGAATTGTTTATAATCCCCAGTTTATTCAAGTGTGGATAGTATAACATTACTATAGAGTGGAATTCATTCGTTTGTCGTTTTGTTATTGTATATCGGTGTCATGGCGAAGTTTTGCACATATCATATATTACGCTCGTTGTCTGCTCATAACTGTGTGAACTTAATGCAGTAAATGCACAAGGCTAGGAGATTGTTGAGACCTAGTTTTGATGTATTGTTTGGAATTCACACGACGAATCTGTTGATTCAGGTTTCCAATTTTTATGAGGGTCAATAAATGTATTTAGTCCCGTTTGAAATGATTCATTTTCTTTTTTATTAATTTACTAGTGCCTTGACTTCGCACTGGTAGATAGAAAGACAAATTATAACTTTATTTGGACAAATTAGTTAGTTATGTTCTAACTTATAGACTAAGCGTAGGGTTGTTCGTTCGTTCCGCACCATTTTCTTACTTTTAACATTTATCCCGTTATTTAACCCGTCGTAACTTCTAGACTAAAAATCCGATTCGAAAAATTCAAAGAGAAATTTACATGTTCATAATCATTCCTAATTAGGATTAATATTATGATATGAATATCAGCAGTTTTTGATTCTACCCGTGTTTTGATTGACTAATTTGAACAAAAATGGTTCTTGTTAACTATAATAGTAAGACTTAGGTATAGCCTGGTGGACATTTTTGTAGGTAATATTGAGTACTATAAACATGTAGTACATTATTTTATGTATCATCAATATTTTTCACAGTGCACAACAAATAATGATTTTTATAAACGAATTTTTGATATCTTGCGTTCATTACTTGAATTTTCATAGGGATCTCTAATTTTTTGAAAATATAATATAGCCCATGTCACTCACTGATTATTTAGCTAAACCTATATATGTGAATTTTTAAAATCGCTAAGGTATTTTTGAGATTATTCATTATAAATAAATATACGAAAAATTCTATATTTCCTCTTTATAATATAAGACTGGCCTGTTAGCTCACCTGCTTTGTCGTTGATTTTTGAAGTTTTACGCAGCGAATCCAGGTATGTATTTGTGAGATAAATAGTAGCCTAAATTTTGACCTGAGATCGCTGTGGATTATTTCTTTCAAATCCAGTCACTACGTTTAAAGATAAACGGATAGATATAATTTTAGAAACTGGATGCTTTGGCTTCTGTATCTTTAAAAGAGTCGAGCTACATGACTGTAAATTATATTCTTTGTAAAAATATATTACTTAGGCACTTATAAAAAAAGTATTTTTATAAGGGACTAATTTATTTTTGGCAGTTGGTTACCAAAATATAATTTTATCGATTTTTACTTTCTACCGAAGACATGAAGCATACCTACAAGCATACGATCCCATGAATAAAATAACCTATTGAGAACCGATGAGGGGATTTTTCGTAGTAACTCAACTCACCGTTACGGGTGGGGGGTGAAATAGTAAACAAATATATAAAGATATTTAGCCAATAAGCCGTATCAGGTAAAATTGGTTAGAAGAAATATTTAGGCGCTAAAACAGGTTTTTGTGAGCAAGGTGTGCCGTCACGCGCGGTCAAGTGGTTTATTGGCTTGAGAGTCCACCGGATGTAAAGTCGTTACCGTGGCGTAAGTCGTATGTAAGTAGCACATTGCCGTCCCTTCAGCTAAGAGGGCAACTTCTCAGGAGCTTACTGATAATGATAACTTAATTCACTCCCAAGAATACTATAACCCGTCATTGCCTATGCCATGTGGGTCGTGTACTCACATGCCTCCCGAGGTTGCATATAAACCATACAGATCGTTCACTATATCTTGTCTCTTTGCCCTCATGTTGGTATCACTGCGTGAGGAACATTACGACCAGTATAAACACTGTTCAGTGCAAGTGTTTAATATAATAGAAGTACATTGCCAGCTAAGTAGAATAACTACCTGCGACATGTTTGAAGTTATTCTAATTACCCGGCAATGTATTTCTACTAAACACTTGCCCTAAACAATGTATATTCCGGTCATTATGCATGTACACGAAAAGATGCCAACATCACGGCAAAGGGGCAAGTTATGTATGGCTTCCTACGATTAAATTTATTCGTAGATGTCTTCTATAAACGGCGATTGACGACTCAAATACGTAATACGTTCCTTTCAACTATATATCACGTGCAGTCTTTACGACAGAAATTACGACAACTCGACAAATTCGAAGAAATATTGCAGATTTTTGAATCTCGGGTAGTACAGTTCATAACTTTTATCGGGTGTAAAAGACTGCATATATGAGGTAGAATATTAACTTCGCTTTAAAGAAGAAATCCAATAACCGCTTTTATGCGTTTGCCTGGCCGCCATTTTCTCTGCCGAACGACAAAAATATTACACCACTCGATGCTGGGATGGAATTCGGAATTATTATTTTGAAAATAAATAACGTAGTTATTATCAAGTTAATATTTGAAGAATGTTGAATCATTCTTTAAATATTAACTTGATAATGATGCACTCTGTTATTTCCCGCCTAGTTCCTAGAAACGTTAATAAACTTTACTTTTATGTAATGAAGAAATGTGCATTTTACTTGAGGCACAGAATAAATAAATATATTAGTCATAACAATATAGGTCTGTACCTATTTTGTTAGTAAATTTTCAATTTTAAAAGAAAATATTTACTAACGAAACACAAGGAAAGCGTGAGCAGTGATAATCCAGTAGCTGAGTAGATAAAGAAACAGCCTATTAACCGTCGATCCATGGTTCGAATTCTGCGTGGGAATATACCACTACATTCATGGTAGTGAGGAAATGCGTACGTCCAAGAAATTATTTTACTAACCTAACCTAAAAAGGACTGGTTTGCCCTCGGGGTTGTGTAGACTGTGGGAGATTTGATGGCAGACGTTCCTTGACAAAACCAATGTTCACCAAATCCTTAGTATTAGGTAGCGGACACCGCTAAACCTAAGGGATTAGGAAACGGGGTAACTAGTCATAACGAAAGATAAAGATAAAAGTCCTTTATTTGCCATTGGGCCCTCGCGGACTCTTAGACACGCCTTACATTTTTTGATATAGGTAACTATTATGCAAGTAAATCTTCACGCATCCATGTAAAGCCTAAGTCGCTTCGTGAGATTTATAATGTTCGAAATCAAAACAAGCAGTCGACACGTGTTATCTGAAACTATTATCCCAGTCTACGTACGCTTGCAACATAAAATGTATTGCTCGCGCAATGCCGCTCCCGCCGCTAACATAGCGACTCCTCAGGAGCTTACTGTTATCAATTGCAAGAAAATGACTACTATGTAGTAGATGAAAAAAAAATTACTGAGAGAATTGAACAAACTACAATAAGATTATATTTTAAAAATGTGAGCCGTGTCTAAGTGACCGTGAGGGCCCAATGACAAATAAAAATGTTTTATCATTTATCTTTATTTGGCTGCTGATTTCTGTGAAGTGGATATCCAACTGCTGTTTATAAACGCTCTACCTTCCTTAACATCTGTTGTATATCGAGCCTTTTCACCATCGTAAGCGACAAGTAATTTTTTTCGAAGAGGAGTTTTCTTTGCTTGATTCTGAACAATAAATTTGTCAAGAATATAACTTCATTGTTCAGAATTACACATTAACACGCCTTTGCGAACTGCCTATGTACTTTAACCATTGTAACTTTTTAATTTGTATAAGCATTACCGAACATTGCTAGTTATACAAAGCAGAACAAAAACAGACTTATTCCATACATTGATTTTTTTGTTAATTAGTGGTACTTTTTGATTTTTGGCGATTACGACCTTCTTGGTGAAAAGGCGCGATATCTGCCTACCCCACAAGGGTTTTGGCGTGAAGCTATAGATAGATAGATAGGTATGTTAATAATAGCCGCTGCCCGCGACTGTGTCCGTAGTTTTGTCTGGTATCGCGTAGTCTATTTTCTACTTTCTTTCTTTTTCTCGACTTCTGAGAGTCGTACCGTGATGTTGAATAGCCTATAATCTTCAATAAATGGCCTATCAAATGCAAAAATAATGTTTTAAATCGGACTGGTAGTTCTAGAGATTGTATGTATGTATATCTTCACGCCAGGTCCCTTGCGGGGTAGGCAGAGAGAACCGAGCGCCATAAGACGCGGTACTTACATACTTCACTCGCTTTTCTAACATTTATAGCTCTTTTCATGCACGCTCACCGGTTCCTGGCGCTCCTGACATCACCTTCTGATAAAACACGACTAATTTCGTCATGGTAGGTTAGTCTCGGTCTTCCTCGGCGCCTATCCTTCCACTTTTGCATTGTACATCTGCAATTGTAATATTATTAACGGTGTAACAAACAAATAGTTAGCATACACAATAAACTATATCTGTTTCGTCATTCTTTCGTCCTGCACTCTGTCCACATGTCCGAACCAACAGAGCATGCCTTTTCTTATCTTAACACCGACACTCTCTTTCAGACCAACTCTTTCTCTCACGTCGTCATTTCGAACGCGGTCAAGCAAGCGTTATGCCACAAATTTTGCGTAACGCTCTCATCTCAACCGTATTTATTCTACTTTCTTGGTCTCTCTGCCATACCCAGCTCTCACTTCCATAAATTAGCGTTGGTATTAGCACCGCGTTGTGTGCAGCGAGCTGTGCCTTCTGACTTAGATTTCGGCAGCCTAGAAGTTAACCCAACGCTCCATTCACCCTATTCCCTGCACTCACTCGTCTGTCCACATCAGCGGTGTACCTTCCATTGCTGCTAAAATCGCTTCCAAGATATACAATCTCATTCACTTGCTCCAACACTACATCATCAACGAGTTTAGATTCCAGAGATTAGCGCTTTCAAAGAAACTCTTCCGCTTTATATATTAGTATAGATTTTAATTGTTTAATTATCCGAATATCTAAATACCGTCTGGGGAAGTACCTCCACCTCACAGAAAATCGCAGCCTAGTAACAACTCCCTAGAGGGTTGTTGTGTTCCTACGTGTGAGTGAGGTCACCAGTAAGCTCCCAAGGAGTTACTGTGTAAGCAGTAGAGGAGGCATCGCGTCGCGAGTGATACTTAATATACAAGTGTTAATAGGCTATGGTAACTGCTTTACATCAGGTAGGCCGTATGCTTGAATGCCTCCACACGTTGTATAAAAAAATCTGAAAAAGAAGTAGTAGGCGTTCATCTTCAGTAATGATTTTGCATCAGGTGAACCTTAAGCTTTTATAGTTAATAGATTCAGGCGTTATTTTGCGAAAGTCAAATTTACATGCAATTTGATCTAACCTGCTTTGTGTGCTTCCGCCACCAATTAGCTCATGCGGCCTAGCGCCGTCCGGCACCCACCCACTACTGTTAGTGCGTGCTACATGCCGACGCTGCCATGGCTGCTCCGGTAGTCTCTGCCTCGGCTACTGCGGTCGTCCGCCATCTGGAACAGAATCCGCATGCCCCCACCACCACCGTCGCTGCCACGACTGGCCTGGTCGTTGCTGCGACACGTGTTTCGCCTCTCCACGAGGCATCATCAGGCGTTGTAGAAGCTAATCGTAAGAATAACATGCTACAAGTGACAAATCCATCGCAGTGCCGTCCCTTGTATTGAACTGAGGGTGGGGGTGGATGGTGTGAGCGAAAAGATATTTAATAGTGGGGAATGGTTTACGTCAGTCTGTTTGTTCATGAGAGTAATTTTAGAATTTTTATGTTTATTAATTTCTAATTGTTCCCTAATATTTAGTTTTAAACCTTGCTAAGCTTTTATACCTTTCGACGTTAGGTGAAAGAAATTATGATTTCGTATGGTAGTAATTTTTCTACTTCCAATCCATCCCCAGTCCATTACGTCAGCAGACCAACGACACGTGAACCTTGAGCAAATATGAGGAACGATGCGAGTTTGCTTTGAATGTATTAAAATTCAGCGCTGTGTTGTTGTACGTGACCTAGCGTGCGGCAATAACCTTAAGTTTAGTACCTACTCGATTTGCTCCGAGTTGTTACTATTTCGAGACCATAGCTATGTTACCCGGCAATGATGTAATAATAGTTTATCTACACTTGTATCTCTTACTTTATACAACGCCGACAGGCGTACAAGCATACAAGATATCCAATTGTGCGATACCACCCCTGCTGCTAAGGCAACAACTCCCTAGGAGCTCGCAATAACAAAACAACATGAGAGTCATTACTTGGCAGCGATTTTCGGTGAGTAGAAAATACTTCCTCAGTCGGGCTGCTTTTGTACCATACCTCTTTTAATTACACTCATTAATTCATCATTAAAATGAATCAACCTTAATAAAGCGTTAATCCATCTTCTTCCTAATTCGCGTCCGCTACCTAAGCCTAAGGATTTGAAGAAAATGATGATTTTGACAGGGAGCGGCGACTGTCAGACCACCACACTCCAGAAGGAAAATCAGAACCATTCCCAGGTTAGGTCACAGGTATTTCGAAATATAATTTATTGGATGTACGGACTTTCTGACGTCATTTTCCTTCATACTCCACACTCTCGTTCGTACCGAAACTAACGCTCTTTCTTCGTGTAATAACTTAGAGTATAATATTAGGACAACCACCATTTCCCCTAGCTACGAATGTTAAAGAAGCGAGTGAAGTGTGTAAGGACCGCGTCTTATGGCGCTCGGTTCTCTCTGCCTACGCCGCAAGGGACCCAGAGTGAAGATGCACATATATATCTATACATATAAATAAAATTGAAGTGTCTGTCTGTGATTTCAAAATAAAGCCTTTATCTTAAGCTCATATTATTATTTTCACGTTACCAAAGCCTAAATACGCATGTTTAACTTTTTGTCTGTCTGTCTGCCGTTTGTTTGTCCGGGCTAATTTTCGAAATGGCTGAACCGATTTTAACGGGACTTTCACTGGTAGGTAGAGGACTGTTCAGAGCAGAATATAGGGTACTTTTATCCCGTAAATATTTAGGGTTCCTGCGTAAAAAATTAAAAACTGTTAAAATTAGGGGGAAATATCTTCCCCTTCGGGGGACTTTGCAATTATATTTTTATTATTTTCATAGAATACGTATTTTTTATAACATAAAATGACTATGCATTTTTATGTAACATAAATAAAATACATATACGTTGCCTCCTGTAAAGGTCAATAGATGGCGCTGTACGAAAATTGAATGGCTCTATGGTTGCATCTACGACCCTGAACTTAGTTTTTTTTTTAAATAGAAACAATTTCATGTCTACAGAGAAATAAAGGCTACTAAAAGCCCAAATCTCATGCGTGCGAAGCCGCGGGCTTCTGCTAGCACAAAACACAAACATACATCATTTCCCCATTCATACAGGTATACCAACCTCACCACTTCACTCAGCCTGACTGCCAAAACGAAATGTTCTCATGAAATTTTCCTAATAACCATACCGTTCTGTCCCACATCGCTGATTACTGTGCGTGCGATGGCAATTCCGTTTGTGTGACCAACATAAATCGAGCGAGCATGAGTAATTGGACTAGTGATGGGCCAAAATTAAGCCGTGTTTTTTTATACCACGAAGGTTGCAATCAAGCATACGGCCTGCCTGATGGTTAACAGTCACCGTAGCCTATGGACATTTGCAACACCAGGGGTGTCACTCATGCGTTGCCGACCCTCTAAAAACCTCTTCACGCATTTCTTGAAGAAGTCCATGCTGTAGTCCCTTGGGAAAACCTCCGCTGGGAGGTTATTCCACAGCTTGAGAGTTCTCGGAAGAAAACTTCCCTGGAACCGCACAGTACGCGACCATTGCGATTCCAGTGTGTGAGGGTGAACTCCGCCGTCGGCGTGCGGTGCGGTTAGATCGGTGCGCCTGGCGTTCCATAGTCACTGCCTACTACAATGGGAGACAGGCGTGATGATATGTTTGTATGTACTTATGAGTCAACACCATTATTTTGCTTGACTTGGCGGTTGAAGTTTTCCATAAAGCGTCGTATATTTTTTTGTATGATGTAAAGCAGTTACCGTAGCCTATGTACGCTTGTAATACATTAAGTACCACTCGCGTGATGCCACCTCTGCTGCTAACACAGCAACTCCTTAGGAGCTTACTGGTGACCTCACGCAGACGTGCACATAACAACCCTCCAGCGAGTTGTTATTTGGCTGCGGTTTTTTGTACACGGATGTACTTCCTCAGACGCGTTGCTTTGATGCGTCCTATCTCTCTTGAAAACACCCAGACTTAGACTACCAGACATGTTCATGTACAGCAATGTTTGTCCTGTGTGGGAATCGAACCCCAACTGAACCCGAATGTTTGTGTTTAAGAACAGTTACTAACCCACAAACCAAAAAACTAGTCTACGCATAAAGGCACGTTGCGCAAACAAGAACGTTGTTTTCTTTTTATACTACATCGGGAGGCATACAAGGTTACAGTCCGCCTGATATAAAGCGGGTACCATAGCCTATTAACGCTTACGATCTATTAAGTATCGCTCGCACGATGCCTCCTCTGCTGCTTACACAGCAACTCCTTGGGAGCTTACTGGTGACCTCACTCACACGCAGGAACACAACAACCCTCTCGGGAGTTGTTATTTGACTGCGGTTTTCTGTGAGGTGGTTGATACGTCCTACCTCTCTTGAAAACACCCAAACCAAGACAAACAGACATGTTCATGCACACAAATGTTTGCCTTGTGTGGGAATCGAACCCACGAGCGTTGGTGTCAAAGTCGCGACATCCACGACTGAGCCACCGAGCTCGTTGTGTTTTAACGCCTAAATCGCTTAGCGATACCAGCGTACTGACCAATGGGAAAATATTTTAATAAGCTGTTAAGTAAACTAGCCAATAAGAGCTGCACATTCTACTTTAACCCCGGCCCAATTGAATTACTACACAAAATCGTCTCATCGGTTCTCCATGTGTTAATTCCTTTATGGGTGGGCCGTATGCTTGTATGCCTCATTCCTTCAGTGGAAAGTAAAAATCAATTAAATGTTATATTTTGATAACCTACTTCACCATAGGATATTTCGTTCATATTCTAACCACAGCGCCGCCGAGCTCGTCAAAATGTAGCGCTTAAGAAGTCGAAAACTTAAAAAAATCTCGACGCGTTGCAAAGACTTTTATGTATACTTCTATATAGTATATATAGAAGTCTTTGACGCGTTGTAACTCAATTACCTTGCGTTAACAACCGGCTCGAATCCCAAATCGCTACAATCGACCAAGATTGCTCTGCGTATGTCAAATGGCCAATAAAAGCTGGTTGCCGTGACCAATGGTGGGTGGCAGGTTTCCGTCCGACGGCGTCGGTCATCGCCCAGCCGGGGTCGGGACGTTGACATCGCTTTGTCTTGCGCCGATCGAATGCAGCGTCGGGGACAGACCATGGGATGTGCGACTGGAGTAAAGTGTGTAGATGCGGCATTTAGTGTTACTCGTACTTGTTTTTATATATAATGGCGTGTGAACTCTTCTAGTATACGAAATATCACTCGCATTGCCACCACCGCTGCTAACACAGTAACTCCACAGATGAAAATAAAAAGTACTGAGTAGTCACTCCAGGTAAGGGTATTCACTCACAATCAGAAATACAACAACCCTCCTTTCAGGGCCGGCAACGCAAGAGTGAGACCCTGGTGTTGCTAATGTACATAGGCTACGGTAACTGCTTACCATCAAGCAGGCCGTATGCTTGTTTTCCATCCTAGTGGTATAAAAAAAAGTTTGTTACTACGCTGAGATATTCTTCGAGGTGGAGTTACTTCCCCAGCCGAGGGTTTCCCAAGGGACTATAGTATAGGCTTCTTCAAGAAAAGCGTGAAGTGGTTTCTACAGGATGACGTCCCTGCCCTGGTATTACAAATGTTGTTAAAATACGGTAAATGCTTACCCATCAGGCAAGCCGTATGCATGTCTGCACCCTTAGTTATGAAAAAAGTCGTACTAGTTTATTGCGCCCTAGCCCTCTTTCGCCCGAGTAAGTAACTTGACTCATCCATGTCGTTTTGTTTTTCGTACTTCTTATGGATCACACAAGATTGTCAGGCGGTACTGGGAGGTGTTTACATTCTGGAGTCGTAAACTCCATTTTTCATTTCACTAAAACAAAATTAAAGTGACTCAGTCTAGTCTGAGTAAAACAGGAAATATTTTTAGCAATTGTATGCAATCTTAGGGCTATAGTATAGTGTATGTGTACTTATGTACGCACTTAAGCAGAGCTGTCTTTTGCCTAAGAAAACAATATATCTTCTAAAATGTCATCTCACGTGCCTTTACTCTGCGTTTGGAAAACAAAACTCTAATATAATATATTATCAATAACTATTGATAATTGATTGAGTTGATCTGAATGAGAGTGTCAGTGCTAAAATAAGAAGAGGTATGCTCCGTTGGTTTGGATATGTAGAAAGATACACGAAAGAGTGAATTGTGAAACAGATATACAACGCGAAAGTAGAAGGATATATGAGCCGAGGAAAGCCAAGACTTATCTACCATACCATACCAAAATTAATAGTATAACGTGAAATAGACGGGTTGTTGTAATGCACCCTAACTCTCTTTAGGCCGAACCACTTAATTGACTCATCCAAAACGGTTTGTTTTTCGTACTTCTTAGGAATCATTCAAGATTAACAGCGGTACTGGGAGGTGTTTACATTTTGGAGACATAAACTTTATTTTTCATTTCACTGAAACAAAATTAAAGTTGCCCGGTCTAGTCTGAGGTTGTTAGACCTCAGATTAGACTGAGTGACTTTAATTTTGTTTTAGAAAACATTTTTACCAATTGCAAGGCTGCTAGTGGGACCCTATCATTACCTTTAGCCGTGCGGCGCGCCGCCGCGGCCGGTGCCTTCCGTTCGTCTGTCTGTCACAGGTAGAGCAATTAATATTCTACATTTTAGTTCCTTTTAAACTTTTCGATTTTACAAATCATTTTACAAGACTAGGTGATGGAGTGTCTGTAAAGTCGGTTTACGGACGATAATTTTACGTGATAACGTCATAAGAAAACATTCAACAGTTGACAAAACAGTGTAGGTTGTGTGCTGCCGCTGTCTCTCTTCTACTCGGACACATAGGCCGATGGAGTGGAAGAGAGATAGATGCGTCACAAGCCGAACGCTTAGGCCGATCGTGCTTCTCTATCGCTTATTCCGATTTATAAGACGTTATCACAGCAAAAAAAGAAAACTTTTTAGGCAGATAGCAAGAGCCAAAAACAAATTAAAAGATTTGTGATTAAATTACAAATTAATAAGTAATGGTTACACACCTAACCTAAGAAAGATCTGGTTTTCCCTCTGGATTCCGGAGGTCTGACGGCAGTCACTCCAGGTCAAAATCAGTATCTTCGCCAACTACTTAGTCTTTAGTCTTAGGTAGTGGACCACGCCAACGTTAACAAGAAGAAGAGTCTATCTACATTATAAAACGCAGCAATGTTTCACTTTCAAAATGAAGTGATCGATCATATGAATCACATGACACCGAACTCGAAAATGATTCACTCGTGTTGACAGTGTTGAAACTCGTCTACCGTTAAATCGAAAGGGCGAAGAAAATTACACGGGAAATGAACGGTACACGCTGTCCCAAATTGCACCTAATCGTTTTGTAGCGATTTTTGAATGAAAGTAGATCAACATGTAAATCTATGCCAGTTTGACATAAACATATTCTATGTATGCAAAGGCCTAGATCAGTAGATACATTATGTGTTACTCGCGCGATGCTACCTTTGCTTGTAACACAGCAACTTCTTAGGCGGTCTAATTGGTGACACAACACAACACAAATCTGCAGAGAGTTTGTTATTTGGCTGCGGTTTTCTGTGAGATACTTCCCCAGTCGGGCTGCTTGATGCGCCCTACCTCTCTTAAAAACAGCCCATGGGTTTTTTTTTGACCTGACTATGTAGTTGGCCTCTGTGGGCCGTGACTACATCACTGGACGCCCGTGGGTTTTTTTTTTTTTCGCCCAAGAAAATTCAAGACCCACAAAAGAAGGACCAACCCACACCCGGGTGTGCATTGGTCATTCTTCCGTGAGGTGCACCCTCCGGAAAAAGGGAGGGAGGAGGTGAAATCTTTTAAAGATACCATTTCGTACGAACGAACTGATTATGTCGGATTTCCACCGACTAAAACACCCCCTGGGACTGCCTTTAGCCGGGAAGGCTATAAAGGCTTCATCTGCGATCACCCCAGGGGAACGGGGTGACGCAAACGCCCGTGGGAGCGTAGTCGCTGTATTTATGTGGACCCAACGGCCACAGGGCTACTCTTTGGTAGGTGACCGCATTCCGACATGATTAATCCTCGGATTCATTCGTCTGAATGCAGCCAAAAGTCTGTCCTGCGTATATACATCGTGTCGTGGTTGTTAATTGTCCTTCTTCTTCACAATCATATGATTGTTATTTCCCTCAAATATTTTGTCCTTGCGAAGTGTCGGCACGTACGAGTGGCGCGTCCCAACTATAAATAATAAATAAATAAATATTGTCGGACAAATTACACAGCGCCATCCAGCCCCAAAGTAAGCGAAGCTTGTGTTATGGGTACTAGACAACTGATAAACATACGTAAATACATTTTTTTTTGTAAATACATACTTATTATACTTAGAAAATACCCAGACCAATACAAACAGACATGTTCATGCACACAAATGTTTGTACTGTGTGGGAATCGAACCCACGAGCGTGGGTGCCAAAGTAGCGTAACAGCGCGTTTCACCACTGCGCCACCGAGCTCGTCACTATCTTTTCTCCACTTCCTTTTTTCGCGGGAATAAAACACTCGGCAGCAGCCTGCTGCCGAAGAATGCCCGGGTCAGCAAGCAATCAGCTTTAGAGAGGCCCGTTCGCACCCGTCCCGCGGGTGCATGACCCGAGATAGGTATCTTAAAAACGGGCATGTCCATGCACACAAATGTTTGTCCTGTGTGACAAGCTCGGTGGCGCAGTGGTGAAACGCGTTGTTACGCTACTTTGACACCAACGCTCGTGGGTTCGATTCCCACACGGTACAAACATTTGTGTGCATGAACATATCTGTTTGTCTTGGTGGGTATTTTCTATGTATAATAAGTATGTATTTACAAAAAAAAAATGTATTTACGTATGTTTATCAGCTGTCTAGTACCCATAACACAAGCTTCGCTTACTTTGGGGCTAGATGGCGCTGTGTAATTTGTCCGACAATATTTATTTATTATTTATTGTGTGGGAATCATAATCGAAGCGTCGGTGACAAAGTCGCTTGATTAACCGCTGCGCCACCGAGCTCGTTATGTTAGGACGTTTCGTGAGAAAACACAAACTGATCGGTCCGGTGTTTACTAATGGTGAGTATTGACATTCGTGTCACGTCCGTCGCGTGACGTCGCCGTATCGATCTGCCGGACCGACATCACTGACGCAAACGTTACAGATAACATCAGAAAACGTTTCAAGTTTGTGGAAAACTTACTTAGGTTGTATTGTAGTGGAAAATTATTTCTAGTAACTACTTTACATTGGTTACTAGTAAAACGAAACGTTGCTAGTATGCGAAAGTAGAAGGATGTTGGAACCGAGCAAGAACGAGACTAACCTACCGTGACCAAATTGGTCGTGTTTTATCAGAAGGTGTTCGCGACAACTATGTACATGATTAGATAACCGTCGCGCGTAGTATAAGTGATGCACATTTTATATAGTTATAGTTGTTTATGTATAGTTTGTATTAGTTGTTTATGTAAGGATTAGAATAGGTTTACACAGTTTTCATACATACTTTGTTAGAGATAAGTTTTACATGTTTTTATATGAAAAAGGGTTAAATGTATGAAATAATAGTACAACTTACAAACATTTTAGACACAAATAAAGCGAGCACGATCAGGTATTGCCTCTAGGTCTGGGCGATTTTGGCTATTGCTATCTCTTTCCCACACATGTGTCTCTCGCTCGCACAGCGGGGGTATAAATATGGGCCATACATCGTCGATCGGCACCAGTCGTCCGCTACACTCAGCGCTCACACTACAGTGAAATAGCCAGCCAAGTCACTCCAAAGCCAAGCCAGTCCAGACCTAGCAGCAAGTACCTACGGCTCCATACTTCTGAAGACAGCAACAGGCGTTTCATTCTGCACCAACCCACAGACCTGCGACTTACAACCGGAGGTCGAAGAACGAAGCCCGCCAGTGCCTACATTCTATTATTTTTATATTCATTTACGAAAGTGTACGGGTCGTATCGAAGGGGCCCGTACATTTTGGTCCTTCAGCAGCCGGATACTGGGAATAGTTCTTCAGACGACGAAGAAAAATGCCTGTCACAAGAAGTATGGAGTCGGAAAGGAGGACAACGCCTGCTCAAGTCGACGGAGCCGCCGCCGCCGCCACAGTGACGCCCGCCGCCGCCGCCACCGCCGCCGCACCCGCCGTAGCGACGCCAGAGACGTCTACAGCCGAAACATCGACGACGACGAACACTACGGCCACTGCAACGACTGGCGAGACGACAGCGACCGGCGAGACGACAACCGGCAAGACTGCAGCGACGAACAAGACAGCCAGCCCACAGAAGGAGGCCTCTCGCCGCCCGCCCAGCGCGCCCCGCACTACGTCGACAATCAAGCGGAGAGCGCTGGCCAAGGCGCGAGAATTCCTTCTACAGAAGGAAGTGGAGCTGGCAGCTGCACGTGTCGCCGCGTTGGAGGCGGACTCTGAAGACGAGATCGAAGCAGACGAGGACTTGGCAACTAGGAACGAGCGAACAACCGACTGGGTCAACAGAAGCACGCTGGCACTCACCATGGAGCCCTACGTACCGAAGCCCGACGTCCCAGGCCCGGACCATCGCAGGACCGATGAAGAGGAGGTTATAGCAGCGCCGCCGCCGCAGACGTGCAGCGACGCACTTCATCGGGGCCACAGCGAGGTCACGCGGCACGCCGAGCAACAAGTACCGGTTCCAGTGAGAGAAGATATAGAGCCAGCACGCTATTGTGAAGAGAGACGACCGCAACGGGAGTTTGACTACAATCAACTAGCAACTGCCATCACACTTGCAGCGAGAGCCGTTCAACCCGCCATTGCACCGAGGACCGTCGAGTTACCGTCTTTTCACGGGTCATCGAACGAGTGGCTGCCATTCAAGGCCGCCTATGATGAAGCTGCAAGTCACCTCTCCGAACAAGAAAGGCTGTCCAAGTTACGTCACAGCCTGAAGGGAGCCGCCAGAGATGCAACACTATGTCTCTTCGTCGGGTCAACGACTTCAGAAGAAGTTATGAAGATGTTAGCCGCGAGGTTCGGTCGTCCAGATGCACTGGCAATGACCGAACTGAACAAGCTCCGTGCGCTACCACGACTGGCCGAGAACCCAAGAGACATCTGCATCTTCGCTTCAAAGGTGCTTAACGTCACAGCCACAGTTAAAGCACTGAAGAAGCATCACTATCTACACAACGCCGAAGTGGTACGCAGCGTCATTGAAAAACTGCCGCCAGCGCTGCGCTACAGGTATTACGACTTCGCCGCCGAACAGCCGGAAGATCATCCAGACCTTCTCACGCTGTCCAAGTTTCTGGAAGTCACCGCCGATCGATGTGGAAGCTACGCACCGGCCGAGCTCACTGCGGTTGAAGACCGGCGGGAGCCTGCCGTACGAAAAGGACTACGTGCTTACCACACTCAAGATCAGAAGTCTACTGCGGTGCAACTAAAGTGTCAAGTTTGCAAGAAAGAGGGTCACCATCCGTACGACTGCAACGTGTTCAAGAAAGCCGACCAATTTGCGAGATGGGAGCTAGCCAGAACTCACAGGCTATGTTTCCGTTGTTTGCGAGTCCGCAAATTTCGGCATAACTGCAAGCCAAAGCAGTGTGAAGTCGACGGATGCAAATACACGCACCACCCTCTTCTACACGACACAAAAAGGAAAGAAAATGAAGTTGAATATTCAACAGCCATAGTTACGTCGACAAGGGAAAATTTCACTGCTGCCTATCTCAAGATTCTGCCTGTACAAGTGACCGGTCCGAAGGGTACATACGACACTTACGCCCTTTTGGACGACGGCTCTACGTGCACACTCATCGAGTCGGCAGTGGCGAACAAGATCGGCGTACACGGGCCGCCCGCGCCTTTTTACATAGAGGGTGTGGCCGGCGCACGTATAGCGGCCGATACATCGGAACGTGTACACTTCACTATACAAGGAAGAAACTCAGTGAAGCACGATGTGTCGGCGCGTACAATGGACAAGCTGATGTTGACGACTCAAGGTGTGCCACGTAGTGTCGTGAAACACTGTCGTCATTTGGAAGACATCGAAGATCAGCTGATTTATGAGGAAGGCCATCCAACCGTGTTGCTGGGTCAAGATAATTGGTCGTTGCTGCTCACACACGACGTGCGAAGAGGGACCACAGCCCAACCAGTCGCTTCATTAACCGACTTGGGATGGGTATTGCACGGCGCGACGGGAAATAAGAAGAAGCAGCAAGTCCATCGAGTTAGCCATCTGACTACAGTAACACTAACGGAGGAACAGACAATGGATGACCTCATGAAGGAGCACTTCGCCCTCGAGTCTCTGGGTGTTCAGCCTAAACATTCACACACCAACGACGAGCTCCACGCGCTGCGCACACTCGAGGAGAAGACGCGTCGATTACCGGCGGGAGGGTTTGAAACAGGATTGCTATTCAAACAAAGCGATTTTGTACCGCCGGATAACTACAACACAGCGATGCGTCGCCTCGAGTTAGTCGAGAAGAAACTCGACAAAAATGTTGAATTGAAGCGGCGCTACGAGACACAAATGAACACTCTGATACAGAGCGGCTATGCAGAGAAGGCTCCAGCAGTGAAAAGCGACAGAACTTGGTATCTGCCACATTTTGCAGTTATCAACCCGCAAAAGCCCGAGAAACTACGCATCGTGCACGACGCGGCAGCCAGGACCCGTGGTATCAGCCTCAACGACATGCTGCTGTCTGGGCCCGACCTCATACAGTCTCTACCCGGAGTGCTGATGAGGTTCCGTCAACGCCCAGTAGCGGTCGCAGCCGATATCAAAGACATGTTCCTGCGCATCAACATACGGGAGGAAGACCGAGACATGCAGAGGTTCCTGTGGAGAGAAGACAGAAGAATCGGTCCACCCACAGAGTACCGCATGAGAAGCGTGATCTTCGGCGCCACGTCGTCACCATGCACGGCGATATACATCAAAAACAAAAACGCCGAGGAATTCAAAGAACAGTTTCCCGAGGCAGCGCAGGCAGTGATAGCAAACCACTACGTCGACGACTATCTTGCCAGCTTTGACACGGAGGAGGTCGCCATACAAGTATCAACACAAGTCGCTAATATACACAAACGAGCGAATTATCATCTTCAACGCTGGGCATCGAACTCAAACAAGGTGCGCGCCGAATTCTCCACTACACCTAAGGGGAATTTAGTGCAACTCGATGCAGAGAAGATATTGGGCATGGTGTGGGACCCGAATGAAGACTATCTGGGCTTCAACATCAATCAACACAAGCTTCCGCCTTCAATATTGGAAGGCACGAAAACACCGACGAAGCGAGAAGCCCTACGTACAGTGATGTCTTTGTTCGACCCGCTGGGCTTAGTTACACCTGTTACAATACAAGCGAAGAAGATTTTACAAGATACTTGGCGTACTGGAATCGACTGGGATGTCAAGTTGCAAGACAGTGAAGCCGAAAGTTGGTCATACTGGCTCTCTCACGTGAGAAGACTACCGAGCCTAGCTATACCAAGGTGCTATCCCGGCGTATCGACCGCACATACGAACGAGATACATACTTTCGTCGATGCAAGTTCGTCGCAATACGCCTGCGCTGTGTATTGGAGGGCACAGGATGCATGCGGGAATATACATGTGTCGTTGATAGCTGCAAAAGGCAAAGTTGCACCGTTGAACAAAGTGACGTCAATACCGAGACTCGAACTCCAGTCAGCTGTACTTGGGTGTCGTCTTGCGCGCACAGCCATAGACGAACACGACATAAAGCCGACCCGCCGAGTATATTGGTCGGATTCACGCACGGTACTCTCGTGGCTACGCACTGGCCCGCGAGCGTACAAGCCGTTTGTGGCCCACCGGATCGCGGAGATCGCCGAGGAGACGAAGACCAGCGAGTGGAGATGGGTGCCTACCAAGGAAAATGTTGCAGACGACGCAACGCGCGACACTCCACACGACTTCAACTCCCAACACCGGTGGTTCCACGGGCCCGCGTTTCTACGCGAGTCGGAAACAAACTGGCCGCGAGAGGTCAATGAACCCGACCATATGGGTCTGACCGGCGAGGAAAGAGTCAACTTTGTTCGAAACACTACATCACCAAAGGAAGCACTGCCCGACGCAACTCGTTTTTCAAGTTGGTTAAAGTTAGTGCGTACGACGGCGCGTGTATTACAATTCATCGAACTTCTGCGCATCAAGAAACAACTGTGCAACGCGGCCTACAAACGCAATAAGAAAAACGAAGTTGACGACGCTACTTGGACGAAAATAAAGAAAGCAGCGAAGGGAAAAAACAAGAAAATCAGTGCTACGTGTGAAAGTGAAAACAGCTGTTTCATTCAACTTGAAACACATCACTTACATCGTGCCCAACAGCTGTGGATACGCTCAGTGCAAGATGATGCGTTCAGTGAAGATGTCGCAGCTTTAAAGTGCAAAAAACAGTTGCCTGCTAATAGCCGACTAAGTCAGCTGTCCGTCATTATAGACAGCGATGACGTCATACGGCTACGGTCACGAATAGCAGCCGCTGTCGACATCACGGACGAACAAAAAGCTCCGCCGATTATGGATGGCAAACATACATATGTGCAACTGTACATCTCATGGGTACATCGAAGACTCCATCACGGGGGCTTCGAGACCACGACCAACGAAGTTCGACAACACTTATGGGTACTACGACTGCGCAATACAGTTAGAAGTGTGTTGAAAAGATGTCAACAGTGTCGCATCAGGCGGGCCGTGCCCGCTCAACCGTCTACGGGTGACCATCCACGGAGCAGACTGGCGCATCATCAGCGCCCTTTCACCTACACCGGCCTCGACTACTTCGGCCCGATGACAGTCACTGTTGGACGTGCTCATCAGGAGAGACACGAGCGGTGGACGTGCGGACCAACAAGGGCGTGCTGCGAAGGCCCACCAAGAAGCTGGTGATCCTGCCTACAGCGACGGTCGACGGCGCGAACACGAAAAATATCTCCAGCTGAGATAGCTGCGGCGGGAGTATATGTTCGCGACAACTATGTACATGATTAGATAACCGTCGCGCGTAGTATAAGTGATGCACATTTTATATAGTTATAGTTGTTTATGTATAGTTTGTATTAGTTGTTTATGTAAGGATTAGAATAGGTTTACACAGTTTTCATACATACTTTGTTAGAGATAAGTTTTACATGTTTTTATATGAAAAAGGGTTAAATGTATGAAATAATAGTACAACTTACAAACATTTTAGACACAAATAAAGCGAGCACGATCAGGTATTGCCTCTAGGTCTGGGCGATTTTGGCTATTGCTATCTCTTTCCCACACATGTGTCTCTCGCTCGCACAGCGGGGGTATAAATATGGGCCATACATCGTCGATCGGCACCAGTCGTCCGCTACACTCAGCGCTCACACTACAGTGAAATAGCCAGCCAAGTCACTCCAAAGCCAAGCCAGTCCAGACCTAGCAGCAAGTACCTACGGCTCCATACTTCTGAAGACAGCAACAGGCGTTTCATTCTGCACCAACCCACAGACCTGCGACTTACAACCGGAGGTCGAAGAACGAAGCCCGCCAGTGCCTACATTCTATTATTTTTATATTCATTTACGAAAGTGTACGGGTCGTATCGAAGGGGCCCGTACAGAAGGTGATGTCAGCAGCCCAAGGATCCGGGCGAGCGAGCATGAAAAGAGCATTCAATGTTAAAGAAGCTAGTGAAGTGTGTAAGTACCGCTTCTTTTGGCGATCGTTTCTCTCTGCCTACACCGCAAGGGACCTGGCGTGAAGATATACATACATACTAGTAAAACAGAATTGCTAATAGTACTAGCGTACTAGTAAAGACTCTCGTAGTAACTATAATGTCGTGCTATCCTTTTTTTATATTACGTCGGGTAGCATATAAGCATATGACGAGTTCGGTGGCTCAATCTTGAATGACGCGACCTTGGTACCAAAGGTTGTGGGTTCGATTCCGACACAAGACAAAAAATTGTGTGCATGAACATGTCTGTTGGTCTGGGTCTGGATGTTTTAAGAGAGGTAGGGCGCATCAAAGCAGCCCGTCTGGGGATGTACACCTCCACCTCACAGGAAAATCGCAGCCATGTAACAACTCTTTAGAGGAAGGCCAAATTACAACTAGTTGTTCTACTCCTACGAATGAGTGAGGTTACCAGTAAGCTCCTGGGGAGACACTAGAGGAAGGCCAAATTACAACTAGTTGTTCTACTCCTACGAGTGAGTGAGGTTACCAGTAAGCTCCTGGGGAGACACTAGAGGAAGGCCAAATTACAACTAGTTGTTCTACTCCTACGAGTGAGTGAGGTTACCAGTAAGCTCCTGGGGAGACACTAGAGGAAGGCCAAATTACAACTAGTTGTTCTACTCCTACGAGTGAGTGAGGTTACCAGTAAGCTCCTGGGGAGACACTAGAGGAAGGCCAAATTACAACTAGTTGTTCTACTCCTACGAGTGAGTGAGGTTACCAGTAAGCTCCTGGGGAGACACTAGAGGAAGGCCAAATTACAACTAGTTGTTCTACTCCTACGAGTGAGTGAGGTTACCAGTTAGCTCCTGGGGAGTTACTGGTGACCTCACTCACAAGCAGGAACAGAACAACCCTCTAGGGCAGGTATGGGCAACCTTTGACATGTTGTGGGCCAAACTTTAGCATGCAAATACGTTCGCGGACCGCGTTTAAAAGTAGTAGATTCCGTGAGTATATATAAGTAGTGTACTTATTTTTTTTTTATTGGGTTTTTTAAAATGTCTCGCGGGCCGGATCAAACCTTACAGCGGGCCGGATCCGGCCCGCGGACCGGGTGTTGCCCACATGTGCTCTAGGGAATTGTTATTTGGCTGCGGTTTTCTGTGAGGTGGAGGCACTTCCCGAGACGGTCTGGTTTGATGCGCCCTACCTCTCTTAAAATTAAACTAAGGTTATCTAGCTATTGCCAGATGTCATGGCCGTTCGTAGCGTCGCGTGGCTTGCGTGGGACTACCTACTCAAGAAGTAATTTTATGTTATTCTCTTGTCTTTAAACTATTTGATACATAAATATAATGGGTGCACACCTAACGGGTTGTGTTCTGAAGAATTGCTCGATATGATGCCGACAGCTTCTTTTTACAACCGCACCGCTCGCCGACGACGCAGACTTCACCCTCATACACTGGAACCGCAAAGATTGCTGACTGTACGGTCCCAGAGTTGTCTTCTGACAAATCTCAAGTTGTTGGATGAACTCCCAGCCGAGGTTTTCCCAAGAGACTATACAGTATGGTCAAGAAACACGCGAAGAGGTTTTTACACGGTCGGCAACGCACGAGTGACACCCCTCGTGTTGCAAATGTCCGTAAGCTACGGTGACTGCTTACCTGCAACTGCTTGTTAGCAACTCCTCCTCCTTCTGCTTCTTAATGTAATCCCGTTTCTTAATCCATTAGGATCGGCGGGGGCTACCTAAGCCTAAAGATTTGGCGAAGATACTGTACTGTATTTTTACATCAGACCTCCACAACCCTGAGGGTAATGCTTGTTAGCATCCTTAGTGGTATAAAGAATACAGCTATTAGTTCTTTTAATAAAATACAGTACAGTACATTAATAAAATATAGTACAGGTTCAAATACGAATGGCAAATTATACCTATAAAGAATGACAATACTTTTATATATATAAATATATTCTTTATTACATCTTATTATACATATGTACCATTGTTACAATAAAGGTGTACAAAGGTGAGCTTATCTCTAAAAGAGATCTCTTCCAGCCAACCCGGTAAAAGAAATCATTGTTCGCCGGGTAACAAAAAAAATATTGGTAGGTATACAAATAGCACTATGAATCAAATATATATATACATAGCGAAAGAAAATAGATAGGAGCCGAGGAAGCAATACCATAGTAAAATCAAACAAGTAGGCCGACTCGAGCCCCGAGCGAACGGTAATAGCCTAAACACGTAGGGATATCGCTTATAATTTATACAATCGTCAAAAATGCATAGTCTATCTATATACAAAAGAATTTTTCCCTGTAGGTGAATCATCAGGGATCTATAATACAAAGTATTTCTTAATTATTTTTTGTACATAGACCAGGAGCTGACTACAATTTTTTCATTACCTACGTTGTTTATACTATGGCAATACTCACCTACCTACGACTAAAACCTACGAATGTTGAAAATGAGTGACGTTTGCAAGGTTTGCAAACGTCAAAAACTGAGTCATGTGGCGTTCTCTCTGCCTCCCCCCTAGTAATCTTATTTAACAAATACGATTCAACATAGAGTCCCTCGGGGGGTAATTAATTAATGCTGATGCTTCTTTCAGCGTATCGTATATTTTCAATAATATATTTAGGTACTTTAGGTGATCTCCAATCAGCATACCTACTCGTATTTACAAATATGAATTTATACTTAACCATTTTTGAAGTAAAACTTCTTTACGCACGCTTGACTTGGGGAGTGAGCTGGTGAATACATGATGAGAGCGTTACGAAAAGTGTGATCGGGCGAAGCAAAGGGAAGTTGAGAGCTCCCTCTCAACTTCCGTTCGCTATATATAAGTTAGTGAAGATAGAAAGAAAGCTGTTTCGTATATTTCTGTAGGGGCAAAAGAGAGAGGTGGGAGCACACATTTTCTTTCTCTCTTTCTCTCATAGCTAGTTACGTATATCTAACACACAGTGCAGGCCTATTGTCTGTAAGTTTTACTTTAGTCGTGTGGTCTAAAGGACACTGGTTTTTTTCGTCCAGTCATTAAATATCACAATCGAGTACGGAATACGCTAGTTGCTGGCAGATGCGCATCAGATGCTATTAGGCAAATATTTTTCCTAAAAATAAATATATCAAGCATTTTTACTTTACTCTACCTATATATCCTATATTTTTATACCATTTATTGGTCTGAAAGAGAGCGTCGGTGTTAAAATAAGAAGAGGCATGCTCCGATGGTTCGGGCATATAGAAAGAATGCAAGATGAAAGAATGACGAAGCAGATATACAATGCAAAAGTGGAAGGATGTAGGAGGAAGGCCAAAACTTACCTAGCATGACCAAATTGGTCGTGTTCTATCAGAAGGTGATGTCAGGAGCCCTAGAAACCGGCGAGCGTGCATGAGAAGAGCAATGAATGTTAAAGAAGCGAGTGAGATATGTAAGGATCGAGTCACGTGGCGCTCGGTTCTCTCTGCCCACCCCGCAAGTGATTTGGCGTGAAGTTATAGATAGATTTTATACCACTTTGGTGTTCACAAACACACCCATACCCCAAAACAAATACACGGTCAACCCGGAACAAGACAGGAAATTTACTCAACCCACGATAGAAAATTCACATTACAAAGATAATCAATCAAACAGCGACTGTCAAGTTTCTTAGGGTATAGGAAGGGCGAGAAGCGAAATGGAAGCTCCCCACAAACCAATAAACCGCTTGCGAAAGGTGTCCCGCGTTGTGTTTTAGCGATTAAATATTTCAGCGATTCCGATAAAACCGATAAGCTACACGATGATGTTCCGTGAACTAGCCAATGAGAGCAGCGCATTCTACCCGTTGTGGTGAATTGAGTTACTACGCAAAATCCGTCTTATCGGTTCTCCATAGGGTTATTACATGAAGCTCCCTAAAGAAGCTGAAACGCTTGAAGCACAAAAACTCCTTAGTATCTCTGCAAAGTTCACCGCGCCATATTCAAATCACAATATTTTTTTACTTAATGGTCCTTACCTTCAACAACATTTCCGGACGGAAAGTTCCTCGACTTGTCTTTAATTTGCTATTGTTATGTGTTTTAAAGAGATTAAACAATCCGGATAATGGCACTGATACTGCACTATAAAACAGATATAGCGCATAAAATTGTTTGATCCGGCTAGTAACTTTATTATGTACATTTCAAAGACGAGCTCGGTGGCGCAGTGGTGACACACGCTGTTACGTTACTTTGACACCAACGCTCGTGGGTTCGATTTCCACACAGGACAAACATTTGTGTGCATGAACATGTCTGTTTGTCTCAGTCTGGGTATTTTCTATGTATAATAAGTATGTACAGTAACCGCTTTACATAGGGTGAGTCGTATGCCTGTATGCCTTCCGACGTTGTTGTATAAAAAAACAAATAATAATAATAACCCGATAAGTGCTTGTGGCGATGTTGATACGCGAATAACTGACCAATAAGAGCTACGCGTTCTGCTTTGACTCGCCTCTACCTCACAGAAAACCGCAGCTAAATAAATACTCCCTGGTCGGTTGTTGTGTTCTTGCAAGTGAGTGAGATATCCAGTAACCTCCTAAGAAATTGCTGTGATAGCAGTAAGGATTGTTTGTTTGTTTGTAATATCTTTAATGTACATTAAGAAATACACAATCACAATTAACACAAAAAGAGACAATGGTACATAGACGGACTTATCCCATAAGGGATCTCTACCAGCCAACCTTAGAGTCATTGGTAGAAAAATTTACAGTGTCGTAAAAGCACATGTACATTACAGACTGTACCTACCTCAATAATTGAGGAGAATATATAATTAACAACATAACTACATCTATACTTAAACTATGCAATAAAAAGAAAATAGTGATAACACGATTAATAATAAATAATAAAACAATATTACACAAGAATATAGGAAAATGGTATCCAAATTACGAATAAATTTAATAACAGTAAATTAGTTTAGTTGTGTTAGCAGCAGAAGTAGAGCATACATAATCTACGGTAATCACTTTATATCAGGTGGGCCGTATGCTTGTATGCTTCCCGACGTTGTATAAAAAGAATCCGCAATTCCAAATAGTGCTTATTCCAAAAGTACAAGTACAAAAAGAACAACATCTGTTGGATTATATATTCCAAATTAGTTTTAAAAAGTAAATTAAATGCACGGAGAGTATTTCACTAAACCAACATCTTACCGTAGTTTGAAATTCAAATGCATCATACTGCCAACTTAATATAAATTCATAGCGGTGGTTGCACCGAATTTAACTATTCTACGAAGTTGCGGCGTGAAATAAGGACGTCTACTTAGTTGTCTGTGGATAGAATAAGCATAGATAATCGCGCGTCGACGGTAGTAACGATTATACCAACGATGTGAATAGAATTCAATGAATTTGAGTTGAGAATTTTGACGTTCAGTATTTCTATCTATCTATAACTTCACGCCAAATCCCTTGCAGGGTAAGCAGAGAGTACCATGCTCCACATGACTTGCTCCTTACAAACCTCACTCGCTTATTTAACATTCATTGCTCTTCTTACACACGCTCGTCGATTACTAAGGCTCCTGACATCACCTCCTAATAAAACACGATCAATTTGGTAATGGTTAGTCTTGGGCTTCCACGGCTCCTACATCCTTCTACTTTCGCGTTGTAGGTATATCTGTTTCGTAATTCCTTCCTCCTTCCTTGCATTCTTTTTACATGCCCAAACTAACGGAGGGTGCCTCTTCTTATTTTAACACCGATACTCTTTCAGACCAACTCTGTTTCTAACATCATTTCGAATACGGTCTACAAGAACTCTTTATTATAGAGGCAAACTCGCCTTTGCAAAACTACTATTTATATATCTATGTTCAATACTGTTATATGCAATAAAGAATACAAATTTAATTTCAGTCGAACGTCAGGAAGTGGTTCTAATTTGGCTTTAAAGATTTGACGCACACATATTAACGGGGCAAGTCAAAAAAAGCTTGTTTAAAAGATACTGGCAAGATATAGATGGGACGTTACCGGTAACTTACTCAAGGCAAGTAAATTCCCGAGTAAGTTGCCGGTAGCATAGGAAAAGATGAGTAATTTTAGGTAAAAATGACACCAATATTTTAATAATTTAATCTTAACTTACTAATCATGCAATTAGTACTTAATAATATTTGGAAGTGTCGGAATAAGAAAATCGATATTCGGCCTATGATATATTATTACAGGTTCAGCCCCTTAGAAATCTACAATTTCAAATTATATCTATCTATCTATAACTTCACGCCAAATCCCTTGCGGGGTAGGCAGAGAGAACCGAGCGCCCATGTCTCGGTCCTTACATAACTCACTCGCTTCTTTAACATTATATCATCTCAACAAATATTTTGATAAGAGATGTACCTATTTCTCTTAAATGTATTTTCTTATTCTAAGTAGTCTAAAATATGTTTATAATTTCTGATTAAGTACATAATACATACGCTATAATGTTTGTTTATAGTCATTTAAAGAAATGTAGCAATTATTTTTTACCTCTTAGTGCATTATTTTCATAGCACATGTTATTGCAGCAGGTATTTTTTTTTGTAAAAAAAATATGTTCGGAAATTTACTGGTATGTATGCATATACACCGGGTCCCTTGCGGGATAGGCAGAAAGAACCGAGCGCCATAAGACGCGATCCTTACACAATTCACTCGCTTCTTTCACATTCATAGCTCTTTTCATGCACGCTCGCCGGTTCCTAAGGCTCCTGACATCCTTCCACTTTCGCATTGTATATCTGTTTCATCATTCTTTCATCTTTTCAATTAACTCAATAGTAATGTTCCCGGCCGGCACATCACTAACTGGGATACACGCGGGCGAAATTGCAGGTAATATCGAACTTACAATGTAGGTGTGTTAAGTATGTTATTTATTAATCGTTATAATAGCGTTATGTACTGCCACCGCTCTGGTCGGTTGGAGCTAGTTTTATTACGTAATATACAATGTCGTTAAAGGTCAGATGTAAACGGCAATCACGCAATTGGTTTCTGTTTCAAGCCCTTCGAGGCGGTGACGTGAACTAGGCTCACAGTTATACTGTAATGTTGCCAAGTGGCAATTTCTCATGAAATATGTGAGCTTGAAAAATATGAAAGGTTAATAAATTCAGGCGTTATTTTGTCAAATTTACATGCAAAATTTAAATTGGTGACGGAAGTAGCACAATAGCACAAAGCAGGTTAGATCAAATTACATGTAAATAAAGGTGCTTATAGTTTGAGCAGAAGTCGCCATCGTCAGCTAGTTTCATATAAACAAAGCTTACATAACTTACCACTTCACAAACTGCACACCAAGCCAACAAAAATCAAATGGAATGCAAATTCACAGCTGAATGGGGTCGAGTTTCCGTAATAACCCCTATAGTTGACCGATATGAATGTGGTGGGGTGGCATACTACAGCCCACTCAACACAGCCCAGTTTTTAACTTGGATCCGAAAACGATTGAACACATTGGATGTTTAACCTCGACCTAGATTTTAAGAGAGGTAGGCCGCATCAAAGTCTGGGGAAGTACCTCCATCTCACAGAAAACCGCGGCCAAATAACAACTCCCTAGAGAATTGTTGTGTTCCTGTGTTTGAGTGAGGTCACTTGTTAGTTCCTAAGAAGTTGCTGTATTATAAGCACAGGTTGCATCGCGCGAGTGATACTTAATATATTGCAGGCATTCATAGGCTACGGTACGGTGGGTCGTATGTTTGCATGCCTCCCGACGTTGTATGAAAAAATCGGCCAAGTGCGAGTCGGACTCGCGCACGAAGGGTTCCGTACCATTATCTATAAAAACAGAAAAAAAATCACGTTTGTTGTAAGGGAGCCCCCTTAAATAATTATTTTATTCTATTTTTTAGTATTTGTTGTTATAGCGGCAACAGAAACTGAAAATTTCAACTGTCTAACTATCACGGTTCATGAGATACAGCCTGGTGACAGACGGACGGACGGACGGACGGACAGCGGAGCCTCAGTAATTGGGTTCAGGCGTTATTTTACGAAAGCCAAATTTTCATGCAATTCTATCAAACCTGCTTTGTGTGCTTCCGCCAGTAATCAATTCACGTGAACTAAAGCCGGCCGACACCCACCCACTACTGTTAGTAGATGCACGTCCTCGCTGTCATGGCTGCTCCAGGCGTTTCTGGCTCGGCTGCTGCGGGCGTCCTCACGATTGCCACCGGCTTGCACCCACCTCCGTTGCTGCCATTGGTCACAGGCATCCGCAGGCGTTGTAGATGATAGATAGATGTGGTAGTCGTTAGAATAACATGATATAAGTGACAATTCCACCGTAGTGAGTCCCTTATATAGAATCGAAATTGGGGGTAACAGTGAGGCCGTGGTATCTACCAGGGAAAGAATTGTTTTATATGTTAATATTGTTTTATCTAAAGCGTATAAATTAAATATGTTAGTCATAATAGACCGCAATGCAACATGGAATGTAATGCCAAAGTCAACGACATTTTACAGACAGCTTTTTGACGGTAAGTCAAAATCCCACTAACAAATATATGGAGAAATAATTTTAAAGAGAGGTATCAAGGCATCAAAGCAGCCCGTCTGGGGAAGTATCTCCACCTCACAGAAAACCGTAGCCAAATAACAACTCCCTAGAGGGTTGTTGTGTTCCTGTGTGTGAGTGAGGTCACCAGTAAGCTCTTAAGGAGTTGCAGTGTAAACAGCAGAGGAGGCATCGCGCGAGTGATACTTAATATATTACAAGTGTTAATAGGCTACGGTAACTGCTTTACATCAGGTGGGCCGTATGCTTGAATGCCTACCGACGTTATATAAAATAAAATAATAAAAATAGGGCTCAATTAAAATTAACGGTTCAAAATAAATCTTTCCGTTCAATGAATTTGAAAAGTCAAAATTTTTAGGTTAGACTGTATGTATGTATAACTTCACGCCAAATCCCTTGCGGGGTAGGCAGCGAGAACCGAGCGCCACGTGACTCGATCCTTACATACCTCACTCTCATCTAGGTTTCGTTTCACTTTAGTTAGACTGCGTGGCTTAAATAGAATTATGTCGGAAATAGGTGGTCACTATCGCTTTTTCGATATTTTCTTAATTCCTGTAATTGTCGCTATATTGCTAATTTAAGATTTAATCGTTATAATACGAGAAAACGGTGTTTTGTCATTGTATAACTTACATAATTCATGTTTGTACATTCTGCCTATTGGTCAACATTTACTAAACATCTAAAAGTCAAATGTCATGTCTTCTTCAGGGTTCAATCACTGAGGTCGGCATATTCGACCTCTATGTCAATTTTTTTAATAAAATTGATTTTATATTTATGTACTTATACCTAATATAAAGCGGAAGTGTTTATTTAATTGAACGCGCTAATATCTACCACTACTAGCCGGATTATATAATATACAATGCAAAAGTGGAAGGATGTAGGAGCCGAGGAAGACCAAGACTAACCTACCATGACCAAATTGGTCGTGTTTTATGAGAAGATGATGTCAGGAGCCTAAGGAAACGGCGAGCGTGCATGAAAAGAGCTATGAATGTGAAAGAAGCAAGTGAAGTGTGTAAGGCTTGCGTCTTATGGCGCTCGGTTCTCTCTGCCTACCCCGCAAGGGACCTAGCGTGAAGATGCATACCAGCCGGATTTGTAAAGCTCTTTTTGAATTTGATAACCCAATTCTAGAGTTAGGTTATAGGCTATTCAACGTCACGAATTGAACCTTAGAAGCCGTGGAAAGAGAAAGAAAGTAGAAAAGAGACAATGGGTTTTATATTACAATTATGTACCTAATTGAAATTTTTGCACTACGATTTAACGGCAGAATGTATCGCGCCGTAACATCTTTATACGACATGTATTCTGAACAAATAAACGTTTGATGTGATTTGAACGTCGTTCATTTACTATGACGCCACCAAATAGACTACGCTGTTCGTAGGCTACATAGACTGTTTACCATCAGGCAGTTTTCCACCTTAGTGGTATAAAAAAAATTGGCACAATGTTAAGACATCACTATTCCCTGTAACACATCCGACTATTAGTGATGTAGCAGGCCATATCATAATAAAATCGGATATAATCATTGGTCGTCGTCGCGCCTGTGGTAACATAGACGTGTATAACTGTGCTCCGTCAATTTAAATTTAAATGAGTGGTTAAAGTCACGTTATCGATTTGAAACTAGTGTAGTATTCTATCAGTGCACTCGAACTGTGATATTGTGATATAAAAAGTACAGAAGTGGATCGAATCAAGAAGATTTAGAAAGAATCATTGTCAATTATTACAAATCACGGTTGTTTATTTCACAACAACCCGCGCGTCGTCGTGTATCAGTCGTAAACAACGTGACTCACCGCACCTCCCGAGAGACGTCAGGTCCGCAGCGCGGGTACGCTCTGGTACCACGAATACATCTACATTGTGATACCAACTATCGATTATCGCTTCTGGATCGCTTTATGTCCTGGTACCAGTTTACATTCTTATCCAAGGAGTGTTACATACTTCCTAAGTTTTTTTAACAAAACGAAGAATGGCGCCTACTCGCTCGTCAGCTGCGAAAGCTTGTGGCTCGTGTAATAAAGTCATTGCAGAAAAGTGTTACATAACATGCAAAACTGCCAGCTGCAAAAATATTTTCCACCAGCTATGTCTTCCGACTATTCCACCGGATCAGTTGTCTACATGGATATGTCCAGAGTGTCGTTGCTCAACTAAAAAAGGGGGGGATAATTCGTCAACCCCAGTAAGGGGAGTAATGGTTTCTGAAACTACTGGGCTGTGCAAGAATATCCCGAGCACCGGATCTGATATAAGCTGCTTCTCAAATGAGCTCAAAGAATTAACAACAGAATTTCGCCTGCTACGTCAGGAAATGTCTTCTGTGAAATCTCAACTGACAGATGTAGTCTCATCACTCACAAGATGCAATGAACGACTTGAAGAATTCGCCGAGCAAATGGTGCAATTTGACTCTAGATTGAAGATAATAGAGGAAAAAAGTAAAGATATAGCTATTTTAAACAATACCGTAGCTGAACTCAAAGAGCGCCTCAATACACAAGCACAGGTGGCTCACAGGAATGAGTTAGAGATAATGGGTATTACGGAAAATGCTCAAGAGAACCCACAGCATATTTTGCTAACAACAGCTGTCAAAATTGGTGTGGGTCTATCCGAAAATGATCTGGAGTTTGTGTCTAGACAGGGCCCGCGTCGCAGCATGACAGAAGGAAAAAAACAATCTCCTCGCCCGCTTGTGGTCCGCTTTCTTAGACGTGCCAAGCGAGATGAATTTTTAAAACATGCAAGGAGTCGTAGAACGCTCAGCACACATGACATTGAAGTAATTGGACCAAAGCAGAATATATATGTGAACGAGAGACTGACGAGAGAAAACAGGCTGTTGTTTCGTGATGCTAGGACGCGTGCTAAACAGGCGGGTTTTAAATTTTGCTGGACAAGTAATGGCTCCATATTTATCAGGAAGAAAGAAGGGACCGGAGCCATTCTTGTTCGATCACATAATGATATCGAATTCACTGCTGCCTCAGGTGAGCCGGCGAGCATTGCTACATAACATTGAACATTACGAGCCAAAAGCTGTTCGCGTCTGTGATATTCAGCACATTTTTGTATATATTTTGTTATTATTCCCACTTATTTGTCTCACAGTAAATTTCTTATTTATTAGGTCGTTACATAAATGTACACTCACTCGCATACACATAAACTTATTCATGTATATTCACTCACACTTACATATATACAAAATCAATTTAAATGCAAAAACTCAAGCAACCAACAATCAAATACCACCTTCTGATAATATAAAAAATAATATGCATGCTTCGGATATCTACATTATAATGAATACAAAAATCGGTGTGTTCAGATTTCGTTACAATTTTATTTGGTTTTCAGTTGTCACAGTCGAATCAAATCTATCTCAATGGTTGATATCAGTTTAATTCAAGATATCGATTCGTCTGAAATAAAATGTCACACCGCCGAATATCCGGAACAATGCCGTGAGTTTATACCAGACTCCTGTAATCTAAAAATTTTAACATTTAATATTAGAAGCATGCAAAAAAATTTTGAACATTTTTTGGTAAATCTTTCTCGTATTAAAATAGATTTTGACGTTATAGTATTAACTGAATGCTGGATTAATGTGAACTCTGTTATCCATCCATTGAGTGGCTATACTGCACATCGTACTGAAAAGTATCTAAACCAATCCGGAGGCGTAGTAGTGTTTGTAAAGAATATATGGAATTGTATTGTAAGCGAACCATATATCACGGAAGCCAACTGTTTATGTGTCAAAGTCGAAAATTGCTTTTCAATTTTAGGAATATATAGATCACCGTCCTATAGAAATACAAACAATTTTCTAAATTCACTAGAGAACGTAGTAAAAAACTTAAATCATACCCCTTGTTTAATTCTGGCTGGTGACATTAACATAAACATCTGTTCCAGCAATATTGACAGTCAAAGTAATGAATATCTATGCTTGATCTCTGAAATGGGCCTAAGCCCTACTGTTACAATTCCAACACGTTTACATGCATGTTTAGATCACATCATGGTATCATCAGGGCTTTTAGTGAACTCGGTGGTATGTAAAACTAGCATTACCGATCACGATATTGTTATGGCAAGCATTAAAACAAACCAAGTAAAATTAAATTCACGAAGTTGCACAATCAATAGACTAGATTATGGCAAAATAGTTTCTGAAATAGAGGAGATTGATTGGTCAGAAGTAGTAAATAAAACCACAGTAAAAGAAGCGGTTGATATATTTACAGTTACAATTGATAAAATTATTGACAAAAACACAAAAAAGGTTTCTATTAAGCGCTCTCAAATAATTTTAAAACCGTGGATGTCTCCAGGGCTGCTTAGATGTTCCAAACATCGTGATAAGCTACACGCTATTTCAAGAAGGAACCCAGGTGATGCTACTGCACTTAAAGTTTATAACCGGTATAGAAATTTTTATTATAATTTGGTGAAAAGACTAAAGAAGCAATATGAGGAGAAAAAACTTATAGATAATCAAAACAATCCAAAAAAACTGTGGAGTACGATTAAAGATATAACTTTTATGCAGAAATCTTCTTGCCAATACTCTGATATAATGTCCATCAAAAATACAACAAAAGAATCTCTTGATTATGTTAACACACATTTTTTGACTACTGGCCAGAAGCTAGCGAATACGATTCTTGATGAGATTAACGAAAGTCAATCATCTTTAGCTGCTAAGGTGCAATTAACAAAATCACCGGTGAACACCTTATTTCTGAAACCAACAGATAAGTTAGAAATCGAACGGATTATTGCAGGACTCAAACTTGATGGTGCCCCAGGAATTGATGGAATTAATAATCGACTTTTAAAGGCAGTAGCAAAAACCATCTCTAAACCGCTGGTGCATATCTGTAATTTGAGTATGGCGGAAGGTACTTTTCCAGAAAATTGGAAAGTGGCCGCAGTGATTCCCTTGCACAAAACAGGAGATAAAAAAAATCCCAATAATTATCGGCCTATATCACTATTAGCAACGTTTTCTAAAATTCTAGAAAAAGTCATAAATATCAGAATGATTGGGTTTCTTGAGACAAATAAAATCTTAACCGAAAACCAATTCGGTTTCCGACAAGGTAGATCTACCGAAGATGCAATCAGTCGTCTTACCAATCTTGTATCAAGTTATCTTGATAATGGACGATCATGTATCGGAGTGTTTCTGGATTTGGCAAAGGCTTTCGACACTGTGTCAATTCCGATTCTACTTGCTAAATTAGAGAAATCCGGTATAAGAGGAATTTCACTAGAGTGGTTTCGCAGCTACCTGACGGGTCGTAGGCAATGTGTCAGAGTAAATGGAAATGCTAGTGATCAAAATTTTGTGACCTTTGGTGTGCCTCAGGGGAGCGTATTGGGTCCAACGCTTTTTATTCTTTACGTCAATGACATGGCTTCTCAGGGTATTACAAATGCCGATTTCATTTGCTACGCAGATGATACTGCGATAATATTTCATGGCCCTAACTGGGAATCAACCTTTGATTTTGCTGAAAGAGGAATCTCCACAGTAGCAAAATGGCTTCAACATAACCTGCTGTCACTCAATTCATCAAAATCCAAATATGTATGTTTCCAAAAAACTGCAGCTTCTGAGCCCTGTGCTAACTTTGACATTAAAGCACACACCTGTGAGTACCCTCTGCATTCAGTACAACCTTGTAGCTGTAATCCAATACTGAGAATAAAAAGCATTACATATCTTGGAATAGTTCTAGATGAAAAGCTTTCCTTTGAAGAACATATCAAATTAACTGCAGCAAGGCTTCGTAAAATGATCTGTCCAATGAAACAACTTCGAAACGCGGCCTCCGTACCTATCCTTAAACTCGTTTATACCGCAATATGTCAATCGATACTCACGTATTGTTTAACTATTTGGGGCGGCTCGGCCATTACCAAAATGATAATATTGGAAAGAGCACAACGATCTCTCCTGAAAGTAATGTTGCGGAAACCATATCGTTTTTCAACAGAGTCCCTCTACGAAGAATGCAACCTTTTAAGTGTTCGCAAATTATATATCCTGATAGCCACAATCACTACTCATAAAATAATACTTAAGTCTCACGAATATGAGAGAATGCTAAATGTTAGGATTTTTAAAATTCCTTTACCCCATATAAACACACTGTTTTTAAGAAGATTTGCTGTTTTCTTGCATCCGCTTATTTACAACCGTGTAGTTAAAAAATGTAACATAAAACAATGTACTAGTCACAATGCCAAACTTATAGTCACAAAGTGGCTCCAAACATTAACATATTCGGAAACAGAGGATTTACTAAAAGTTACAACATAAAGACGCATGCTTACATACGCACACGCTATACACACACACACGCACACACACACACACACATACACACACTCAATCACGCACAATAATTACATTCGTCCTGGACCACATTTGTACAATTTGTTTATTTAAGCTATGCTAAAGTTTATTGTAAAGTGCCATGTAATGTTGCCCAGGCTTTTTATGGAAACATAGTGAACGGAACTTCATGACTTCCACCAGACAGGCTATAAGTCTAGTTTGGAAGTTATGGCGAAAATATTTTTAGTCTTAAGCCGCGCAATGTATGTACTTACAATCAGTCACTACATTAAATATTGTAAATTGCTAGATATGTGAATTTGTACGTATGTTGCTAAATAAAGTTATTATTATTATTATTATTATTATACTTTATTTATACACTTTAGATACATTTTTAAATATAAAGATTTTATATAAAAATAAATACATTTAAAAATATAAAAAAGGGGGTACCCGCCGGTAGCGAAGCGAAGACCCAAGCTACCGGTGGTCAGGGCTCCAGAGTGAGGAACCTTCTCACAATACGGGCCGTGTCCAAAAGAACCGCCTTCTGAATCTGGTTCTTGACCCAACTGCCAAGCGAGAGTCTCTCAAGATATCGGTCGAGGCTCTTCGCTATAAGCCCGTTTACTGTCACGACTATTGGAACAATTATCGTCGAGTCCACACGCCACATGGCGGTAACCTCATGAGCCAAGTCCAAGTACTTAGAAAGTTTCTCTTTCTCTGCTTTCACGAGGTTTTCGTCATGAGGAATGGTAACGTCAACGAGAACTGCACGGCGTGTCTCCCGATCTATTATCACAATATCGGGCCTATTGGCGACAATAGTCCTGTCTGTGATAATTGACCGGTCCCAGTAGAGCGTGATACTACCGTTCTCGAGAACTGGCGCTGGTGCATATTTATAATATGGAAGCTCGGTACTCACAAGGCCGTATTTAAGAGCAAGTTGCTGGTGAATGATCCTAGCTACTTGATTGTGTCTATGTAAGTACTCGCCGTTAGCAAGATGAGAACAACCGGAAACTATATGCCTGAGTGACTCACCGGGACGGTGGCATGCTCGACAAATGTCGACCGTACCGTCCTTCAGGATATATTTCCGGTAGTTGTTCGTCTTGATAACTTCGTCCATAATTGCACAGACAAAACCTTCAGTTTCCCCAAAGAGGTCACCGAAACGTAGCCAGGCCACCGACGCGAGAGAGTCTACATCAGCCCCATTAAGAGCTCGGTAGAATCTCCCGTGTAACTCCTTGCTCTTCCATACTTCCTTGCGGTTTTGAGTAGTGAGCACCAGTGGTTTGCGCCAGTTCTCGTTCGCCAGGGAGAGTGGCGTAAGGCCCTTGTCGACTGCAACAACGTCGCGGTGCATCCCACTTTCACAGTGCAGGAAATAGTCCCTGAGTTTGCACACCTCACGGTTATGTAAGGTCTTGACATTTAAAAAGCCACGACCCCCATCTTTCCGTGGGATGTACAATCTCATCACCGACGATCGTGGGTGATGCATGCGATACGTTGTTAGCAATTTTCGGACCTTTCCATCCAGGGCATCTAACTCAGCCTGAGTCCACCTTAGTACGCCAAAAGTGTATATTAACAGTGGCATAACCCAACCGTTGAAGGCCCGAACCTTGTTTCCACCTGACAAGAGACTTTTCAGTACTTTTGTCAGGCGACCAAAGAATCGTTCCGTCACCGATTGCTTTATGTCCCTGTCAGCTATACCTAAGGACTCCGACATACCAAGGTATTTATATGTTCCGACTTCAGAGAGAGATCTGAGGGACATGGTCTCTGAGAGTTGTAAACTATCGGAATTTACAACTCTACCCTGATTTACATGTACTACCGCACATTTGTCAACACCAAACTCCATACCTATGGAGTTGCTGAAAGTTTCCGTTACTTTTAGCAACTTCAATAAGTCTGGTTTCTTTGGTGCGAACAACTTGAGGTCATCCATGTATAGCAGGTGAGAAATGACCTCACCCCCGCTGCGAAGTCGGAAACCCAGCCCTGAGTCCCTTAACAAAGTGCTAAGTGGGTTCAGAGCTAGGCAGAACCATACCGGGCTCAGACTGTCGCCCTGGAAGATGCCACGTTCAATCCTTATCGGATCCGCAGACCCAAGAGAATCCCCGCCCCCTGGCTGACAAAGTACTGTGGTCCACTGCCCCATACATGAACTGAGAAAGGAGCGTAGAGTTGCATCTACTTTATACAACTCCAACACCCGTCTCAGCCATGAATGGGGCACCGAATCAAAGGCCTTTTTGTAATCAATCCAGGCAGTGAAAAGGCTTTTCCTGTTCCTACGGACCTGTTGGCAAACAGTAGTATCAATGAGGAGAAGCTCTTTAGTACCACGGGACCCAGCCCTACATCCATTTTGAGCAATGGCCAAAATATTTTGTGCATCAATGTGCTTAGTAATTTTAGTTTTCAGAATGGATGTAAGGAGTTTGTACATCGTTGGCAAACATGTGATGGGTCGGTAGTTCTTTGCTTCCGTGGTACTACCATCCTTATAGAGCAGGAAGGTTATACCGGTGGTCATGAAAGTAGGTAGAGATCCATCGTTGAGGGCGTCCTGGAATTGCGATGCCAAAAGTGCATGTGAATGACGGAACCATTTAATCCAGAAGTTATGCAATCCATCTGGTCCTGGAGTTTTCCAGTTATGTGCCTGACGGATTGCACAACTAATGTCCTGATGACTAATATTTACAGCTTCCATGGTTCCTATCGATTCACATGCCCTCCCGACACCGTCCATCCATTCTCCCTCCGTGTGGTTGACAGACACCGACCAAATGCTTCGCCAGAATTGTAATATGGCGTTAGCATTCGGCTGCTGCCTATCAACCACACAACAACTGGGTCTCTCCCAATTTCGGTATACCTTCCTTTGATCACATTGGAAGATACGATTCTGATGAAATCTGTCGATCCGTTCCCTGTACCGTCGAATACGGTTTGCCCATGCATAAACTTTCTGCTTCAGGAAGTCTATGCGCTCTGTGACCCACTGCATATAATCCTGAGTTCTAATATTAGTCCCAGAAAATGCTTGGTGCACAAAGCGCATAACTCTTGGGCGATTATTACCCGACCTGAAACAGATTAGCTTGCCGATAAGGGTCCTAGCTGCACTGATACGCCGCTCGATTCTCGCCTGCCATGCTGGTATATTGACAGCTGGTCGTGCAGCTCGATCACTATTCGGAAACTTGACTTGAGCTACACGACAAGCCGCTATGGCAGCGCAGTAGAGAATCGAGTGGGTATCAGCTAGATCTTGACTAGATCCCAAATAAGGTTCTAGTAAGCAATCTAGAGCCCCCATAAGCGCCATATTTCGTTTATGAATGGGTAAACGAGGTAGACGTGGCCTTAGGTTAATCGGGATAGACCTATATTCAAGAATCGCATCATTCAATGCTCTCCTCAATGGCTCATTATCCTGAGTTGTACTTACGTTTATGTTTACAAAATCGTCATGCATCGGCTCATTATCCTCCTGCAACGGTGACGAATGTGATGTTATATTTGGCATCGCGGCAGTAAAACCTTCACCTGCCTCGGCGATTGTGTAAACAGGTTGCGCTTGTCGACGTAGCCGCTCAAGTGTAGGCTCATCTAACATTTGACAACGTTGGATAGCCCTCACCTGATCCGATAGACGTTGAACTGATACGGTGACAGTTGGTTCAAGCACCTGAAACAAAGGAAGCATCCGAGCACGGTACGCACTGAGATTGGTTCCCCCCTCTGTTGCCCCAAAGTAGGCGCGCATGACGTTTTCATTTATTGTATTAGTCCACCTCATGCGTCGCACTACACCACCGGCAGCGGGAGCCCGTCGCGAGGCAGGGTGCCTCGAAGGCCCTAAGCTGGCCGGCAGTGGGGGCCGCCCTCTACGTCGCGCAGGTCTTGGCGGCGACGGAGGCGGCTGTGGCCCATCCACGTCACTCGACACACTGGATGTCGGAGGTGTCACGTACTGTTCCTCCGACGACGTGGAGCTTGACGAGGTAGGCGGTGGTGGTGGGCGTGCGTTGGTCCCTTGTCTTTTCGATCTTGTAATCATTTCTTTTATTTGTCGTATTCACAATTATTTCCTGTACTTTTCATTTTGGTTTTGTATGCATATTGATTGACACATGTCACTATTGTTCGTCATATTTGGTTTCTTCATTTCCATTTTATTATTTTCGTGTTGTATTGTAATTATATTTAGTCCATGTAATAAATGTCCTGATTTATATAAATTCGGTGGTTTCTAGACCAATTATTGCAAATTAACAAATAAAATAAAATATTTACAAAATATGTGTGTAGCAATGACAAGTTTTTTTTTTTTTTTTTTTTTTTTTTTTTTTTTTTTTTTTTTTTTTTTTTTTTTTTTTTTTTTTTTTTTTTTTTTTTTTTTTTATTATTATTATTATTAATCTTGAGCGTTTCGCACCTCCCTATTACTTATCAGAAATCGTGGACTATTCTCACTGACACTTGATTGTTTCTACTTTAAGTAATGTCTTGTAATGTAATCACTTTGATAGGTACTATCTCGGTACTAGCTACTAAAAGTGATAAAAATGGAAACGAGACATCACTAGGGATGTGGCACGGAGATTTATCACCTATGATATGATACCTCCGCTACTAAGGTAAAATATTATTATTTGTAAACTTACTCACTCGCAAAAACCTTCTCAGTTATTATTTAGCCTATGGTCTTTAGGTAAGATTATGTCCCGACGTGCTGCTTATTAAAGTTAATTATGTCCTCTCTTTTGCTAGAACATCGTTGACTAGTCAGCGGCCCTACCGTAGACAGTGATCCCCTTAAACCCCAGAAATTATTATCAATCTTTTTTCTTTATACAACGTCGGGAGATATACAAACATACGGCTCACCCAATGTGAAGTGGTAACCGTAGCCTATGCATAAGCTACGCGTTGCCACTCCCATTGCTGACTCAGTAACTCTTTAGAAGCGTACCTGTGACCCCACTCGCTCGCAGGAACATAACAGTAGGAGATTGTTATTTGTCTGCGGTTTACTGTGAGGTGGAGGTACTTCCTCAGTCGGACTGCTTTGATGCGCCCTACCTCTCATAAAACATCCAGACCAAGACAAACAGGCATGTTCATGCACACAAGTGTTTGTCTTGTGTGGGAATAGAACCCACAAGTGTTGGTGTTAAAAATCTCACTCGTTCCTTTTACAACGTTACGTTTACTGATTACTACTACCACGATTGCTGCCGCAAACCGTGTAAGTGAGTATAAATACGTGTACATACAATCGTTACCAGTCGTTCGTGCCAAGGACCCGATCCGGACACAGATAGCACGGGTCAAGGCACGAACATTAAACAGATTGAGGCCTTCCGATTTATGTCTTGCCTCCAACTTGCCTCTCCACATATTCATTTCGCTCCTGAATTGCATTGTTGTCTCTCGTTAATATATTCAGGGTTTTATTGTACGGCTAAATATAGAAACCTGATGAATGGTTTGAACCCCGACTTCTGTGAACTGATGTTTCTTTCATTTGCCTTTTAAAATATAATGAACTATATATATATATATATATATTAAAACCCAAGGAATCATCAGTTGCTGCGCGTATCATTTTAATCAAACACGCAGGTTAAGTAACGTCGACCGCAGCCTGGCTATGCTTGGGTTGAGATTAGACGGACTCGGTGGCTCAGTTGTAAAAGACATTGACACCATTTGACACCAACGCTCGTGGATTCGATTCCCATACAAGGCAAACATTTGTGTGCATGAACATGGCTGTTTGTCTTGGTCTGGATGTTTTGACCCATTGCGTGCCGAGCGGTTTGATCGAACCATGCACGTTATGGCATTAGGTATATAACGGCGTTTGAGAGGTAGGGAGCATCAAAGCAGTCCGTTTGGAGAAGTACCTCCATCTCACGGGAAACCGCAGCCAAATAACGACTCCCTCGAGGGTTGTCTTGTTCCTACGTTTGAGTGAGGGAGAACACCAGTAAGCTCCTAAGGAGTTGCCGTGTTAACAGCAGAGGTGGCATCGCGTGAGTTATACTTAATGTATTGCAAGCGTTTATAGACTACGGTAACAGCTTGTATGTCTCCCGACGTCGCATAAAAATAAAAATAAATTAGTATTGTCTGATATGAATGATATAACTGTCTCGAATGCATAACCTCTCCATATCATAAAGTAAGAAGCAGCTTATCTAAGGAAGTACCTCTCCACCGTACAGACACGGAAGAGATAACCTATGGAGAACGGATGAGACAGATTTTACGTAGTAACTCATTTCACCACTACGGATTGGGTGGTAAAGTAGAGAGATCTCATTGGCTAGTTCACGGACCAACGTTACGTCACTTATCGGCTTATTGGTTAAAATATTCTCCCATTGGTCGGTAAGCTCGAATCGCTGACATATTTAAGCGCTCAATCACAAGGTTCTTCAAGAAATGCGTGAAGAGGTTTTTAGAGGGTCGGCAACGCATGAGTGGCACCCCTGGTGTTGCGAATGTCCATAGGCTACGGTGACTGTTTGCCATCGGGCAGGCCGTATGCTTTATTGCCACCTTAGTGTTATTAAAAAAAACAAGGTTTTTGTGAGGCCGAGGTGCCTTCATGAGCACTCAAGTCGTTTATTGATTATTGGTCGTTATAGATATGCGCTACCTCTGGCCTGACAAAAACCGCGAGCATTTTAAAATCTAATGCTCGCGGCTTTTGTCAGGTCAGAAGTATATAGTATATACACAATATATTGTTTAATCTGTAAATAATAAGATGCTGGTAATATTCCGTTATAATTATTGAATATAAATAAAGATAACGCAACAATGTAATAACTTATCAACAAAGAACTTCACCTTTAATATAATACCAGCTCGATGAGACGAGCTCGGTGGCTCAGTCGTGAATGACGCGACTCTCACGCCAACGCCCGTGGGTTCGATTCCCACACAAGGTATACATTTATGTGCATGAACATGTCTGTTTGTCTTGGTCTGGATGTTCTAAGAGGGGTAGGGCGCACCGAAATAGCCCGTCTGGGGAAGCACCTCCACCTCACAGAAAACCGCAGCCAAATAACAACTCCCTTAGAGGGTTGATGTGTACCTGCGTGTGAGTGAGGTCACCAGTAAGCTCCCAAGGAGTTGCTGTGTAGGCAGCAAAGGAGGCATCGCGTGAGTGATACTTAATATATCGCTAGCGTTAATAGGCTACGGTACCCGCTTTATATCAGGTAGGCCGTATGCTTGTATGCCTCCCGAAGTAGTATATTAAAAAAAACCAGCTGAGCCCGGCGACTTCGTCCGCGCGTATTCCGGTATCGAAACTTCCTCAATTTGGCTATCAAATGAAAAAAAATTTTTTCAAATTCGACTGGTAGTTCAAAAACAAACATATATATATATATATATATTATGTATTATAGGTATATATATCATACAAATAAATACACATCTGCCATAGAGCTACAGAAAGCTAGAAGCAGATAAACAACGGGGAGACGTAAAAGTGAAATTGATGTAATTCGACATTAGATTGACTCGTTCGTGGAAACGTTTACGTATTGCAGAACAATGGAGGCGGGCGTTTTTCTGAAAGAGGGTGCGGCGGGGCTTCAGGAAAATTAACAGCAAACAAATTAGTTCAACGCCGTTGTATATATGTGAAATCGCAATGATCTATCAACACAACAGGTACAAACGAATAAAGTTGAAGCGTCTGTTTGTAATTAAGAGAGGTAGGGGGCATCAGAGCAGCCTGTCTGGGGAAGTACCTCCACGTCACAGAAAACCGCAGCCAAATAACAATTCCCTGAGTGAGATCACCAGTAACCTCCCAAGGAGTTGCTGTATAAGCAGCAGAGGAGGCATCGCCAGAGTGATACTTAATATATTGCAAGCGTTAATAGGTTACGGTACCCGCTTAACATCAGGTGGGTCGTATGCTTGTATGCCTCCCGACGTAGAATAAAAAAAAATGACAAAATGAAAGTTTTTTAATTACTAAATGCATGAGAATGTACACGGTACTTGTATGGCCAAGTGCGCGTCAAGTTACACACTTTGACCTTTGTACCGTTCCTATGTCGTACGTAATAAGTTACAATTGAACTTCGAGTATTAAGCGTGATATTAGCTGAACCAAAAAATCGATATTTTAAATTTTTGACTGTGCCTATTTGATCCGGCTAGTCTTCGAGTCCGGTGGACCGATTTTGATGCGACTTTAATGGCAGATAGCGGACGTTATAAGGAGTAGCGTTGATTACTTTTATTTTAGAAAAATAATTAGGTTCCGCGTGAAGAAATAAAATCCCTTTCCACGCGGACTAAGTCGCGGGGCCGCATGTACTAATCTATGTCTAGTATATAATAATAATAATAACTTTATTTAGCAACATACGTACAAGTTCACATATTTAGCAATTTACAATATTTAATGTAGCGACTGATTGTAAGTACACACATTGCGCGGCTTAAGACTAAAAATATTTTCGCCATAACCTCCAAACTAGACTTATGGCCTGTCTGGTGGAAGTCATGAAGTTCCGTTCACCATGTTTTCATAAAAAGCCTTTCATATAAAGCGAAGAGTTTCTTTGATAGTTTGTCTGTTCCATAGATTAGCTCCCTGGAACTACCAGTTAGATTAAAAAAATATATTTATACATTGTATTGCCCAATTGTTGAGGCAAGTTATAGGCTTTCAATTTTAGACTTTAGACCACACGACTGAAGTCAAACCTATAGACAATAGGCAATTTAATATCCTTCGCGCTCGCGACGGAAGGACCGACGCACGCACGCACGCATGGAGAGTGTTGATTGAGAATTTCACTTGGTTCTTCTTCGTCTTCTCTCAACTTCCGTGCGCCTCGCCCGATCACACTTTTCGTAACGCACTCTATTCGCCGCGGTCGATCACACTTTTCGTAACGCTCTCGTCACGCACTCACCAGCTTACTCCCCAAGTGAAGCTTGCGTAAAGAAGTTTTCCTTCAAAAAGAAAATTCGTGATCCACGCGGACGTGATTCTTCAACATTACGATGCGACTCTTAGAAGTCGAGCAAAATGAAGGGAAAAAGCGGTTCCACAAGGATACCGGGATATACTAACGCATACGCAGATAGTACACATATAGGTATTACAAATGTCTATTTCTATACCTAAATGTATTGACAGTACAATACACCAACAATAAATCATAAGCCACGTGTACAGAACAACAATGATCGTGGTAAACAAATTTTGTTAACAGGGAAAATCCATTAATGTTTTGCATTCCTAACTGACGCTATGGATGTTTAAATTTATTTGAACACAAAATTCTCACACAACTTATTTGACGGAGTTTTTCGTGACCGAGAATGACATCGGTGTTGTGTTGACCCACATACCACTATGCCACTTAACGGCGCATAAAGGCGAAAGCGAAAACGTAGTATTTAAATATCCAAGCGGTTCAAACCTACTGACTAATGGGAGGATATTTGAACTAATAAGGCGATAAGTAACGCGATTTTGATCCGCCAACTATCCAATAATAGGTTCTACTTTACTGCCCCACCCATCGCGGTAAGTTGAGTATGTATGTATGTATATCTTCACACCAGGTCCCTTACGGGGTAGGCAGAGAGAACCGAGCGCCGTAAGACGCGGTCCTTACATACTTCACTCGCTTCTGTGACATTCATAGCTCTTTTCATGCACGCTCGCCGGTTCCTGGGGCTCCTGACATCACTTTCTGATAAAACACGACCAATTTGGTCATGGTAGGTTACTCTCGGTCTTCCTCAGCTCCTACATCCATCCACTTTCGAATTGTATATCTGTTTCGTCATTCTTTCGTCCCGCATTCTTTCTACATGTCCGAACCAATAAGTTGAGTAACAATGCTAAATCGTCTCATCGGCTCACCTTTGATTATTTCTTCTTCGTGTGGTGATCCTTTCGAATTTTCTAGAAGTGAAGTTTTCTTTAACGTACAAAGGACCGTTAATCAGCATATATTTATTTAAAATTTGTGTTTTATGTGTATAGATAATACATATAGTGTACAATATTGCATGCAACTGGGTATTATAACACTCGAGATATGTTTCTAATAACCTGTTGTACGTGACGTTATCATAAATTATGACTAGAAATGCGTAATAGATAACAATTTTATTTTCAACCTACTACAAAAAGGACGAGGTTTCGTGTTCTATACTAGGCGGAACAGGCAGAGAGAACCGAGCGCCTCATATTAGGTCTATGTCCTAATATTAGTTCTATGGTACGCTAGTAAAATAGAAATAAAGAAAATAACTTATTTGTACACAATGTAGAGAAACATCCGTGTGAATGGAACTTCAACGGAGGTGGTATTGAATTTTTTTTTTAATCAGCGTCTTCGTTTTTATTGTTAGCATGGTTCCGAATTTATTAGATTCGACGGAGTCTCCTAATCCAAAGGATTTGGCGAACATACTGATTCTGCAAAGGAACGATTGCCATCACAACTTCGCTACCCAGAGTATAAACCAACCTTTTTTAAGTTAGGTCACAGTCTTTGGAAATATAATTTATTGGACGTGCGGGTTTCCTCACGATGTTTTCCTTCACCGAGAATGTGAGAATTACACTAATGTACATAAATCCGAAAACACAAATTTAGTGGTTACCTATATACCTCTAGGATTTGAAGAGGACTGCTCTCTGCTGCTTGTTTTTGATCAATATATCATATGGTAAGTAAAAAGTGAAATAAATAAATGTTCATGGCCAACTTACCTCGTCCAACTGCTCTTGTGACTTGTATGTATGTATATGTATGTATGTACATCTTCACTCCAGGGCCCTGGCGGGGTAGCCACAGAGAACCGAGCGCCATAAGACGCGGCACTTACACACTTCACTAGCTTCTTTAATATTCATAGCTCTTTTCATGCACGCACGCCGGTTCCTAGGGCTCCTGACATCACCTTCTGATAAAACACGACCAATTTGGTTATGGTATGTTAGTCTTGGTCTTCCTCGGCTCCTATATCCTTCCACTTTCGATTTGTATATCTGTTTCGTCATTCTTTCATCATGCATTCTTTCCACATGTTTGAACCAACGGAGCACGCCGTTTATTATTTTAACACCGACATTCTCTTTCAGACCAACTGACTTTCTTACGTCATCACTACGAACGCGGATAGCAAGCATTATGCCGCAAATTTTGCGCAATGATCTCATATCGACCGCATTTAATCTACTTTCATGCTCTCTCTGCCATACCCAGCTTTCACTTTCATAAGTCAGCGTTGGGATTAACCGCGTTGAGTACAGCTGTGCCTTCTGGCTTAGTTTTCTGTAATTTTAGTGTACGTTCTGGTTGTCTCTCTTGTAACTATAAAGCAGGGATTCTCAAAGTGGTCAATATCGGTCCCTTGGGGTCGATATCGGTTTCCCAGGAGGATGGTACGGGTATATAAACGAAAACTGATTCTGGGCATCGACGAGTTTTAAAAATCGACCCCTGTTAATTAACACAAGTTCTTTTTTGAAACTTTCATGATACTGTATAAGTTGTGTTTCCATGTAACACAACTCGTTATAAGAATAAATAAATAAATATAAATATTGTTGGACAAATTACGACGTTTAAGAATGACTAATATTTTTGTAGGAAGTATCATTTTTGTACTTAAAAAAAACTAGAGATAGGATTTTTAAAGTAATTTGCCTATGGGGGTCTGAGGTATCAGTACATTTTGGTAAAGGGGTCTCTTACCCAAAATAGTTTGGGAATCCCTGCTCTAAAGTAAAAAGTTAAAATTAAAATCATTTTAAAAATATCTTTTTTGTTATCTACAAAAGTAACGTTTCGCTGGTTTACGAAAAAGTAATTTTGTAGATGACAAAGGAGTAAGTAATTTTAACATACATTTTTTTTCTTATGACTATTTTAGAGTGACAAAATTGTTTAGACGGTGTGAAGTTGCCACAAATATATTATTTTCTTTTTTTTTAATTTTGGGAGCTGACCAATATAAAAACAATAAAAATCCTTGTTGTCTCATCGTTTTTAGGGTTCCGTACCCAAAGGGTAAAACGGAACCCTATTACTGAGGCGCCGCTGTCCGTCCGTCCGTCCGTCCGTCTGTCACCAGGCTGTATCTCATCAACGGTGATTAACTATCACAGTTGACAGACAGACAGTTGAAATTTTCACAGATGATGTATTTCTGTTGCCGCTATAACAACAAATACTAAAAAATAGAATAAAATAAATATTTAAGGGGGCTCCCATACAATGAACGTGACTTTTTTGCCGTTTTTATAGATAATGGTATGGAACCCTTCGTGCGCGAGTCCGACTCGCACTTGGCCGATTTTTTTTATTAGCGTCAAATATAGAACCTCACTATTTTTGTTGTCTATTGAAAATAAACCCATCACCGTGATACGGATAGCATAAACTTTTAATGTTTATTAAAAATGTATCCATCTTCAACACTAATTTTAAAATATCAACTGTCTGTTTGTCACGAATGACGTCGCAATTGCGTGTTCCATTTCTTACATTCCTTGTGGTAATGTTGTGTGTCGAAAGGCTGAAAAGTGTTTATGGTCACGAAAGTAAATTGATTGAAGGTATACCTTCTAAAATATTTTTACCAGGGAATTAATGACGAGATACTGCTTTAGGAGCAGTAATAGCCCAGTGGATAAGGAATCGGCCTAGTGACCGACTGGGTCCCGATTCGATTCCTGGCGTGCGCATGTACTACTAAATTTGTTTGTATTTTTTTTATTATACAACGTCGTGAGACATACAAACATACGACCCTGATGTAAAGCGGTTACCGTAGCCTATGAACGCTTGCGACACATTAAGTATCACTCGCGCGATGCCACCTCTGCTGCAACACAGCAACGTCACACGGCTTTCGAAATATAATTCCTTGGTCGTGCGCGTATCCTCACAAAGTTTTCTATCAAGCAAGTGATAATTACAAATTTAATATATTTTTGACGGGCTCGGTAGCGCAGCGGTTAATAACGCGGCCTTGATTTGATGACCAACGCTCGTTCGATTCCCACACAGGACAAATATTGTATGCAGGAAAATGTCTGTTTATCATGGTCTCGATGTTGTTAAGAAAGGTAGAGTGCAACAAAGCAGCCCGTCTGGGGAAGTACCTCCACCTCACGGAAAACGGCAGCCAAATTACAACTCCCTAGACGGTTGTTGTGTTCCTGCGTGAGAGTGTGGTCACCAGTAAACTCCCAAGGAGTTGCTGTGTATTTAATAACAAGAGTTCTTTAATCGACAATCGATTTTCCAACTGATAATTGAACGATTGATCGTTGCGCGCGGGCCGATGCCCGTCGATAAGGTCGCCAGGATATGGAGCGTGACGTCCACTAACATATGCATGCTAAAGATTTCTTCAAACACTTCGCCATTCATTGCCGAAGGCGTCAGTCCAACAATCGTCAAATGTTTTATCAGCAAACGCAAACTGGGTGCCGGGATTTAATTATCTCAATCGTACAAACGGTAAAAGAAAATATTTGCAATGACGGGCATAAGAAATTGCGATTTTTTTTTATACAACGTCGGGAGGCATACAAGCATACGACCCACCTGATGTAAAGCAGTTACCGTAATCTATAAACGCTTGAAATACATTAAATATCACTCGCGCGATGCCACCTCCGCTCTCACTCCCATGTAGAAACACAACAATTCTGTAGGGTGTTGGTATTTGGCTGTGGTTGAGGTACTTGCCCAGACGGGCTGTTTCCCCAGATGCCCTACCTCTCTTAAAAGACCCAGACCAAGACAAACAGACATGTTCATGCACACAAATATTTGTCGTGTGGGAATCGAACCCACGAGCGTTGGTGTCAAAGTCGCGTCATTCACGACTGCACCACCGTACTCGTCAAATTATCTAGTATTTTATGTAGTATTTTTTTATACCACTAAGGTAGAAAACAAGCGTGCGGCCTGCCCAATGGTAAGCAGTTATCGTAGCCTATAGACACTTGCAACACTAGGGGTGTCACCCGTGCATTGCCGACTCTGTAAACACCTCTTCATGCCTTTCTTGAAGAACATTATGGTTCCAGTGCGTGAGGGTGAACTCCCCGTCGTCGCTCGGCGAGCGGTGAGGTTGTAAAAAGCTGCTGACATCACATCAAACAATTCTTCAGAAGGCCCGTTGTACAATCGGTAGAACATACAGATGGAGGCAAAATCTCTTACAATACCGTCTTTAAGCTTAGGATCTTCGACAACTCTCACAGCTCAGCTCTGAGCCGAGTCACAAGGTCCTACCCTATTCTGGTGCATCCGCCCAAATGTGACTACAGGTACTCCATTTGCGGTCTGACTTGCAACTTGTACAACATAAGCTTTTGCTTCACGCCGAAGTACTGCTTTGCTTTGTTAAGCACACCAATTTCCTTGGACGTCAGTTTAATCTTCTCCTCCAGGAATAAGATGCTGTAGATTTTTCCGGATATATTGCCATTCAATCAGTAAAAATTAGACAAATGTTCAGCAGACAGGACACCTGAATCTCATTAGATCCTTCAAGCCAACGGTAAAGGCTAGAAGTCACAAAACACAAGGTTATTAATAAAAAATACTTAAAAAATTAGTGGGTACAGTAGTGATAGACCAGTGGGTAAGGAAGCAGCCTATTGAGCAAATGGTACCCGGTTCCAATCCAGGCGCGGTCATGTACACTTGTTCGGCGGTGAAGAAAAACATCGTGAGAAAACCCACGCATCCCAGAAATTATATTTCGAAAGATGTGTGACTTTAACATTGGAAGTTCTGGTTTTTCCTCTGGCTTGTGGAGGTTTGCGGAGTGACGGCAGTCGCGCCATGTCAAAATCAGTAACTTCGCCAAATCCATAGGCTTACGTAGCGGACCCCGCCAATCCTGGATTAGAAAACAGGATAAGACTAGAAAGACTTGAAAAATATCAGGTGTAAGTGGGTCGTATTAGTGGGTCTTTTTTGCTAAAATCTCTATCTATAGTCAAAGTCAAAATCTTTTTATTCCGTTCATGACTAGGTGAGCACTGATAAAAATACTGCCAAAAAACTCAGGCATCCCTCTTTTGGTATCCAAACAAATTTACATATTTTATTAATTACATTATAATTGGATCGACTCACTTCCAGGCATTTTTATCATTAATATAGTCAGATACTTTATAATATGCCCTGCTACACAATTTGGCTTTAATGGTAGTTTTAAATTTGTTTATTGACAATTCTCTTATATTGCTGGGAAGTTTGTTATAGAACCGTATACATTGCCCCATAAAAGAATTACTTATTTTGCTTGGATGTAACACAAGATTATGCTTATATCTAGTATTTATGTTATGAGTATCACTCTTTTTACAAAATGAGTCTATGTTTTTATGGACATACAAAAGATTTTCATATATATATTGCGATGCGACTGTTAGAATATTTATTTCTTTGAATTTTCTCTAAGGCTCTCCCGGGGACCAAGTTTGTAGATAGCTCTTATGGCTCTCTTTTGCAATAAAAAGATGGTGTTAATGTCCGCGGAGTTACCCCAAAGAAGAATTCCGTATGACATAATACTGTGAAAGTAGCTGAAATAAACTATTCTAGCCGTATCAACATCAGTGAGCCGTCTAATAGTTTTCACTGCATAGGCTGCAGAACTTAGTTTTCCTGATAATTTTTCAATTTGTGGGCCCCATTGTAGTTTGGAGTCGATTGTTATACCCAAGAACACAGTTGTCTCCACAGGGGCTAAATTAGTTCCATTAATATGTACATTGGTAGTCACCTGTCTTACCTTAGGTATTGAGAACTTAATTACTTTAGCTTTTTATCATTTAAAAGCAGATTATTAACATTAAACCAATGCATAACTTTAGAGAGAACATCGTTAACTTCGTCATAATTACCTAACTGTCTATTAATTTTGAATGTCAAAGAGGTATCATCCGCAAACAATACAATCTCAGGTTTATCCTTTACATAATAAGGTAAGTCATTTATATATACTAAAACTAAAAATGGACTTAGAATTGACCCCTGTGGGACTCCTATAACTACAGGCGACCTCGAAGATCTATCAACCTTCTGTATCCTATTGCCCAGATAAGAAGACAGAATTTCGAGAGCCTATAACTTCACGCCAAATCCCTTGAGAGGTAGGCAGACATAACCGAGATCCATGTGACTCGATCTCTACATGCCTCACTCGCTTCTTTAACATTAATTGCTCTTCTCGTGCACGCACGCCGGTTTCTAGGGCTCCTGACATCACCCTCTTTTTTTTATACCACTAAGGTGCAATCAAGCATACGGCCAGCCTGATGGTAAACCGTAGCCTATGGACATTTGCAACACCAGGGGTGTCACTAATGCGTTGGCGACCCTCTTAAAACCTCTTCACGCATTTCTTGAAGAACTTCATGCTGCAGTCCCTTGGAAAAACCTCGGCTGGGAGCTCATTCCACAGCTTGAGAGTTCTCGAAAGAAAACTTCTCTGGAACCGCACAGTACGCGACCATTGCGGTTCCAGCGTGTGAGGGTGAACTTCCCGCCGTCGGCGAGCGGTGCGGTTATAAAAAGTAACTGTCGGCATCATTTCGAACAAGTCTTCAGAACGCAACCCATTGTACAATCGGTAGAACACACAAAGGGAGGCAAAATCTCTACTTAAACTTAAGGGTTCAATACCGTGTGTACGCTTAGGATTGTCGACAATTCTCACAGCTCGTCTCTGAATCGAATCACACGGTCCAAGCTGGTATCCAGTTGCTCCCGCCTAAAGGTGACTGCAGTACTCCAAGTGCGGTCTGACTTGAGACTTATATAATATAAGTCTTTGCCCCGCACTGAAGTAGGTACTGCTTAGCCCTGTTGAGCACACCAAGTTTTTGGACGCCAGCTTTACCTTCTCCTCCAGGTGATTTCGATATTGCACATCACTGGAGATCTCGACGCCAAGCATCCTAACACTTTTGGTGACGGTAAGGTAAGGTGTGTTCTGGAATTTAGGAACCACAGCAAATGGAGTTTTCTTAGCGGTGAACTCGCAAACTTGTGTCTTCTTGGGGTTGAATTCGACCAACTTAAGCCTTCTGATAGAACACGACCAATTTGATCATAGTAGGTAAGTCCTTCCGCTCTTGCGTTGTATATCTTCAGATAAGAGTATACATAATTACGAATAGGCACATAAATTTGAAAACACGAATTTATGCACTGATACCTGCCGACCGTAGCTCATACAAACGAGTGGTTACTATAGACTTCTTCAAGCATATTGACATTAATTAGCATCAGCTCAATATTCGGCAAACATTACAGACGGTTGGATCACCTGTGTATCTAATTAATTCGTTCGATCCATCAGTACCAATAACCTCAAATAAAATACACAAGACTCAAGTCTGACCGCGCATGGAATGACATGGAGTACCTGAGGGCTGGCACACCTGAACAGCTAGGTTGTGATTGAGTGCAAATACAAGTTGTGATAATTGTCGACGATCTTAAGCTCATAGGTACGCGTATTGAACCTTTTGAGTTTATGGAGAGATTTTGCCTCTTTGTGCGTTCTATCGGTGGTACAATGGACTATGTTCCGAGAAGTTGATCGATATAATGCCACCGGCTTCGTTTTACACCTTCCTCCTCCTTTGCCTCACACGTCTCAATGGTCGCGTATCGTTGTGTCCAAGAAGAGTGTTAAACTATGGAATTGACTCCCTGTCGAGATTTTCCCTAGGGACTAGAGCGTGATATTCTTTAAAAAACCGGCCAAGTGCGAGTCAGACTCGCGCACGAAGGGTTCCGTACCATCCTACTAATATTATAAATGCGAAAGTTTGTATGGATGGATGTTTGTTGCTCATTGACACTTAAACGGCTGAACGGATTTGAATGAAATTTGGCACGTAGATAGATTATGATCTCGATTAACACATAGGCTACGTTATTTGACTCCAAGCGGGCGGAGCCGCGGACAGCAGCAAGTTGTCTATAAAAACGGCAAAAAAATCATGTCTGTTGTATGGGAGCCCCACTTAAATATTTGTTTATTCCGTTTTTTAGTACTTGTTGTTATAGCGCCAACAGAAATACATCATCTGTGAAAATTTCAACTGTCTAACTATCACGGTTCATGAGATACAACCTGGTGACAGACGGACGGAAGGCCAGCGGAGTCTCAGTAATAGGGTCCGTTTTACCCTTTGGGTACGGAACCCTAAAAAGATGTGAAGAGGTTACAGTTAATATTCCCGGTATTGCACCTATTCATGGGCTACGGTAACTGTTCACCATAAGGCCGTATGCCTGTTTGCCACCTTAGTGTTACAAAAGAACCTTTGTGTAACAAACATTTGTGTACAATGACGCGGAGATATGTACTTAATTGATCGCTCATAAAAATTTATTGGCAGTCATTGCAATAGATCTGCCTATTTGGTCAGAAGCGGTCACTGTTGGCACTTTCATTTATGCCTGTTAATTTATTTTTATGAACATGGCCGGTCAGCTTACTTATTTGCTCGATGGGTAAATTTCTAACTAGACTTTCTTCCATTTTCTTAACACGATCCTTACACACCTCCCTCGCTTTCATTCACAATCATTACTCTTGTCATGCACGCTCGCCGGTGTCTAGGGCTCCTGACATCACCTTCTGATAGAACACGCCCAATTTGGTCATGGTAGGTAAGTCTTGGTCTTCCTCGGCTCCTACATTTTATACTTTTGCATTATATATCTGTTTGGTAATTCTTTCTTGCTGTATTCTTTCCACATGTCCGAATCAACAGAGCGTGCCTCTTCATATTTTAACACCGACGCTCTCTTTCAGGCTCCTACATCCTTCCGCTCTTGCGTTGTATATCTTCAGATAAGAGTATATATAATTACGAATAAGCACATAAATTCGAAACACGCCTGGATTCGGACCATCGAAAATAAAGATGTAAATACTCTCTATAGAAGGGCTTATTATAGAATTGATGAATATGTAACTGACAAAGATGTCTGGAAATAATTCAGCACAGACTACCTGTCCTTAATAATCTTTAATTTTACCATTTGATATCATTACTTTTCTTTCGGCATTTCTTCTTCGCCAATGGTCATTTACGAAATGACAGTAGATAAAAAATAGGAAAAAAGTAAAATAATAGAAATAAATAAGATACAATAAGATTATATTTCAAAAATGTCAGACGTGCCCGCGAATGCCCTATTACAAATAAAGAATTTAAATAAAAAAGATAAAAATCATTTATTTGCCAATAGGCCCTTACTTAGACACGTGTTACATTTTTTAAATTAAATCATATTGTATCTTAATAATTTTCCAGTTTTTTTTTTACTTTTAATCTCTCTTTTTAGGGTTCCGTACCCCAAGGGTAAAACGGAACCCTATTGCTGAGGCTCCGCTGTCCGTCCGTCCGTCCGTCCGTCTGTCACCAGGCTGTATCTCTTGAACCGTGATAGTTAGACAGTTGAAATTTTCACAGATGATGTATTTCTGTTGCCGCTATAACAACAAATACTAAAAAATAGAATAAAGTAAATATTTAAGGGGGCTCCCATACAACAAACGTGATTTATTTGCTGTTTTTATAGACAATGGTACGGAACCCTTCGTGCGCGAGTCCGACTCGCACTTGGCCGATTTTTTAATCTACCAGCATTTCAAAAATGACATTTTTATCTTTTATTGGTTTTATGCCGGTTCTTTATCCACTGGCCTATTACTTCTCCCAATATTGAAGTTGATGTATTTATATGAAAAAAACTTCATATTCAAACTAGTAATTTACTACTCGTATTTGAGACTTGTTTCCATCGCCACTCAGGTCACTGAAGGTGACTACATTTAAATTACTGTTTCGTAATTCACATCTACGCCAAGGTCAAGGTCTTGCCGGTAACTTAAAGGGTTCTAATGTTTCTACTTGATGTTTTTATTTGGTGATAAAATGATAAATGGTTTGACATAACGCTGGAATCTCTTCAATTTATTAGCGGATGAATATCAAACGTTTAAATTAGTACATGCTTTTGTTTTGACGTGAATATGTTTTTAAATCTGCTTACGTAGTGAGATGCAATTCAGAAAACTGATAACAAAATCGAGTATACACACTGTAGCTACATATCTATTGTTTACATACAAAATTTAATTACACCACTTGATAGCTAAAGAATCAACGAAATCGTTATGTTGAGTGAGGACTGTGACGCATCACGCGAGGCGAGGGAGAATGCGCCGCCATTTTGAAATCGTTGCGCTGCATCATATAATTTCCTTTTAGTATAAATTACTACCGTTTGCCCCGTTACGAAGACGTATTTACGTAAAACTCACGGCCGTGCCCACGGCACTGCCACACCCCGTTTTTTTCACATTAGATGGCTCTGTTACTGTCTGCTATCTAACCAAATTAAAACTCAAACTGTAATTTTCAAAATTTATCTACGCATTTGTTTGTGACGTCCATATTCATGTGATGGAAATCAGAATGAAACAGTTAAAATTAAAAAGGATACTTTTTTTTAATTCTCTCAACTTTGCCAACAGTAGGTACTTATTTACTGTAAGTATATTGAATTATTTTTTTTCTAAATAATGTTTCCAGATTGATTTTCGATTTACAACAATATATTTCTGCTATACATATCGTGTCTAAATCTACCTTCGTTCGCCGCGTGACGTTATAAATAAATGGTGTAGGACAATCTACACAACTTTCTGTCAACTTAGCTTTTACATTCAACTGCGTTTTATAGTACCTACTTATAACTATGTATTTAACAGTACACGGAGCACACGCGTTGCTATCCTCGCTGCCAACGCCTCATGTCCCACGAGCTGAGCAGCTCTCAGGAGATAAATGACATTTGACTGTGTGATTACTACTAGCTGTTACCCACGGCTTCTCCTGCGTTATCAAGGGAAAATAAAACTTATTTTTTTCATGGCATTGAGCTATTTTACCTCGATAGTAAGTAGCGTATGTCACTGTCGGACCCTCCCATTATCTCATACAAAGAATCACATCACACCTTCTCCGTTTTAATGTGAAACAAGGGCAAACAAACAAACACACTTTTACATTTACAATATTAGTAAGTATATAAGTAATAATAACTATATGTATGGATAGTATGGATTAGGTATCTACTTCCACAGTGCAGGTAAGGCCAGGTTTGGTTCTAAGAATAGAGTATCTTTCAGTCTTCTTCTTCGTGTTATCCCGTTTCCTAATCCATTAGAATTGGCGGGGTACCTAAGCCTAAGGATTTAGCAAAGACATTGATTTTTACATGGAGCCACTGCCGTCAGATCTCCACAACCCAGACGGAAAGCCAGATCTCTCATAGGTTAGGTCACACGTCTTTCGAAATATAATTTCTTCGACGTGTGGGTTTCCTCACGATGTTTTCCTTCAACGCCGAGCAAGTGATAAATATGTAAAATAAATCCGAAAACATGAATTTAGTAGTGCATGCTCCGGCCAGGATTCGAACCGGAGACCTGTTGGTAAATAGGCCGGTTCTTTATCCACTGGGCTATCACTGCTCAATAAAGTATATTTCAGTATTTTTTGTATCAAATACTCTCCCTCCCGTAAATAAATTCATATTACAGAAAATTTCAGAAAAATCTTTTAAAATAACACGTGTGCGTGAAATGTCATGAAGATTTATTTATTGGTTTAACTGAATTGACAATGGACATACGCAGACAGAATTTTTATACAATTATTGAACTTTGTTAACGCTTCTGATTATATTTACGTTACAATTTCGTATTCGAAAAAATGCCGATCGCAATACCTTCCTAATCTCCGATCACTTGAAAGGGAGAACACCAAACACGCGTCACCGCCAGTGTCATTGACGTGGAAGCGTGGAAGCTATAATATTTTCTAGTTTTCTTTGAGAGCAGTCGGTGGCCATTGGTATTGTAGCGAGCGATCGCCGTGACCTTTCACGGCTAGTTTTATGAGCGACATGAGATCGGTAGGTACACCTACACCGGTCGATCAGCTGCCCAACCAACGAACGTTCATTATTCCGACGATAACAACCACTCGTTGATAACGACCCTTGTTATTGTTTTCACCGAGCACTCGACGTATGCGAGCAATGAAATATCTAGTATATACCTGTATCAACATCTTTCTCATACTTAAAAGGTCATTATTATTCAACATTCTAACAAACCGAGTTACCGTTTCTACCGTCTTATACGTTATACAGCGTAGTATTAGACTATTTTGCTGCGAAATAGGCTGATTATAGCAAAATCTACAAAAATACACAATGTTTACGTGTTCATTCACACGCGTTGTATTGTGTGCGTGTGGCGTCGTTGCGCCTGCGCAAACGGCTCGCGGAGTCTCGCCCGTGTTCTTTGTTTGTTGACAAGCCGTGCTGGTCGCTGTACGAGCCCACCACCGCCACCCACACCACCGTCAGTCGAGTCGAGCGACTGTTAGCGGCGACACGTTGTGCGCGTCGACTCTCTCGCGTCAATACGTACGCCGTTCACGTTATCGCTTTCGTTTGCTAAATTTAGTGCAGTTATTTTAAAGATTTTTCTCCTTCTGCGCAATATTTTGATGTTCTGTTGTGTTTAGTTGCGAGCCCTGTTCCGTCAGCATTCTGCAAAGATTTTCTTTAGTCATCTAAAATTACTCGTTCGCTGCTGTGCCAGAAGGTATGTTTTTTTTGTGCCTTTGTTTTTGCGTAATATTTGTGTATTTTATACACTAAAAATACTTTCCGTTTCACTCACCCTATCGTATATCACAAGCCTTGTCATAGATTCACTCGATAAACTGTACAACGGCGTTGGGGCGTTGATAAATTGCCTGAATAAGGAGGTAAATCTATATCTATATCATCGATTTTCTCTCTGTAATAATAAATCAAATAATTGCATTGTCGATGTTTCTTTATCTAGAACATGCAACAGTTTTAATTATAACAATCACCGTTACTCCTCTAAAAATGCATATTAATCTTGCATTTGGAGACAAGCGAGAGAGGACGAATGGAAAGTTCAGAGAAGGAAGGTCATTAGGCACTGTCGCCGTCACCGCACGATTTCACTGCTAATGAGATGCTCATTGCATGAGAGGAGACAAAACAATGTTTTTCCAGTCCGCTAGATACAGTTATAATTCGGCTGGTGGCCGTAGAAGGCGCATAGCGGTACCTCTTATGGTAGCCTGGTAACTTGTCTCTCGTGTAACGGGAACGTACCACTCAATATCGCACACTATTCGTCACGTGTATCCACATGACACGGTGATTCAACATTTAGTAAAGACGGTGAAAATTTAAAAGGTAGAATTTATATAAAGCCACAAAATGTTCGTACACCAGATCTGTCAAAGACTTAGGTATAGTACGTACTAAAAATGGTTTCAAATTTGAATTTCACCTTACCTGAGAGATACAAACAATGCGAAATGTCCTTCTATGCATGCGAAACAAGCATATTTTTCCCAGACTCCATCCCATATTTCATCGAAAATGATTCATTCGGTTCAGCCATAAAAGTTGTAACCACAGATACACATAGGCAGATTGGGTTATTACCTGCTACATACACATTTATAAATGTGTTAGTCCTTTGATCTTCTTATTTCCGCCGAAGGTTGTACACGAAAAAATTTTATATCGGAATATGCTCCCAGGTTTGCTGTGAAATTCAAGAGACAAGCTGTCAATGTCAGACAATGACGATCACTTGGATAGCTTTAACCACATCAAGAGCATTGTTTTGAAAGATAATATTCGTCTGTGAATCTAAAGCCTAACCTACATTACAATGCTATAGTGGTGTCATTATCGCATTGATAAAACGCCTTTATTTTATATACAAAACAAAAATATCTTCTTATCTTTGTTTTGTATTGATAAGAATGATAAGAAATAAAACGTCATTGTACGTATTTCGTTTACTAACAAAACGTGGGCAAATATGTTTTTTATAATCATAGAATATTTAGCTTTTCGAACGACAATGTACATTGTTGTACGCCATAAAACCTTTTAGAGGTGCCTATCAAATCTCCCAATTTCAATGTTGGTACTACCTGCTTGTCAAAAGATAGACACAAAAGTAGCAGAGTAAAAAATACTTTGCATCCATGTCTGGTACACAAAGTAATTAAGTACCTCCGTACCAGAGAAAAATATTTGAATAGGTTCCTTTATTCCATTTCTTATTATTTCCTTTATGTCAATACGAGTTGTTTTTTTTTTACATTTCATTCATAGGTAATTTTTTGTAGGCAACTTTCAACGCTTAAGTGAAAAAATAAAGTCGACAGTTCACGCCCACGTCTTTCGGTGCCAGCCAGTGTGTTGACCTCTCCGTGGGATGGCCTAAGAGTTTTCTGTGTCACTTTTTGTTTTAAAGTAATTAGCGATAGTTTAGTACAGCCACCAAATAAATTGCTTGCTTAAGAAACAATGCTTTAGATACTCTTGAATTGCTGTAAAATGTCTTTAGTTACTCTTGAATTGCTTGAAATTGTATTATGTTTATGTGTTTTCATTACTTACTTACCTATTATGTCTTTTTATGTTTACGACAAATTTTCACACAGATGTATCCAAAAACATATTAATTAGTAAAATACACCGTTAAACGTAGTAATTACCATTTTTTATTCCATTTAATATTACCATACTCATTACCAGTTATGTAGTCTTAGTTTTGAATGAATTAGAGTGGTAATACTCGATGCGATAGTACTGTAAACGATTATTTCAAACCTTAATTTCCCCATTTAAATGCAATAAACCAATTACCCAAAGAAAAGGAATGGATTCAATGAAACCGGTTCGCGGTGGTCGGTTTCGAGAAATTGTTAGCAGTGTTTAGTCTTTGTCAGCGGCTGAGGTCAACAAAGATTCAGGACAACAGTGAAAGTTTCCGTTTTGTTCGTTTGGCTTTAATCCAATGCGACAGTTAACTCTTTAGTCCTTTATGCCTTTTGCTGCAAGCCTTAAGAATTATATGTTTTGTTTTCCATTGCCTAGAAAATTTCTGTTTATACAACTTACTCGGTAAACAATGGTCCACTTAATTTAAAACATTGGTATATTTTATTTATCGAACATATAATATCAATATACTATTGAAGGCCTCTCAACAATAACAATGTAGATATCGAATAACTGAGTTTATGATAAAATAAATAAGTTTATACGCATTTAAAGTGGAACGCTTGTTTAAATAATTGTTTACATATTACTTTGAGTATTATCCCTATCCCAATATCAGGCACAAAGAAGAGCAGAACACTTATAAACTCGAAGCTTTTCGTGGACAAAAAGAAAATGTTTCGATAGCGTCATTGTCGTTATTTTGAAATAATATCATAAAGCTTCGTTGCAAATAATTAACATTATTTAATTTGCTCGAGTAAGTAAAAGCGTAAGATAATAATATAAAAGCAAAGTAATTAACTTACCCTTTTGGAAAAGAGGCAAAATTAACATCATCCGTAAAAATCTCACAACAATAATTTACAACTTTTTATTTACGTTTAATATCTCGCCAGCTTATTGACTGTGGCTAGAGATGGGTAATCACCCGGGTTAAAACCGGCGGGTGGGTTAAAACCCAGTTACCACCCGTTATCACCCAATTTTAACCCATTCTCGCGGGTGAAAACGATTCATCATTTAATATGAACAGATCTATTATCTTGTATTAGTTTTAAATGGTTTTTGGGCAATTTTAAATACATTGACGAGTAAAACTAAGTAGAAAATTCAAAATGGCAGCTAATGGACTGCAAACTTAGTTAATTTCTTGGCATTCTTTAACAAAAAAGGACAACAATCACGTTTTTGACTTTACAATATCAAAAATTAAAACCATTTTGCTAATTTGTACATTAATTTAATCGATTTTGATATGAAAAGAGCACTGGTAAAAAAGTATCTACAAAATTCTTGGTTAAGGAAAAAACTACTTAAAATATTAAACCTTTATTATTTATTGTTTTATACTTATGATATATAATTAGGTTTAATGTAATATGAACTAATGAATTTTATAAACATTTAAAATATTACTACCTATTTTAAAAATATGTGAATTAGCCGAAGATTACTCAGATAATTTAGTAAAAAATATACATATAGCGTAAGTAATTAAACTGTAATTTTTTAAAACATGTTTTAGAAGTATATATACAGTTCAATTACTTAGGCTATGTGTATTAAAAAATATAAATAAAGTTACTATGCATAATAAGTATAATAGTCATGGGATTCTGAGGGTCAAAATGAGATAAGAGATCTATCGGCTCTACCTGTCTCTTTCTTCCGAGCCGTCCATTATCAGTTATTGTCTTTGATTTTGGTTATACGGACTTTGATTTACTGCTTTTTGATTGGTTTGTTAATTATACAATACCCTCACCATCGTCAAGATGGCGCTCATGTTAGAAAACAAGTGATTATTAGTATTGCACTTAAAGATTTCTGCGTACTTTGGAGATAATGGAGTCAAAAATCTCGAAATACGAAATAATCGTCGCAACCAATTTTTTTTTTAACGTATTAGTCACAATAGAGTTAACAATTTTTTTTTGCCTACCGTGTACTCTGAATATTGACGCACTCGCTTTGTCATTCAGTATAAGTAACAGGTAGAGAAAGAGTGCCAAAATAATTCATCGACCTTAGATAAAAGACAAAGGTCCTGTGAATAAATAATTAATTGAATTTTAGGTCATAGTTGTATGCTAATGAACTTTATTTTAAGTCGTTATAGTGAGAAGAAAACCCTACGCATATGGGCACACTATCGGGAAACTGAAAACAAATCGCTACATGCAGATATTCCGAGAAACGATACAAACCTGCCAGTCTACAGAGGATGACTAAACATTTGTTAAAATGCCCGAATTGGCCGGAACATCAAACAAGGATCAACTAAACCTGCAAGCGTTATCACGGTGTTGCAAACAATGAGAATATAAGACCAGCTACTGCAATATATGCAATACATGTCCATCGACAGTATAACAACTGTCGATGGACTCACCTGATCTGCGTTTGGTGTCTCGCCGAGTATTCTAAGGGTCGTGGCAAGTCCCTCTTGTGTTATGTCTCCATAATAAAATCCATAGGCTGTTCTTGAAGTAAAGGCTGTTTTCACCAAAGTCTCATTCCACTACACCGGGAGCACCACGCTAATACGCCCGTAATATGTGGGCGTGTAACTGCTTCAAATCGGTGTGAAGAAAGTACGATTCACATCTAATGGCGCGCTTAGCGGCCGACCTAATTGCAAACTCTCTCGCAGGCTTCTTGTCGTGTACTGTTTGTCGCGTGGTATTGCCACATAACATCGGTGAGGTAAGGGTTGGGGGGTGACATGTTCCCTCTCCACACATTAAAGGTTAGCCATCGACAGATACTTATTATAAAGAAAATATTGAATCAAAGAATTTTGCTACCTTCCAAATAGTGTTGTTTTGGTTTCAAAAAAAAGAAATTGAAATATTCTGTTTAGTAATAAACAGTCATCAATGGAAAGCTCTGCGTCTTTTTCCCTGTCCGATGGAGCTAAACAAAATCTTAACGCACTTTTAACGAAGGCTATTTATGTGACTGGAACACCTTTATCCACAATTGACACCCTTTATGGATAAATTTGTTCGAACAACTCCAGCCTCTGTATAAATTTCGGACCAGAAAATCTCTCTCCACTAGCATTTTAGATAATATTGTAATGCAACGAGTGTTAAAAGATGACATATCGTCGCAAAAATATTTACACTTGTAACTTGATGTTTGGTGCAACTGCAGAAATGAAGGAATAATTAATTTTCTTATATCAAAACCACAACCAATATTTGTGAAAAACTTAACAACAAGAGAAAATCGACACACAAGCGAGTATAATCTCAAAAAATATCAAATATCATGTCAGAGTACGGAGAAAATAAATTTGCGACACTCATTGGCAACAATGCGAGCAACATCCAAAGAGCTTTTCGCCTAATAAAAAAGAAGTTCCCACATATTACGTATCTAAACTGCACTACACATACATTGAATTTGCAAAGATATTATACTCGTGTAAACTAATTTTTGGCAGAGCTGGGATAGCCAGCGGAGCCACATTACCCTCAAAATTGTCGTTTGGGGTAGACTGATGTCATCCAGCTAGCGTTTAGACGGTAATAGTGAGAAACTCCAAAATCGACACACTAATAGCTAACATATTGTAGTTTTGTATCCTTTAATTTGAAATTTAAATGTTCGTTGGTGAGGAAGAATGGTGCAGAGTCTGCACTGCACTCCCATCAACAGAAAAAGTAACAGCACTCGTCGCTAGATGTCGTACAGGGTTCCATATATTTTTAAAAAATTAAAAAATTAGAAATAAAATATTTAAATATTTTTAAAATTTAAAAAATATCAGCTCTGCCTACACAGCTTGCTGTTATTTACTAGTATAAATACTTTAAAAGACATAGCCATTGGTGTTTAAGAAACCATTAAAAGAAGCCAAATTCTATCATCACTTCTGACTACAATAGTCACAGAAAAAGGAGCTGGTGAGAGTTTAAAGCTTCCATGTGATACCCGGTGGGACAGTTACTGTACAAATTTCAAAAGCTTGGCAAATACTAAAGTTGCTTTGCAGACATTAGCGGTTCATAAAAAAGCCACGTTTTTGCCAAAAGAGGACAAGGAAACTCTGTTGGATGACACTTTTTGGAGTTTTATAAGGTAGTGCATCATTATTTTAGACCCGATATCTGAAGCAATTTTTATACTTGAGTCCGACAAAGGAAATAAGTCATAAAGTATTTATCACGCTAAATGATATGAAATCCAAATTTTTATTCAGATAACCTGATATCACTATAATATACAATAATATTAAAAATGAACTCCAGGGTTGTTTTGATGAAAGGATTAAAATGTGTGTGAAACCAATACATTTGGCAGCATTTACTATACCCTACCATCCAAGGAGACGAGCCAGATGAACATCAAAGATGTTGAAGCCATGGAATATACCCATCAAATCTGATGTAATATATTGAGTATTTTACCAAACTTGGCATCTTATAAGGCCAAAGATGGTTTTTGGAGCTGAAGATTTGTGTGGTCAAATATCAGAGAGATCAGCGCAACAACGTGGTGGAAAGGTATATGTGGACATAATGCATTAAGTAAAATTGCTGTATGGATTCTAACCGCCCCGTGCACTTCTGCTGCAGCAGAGCGTGTGCATAGTACCATTTCATAATATAGAACGAAATCGACTAACTACAGAGAGGGCAGCGAAATTAACGTTCATAACGTATAACTGGAACTTGTTGGATAGACAAGAAGACAGTTTAAGTGAAAATATTCACGAACGTGAATATGATCTATCACCAATTGTGAGACCAAAGTCACCAACTGCTACGCCACGCCCTGATAGCCCCCAACGTGCCAACAAAAGGTACCTCAGGCGTAAGTATGATCGAATTATCATGATTGCGATCGGTTTTGGGACTAAAGATATGAAGATTTAGAGTAGATTAATTAAATTTATATGTAAAAATAAGTAACATATAAATATATTAATAATCTTGAATCACACTGGAATATTCAGTTTTATTTACAAACTAGAGTCCGTTCAGATTACATTTGTACACGGTGACATTTGGACCAAAACAGACAGATATATCGCAAAAACGTCAGGGCTTGATACCAGGGTGACTAGTTTACCTTCTTATTACCCACTTTCTTCTAAGAAAATACTTAATAATATTTGTTTTTAATGAAAATAATTATTACTAAGTATTAAATTCTTAAATTATATATTTAGTTATCAGGCGTATTGCCGTCATATAGTTTCTGGTTTTATAACAAAAGAAAATAATTCTAATTCCCTTTTTATAATAAAAATAAAAAATCGATGTTATGTCGCTTGTTTCATTGACATATAAATTATTGAGCAACTACTGACAATGCTTTTGGTGAAATTTGGGAAATTTTGTTTTATAATATCGGTAAAACGCTATTAGTGTGTCAATAATCTAATCGTGAAAGGATAACGAATTTACGCAAGCATAATATCAGAATGGTCATTTATATTACTTATTGCAATTATAATATTTTTCCCAATAAAAAGGTGTTTCGCATTTTTATTAGTATGGCAACATTAAAAGGGTGGGAACAGCTAACTTGCACGGTCTCTAGAGTCCTTTCATGTCAAAATACACACACTGAACTATGTGTCATTGAAATCGGCCAAGAAACCATGAAAATGGCTAATAGTTTTGTGTTTTGAGAACGTGTTTATCCTTTTTTACACTAAAATGTATTAAATCATTTATAAAATGCATCGTCAGTATGTCGAAAACTTGAAAATACGAATTAAATTTTCATTGCCAATTATCAAATCATTTTCACCCGACAAAATGGGTGATTATGGGTTATAACCCAAATATGGGTTATAACCCGGTTAAAACCCACAGTGGGTGAATTGGGTTTTTACCCATTACCCATCACTAACTGTGGCTGACCACGCTACTAATTACGAAAATTCCATCAAAATCTGATATTTCGACATATGAAAATAACTTTCATTACTGACACTGTATTCGCTCTTCTCGCAAACCGTTTTCAGCTACAGCATCCAAACTGTATAAATTCGGCGTCTAAAGAAGTAATTTAGAGGAATTTGCTTGTCTCAGATGCGTTGGCAATGTTCCAAGGAGTTTAAGTAGAATATTTGCGTGACGGCATCTCGAACCCTTTGTCAGGTTCATAACTACGTAGTTACTTTCATATTGCGTCGCAAATCCAAAATGAACCGTGGCACGTAATGTGTTTATAAAACATTGTATGCTAGATAGAAGAAATGATGGAATCACGTCACAACCCAATCAATAAGCCAGAGCTGATTTTAGAACTACACAAAGAAAGGGCCACGCGTATATAATTAAAAATATACGTTCTATTAACTTGTTCTTCTATTCGGAATTTATACATATAAATAAAATTGAAGTATCTGTCTGTGATTTCAAAATAAAGCCTTTATCTTAAGCTCATATTATTATTATTATTTTCACGTTACCAAAGCCTAAATACGCATTTTTAACTTTTTGTCTGTCTGTTCGTTTGTCCGGGCTAATCTTCGAAATGGCGGAACCGATTTTAACGGGACTTTCACTGGTAGGTAGAGGACTGTTCAGAGCAGAATATAGGGTACTTTTTATCCCGTAAATATTTAGGGTTCCTGCGTAAAAAATGAAAAACTGTTAAAATTAGGGGGAAATATCTTGGGGGGACTTTGCAATTTAATTTTTATTATTTTCATAGAATACGTATTTTTTGTAACATAAAATAACTACGCATTTTTTATGTAATATAAATAAAATACATATACGTTGCCTCCTGTAAAGGTCAATAGATGGCGCTGTACGAAAATTGAATGGCTCTATGGTTGCATCTACGACCCTGAACTTTGTTTTTTTTTAATCAGAAACAATTGCATGTCTACAGAGAAATAAAGGCTACTAAAAGCCCAAATCTCATGCGTGCGAAGCCGCGGGCTTCTGCTAGTTTATAGTAAATTTAACAACTACTTGTTAGTAGTTGTTTGTGGGCAGAGATGAACGCTTGTTTTGATCAAAATAACTACTTCGTTCGAAAAATTCAAGGAATATGAATCATGTGTATAAACGAGGAAATAAGAGGAATTCGTAATGTACTCGTACGTGTTCAACATTTTACAACAAAATTCCTTTGGATCTTGAACCTTAACTATGATTTTCGCCCATTGTTCCTAGGTGTCGCTTACATAATTCATAAAACAAGGGATATTCAGGGAAAGAAAATGATTTCTATTTTATGCAAGGAAATACATTTAGTTATTTAATTAATGTGACAGAAGTTCCTAACGTTGTAGAGAAACTAAAAATACTGCAAATAAAGACAATTTGAATGTTGAATTCGAATTCTCAATATAAACTGGTGAATAGCCAGCAGCAAACCGGTCTTGGGATTGAACATGTTGCAACGAGCAAATTTACAATGTAACTTTATATAATGTTGCTGTAATAAATGTTCCTGTGTGCACTCCCTGTCTAGACATGCGTGCATTAAACTTGGTACTCTTCTCTTTTCCCCTCTCTCGTGGCTGCAGTTAAATCGCTATCGTTATTCCCAAGACCGTCTGTATATTATCATGTCTGGACATAGTCTAGACAGTTTTCAATTCAATTTGTAGTGTTTGGTATTATCGCCTCCGTGTATTGGTTTCCCTCCTTTTCTAAAGCAGTAAAATGTACTATTTGGTACTAAGAAGTTGTCGTCGTTATGTTACGTGTCTAGACTCAGACAGACACTGAGTTTAGTAATAATATTTTCTCGTCTGCAATCTTGTCCTTTTATGTATTTTAATAGTTTTAAGTTTTGTTTGTAGTTGTAGTGGAGTTTTATGGCAACTTGTCGTCGGCGTGGTCGGACTTTTGATTGTCATAATTTTATGACTGTTTTGCTTATAAATTCTCGACAATGTCACGTCTCTTCAATAAATATTTCTAAAACAATCGATATTTGAATTGAGTATTTCAGAATACACGTTTTTATGAAATAATTCATTATGGTTCCATGCCTAAAAAGGTATTGACGGAACCTCAAGCGCTTATTTTATTTATTTATTTTGGTTTACCAGCGATTGTACACACGAAATCTTAAAAATAGAATAGTATGACAAACAATTATAGGTAAACACCGCATGCAATAGACAACATAAATTGAAAATATTAAAAAAAAAAATACAAATTATTAAATGCGATAAATTATTTCAACTGTCACAGGTATTTGTCTTAGAAACTATTCGAAATACAAACGTGAAATTTAGGATGGTTGCGTAACATGCTGACTTTGACATATACCAGTATAATATTCCCACAAATAATGTGTCGTAAATTAGAGGGGGTCAAAAGTAAAAAAATATATTGTATGGAGTATATCATAGGAAAGAATTTAATAGACACAAACTGTTAAAACAATGGCTACATGGCTAGTTTCCGAGTTACATATTACTGAAAATATTTTTCCTGCTGCCTCAGAAGTTCACAATTCAAAAAATCTGAAAATAATCACAATTGTGTATTATTTCCTAAGATCCACTAATTCTACGCTGAGGAAAAGCCTTTTTTTGCCTTACATGGCCTCATGTTTAATAAAACGTATAGTACATATATTCAGGCGTTATGTTACGAAAATCAAATTTAGGTACATACTAAATTATCTACACTGTTTTGTGTGCCGCACGCCACTCACCCATTAGTAGAAGCATGCTGTCGCTGCCATGGCTGCTTTGGTCGTCTCGACCACCGCTGTTGTGATCGTCTCTGGGATTGCTTTCCATCTGTAACTGAAAACACACGCGCGTACCACCACTGCTCTCTTGGTCGCCTCCGCGACACGTGTTTGACCTCTCCGACTGGAGACGGAAGCACACAAAGTAATTTAGCTGAAAATGCATGTAAAGAATATTTGGAACCCTGAGACCATGAGTCTAACTAGCAGTTAACAGACAGTTGTATATTATATAAACATACTTGCTTACCCGGCAAACGCTGTTCGCCCTTATAAATTAATCTAATATTTTTTTTTATGAAATATACTTTACGACTTATTCTCATAGCTACCAAATATAAATTAAAAAATTTCATAAAAATCGGTCGAACCGTTTCGGGGGGGTGCGACCACGAACACCGTAACGCGAGATTTTTATAATATATAAAATATTCGCATTCCATTGCAGTCTCGCCTTGCAGATGATGGTACTTTGCTTGGCACTGGCAAGAAAGCTTTACATTATATTACGCCATTGGATTTAGTTAACTGCCTTTGCTTGGGTTTTTATTACGAATTTATGAGAACAAGAATACTTTTCTTCTTTTTCCTAGCGTCATCCCATCTCCTAACGATTAGCGGGGTCCGCTATCTAAACCTAAGGATTTGGTAAAGATACTGGTTTTCATATGAGGATTGCCATCAGACCTCCATTATCCAGAGAGTAAATAAAACGTCTTTTCAAATTTAATTTGTATCTGGCACGTGCTGGTTTCCTCACGATGTTTTCCTTCACCGTCAAGCAAGTGATAATTACAAATATGTGCACAAATCCGGGGTGGCAATACACGAGCGATACTTCCTGTATTGCAAACGATCTTATGCTACGGTAACTACTATACATCGGGTGCGCCTTTATGCCCCCAACGCTGTACAAAAAAAAAGCATTACCCAGACCCAAATGATCTATGTATCTCTTCGCGCCAAAGTGCCTCGCAAGATAGACAGGGAGAACCGGGTGACTTGGTCCTTACACGCCTTCCTCGCCTCTTTAACATTCACAGCCCTTTCCATGCACACTCGTCAGTTCCTGGGACTCCTGACACTACTTTCTAATAAAAAAACGGCCAATTTAGCCATAATAGGTGAGCTTTGGCTTACTCATCTGTTACGTCCTTCCACTTATAAAGAAAAAGTCAACCATTTTGCTAACCAATTCCGGAGATATAGACCGGTCCTTCAACTGGTACCACTTAGCAATATCACCAATCAAGCTTTGATCTTCAATGACCCAATTGGACGCAAATTTAAATAGCTGTGTTATTTTTAAGCGCCATGTACCGCTCGTAAATTTTATGAATCAGAAACATCACCAGAAGTATTATTGCGTCGAGATTTGGGGGCACTAACCGAGTAATGCGAAGGTACCGCAAAAGGGGGACACCTCGCAATGCCTCGTCTATTTTTGCTATGAATCTCGTGTATTTCACTTCTTCCTCTTAGCATTTATACCATTTTCGTAATCCATTAGGATGGCGAGGTTTGGTACCTGAGACTAAGTATTTGGCGAAGATACTGATTTTGATTACTTGCTGACCGCGTTCGTAATGATGACGTGAGAAAGAGTGTTGGTCTGAAAGATAGTGTCGGTGTTAAGATAAGAAAGGGTTATGCTCCGTTGGTTCGAACATGTAGAAAGAATGCGGGATGAAAGAATGACGAAGCAGATATACAATGCGAAAGTGAAAGGATGTAGGAGCCGAGGAAGACCAAGACTAATCTACCACACCACCAGTACCGCAGCCAAATAACAACTCTCTATAGAGGGTTGTGTTCCTGCGTGTGAGTGACGACACCAGTAAGCTCCTATGATGGAGTTGCTGTGTTAGCAGCAGAGGTGGCATCGCGCGAGTGTTACTCAATGTATTGCAAGCGTTTATAGGCTACGGTAACCGCTTTACATCAGGTGGGCTGTATGCTTGCATTCCTCCCGATAAGAAAAAAAAACCATGACCAAATTAATCGTATTTTAGCAGAAGGTGACGTCATGATTAGAGCTATGAATGTAACGCTCGGCTCTCTCTGCCTAGCCCGCAAGGGACCCGGTGTAAAGATTACATACATACTGATTTTGATATGGCAATATGCCCCCCCCCCCCCCCAAGTTTGCAGGGAGTCGATGGATGCAGGTGGCACAGGATCGAGACGAGTGGCGCTCTAGAGGGGAGGCCTATGTTCAGCAGTGGACGAGTACAGGCTGAAATGATGGTGATAAGCCAAAAGAAAAAAAATACCTTTCTTGAGCAGTCAGAACCCGTTATATACGTTTTCCCATACATTTCGCGGTCGTATACGACCACCCGGGTTTCGAAGGGTTAAGTTAGGTCACACGTCTTTTGTAATATACTTTTTTGACGTGGGGGTTTCTTCACGATATGTTCCTTCACCGCATAGCATATTAATAAGTAAATCCGATATTGTACACTTTCCTAGCACTAATTTATTGTTACGTGCTACAGGATTCGAACTATTGACTAGACTAGTTCTTTTGATAGCCTAGTAGCTATCACCGCCACGGCTCATGAATTTTGCTACGTGACCAAAAGGTAATTACGAAATTAAACTGCCTAAAATTGAACTGGTGTAAAGTGGTTTACATTTGTTTTGTTCGTTGTTTCGCCACTGTCTGTGTTGTGCTGACACAATTGTATCATCCGGCGTGTTCGTGATTCCAAGAACACTGTTTAGAACTGAATATTGCGTATACCAAAAGGAATAGAAAACACGTCAAGTCACTGTTACTTCTGTCCCTTATGGTAACATAACCTTTTATTGTAGCTGTTTTACAAAAAGGCATATTTACATATATTTTTTACACCACTAAAGTGGCAAACAAGCGTACGGCTTGTCTGATGGTAAGCAGTCACCTCAGCCTATGGACATTTGCAACACCAGGGGTGTCACTCTTGCGCTGCCGACCCTGTAAGAACCTCTTCACGCCTTTCTTGAAGAACCCCATGCCGTAATCCCTTGGGAAAACATCGGCAGGGAGCTTTTTCATGCTACTACTATAACGTCACGCCAAATCCCTTGCGGGGTAGGCAGAGAGAACCGAGCGCCACGTGACTCGATCCTTACATAACTCACTCGCTTCTTGAACATTCATTGCTCTTCTCATGCACTCTCGCCGGTTTGTAAGGCTCCTGACATCACCTTCTAATAGAACACGATCGATTTGGTCATGATAGGTTAATCTTGGCCTTCCTCGGCTCCTACATTCTTTTGCATTCTATATCTGTTTGGTATTTTTTTCTTGCTGTATTATTTCCACATGTCCGAACCAACAGAGCGTGCCTCTTCTTATGTAACAACGACGCTCTCTTTCAGAGCAACTCTGTTTCTAACATCATCATTGCGAATACGGTCTACAGGCGTTACGCCACAAATTTTGCGCGACGCCCGCACAACAACTTAATAGTTCTTGGTAGAAAACTTCTCTGGATTCGCACAGTACCATTGCGGTTCCAGTGTATGAGGATAAACTCCCAGCTGTTGGCGAGCTGTGCGATTGTAAAACGTTAAACTAGTAAATAACAGCAAGCTGTGTAGGCAGAGCTGATATTTTTTAAATTTAAGAAATATTTAAATATTTTATTTTTAATTTAATTTTTTTTAAATATATGTAACCCTGTACGACATTTAGCGACGAGTGCTGTTACTTTTTCTGTTGATGGGAGTGCAGTGCAGACTCTGCACTGCAGAGTGGCCGGCTATACGTTTTCCCATATGTTTTTTTTTTCTAATTGGAACGATTTTGGACCGTTCTTCCTCACCGACGAACATTTAAATTTCAAATTAAAGGATACAAAACTACAATATGTTAGCTATTAGTGTGTCGATTTTGGAGTTTCTCACTATTACCGTCTAAACGCTAGCTGGATGACATCAGTCTACCCCAAACCTAGCTATCGCAGCTCTGCCAATTATGTCATATATATAGTTGTTTACGTATACATAAATATGTAGTAGAATTTGTGAAATTCCGCTCATAGACCGCGTTCGCAATGATGACGTAAGAAATATAGTTGGTCTTAACGCGAGCATCGGTGTTCAGATAAGAAAAGGCATGCCCCGTTGGTTGAGACATGTAGGAACAATGCAATAGGAAAGGATGACGAAACAGATATAATAAACTCCTGCGGAGTTGCTGTGCTAGCAGCTAGGGTACATAGTGAAGAATCATTTCATCAGGTAGGCCATTTGCATGTTTATCTACCGACATTTTAAATGAACCATCGTCTGAACATTTCGCATCTAACAAAAAGGAATAGAAGGAACGTCAAAACTAAGGCCGCCTTTTTTAACTACGTAACAATTTACGAAAGGGTTATAATTATCATTAGTTCGGTAACAAGTTGCTAATATTTAAATGAGTCTGTATTGCTTCGACAGGATCTACAATGAACTGTACTAACGCAAAATCAGTAATACTAGTAGTAGTAGTAACTAGTAATTAGTTCATGTTAAGAACAAATGTTTCATTCCAGGCCTTTTTAGCTTTTTTTTTATTACCTATACAATGTCGGAAGGCATACAAGCATACAGCCCACCTGATGTAAAGCGGTTACCGTAGCCTATGAACGCTTGTAATAAATTAATTATCACTAGCGCGATGCCTCCTCTGCTGCTGACACAGCAACTCCTTTGAAGCTTACTGGTGACCTTACTCACACGCAGGAACACAACAATCCTCTAGCTAGGGAGTTGTTATTTGGCTGCGGTTTTCTGTGAGGTGGAGATACTTCACCAGAGGGACTGATTTGATGCGCTCTACCTCTCTTAAAAAATCTCTGTATTAACGGAACCTAAAGCTTGAGAATCTCTCGCAATAAGATTTTTGTTTCGGCTAAAGGGGTTCGGCGAATTCTGGCATTACACTGCCTTTGTATTTCTAACAGCACGCGGTCGCCCCGACCTTTTATGGTCTTCAACAGAGGAAGTGTTGGTATATCAGTCTGTCGATAGCACGATATACGAATCGACGGTTCCATACCCACTTTGTGCAAGGCAATCACTGCAGACCTATCTTCTTTAATACTCCCATTCCATATTGTAGTATGTTAATGAACACGAAAAAAATATGTAAAACGGCGGGAAGTCGAAAGAAGTTTTTAACATAATAAACGCGTTCCGAATTGTTCCAAATCAAAATATTTAAAGAGTTGAAAAAAAAAAGAAAAGTTTCTATGTTACAGTATTATAGTTATACTGTATAGTAGTTAAAATTACAGGGGTCCCCAAACAAGAAACGCATCCATGGCTTTTTATTACACGATGGTACGGAGCCTTTAGTGTGCGAATCCAACACGCACTTGGCCGGTTTTTACATGAAGACCTGTCCACGGCACGACCTCGATAGTCAGCATCTACTGACAGCATAAAATTTTTTAGTAATAAGTGCTCCCACAACACAAAACAATTCATAGCCAGCATTTAAGGTCACCTTTCAATCAATAGACATACGTTTAAAGGTTTATTCTTCGATTACATAGACTGATTTATCAATTGTATCGATGAAGCTAAGACAGGTTTATCGAGATTAATTAATTCGAATCTGATAGACCAACCTTTATCTAAACCTCTGTGTTCAATCGACTTCGCCGCCGGTCGACTGATTTGTTGACCCTACTCGATCAATCGATATCGACACCTATTTCGAATTCGTTCACCCCCAACCATATCAAGCTTGATGATAATACCTACATCGGGCAATGACACGTCGCGTTCCTTCCTTCTGTTAGTCAGTATTGACGACGGAATTCTTTATAATTTATTCACCGTACATTTTTTGTTACTCATCAGTCATCACCTTTCTTTATAATTTATTCGCCATTCGCCTTTTACCGTTTATAAAGTTTTATTTAGTGCCTTGTTTTTTTTTATATAACTTCTTCTTACCGTCATCCCGCTCCCTGACTCATTAATTAGTATTGGCGGGGTCCGCTACCTAAGTCTAACACCCATATTCATAAACGTTACTTCTAAACAACATTTTAAACAATGCTTATGTTATTTTTGCACTCATAAACGCTATTTAGACCTAACTGACATTTTAAACAGTTACAAGCAGCTGTCAAATTAAACAGCCTACAAACCCCTGTTTAACTTCATTAGTCAACAAAATGGCGCATATATTCGTTTTTCATTTAGCACGTGATTTGTTATTATTGATTTTTATGTTGACATAAAGTGAAAAAATGGAATATTTTGATTTTTGTGATGATTTAAATATTTTGGAGCAAGATTTAGCAGATGAATTCCGGCAACCTCGTACTAAAATATACAAAGTCAGGCTGGATCCCATGATGGAGTACGACGAAGAGGAATTTAGGTAAAAGCACAGGTTTTCTAAGGAAAACATGAACAAAATTATAAATCTAGTGAAAAATAATTATTAACGGATTTTAATTAACATGGAGCGACTGCTGTTAGACCTCCTGAACCCGCAATGAATTATGATGAGCTCGGTGGCGCAGTGGTGAAACGCGGTGTTTCCGTTACTTTGACACCAACGCTCGTGTGTTCGATTCCCACACGGTATAAACATTTTTGTGCATGAACGTGTCTGGCTGTTTTTAAGGGAGGTAGGGCGCATCATACCAGCCCGTCGGGGGTAAGTACCTCTTCCTCACTGAAAAATAGCAGCCAAATAACGACTCCCTGTAGGGTTGTTGTGTTCTTGCGAGTGGGTGAGGTCACCAGTAAGCTCCTAACGAGTTACTGTGTTGGCGGCAGAGGTGGTATCGCACGCGTGAAAAAATATATATAAATAATTGCCATATTAGCCACCCTTTTTTGTACACGATTACGACCGTAAATGTAGGGGGTACGTAAAATATGAATTGATTTGAGTGTGTGTGTACATACTATCAGCCATGGTTGATGGTATACGTATATCTTCACGTTAGATCCCCTGCGGGGTAGTCATGGTTTATGGTGTACGGCTTTATTTATTGTACTACTATATTCTTTGTATTTAAAATTCGTGGTACTCTTGGGAATAGATGTACGAAATGGAAAATATCACAACTGTCATGGCTTCGAATTGCTGCTAACACATAGGCTCGTGGCTTCGATTATTTCATAAACCCATGAAGCAAATAACCTATAGAGAACCGATGAAACGATTTTGCGTGCTAACTCAACTCACCTCTACGGGCGGAGGGTAAAGTAGAACGCGCAACTCTTATTGGCTAGTTCACTGAACAACACCGCGTCACTTCTCTTCTTATTGATTAAAATATCCTCTTATAAGCCAAAAGGTTTGAATCGCTGAAATATTTAGGCGCTAAAACACTCCGTTTTGGTGAGTGAGGGTGCCGTTATGTGCCGTCAAATGGTTTATTGGTTTGTGAATAAACATGTATGGATATCCTCTATGTACTATTCTACCTAGCCCGCCATCCCGTTTCCCAATTCAGGTTTGGCTGGGTCCGCTACCTAAGCCTTAGGATTTGGCAAAGATACTGATTTTACAACCCATACGGAACCAAATATTCTTCTTAGGTTAGGTCATTCGTCTTTCGAATTTCTAGGACGCCCGATTTCGTCACTGTGTTTTTCTTCACCGGCCGAGCAAGTTCTAATTATAAATATGTACATAATACGAAAACACGAATTTAGTGGTACATGCCCACACCGGGATACGAACTGCGGACCGTCGGATATCGGTTCTTTAGCCACTAGACAATCACGGTACTTACAGGGGTATTATTATTCTCTTGAGTATTTACTATACATACACCTGTTTCCCATTGGGGTAGGCAGACTATGGAACGCTAGGTGCACCGATCCAAACATACCTTTCTATTTTCTATATCTATCTGTAACTTCACGCCAAATCCCTTGCGGGGTCCCTTGATCCTTACATACCTCACTCTACACACGTATAATTATATTAAATTAGATGGCGCTGAGAAATTTGTTCGAGATATATTTATTTCACATAATATTCTAGAACAATAGCTTTGGCAGCTTATGCGAACGACCCCATTATAATATAATACAGCTAACCTACACGACTGCGTTTTATCTTTCTCGGAAAGTAAAAAAAAACAGCCAAGTTCATTAACACGACGTAACAATATGCATAATGATTTAATGATGGTATAAAATATACAATGTTATGGCCATGCTTTTTGGGCGTCGCTACAAACCGTTAGTAAGGTACCTACATACATTATTATATAGTGAAGTCCACGTTATACTGTACGAGATGCCATATCGGATTCATATTTCCATCTTTGTCGATAACTTGCCTGTAAATATAGGTTTAGATGACTAACTTGGAAGCTACTATAAACGCCTACTTTTTTTTATATACTACGTCGGGAAGCATACAAGCATACGGCCCACTTGATGTAAAGCGGGTGCCGTAGCCTATTAACGCTTGCGATATACTTAATGAATCGCAAGCGTTAATAGGGTTCGCGCGATGCCTCCTCTGCTGCTTACACAGTCACTCCTTGGGAGCCTACTGGTGACCTCACTCACACGCAGGAACACAACAACCCTCTAGGGAGTGGTTATTTGGCTGCGGTTTTCTGTGAGGTGGAGGTACTTCCCCAGACGGGCTGCTTGGATACGCCCTACCTCTATTACCTTACTACTATTTTTAACATTTATCTAAACTTAATAAGTAATTAGATTCCTTTTATTACGTCGGAAGGCATACAAGCGTGCGGCCCATCTGATGAAAAGTGACTACCATAACCTACGAACGCCTGCACCTGCAGTATTACTGCAGCAGTACTCGCGCGTTGTCTCTTCTTCTGCTAACACAGCGACCCCTTAATCTTAGAAATCCCATGGGATCAGAAGGCCCATGAAAAAACGAAAGAACTCTAGGAACGAAAGTACAGACAGATTATTCAGTAGAACAAAGGACTTACAGCTTACAGCTAACGGTGACAACCACTATCTAATATGTATAAAAAATGTGTTAAATCCTCAGATTGGGAAAACTGACGCAACGTAAAAAAGTGTATCCTCGGCGAAATTATATTAGGCCTCGTTGGGCCTGATATTGTGTCATATTGATATCCCGACTCGAATTCAAAGCCATGTAACGGCCGATCGGCCGCACCTTTTTTTGGTCTAAGTTTACACTGGCATGGAGTGGTCCTCAGCAGCAAAGATACGTGGATCTATTTGGCCGCCGTGAGATTAGTGAAGTGCATAGATACTTGTATTTTAATGTACCACTACGTTCTATCATCATTCCGAGCTCTGTCTTTCTATCCAGCGACGTATCAAAAGGTAGACACGTTATACACCAAACAAATATTATTCTATTTAAAATGGCACAATTAGTACTATATCTACGTATGGTTATTTATTATGACATTTTGCTCTAACAAAGAGAAATAATAGGGCATACCTGTCGTTAGTAAGAGATGAATATATATCATAAGGCATTTATGCTTGTGGCGAAGTACGTATAGACGCGACGCGAGAGCGTGGCCAACTGAATGCGAGTTGGGCAATTACCTTACTTTCGTATTGCCATTCTAGAGCGTGTACGACGTATCTATAACTATAAAAAACATCTTAGTTTCTATCCATATCTTCCCGCTTCAAGTCAAGTCGGGGACTTGGCTTGAAGATATGGGATGATAGCGGCGCAGGTACATGTTTCAGTCATTATACACCTCAACTCAAATAAAACACGACCGATTTGGTCGTGGGTCTTGGCCTTCCTCGGCGCCAACTTTTTCAGACAGGACAAACATTTGTGAGCATGAATTTGTTTGTCTTGTTCTAGACGTGTTTACCATCTATCATAAGTATGTATTTACAAAAAGATGTATTTACGTATGTGTATCAGTTGTCTAGTACACAAGCTTCGCTTAATTTGAGGCTATACGGCGCTGTGTGTTGTCCGGTATATCTTATTTATTCGAGGTGCTCTTTCGGTGCACGAAGAAGTTGATGAGTGTGGAAGAAGCGAGAGAGGTATGTATGAATCAGTGCACCTGGCGTTCCATAGTCTACCTATCCCAATGGAGATAGTATGTATCTTTGGTGGTTCCTCTTCCACAGTCATAATGAAACTCAATTAATAGTTGCCATCTATTGAAACAACCAGCCGCACCATTTCTATAATACTGGTCTCAGTCACCAATGTGAACCGGCCCTAAGGAGTACAGAAGTACCTCTTTGGCCACCGTGGGATTGCCGAAATGCACATGTCGGCGTACCACGACGTTTTATTGTCGTCGCTTCATCTTCACTATTGAGATAAGCTATATTTGTCTCGAGAGTTCGTTAGCATTGTTATTTGTAATCGCGGAGTCACTGGCTGGGAACGAAACGCAGGAGTACATCTTCTCGGGACTAATTGTGTTATGTACTGTACAGTTAATTTTATAACGTAAGTAATTATTTTTGCTGAGTTGGGAGTATTATGAATTAAATTTCAAGTTTAATAACCTTATACTAAATTCTTGGACAGATTTAGTAGCATTTTCGGTATGTAATGTTGCAATTAAGTCTAGCTCCTTGAGGACTTTGGACGACTTACTTTGCCAACTTTATGCCGTTCAAAGTTTTTCGCTTTATACTTTTGTATATTTCCTCGCAATGAAAAACATTGTATGTAACAGAAAACGGTAGCGGAATTACTAACCCAAGCCATTGAATTGAAGCATTTAGCCTTCTCTCGTCTGTAATTCCCACTCTACCGCCCTAGACATACAATTTACTATTACGTCAGAGATCCTTAAAGAGTGATTTGAAGCCCTTGTGTTGATCAGTAGAAATTGCGAGGGGAAAATATTTACGTTATGGCGACTCCTGTAATTGATTCAAATTGTCACAAAAAATCATCTTCACGTAATAATTACTATTTTGTATGATTTATTTTGTAAATTATACCGTATTTTTAGATGTTTTATAGTCCGATTTCATAGTTGTCTAGAATATTCCGTAGAGGTCGTAATCTTATGAACCTGAAAAAATATTTTACCAAGTATGGTAATGGGATATTCTCTAAATGTCTTGAATGAGAAGAACCTAGAATACACATTTAATTTTTAAATGAGTCCTAACTTCTCAAAATCTTTGAGGTGCGAACTTCTTTCTTTGTGTTGAATTAAATGTTAAACCATGTTAGTTTAGCTTACCTACCATTAAAGGAGCTGTAAAAAATAAACCAAATGACCAAAGTAGTATAAAAATAATTACATTTTAGATTAAGTATACCTTTAAGGTGACTGTAAAACAACCAAATCACTAAATGATTAAAAAAATATGGCATTTTGGATGTCACAGAGTAGGTAGATGTATTTCTTTTCAATAACTGTTGAGCAGCGTTAATACTTACTAATAAACCGTTTTTTCTTCCACAGGTAAGATCCAAAAGCAGTTGAGTCTTCGTAAGCTTTTATATTCTACCTTCAGCCTTTTACGTAAGTTTACTTTTTACGTATCTCTATGTTTTTTCAAGGAGGAAGGCACACATTTCTTCTAACGCAGTGATATACATACATTGCCATCAACAAGATGTGTGCGAAAAACTATCCTTACCGCTTCTAATGCGTAAGTATTTATAGACGCGTCATTAGAAACTCATATCATCCCAGTGATATTAAAGCGTTTCAATATTTGATCTATACAATATGTGCACACAGCGACATCTCAAGCTAGACCGTTCTTATTGCACACGAAATAAAAGCAAAATTGGTGTTGCAAGTGTCTGACATTACTTGTCGCTGTGTGTACATTCGTATATCATTTCCAATTAAAGAAACACGAATAAATTTATTATAGCTATTATCAAAGGTTACTATTGTTAAGTATAGACATTTAATTTCAATAAACCAATGGTTTTATAATGGTCGACGTTATATCGTGTAATAATTACTTTCTTAACGAGTTTTAATTAACAGTCTCTGATGATATTAATTGATATTTGAGCACTAAATAGATAACATTACACAAGTGTTATTAAAGACAAATGTAAGAAATAATTGGAAGCGTGATTACACTTTACGACTTTTCCGTCATTTTAAGTTATACTTAATATATTTACACTGCGCCTGATACACCATGACAATAATTCTTTGGTAGATACTTTATTCCACTCGGAAAGGGGAGAAAGAAAATGCGCAATAAACGTATATGCACGAGGTCCAACCCCAACTCGCGCTTGGCCACTCCATATATATTTATTTATACAGTGTTATTAATAGAGGAATGTCATAAACATAACAATATCATTGAAAATATAAAAGCAAACACCAGATTATTTATAAACTGTCCATGAAGTAAAATAGGTCTTAGACATTCCTGGCTGAGATTAAGCGGTGAACGATCTTCATTTAGAATGGTGTTCTTGGGCCAATCTTAATCTCTTATTCATGGGTATACGAACACAGTGTTCTCATCGGGATTGTCTTCGAACTAAGTAGCGTGTATGACCTCATTTGTTCTTAAAACTTTAATGCAATAACGTGCTTATTTGTGATCAAGATTTCATTCAACTATACGGAACATCGTTGTGTTAAAGTGATTTACAAAAGAAATCCTTATCTGATAAAGTGATGTCACGGTATTAAGAACAACTTTGATCGCTTTATAAATCTTTAAATAACCACGTAATCTGACTACTATACATGTAAATCTTATTATTGGTGCCGTTCAAAATAAACACAGTAGCCTCAAAACTAAGTCATTGAGTAATGCGAGTATCAATTTTATCCTTAAATATTCCATCATCATTCGCCAACATATCAGCCCGTTGTCCACTGCTGAACATAGACCTACCCTCTAGAGAACTATTTGTCGATCCTATGCCACCTACATCTATATCTACTCCCTACAAATATAATCTTTAGGTCGTCGCTCCATATAGTGGGTCCACACCGCATGTACATGTACACACTACGGAGGCGCCGTTCGAGAACCTTTCTGACGACCGTTGACGGTTCTACAAATTATGTGACCGGCCCACTGCCACTTCAACTTGATTATCCTATAGGCTATGTCAGTTACCTTAGTTCTACTGCGGGTGGGTATCCACATTTCTGATTGTATCATGCATAGAAACCTCGAGCATAGCTCTTTCCATAGCGCTCTAAGCGACCTTGAGCTTACAAATACGACCACATGTAACATTATTTTAGAGACCCATTATTATCATTACTTGTCATTTTAGCAACTCAATTCCTCCGTACTTATATGTACAACCATTATAAAATTACATACATGTATTGAGGTACTTGCGCAGCACAAACCAATAAACCACTAGAATGCACATGAAGGCACCCCGCGCTCACAACAACGTTGTATTTTAGCGCTTAAATAACTCAACGATTCGAGACTACTGACCAAGTGGAGGATATTTTAACCAAAAAGTCGAAAAATGCTGCAATGTTGATCCGTGAACTAGCTAATAAGAGCTGCGCGTTCTAATTTAACCACCGGTAGCGCAGAACTGACTTACTATGCAAACACAGTCTCATCTACATTGGTTATTTCCTTCATGTTGGCCAGATTAGGTGCACAGTGACTTGGGCCGACCTCCACCACCCGAATGAAAAGGCCACACTTCAGCTACATGCACGATACGAACACCTTAAACGATGATATAACTGGAATAATTTACCACGTCTACGCGGAAGACCTATCATGCGCAGACCTACAAACGGGGAACCGGTATGACCAGTAAATCTAGTCGACGAACTTCTTGCTATCAAACGGTTATAATAAATACATGTCTCACTCAGGCACCACAAAAACTTGTTCAAAAGACTCATGGCCCTTCAGATCATTTTTTCTTCGGCATTTGTTTCTTCGGCATCCATAATTTTGTTCTCAATTAGCTGTACTACAAAAAAAAGATACTGATCGTGGTAATTTATGGAAAGACAAAAACAATACAAAAGATAGATCTTTATCAATAAGAATATTCTTCGAATTGAGTTCACCTGATTAGTGAGCAAAAACTTAAGGTTATAGAACTAAACAGTACGGCTAGTAACATCCGGGAACCAATAAAAACTACACCGTATCTATTTATAATGCCACTGTTGGAAATGCTAATTTTACATTGACCGCTAATGTTTGAATTCGTTGTTTCTTTTATAACAGACACTCATCTGCATGTTAATACAAATTATGTTATTTTTCCGATTCCAATTACCTCACTTACTAAACTTGCTGGAATATTTGAATATTGAAAAAAATTGACACTCTTTCATCTATACGCGATTCGTAAAGTTATCAAAAAACCATTCAGTCTTTCCACGAAACTGGCTTCATAATTTAAATCAGCTGTCACCAGTCACCGTGCGTCAGGTTCACGGCCAGTTTATTATGTTTATAGTCACCCACACAGCTGTTTCCACCATCTGTTTTAATGATGCGTTCGACAAGTATCTTTGTTACCAAGTAGTAAAGTGTATAATTGGTTTGCCATCAATCAATAGAGGAGCTATTATAGGTCTGGTGCAGGATTGATCTTAATTCAACCTTCCTTTGACGATCTATTTCTAATTGTTTTGTTTGTCAAGGTTGTTGTATTGATCCCATGTCGTTGTCGTATCTATCTACTATCTTATATATCTTAATTATAGCTATCTACTAAGCACATAATCTTTACCTTTGTTAAACTACTCAGTCACAAACTCCTAATCTTTTTATCTATGTGTTCACGCAAAGTCCCTTGCGATATTCTGAATTTAATATAATCATGTTGTTAATATACTAAAATTGCTTTGCGTATCTTATTATCTTCCCTTCCGTTGATTTTAATTATATCCCTTATCTGTATTGTAAGGACTAACAGCAGATATGTAAATGGTAGTATCGGTTTGTTTTTTTATAACAGTCATTCAAATATAGGTCAGGGAGTTGGAACAATTCCTCGAATCCCTGGATTATAACTGTTTGATGATTCTATTATCTTCATGAAATGTAAGACATTCTTATAATACAATAATATTAAATACTCTAAATAAAAAAGATGTATTTTAAGTGTTGAGAACTATTGAGAAATAACTCTGGTAGTCACTTGATTTAAAAAATCTATGATTCATATTTGATCCAATAGAGTGGTGAGGGTTGTTGCATATTTAAATTTAGGATGTCTCTAAGCTTCTATTTTTTTCATTATTTCAGATCTATCTACTAAAACAATAGATATTAGTTTAAATCCGTTAGCATAGCGACATTATAAATAGGTAAAGTTTGTTCGAAATCAGGAAAAACCCGGATCAGCCTTCCGTCGTCCTGAGATTACACCTATAGAATTCGATTCTGATTTTTTTCTGGGATTCCTATGCCTAACCCGAGGAACTCCACGGGAGCGCAGCCGCGGGACCATTAGAGAAAAGCTCTCAATTGCAGTCGGTCCTCCAATATATTTATTGTCCGATTAAATCTTTGCTAACAAGCATGAGTAACAACTCGTACGTCAACGTCGCGGGAGGGTCCTCAGTCTCGATCATACGGCGAACAGCTGTGTTAAGAGCCTCCCCGAATGCTAATAATACGGGTAAATCATCCGTAAGACCACCCGCACGCCCCATTTACCACCAACAATCAATAGATCACTGGAATTAAGATAGATGTCGGGGAAATGGATGAAATAAACGGTAATCCGACATATCTAATACAAATTTCAGGCGTGAATTTTCTTACAAATAAACTTGTAATTAAGATAAGATACCGTATGTAGACACCGTTTATTCACACAACTATTATTCATATAACATTTGTTCACATAACATTTCCAGAATGTCGTTGTAAATTTTTCCCTTTGTTCAACGAAACGTATGTAATCCGATTTTTTTTTTTTTTATCAAGTATTAATAAGTTTAAAGAATATTAAAAGTTAATACTTGACAACTTTAATTTTATTGTCAAGTATTAACTTTTAATATTCTTATTATAATATAAATTAAAGAGTGGTGATAGCCTAGTACATAAAAAACCAGCCTAATTAAGCAACACTCTTTGGTACGAATCCTAGCATAGGCTTGCCCACATTTAAATGTAAATTCGGATTTATGTACGCATTGGTAATTATCACAGCAGCACAACATTGTGAGGAAACGCACACGTCCAAGAAATTATATTTCGGAAGACGTATGACCGAACATAAGAAAAATCTGATAGCCCCTCTGGGTTGTGGAGGTCTGACTGGAGTTGCTCCATGTCAAAAATCAGTATCTTTGCTAAAACTTTAGGCTTAGGTAGCGGACTCCGCCAATCATAATGAATTAGGAAACTAAAAAAACAATGTTTCTTCGCTACATTTGGTAATTAAATTAAAAAAAAGTCCGTCAATATCTAATATCATGTTTTTTTTAAATTATCGAAAACAATTGCTTTTGATCTGAACGACTCACCATAAAGGGACATTTAGCCTATCTCTAGTGCAAGGAAAATGTCTCTAGGATAAAGGATTATGGACTTAACAATAAGATCGTTAGTGCAAAAACATAACGCCAGAAAAAATTATTAAGGTACACATTCGATATTTTATTGTCTTTAATTCAATATCGTAATATTTATCGAGTGTGGGGCTATTAGCAGAACGTGATACAGATCGGTAGATTTCTAGAAATAGAAATATTATGATGAAACTCGACGATAAATATCGAGCGTGTAACATGCTCTTACTTGGTTTAGATATTTTCATTGAATTGAACGAGTAGACATTTTTTCTTTCGGTATATTCTATCGTTTATATGACTATTACAGACTATAATGTGTTTGTCTACCGACCTTTGACTTGTTGAGACGTTTTAAAGGTTTGCTGTCTCACTTTCTTGGCATTTATTCATTCCCATAACACTATTCTTTACTTACAAATTATTCGTTATAGAATTATAGACAATTGATAAACGAACTTACTCTTTTTATGTAAATACTACATATGATACATGAAAACAGCCAGACAAAGACAAACAGCCATGTGAATGCACACAAATATTTGTCTTGTGTGGGAATCGAACGCACGAACGTTGGTGTCAAAGTAGCGTTATTAACCACTACGCCTCCAAGCTTGTCAAAATACATTTCAAAAGACGTGTGATCTAACCTGAGAAGGTTGTGAAGGCCTGCCGTCGGTCGCTCCACGTCAAACTAAGTACCTTCGCCAAATGTTTAGGCTTACATATGGATTCCACCATCCTAATGGTTTATGAAATGAGATAACGTTAGGAAATGATTCTTAACAATGTTTTTCCGCTTCATTTGGTACTTTTAAATCACATCTCGTTCCCTTTTTACTTTGTCCACAACAACTGTTTTTGATCTAAACGGCTCCCCATCATTTTGCATATCTCTAGTGCAAGTGTAAATTATTTATATTTCATTAATCTTATCGATGTCGCATACATTCAACATGATTGTGATAAGTGCACCGTAATATAGTCTGTATATTACGGGTCGAATAATGAGATTACTTCAACTGGTACACCAACCATTGTCTCATTTCATAACATCTTTTATAATTGTCTCATTCAATTCTACCTTGGTGGTATTATATTATGTTAAGGATATAGTGAACAGTACACATACCAATTTAAATATTGCATAATAAATCGTACTCGCAGAACTGATACTGAAACGGGTTCTATTTCGAAAACCGTTAGGTTGTCTAATGAATTACCGACTATGGTTTTTTTAAGAGAACTACAGCATGAGGGTCTTCGAAAAAGGCGTGAATAAGTTTGTTACAGGCTTTTGGTATGTGTTGAAGACTAAACTTTCCTATTCTTATCTATCTTCCATATAACACCAAGTCGCTTGCGTAGTATAACTGAGCGTCACAAAACTCTGCCGTAACACACCAACTGCCTTCATTTACTTCTCTAACATTCACAGCTCTTTCCCAAATTTCTAGAGCTCCTAACATCAACTTCTAATAAAACACGACCAATTTGATCATGTAATCTATTTTAGTATGTACTATGAATATTTCATACATTAGAAATATTTGATACAACAAAAGTGTTAGTACGTGTTCCTGCCACAGACGCAACAAACACGCGTCTATTTGAAGACAACAACCGCTGTTTGGCGATGGACGACTTTCCTCCATTCATCATAATCTTACACGCCACGTGAAGGCACCAATACTTATTTTTGTACGAACTCACATGTATTTTTGTTATTTTTCACACCCTTTTTAGGCTAGTTCACACACTGCCGCTACATATGTTGCTTTCAAATTAGCATACTGCCGTGTTGCCGTGTTTGTCGAAGCTATACAAAAATAAAGTTGTATTGATAAAATATTGACGATTTATACTTTTATGAAACCAACGACAAAGTAAATGAGTTTCAATCTAAAATGTAATAAACAAATGAATTTTAAAATTTATTTTATTAAAAATATGTATAAAATTCCCCCTAAAAACAAATAATGTATAAAATAAGAAATTAGCCACTTTCACGTCGTATTTTTTGTATAATTCTGTATTTTATTCATTGATATATTAAGAATATTTCTTTAAATATGATTGCAAATAAATTATGCAACAGAAAAACTAATGTACTTGCTCAATGTAATGTATCGGTGTTGAAATTTAATTATTATAAAAAAATGAATGTTAACTCCTAATTTCATTGTATGGGAGATTGGCCAAAATCAAGTCTTTTAAAATGACTGAGCTTTAAAAAAAACTCCTTCACTGTAACCCACCCAATTAAAAAGTTTTTTTTAGAGTTTTCTGCATTACAAGAGCCAATAAGTAACTAATCCTTACAAAACTACTGACAATGTGTTCTTTTTTGACTGATTTTGATACGTGATACAATTTTCGAAGAATCATACCGCAAAATTGTTTAAAAGTTGATTCAAAACATATCACAATGTGTTTTCTACTTTCAATCAAATTGTGCTTTTAAATATGAACAAATTTAAAATGTTATTGATAATATAATGTAAGTACATAATATCAATTATTTTATATTTTTAGGGTTCCGTACCCAAAGGGTAAAACGGAACCCTATTACTGAGACTTCGCTGTCCGTCCGTCCGTCCGTCTGTCACCAGGCTGTATCTCACGAACCGTGATAGTTAGACAGTTGAAATTTTCACAGATGATGTATTTCTGTTGCCGTTATAACAACAAATACTAAAAAATAGAATAACATAAATATTTAAGGGGGCTCCCATACAACAAACGTTATTTTTTTGCTCGTTTTTGCTCGATATTGATAACGGCAACAGGTAGACGCTCGAAATATTCACAGAATATTTAGGTATATATTCACTTTAAGAATAAATAATTCAATTAAAATAAAACAAATATTTAAGGGGGGCTCCCATACAACAAACGTGATTTTTTTGTCATTTTTATAGATAGTGGTACGGAACCCTTCGTGCGTGAGTCCGACTCGCACTTGGCCGATTTTTTTATTTGGAAGATTTACAATTTGCAAAGTATAATTACAAACACGAATAACAATTAAGCCAGTTAAAATTTTTAGTGTCCGTTTTCACATAATGTCACCAAATGACTATGAACTAATTAATACAATAGAAGATATGTTTTTATGTACCTATAAGACAGAGTGTATAAGTTGTTGGCGGGAAACATTGACTATTTTTACTGTCGAAACTTTCCTATGTGCGCCCGTTACTAGGCATAATGACACATCTTTCTCATTAGTATTCAGAATGGCACATGAAGTTCCAGATTCTTAATAGTTATCATTTACACATAACAAATTTACAAAACTTACCTTTTCTCTAAGTACATAATTATTATGCGTATGGCTATAAAATTATGTTTTAATATCATTATGCTTAAAATATGCGTAAGCTGTTATTTATGCGTAAATATCATTAGGATAAACAAAAGAATGCCATGTTATATTTTGTCTTAAATATTTATGCAAATGTATAGAGAATCATTTAAAACAAATGCTATATTTTTGAGAAAATATCATTGTTATTTTCATGATATGAATATTATGTATGTGTAAATACACATACATAATATTCGTAATTTTTGTGTCTATTCCAATAACCGAAATTCAAATTTTGTTCATATGTTTAGGTTTCGATCGTTCTGTACCATTTTTTGAGGGAACGGCGGATTGGATAGATTTTTTTACGCACTTTATGTATTATATGCATACAACAAATCATAATATATTGTCGAACACTTGAACGGCATTAAAATATTTTTTTGGCAACTCAAGTTTATGGAAATGCCACAATGGCCACCTACAACTAGAGACTACGAACGATGACCTGCTGTGTGCTTGAGGGGCGACATGGATATCAATGGTGGCGACGTAAAGGCATGTAGATATTAGTTTGAAATTCTGCTCCGCCGCGCCGATCTTCACGGTCGATTAGGAACAAATTGACTGAAAGTTCATTTTAATACGCTTGTGAGTTTTGAAGCAGTTAATGTCCGCCCACTCAAATACATTTAAATTTATTAATAAAGTGTAATTAAGTAATATTGATTCTGGTTCAGTTCTCTGTATTGTCTTTTCAAATGACTCGGGGAAGTGTTTGCTTGTATCACCGCGTATTTTATACCATATCTTTTACAAACAAAGACGGGGGGCAGGGCACTAAAGTTTTTTTTTAAATGCGTTGGTAAATTGGGCAATGGGCTGAGGGAACAACGGAGATTAAGATATAATTGTTAATTTTTCTTTGGTTTGACGCAGTTACCCTAATTTTAGCACTTACCTCATAATTTGTTGTTTTGTATAGAAATAATATATTTTTTAATATTGAACATTATTGTCGATACATTTTTGCCATTGTAACGGTATTTCTTTGATGAATGCTAAAAGTACCCTGTGGGGTGGAATCGATGAACTCTTTAGAGTGGGTTTTTGCTGCCTCGTCGGTTTTAAAAATTTTCCTCCGCGAAAAAAAAAAGAATTTCGAAAAAAACGTAAATCAGTTGCAACGAGATCCGGAAGGTAAGTTGGGGTAATGGAAAGTTTCCAGTTTCCACTCCTATAGTTCTGAGATGATTAGTTATCGTGTACCCAGCGTTGTCGTGAAGACTGAACTAGAACAATAGACAAGTCAACGCCGTATACTGTCAGGGAAAGATATTGTTATACTTTGTTAAATAGCAGTAGGCGTCGAATTATTCGCGGACTTTCTTACACTCTTGGCATAAACGTGACATTTTCACGTTCATTGACTTTTTGCCGATACAATGTTCAGCGGGGCGTCATACGCTTTTAATTTATTTGTCGTTAGCTTGCCTTTATGTATACTGTCTTCTTACGTTTTCTTATTCCCATTTATTTATACGAAAAAGGAAACCGCATCGATTTTATATTCATACCAAGGGCTATAATACGATGAAATATTACACTGTAAGTTGTAATATTTATTATAGTGTATCGTATATGAGATTTCGAAGAATTATTGTTACAATGTTACAAAACAACAACATCCATAAACGATCTCGGCCGCTCATAAAGCGAATCGCGTTTTCCACGCCTTACATCTGTGGCAAATCTTTAAATGCCACAATCATGTAGGCACTTATCAAGTAGATGCTAGTCGGCAGATCACCGCGGAAGTTGTTTCTACACGACTCTGCAACTGACGTCACTGAAATCCAAAAGAACTAAACACTTAACGTTAGTGTTATTACAAATTAACCCTTGATTATAAGCCATTCGATCAGTTATACATTGAAAGCAAACTACGCAGCCGGTTTTGCTTTGGTCAGATTATGTAAATGGCGTACACAGCTGTGAGGCAGCGTGCTATATTCATGAAAGTAAACCACGTTAGCATCGTAGGATTGTAAGCTTTGGTGTGTATGTAATATGGACTATAATATCTTGATATCATTTAATGCGCAGCGGCTGTTATCTCGTTGCATAAGAGCAAGGGCTATTGTGTCTTTATCAGTTGTTGTCGTGGCTTGTTTATATGACGCAATTGCGCTGTGAACCCGAACGGTTCGTGCTATCAATTTGTTGTTTAATGTGTTTTCCATACAACATGTCAGTAATGACTCGCAATGACAACTGTAATATCATTAGTGAAGGTCGCATCTTCAACGAGGTCAAGTATTGTTTTCGTATTGATAGAGTTTGTCTCCTTTCTTTGTGTTCTCTACTTTTTAATAACTTGTAGTGAAATTGATTGAATTTTCATTTCCTTTACATACATGTATGAACTCTATCGTCTGCATTACATCGTTATCAAAGAATTAAAAGATTTCGGTGAATACGTAATATGGACTTTCGCCAACGGTGTCCCCGAACAAATGCGATGTCAAGAGTCTTCAAGAATCTACCTATAAGTCTCTTACGAAATAGGCAGACGGGTGTAAATGTCACATAGGTCGGTCCTTACAAACCTCACTCATTTCTTTAACATTCATAGCTCTTTTCACGCATGCATACCGCTTATTAGGGCTCCTGATACCACCCTCTGAATAAAAACAATAATTTTGGTCGTGTTAGATGTATGTTTGGCTCCTCGACTCCAACATCTTTATCCTTACAACGTTGTCAAATTTCCTAATTTCATCTTATTAATATTAACATGAAATACATATACATGAGCCTGAGATTGAAAATGTTACCATATGGACTATAAAAACAAAATATATTTGGCTGCACGCAGCTCACGCACGGTAATCGGATAAGAAAATATACTTAGGGAAATATTGCTTCCGGTTTGGGGTCTGAACCGCACTGAAGTCGGGTCGCGTTCTGTTTCATCTCGAACGGAGCCTACTCGTAATATAATATAATATAAAGTAGACGCCGCCCGTTCAGTTCAGACTTCATTTGAGTAGAAAATGGAATCTGTTCACAATTTGATTTAATTTTTTACCCGCTGAACCCTAATTCTTTATCTAAAATAAAAGTAGCCTTAGTTACACTTTATAATATAAGTTACCAGCCAGTGAACGTACCGTCAAAATCGGCCCAGCCGTTTCAGAGATTAGTAAAAGGTTTGCTTTTGCTAATCTTCGAAAGAAGTCAGATAAAAAAATACTTTTTAGTGTAACTACCGTGTAATACACTCACATGCTTTTAATAAAAAAATGTTATTTTGATATCGCAATCTAATGCTTCATCTTTATTTATATAGATTGCGGGCTGAGAATCGATTGTTAAACCCATTTCGGTATTTTTATAAATATATTAGGTATTTCGAAACAATTACTTTCTCCCTTAGATTAAAAAGACTTTCACAAATATGTAAGATGTGACCGAAATATTCTAAAGCTTAACGGGCATATTGTTTCGACAATTATATTTTATTCCTACGAGTATTTATGATCTGAAATTATGTTAATAGATATAAATTTCGATTAGTTCTATTTGCGTGACCATGCTGTGTTCAGTCTATTTCTTCCTTATCTTAACAGACTTAATGTCCAGTGATATGTTACTTTTCGAGTTGAGAGAATCGAGAGAATATTTATATGTCGAGGTGCAAGCGTAGCGCAAAATTTGTGGCGTAATGCTTGATACCCAGGTTCGCAATTACGATATAAGAAAGAGTGTTGGTTTGAAAGAGTGTCGTTGTTAAGATTCAGAAAATTCATGCTCCGTTGGTTCTGAAATATAGAAAGAACGCAGGATGAAGGAATAATGAAACAGACATACAATGCGAAAATGGAAGAATGTAGGAGCCGAGGAAGTCCAAGACTACCGTGGCCAAATTGGCCGTGTTTTCTCACAATATGATATCAGGAACACTAGGAAACGAGCATGTATAAAAGAGCTATAAATGTTAAGAAATTAAATTAGGTGTATAAATAACCGCGCCTTGTGACGCTCGGTTCTCTCTGCCTATCCCACAAGGGATTTGGCGTGAGGATATACATACATACAATGCATGTTACCTTAGATTTATATAAATACAATGTTATCTTAGCAGAGGGCCACGCTAGACCCGCTCTATTAAGATAACATTGTATTTAAAGATAAAACTAAAATACTGTTCACGTTTCTGGGCCTGATCAAATAAAACACGTAGTGTATTCTTAATCTTTATCCTCTTCTACTTTTTCTTTTTTTGTGTATCATTCATTATAGTGAATCTAATACATAAAGTGCTGGGTGATTCTCATTTCTTACACTTGACTGCAGATTGGTTAATGGTACTGCAGGCTGTAATATACGTGACTTGACATCGAACCTGTTAATCGTCATATTATTAAGTCATAATTCTATATACGGTACGTGTCTTACTTGATGAGACAACTATAAATGTTGTGTAGAAACATTTTAACATATACAATTACGCAAATATATTATTTATATTGATACAGTCTATATGTAACGCTGTTGACTGAAGAAAGTATCTAAAACCACGATATAAAGTATATGTTTGTTGAAAATACTTGTACCCTTTTAATATACGAGTACTTCGCATATCACGGAGGAAATTGTTAAGATAATCTTACCATCCAAATGTACTCAAGAGCAGTTCAATTAATATCAAAAATCACGTAACTTGCTGGGATGCGATGCCATTACTGCATTTCATTGATCTGTTCGCAGCAATCGTGTTTAATTGAATCAATAAATCAGCTCTGTCTATTTTGTAAAGCTTCACAACATATCCCTATATCCAGAATACTGTTACATTTATATTAATTCCTTTAGTATTTTTAACGGTATGTGCAAACGAAACAGATGCATCAGAAACGCCAATGCCTGTTTTATTTTCAGTCGTCTAAAATTAGAAGGTAGCAAGATCCATAGCAACCTTGGATCTTTATTTAGTTGCTTCAAGATCGAGCTCTATCTGTGTCTAATTATTAAGTACTTATACGGCTGCGTGTACTGGCTTTGTGTTTGTTAGTAAAACACCTAATTTTCCTTCATAAAGTTTTACATTTAAATCCACATATGGATCGTATATGTTTTGACTGCCATTAGCCTTGTTCTCCGAATCAAACATTATTTACATTTTTTTCAGATTACCAGGTCAAACAACGGCATTAGTATCTACCATAATGTAATTATACATTCCAAAGTTCATGGTCATGAACCACTGGAGATGTTGATTTCCATGTTCTGTCTCAGATCGTCTCTACCCTAAAAAATGCGGTCAAAAAACACTAGAAATACGGCTTTCACTCAGTGATTATCATAAATTTAAGCGTGAACATAATTATGGAAACAACAGCTATACAACAATGACATATCATAGGAATTCACTCCTTGTTATTAAAAACAATAATATAACTCTAGGAAATTAATTTATGTGAATTAGAAAAAAGTAGGCATAGATTTCATCGTTTGAAACATTCTTCTCAAGCAAGGAATCAATACTGGAGCTCTCACGCAATAACGTACGTAGTACCCCAGAGGGAAGTGGTGTAACTCGGGTCACGCAATTGTTGTAATGACTATGGGTATTACTATGGGTCAACCATAACAACTGGCTATAAGGAAATCATTTGCAGTATTGTACACTTTTGCTGACGTTTTTCTCTGAACTTGTAATCAGAAGAGTATTTATTGTTTTCCTTTTATTGTGTGCTTTTCTTTGTCTTTCTTTTGTGTTCATCATTATTGTATATCTTAAGGTTCTCTTGGTAGTATATTTCTCATGTTTATTAATACTCGTATAACGAATCGTATTTGATATGCTTTTTTAAATTTCGGTCGTTAGTGCGATTGGGGTCAAACGTCTTAAGTAAAAATTTGACAAGTTTTCATTTTGTCAAGCTGAAATTTGCCACTTCGTGTGACTTTGATAACTATAAATACATTAAGGTACCATGGGAGTAATCTGTTGATATAACCGGATGACGGTCACTTAATCTCACTAGTGAAATAATATGGCTATTTCCTTCGTCACAGAAGAGTAGTCCTCTCCATTAGCAGATACTCTAACAATAAAATATTTAAAAGCTTTCAAGCTTACTTTTAAGAGGAAATTAATCTAAAGTTGTATTCCAGTAACTATTATGACACCCCTTGAGCACCAACATAGGTCATATATGACCAGGCTTATGGCGGTATGCGTGTAAAAAGTACATAGCGGGCCTCGACGGGATTATGAGATACGAGTATGTTTCAATTTGAATTGTCGGTTCTTTGTATCATTTTCTCAGGGTTATTTTTTCAATAACAAATAAAACGGCACCTCAAAATTTGAATATCCAAAAGAATTTGAATATGATTACAGCAGGTTACTAAGCCCATATGTAATGCTTATACATTCGTCAATTTATACACGCGGCAGTGTGTTAGCTTATTTGTTTTTTGATTTTATATCGAATAGAGCTGTTGCTCCATCGACTTGAGCTTTTAGGTAGATAATATTTTGTAAGTATATTGTGCTGGACAAAGATACAGATCAAGTGTAGGCAACCTAAAATTCAAATTCCATCCGAATGAACCCAATAGACGGATATGCCAGTAACTTGTTTATTCTAATATAAATAATAAATGAAATAAATATAACATTATAATGTGACTTCCGTATTTAGGCTTTTAGGCTCCGTCGGAGTCGTGTAACTTGTGTCTTTTTAGGTAGTGACAAAATTATCAGTGTCAAAATTTTTATATTCTGACACAGACACGTGTGTAATGATTTACTATAAAGGAAGTCGTCAAGGAGAATGACTAAAACCAAACATTAACGAAGTGCTTATTTTAAAACAAAGTCTTTAAAAAGTGAAATTGAAGATACGTTCTAACTTTATCAGTATTCTTCTTAGCGTTGTTCCGTTTCCTAATCCATTAGGATTGGCGGCGTCTGCTACCTTAGCCCAAAGATTTGGCGAAGATACTGATTTTTAAACGGAGCGACTGTCGTCAGACCTCTGCAACCCCTAGTGAACCGTCTTTCGAAATATAATTTCGCGGACGTAGCGGTTTCCTTACGATGTTTTCCTTCACCGTCCAGCACGTGATAATTACAAATATGTACATAAATCCGAAAACGCGAATTTAGTGGAACATGCCAGGAGTCGAACCGGGGACCTGTTCGTCACTAGGCCGGTTTTTACTCACTAGGCTGCCACTGCTTACTTTATGTAGCAGTATCGCATAAATATTATTCTTGAAAATAATTGAAATACTTTCATGGATCTTGAAAGTATTTCAATTGTTGCCGAGTTTATTAAGCAATTGCAACCGGATATCCTGTCACGAATAACCTTCTCCGTGTGAAATCTATTTTTTTGTATTATTCTCTGTAATTTTATAACTACTTATTTAGAATACAGTATAGTTACTGAATTATAATGCTGTTATTAGAGATCGACTCAATCGATTTTAGATAAAGTGCGCAACTTCCTCTGTGTCCACTGTGATCCTCCTTCAGCCATTTGTAACTTTCCTTTCCAAGCATTGTATATCGCTACAAAAGTAGATACTGAAATTGTATTGTTATGCTTGCTTATGTTGTTATGTGAGTGTGTGTATTGGTGATTACGTAAACAAAAATTTACGCTCAATTTCTGCCAAACCGCTGCAGGAATTAAGGTATAATTTTTATAGGAGCCCGGATTAGGTTTTACTGCAAGGATCATCACTCTTTTACCACTAAATATTGCTTGCCATCATTCTTCGTATTTCCTATTCATAAATGTTTAATGATTTAACTTCCGCGCAACCATTATATGATCCAAACACTCACAGAACTGGGGCGACCCAATTATCCAATTATTTGCCTACAATTGCAGATAACGAGGTATCCGCTATCGAAATAATTGCATACCCGTTTATCTTTTATCTTGTTTGTATTGAATGGGATTTCAGTTATATACATTACTTTATACTGCATGTATCGGTGCTTATCTTTAGCGGGGAAAGTAAAATTACGTATATAAGTCCATTACTAGCATTACTAACATACGTAAGAAAGAGAGTTGGTCTGAAAGAGAGTGTCGGTGTTAAGATAAGAAAAAGCATGCTCAGTTGGTTCGGACATTTGCATTCGGAAAGAGTGCAGGATGAAACAATAACGAAATCTATATATAATGCGAAAGTGGAAGGATGTAGGAACCGAGGAAGACAAAGACTAACCTACCATGATCAAATTGGTCGTGTTTCATCAGAAGGTGATGTCAGGAGCCCTAGGAACCGCAAGCGTGCATGAAAAGATCTATGAAGGTTAAAGAGTGTGTAAGGACCGCGTCATATGGTGCTCGGTTCTCTCTACCCCGCAAGGGACATGGCTTGGATAATAAAAAAATCCTGCATTTGGGTTTGCTTTAGGTTAGGGTGTGCGATGTGGCATGTGGCTAGTCACCATTTTTCAATTCAATTTTGTATATGTACGGTGTAATTGAGGTTTTAAGAGAGAATAGTGGTTCTCCTCGCTTTTTATATATCTCTCATGTTTTGCTTATCTCGTATCTCTCTTATTTCTCTTTATCAGTCTGACTGCCTTTTATTTAATATCTGACTTCACATAAAGGTCTTTCGTATGGTATTAGACAATCATTTGAATATAATGACAATTAAAAATTGTACAACGTATTTCAATGGGACTACGTATTTTTTTTATACAACGTCGGGAGGCATACAAGCATTCGACCCACCGGATGTAAAGCGGTTACCGTAGCCGATTTACACTTGTAATATATTAAGGATCACTCGCGCGATGCCTCCTCTGCTGCTTACACAGCAACTCTTAGGAGCTTACTTGTGACCTCACTCACACAGGAACAGAACAACCCTCCAGGAAGTTGTTATTTGGCTGCAGTTTTCTGTGCGGTGTGGTACCTCTCTTAAAAACAACCAGACCAAGACAAACAGTCATGTAACATGCACACAAATGTTTGTCATGTGTAGGAATCGAACCCACGAGCGTCGGGTCGGGTCGGTTAGTGTTATTAACCACTGCGTCACCAAACTCGTCAAAAATACTGTCGTCCTTATTAGTTAAAGCCGTCGTGATACTGTTCCTAAATTGAATGCTTTAAAAGTCTCAACTTGTGCTTCTAACTCACTCTCCCTATTCACATTATCTTCACTCAGTGGACCGTATACCCGCCCATAAGTTTATTTGCTAATTGATATCGTCTGCAGTTCCTTCATGTTACGGAGGTCACTTAAAGTCGTCCATCCCGGCTGTTATCGACTGTCAGTCGCTAAGTCAGCGGCCTTATACCACTGACCAACACTGACCAACGCAGTGTGGTGGAGTATGCTCTAAAACGGTTTGAGGAAGTTCCGTTTCCCGTCAGAATGAGTATGGATTTTTATTAATTTAAATAATAAAGTCATCAAAATCCCCGTAGTGACCTCTGGTGTGTCTGGTTGATAAAGTAATCAGCAATCTAATCCAATATAACATCGTCTAGACAGATACTGTCTGTGTTTAGTTTGCGTGGTCATTTGTTTATGAAACAAGTCTACAAATTAGCGATGTTACTTGGACTTGAGGACTTCAATGACAGGTGTGAATGTTTTGGAGTCCATCAGACCATGGCCTAATGCTGTTCGTAGAGTCAATAGTCAATGGTAACTTAAATCGGCGGAATGTGATCTCATCGACACGGAAAGAAGATGATTTCCTAAAAGTTTTCCTATGAAAGTTATTTCACATAGGATTTTCGTCAAAATCTATTTTACTTTTCTAACAATATAGCCGAAATTAAATTTAAAATCCTTTTGCGTCATAACATATTGTTGATATAGGCAGTTTTTGTTTTTAATAGACATGTAATCGTAGGTTTTGTTGAACACAAATATGCATACTGTTATTTTGATAGTGGATTTTAATCACACTATCGCTACTATATCGCAAATTTCAAGACGTCCTTTATGACATTTTAATACTTTAGTTATGAATAAATAGACATTTTGATACTATAGACATTTTAATACTTTAGACCTTATGAACCAAAAGGTGTACAAAGAATCCTTAGTTCTGACGAGGCATTTCATGTTCGATTTTTCTTCACGTCCATAAAGTGACTTTATTTTTCATATATTTCCGTGACAATTGAACAGTCACGATCACGACTTAATGTGACGATAAGTACTTTATCACTATTTATTATATGTTTGGACGATATAAGGTATTAAAGAATAACATATGCTTACGTACTCGTACATACATGCTTCAAATGCTATATGTAGAAAAATAAATCTCGTGGAATCGAATAAAAAACATGTTTCAATTCCTAGCTGATGTAAAAGAAGAACTTCAGTCGTAGTCTGAAGGTGGAATCCACCTTCTGTAATAACAGAAGTCCATCTCTTTTAACCGGACTTTCAAATATTTTGTGTTTTTACAAGCTTCACGCTACTTTCGTTTGTTCCTTCCAAAAATACATAAACGTACAGACACGTAAACAAACATGTTCTTGCAAACAAATGTTTGTATTGAACGAGAATCGATCCCGAAATCCTTATCATTTGCTATTGTTAGCAACTCAACTACCAGGTTCTCATTATTTACACATGTTGCTATACTTGAATCTTCTTCTTAGCAGTATCCCGTTTCCATTAGGATCGGCGGGGTCCGTTACCTAAGCGTCAGAATTTGGCGATATTGATTTTGACATGGAGCGGTCAGACCTCCACAATCTAAAGAGAATACCAGACCTTTTTGCTATGATTGAATATCGAATATATATGTGTTTCTTATTAGTTGTGGTCGGCAGGCATTAATCAAAACTAATGTCGCTTGCCACTGGAGTGGTAATTTGGGCACCGCCACCGTGTCAACATACGTCTTCGTTAGCAGCACGGTGTTTTGTTGATGTGCTATTTTAAGTACATATTAGCACGATCTGATGTCACATGTGCAAAATTGTACTATTCCTTTTTTAATAATCTGTTTATCTATCTATAGCTATAGCGCCTCAAGTCTCTGTCTTTACACACCTAAATCGCTTCTTTAACATTCATACGCACGCTCGCACGACGTATCTAAAAATTTTGACATCAGCTTCTGATATAACACGATCTATTTGGTCATGGTAGGTAAGTTTTGGACTCGATTCGTTCTATCCTTCTTACATCCTTCTTTCCTTTTCAGGAACACCGTTCCTATATGAAATCTATATGTTTGTTTGTGTGCGCGTGTCTGTCGCTTTTTTTCGAATATTCGAATTTTGACTTCAGATTCGGATTGAGCATAAAAAAGTAGAATAGGAATGTTCAGAAACATTGCTCCTATTTCTTAAGGAACATGGTAAAAATAGCAAAAAAAAAAATGAATTGTTATATAATTGACGAGCCAGGTGTTCCTCTGGCAATGCAAGCTTGCGCATTCTCAACTGGTTTAATGATAAAATTTCTAAAAGATTTTGAATGCCATCTATTGAGGTACTAATGAGCTATTGACCTCCTCTTGTGTGACCCTGTAGGGCTATACTAAAGGCACACTCTGTCACCATTATTAACGGATAGACACAAATGTATATTTTAACTATTTATTCAATAAGTAAATAATCCCCGTACTGCCATATACAGAGAATTGTTGACAAATAATTGATTATATACACTGAATTGAGCCTAAGCCTAAAATAAATAAGTAAAACTTTCTCCTTCTAAGGAGAAAGTTTCACTTTATTTTATAAGCAAACAGCTGCAACAGTAGACTTGGGTAAATATATGGGACCTTTGAAATTGTAATTTTACATAGAAAGTAGCAAACTTTTTTTAATGGAAATTATATTTTAATCAATTGAAATGTTGGCCATTATTGTCGATGTACTTCTTCCATTTGAATGGAAGTTCATTGATGCTCCAGCTATAGATATCCTGGGGACGGGAATCGATGAATGATTTTGTGGAGAATTTCGCTGTTCTTTTAGTTTTCAATTTTTTCCACTAAAAAGTCAAAAAAGTGTAATCAGTCGGAGCAATGTCTGGTAAGTTTAGTGGAACACGGAGAATTTCCAGTCGTAATTTAGAGACGGTCCGTTGTGTGTAGACAAGCTTTGTCGTGAAGTAAATCATCATTTAAAATTCTTCACACTACAATTCAATAATTGTTCTGCCATATCTCAAGAATTTGTATTGAACAATGCCGGCAAAGGTCGACCGTATGCTCACAAACAGTTTTAGACATTGCTTGCCTGCCTCCCCTGTTCCCAAACCAACCAACTAAAGACATTTTTGACATACATCATACACTTTTCGTCACAAGTGACAATCCGAAATCCCCTCATTTGTGTGCCTAATCGACAAGTTAAGGCATGCTTCGACGCGATTTTCTTCTTCGGTGAGTTCTTACGGTACCCTCTTTCCTAGCTTTTTATCTTTCCAATTTGACGTAAATGAACTAGTATCGTTTTATTACTTACGTTGTAGACAAATTTCGAAGAGGTTTGAGACGAATCTCTTTCTGTGATGTAACTACTTTTATATTTATGATTGTTTTATGAGATTCATATGGGTAGCTATGTCTTTGCATTACGTACTGAGTTTGAAAATAAACGGAGCGAATACTAAGTCACATAATCATCATTATTAATTGCTTACTCAAAGATTTTTTTTCATAGAGTTTAAAAATGTAATGTTTACATGTTTGGGGGAACTGTCATTGCGTTAATGCATCTAAGACATGGGCAATGTCTAGTTTAGGAGGCACAACTCATTGCGATATAACTACACAAGTTTGTGTTAAGGTTTGTAGGTTTGTAGACAAACACAAATATAGTTCAGTACTGTACAGTTTCTGAGTCAATGTCTCCATTTAATTCTCTTTCAACTGCACTTACTACCTACTTACAATAAAACTATTTTTTTTGTAATATATATTGTCGGCTTTTATCTCCGGCCGTCCACGGGATTCAAGTCGAGATCAAAATTTCTAGAATGGAAGGAATTCATCCAAAAAGTCGTATGCTTACTTGTGGTAAGTGGTTCATGCATGTCATTGATATTGCGTGTCGCCTGTGCTGCCTTGGTGTTGGTGTCACGACGGAATTGGTAGTTGATAATAACGGTCATTTTTAGATTTCATAGACAAACAGTGACCTTCAACGCGCTTATTTCCTTTGCCTAACCTTGTATGTTCTACCGATTGCACAATGGGTTGTCTTCAAAAGAGTTGTGATGTCCATAGTTCCTACGAGTACCACTACACCACTCGCCGTCAGTGCGGAGTTTATCACCACGATGGTCTAAAGAGGCTACATTACTATGCCTTCACAGGAAAAAAAAAAGATTTATATTTTAACATTCAAGAATAATGAGAATATTTATATGAGAATTATTAAAACATCTCAGTAGCGATCTATTCCAAAAGATAATACTCAAGTTGAATGGACTAATCTAAGCAATCATGCCGTCTAGACAGGCTTTGTTCTAGGTACCCTGAACGAAACACGACAAAGGCGATATGAATCATTTCGCTCGTTATATTTGCGCTCTTACGACATGTTTCTGTAGTATGGTGTAAAGGCCCTAGAAATAATATATATGTATACGCCAAAGTACTTACGACAATGTTACACAAGAGAATGACCAGTTAATAGATTTAGACGTTAGTTTGTGAAAGCCAAACTTACAGGAAATTTGATCTAACATACTTTGTGTGCTTCCGCTACCAATTTGTTCATGTGAGCTAACGCCGGCCGACGCCCACATCTGCCCGTCGTTAGTACTCAGTGCAGCTTCCCTGAAGATGCATCATAGAGAGACGGAAATACGTGTTGCAGAGACGATCAGGGCAGCCATAACAGCAAAGGTGTCGGGTGCATGCAGTTCTGTTCCATATGGCGGGCTATCGCAGGAACGACCAGAGCACGGTACGGCAGCAGATGGGTGCCGGCCGGCGCTAGTTCGCATGTAATTTGTGGTGTATGCACACAGATTAGATGATGATGAAATTGCACGAGTGAGAACATCTAGATTGGGGGAAGAGGATATACCCTTGTTTATTGTTTGAAATATATTATTTAAGTCTTTTTTAACTTCAAACGACTGCAACAAAACTAACATAACCTGCTAAATGTGGTGACAATAATAAGACGAAATCGAAGGAGCGTCATTGACCTTAGACAGTCATGTGTCACACAGATATTTGTATACAGCAGATGTAGCCCATAGTCTCGTTAAAAGTGTCCAAAGAGATACGCTAACCGCTTACTATCAGGAGAGGAGTAAGCTCGATTGCCATCGGAAGGTTATAAAAAATATATAAATGTGTAATTCGATGTTTTGATATATATCGATATATTTTTTACCCAAGCCTAAGTTGGGCACGCTCGCGTCGCGTCTATACGTACTTCGCCACAAAGCATAAATCCCTTAAGATATATAAATAATCTCTTTTTAACAAGTATGTCCTATCATTTGTCTCTTTGTAGAGCAAAGTATCATAATACGAGTAAATAACTGTACGTAGATATAGTACTAGTTGCGCCATTTTAAAATACAATAATGTTGGTGTATAACGAGTCTACCGTAATACTTGTCATTGGGTATATGTATATATATGAAACGCGAAGAGTAACTACGTGTAGAGATTTTTAACAACTTGTGTCCTGTAAGCCCTACATGTGTTTCCGTTGACCTACTGCCCTATATATATAGAAATTCTGGAACCCTTGTATCTCGATATCGACTCCTGGGGATCGATATACTAAGGCTAAGGTATAGAGAGTATTCTCGGACTTTCGTAAGTGTAATGGCGTATATATAAGTTTAATCCGATATGATTTCACCGTGATAAATCCTGCATTTCAAAACCGAAATATCTACATATATATCTAGAATCCAATGCACACGATTGCATGATATATTTAGAGCTCATAAGAAGTTACTTTGACTGGTTTCTAATGCCCCTAATCTATCATATAAATGAAATTGAAGTGGCTGCTTGTCTATCCCTCTATAACGCCAAATCCCTTGCGACGTAGGCAGAGAGAACCGAGCGCCACATGACTTGGTCCTTACACACCTCTCTCGCTTCTTTAACAGTCATAGCACATCTCATACGAGCTCGCCGGTTTTTATGTATATGCATATATATATAATTGTAAACATCCTTACATAAAGATTTGCAGCTTTAAGTCTCAATGTGTCATAATGGTAAGGTTATTCAGGGCGTTTAATGTGTTTTACAAATATATACTCACAGTGGTTAGGTAATTGTGAGGTGAGACCTTGAACGAATGTATTGAACTTGTCGATACCTCCGGCCACACAGACATGTCCGAGCAGAGCCTTCGGTTCTTGATCTATTGTGAGCAAAAAATCTTTGTCGGTTGTACTCCTCATCAGTAGGTACTGAACTTATGTTGTTTCAAGTTTTTGTACTCGGACCAAATAATCAGATTCAATATAGTATATTATTATAATACAAATTATGCTAGTATCGAATCTATATCTTCACGTCGAGACCCTTGTGGTGTAGACAGAGGGAACCGAGCGCCACAAGACTCGGTTCTTTAACATCCATAGCTCCTTTATTTGTACAATGTCGGAAGGCATACAAGCATACGGACCACATGTAAAGCGGTTATCGTAACCTATAAACGCTCGTAATAGATTAAGTATCACTCGTGCGATACTTAATCTCCTCCTCTGCTGCTAATACAACAACTCCTTGGGAGCTTACCGATGTCCTAACTCGCACACAGGAACACAACAACCCTCTAGGGAGTTATTCTTCGGCTGCGTTTTTATGTGAGTTGGGGTTACTTCCCCAGTTGGACTGCTTTAATGCGCCCTACCTCTCTTAAAATCATATAACCTTATTCTCATTTTAACATGCAGTAACTCATCAGAATAAATTTCTTATACAATCGGCGACAGTTAACAGATGTCGCAAGTAACGTCAGGTAAAATTTCCCAACCGCCATTATAATGCACAATAATGCATTGTAGTGAAACATTACTGCAACGCTGGGGAACAATGCATCCTGAAACGTTAGTTGCGAAATAAATAGACGGATTGGATACAGATTTCAATATTGAATTGATTGCGCAATTATTAAGAACGAAAGCATGTCTAAAACACAAATAAATAGTCATTCTAATCGAACACGCAAGTTAGGCATCAACGACCGTAGTCAGTCGTTGGACGGATAACCTAATTTAGCCGCCTAAGCCGCTTTACATAGAGAATGTCGTATGCTTGTACTCCTCCCGAATAAAATATATATTACTATACTATAAAAAAAGATTCAAAAAAGATTTATAGTGTGAATGGAGCGTTGGGAAAACTTTATGGCAGTAAAAACTTGAGCCAAAAGGCAAAGCTCGCTATACACAATGCAGTGCTGGTCCCAACGCTTACTTATGGCAGCGAGAGCTGGGTATGGCAGAGAGAGCATGAAAGTAGGATAAACGCAGTCGATATGCGAGCGTTGCGCAAAATTTGTGGAGTAACGCTTGTCGTTCGTTTCGCAATGATGATGTAAGAAACAGAGTTGGTCTGAAAGAGAGCGTCGGTGTTAAAATAAGAAGAGCCATGCTCCGTTGGTTCGGACATGTAGAAAGAATGCAGGTTGAAAGAATGACGAAGCAGATATACAATGCAAAAGTGGAAGGATGTAGGAGCCGGGGAAGGCCAAGAATTACCTACCATGACCAAATTGGTCGTGTTCTATCAGAAGGTGATGTCAGGAGCCCTAGAAACCGGCGAGCGTGCATGAGAAGAGCAATGAATGTTAAAGAAGCGAGTGAGGTATGTAAGGATCGAATCACGTGGCGCTCGGTTCTCTCTGCCTACCTCGCAAGGGATGTGGCGTGAAGTTATAGATAGATAGACAGAAAAAAAGATACGGAAAATATAAGATTGCGTAGACGTAAAACAAATGGACGATAAGTATCTACGTAACCCTTTTTGTAATGGAAAAAGGAGTTTGATAAAACGCTTTTTAAGCTCGGCTTATATCATATTTACATTTTCTGAACAAAGCCGGGAGATTTGCATTGTTTTATAGCATCGAGAGGTGATCTGGGAGAGACAGTTAATGACCATTCATAATGTTTAATTAAAAAAAGTTTTGAAAAAAAGTACATAAATATTTTAGGGTTGCAACGCGCGAGTGCTGTCCTGTATGTTGCAAGCATGAACGAAATAACATATAAAGTACCGATGAGACAAATTTTACGTATCTAGTATATGTTTTGGATATTTTAAGAGAGATAGGGTGCATGGGGAAGTATCTCCACCTGACAGAAAACCGCAGCTAAATAACAACTCCCTAGAGGGTTGTTGTGTTCCTGCGTGTGAGTGAGGTCACCAGTAAGCTCCCAAGGAGTTGCTGTGTAAGCAGCAGAGGAGGCATCGCGCGAGTGATACTTAATATATCGCAAGCGTTAATAGGCTACGGTACGGTTTACATCAGGTGGGCCGTATGCTTGTATGCCTCCCGACGTAGTATAAAAAAATAAAGTATTTAGTCATCATTATCATTACGGGTCGGGGGGGCAAAGTAGAGTGCACCATTCTTATTGCCTAGGTCACCGACCAACATCGCGTCACTTCGGCATATATCCTTCCATTGATCAGTAGACTCGAATCGCTGATATATTTAGGCTCTAAAACACAGCGTTATTGTGAGCGCGGTGTGCCTTTATGCGCAATCGAGTGATTTAAGGTTGCAGCCATGCGCAATATGAAAATGCGCGAGTATGAACGCTGGCTATGCAAGAAGAATACTAACACAACACCTCTTCGGGAGCTTACTGAGAACGTCCCTCACTCGGAGAAATATATATATATATATACATATTTCTCCGAGTGAGCGACGTTCTACGTCATAGAGTTATTGACTCTCCAAGGAAGTTGTTATTTGGCTGCGGTTCGCGGGGGTCCCCAGTTCGGATACTTTGATTCTACTTACTCTCTTAATTTACAGGAACACCGTTCTAAATATGAAATCTATATGTTTGTCTGTGTGTGCGTTTTTTTCGAATATTCAGATTCGGATTCAGCATAAAAAAGTAGAATAGGAATGTTCAGGAACACCGCTCCTATCTCTTAAGGAAAAAATAATAATATAAAATGGCCGACAAATTAAAAAAAAAAATTTAATTGTTGTATAATTGACGAGCCAGGTGTTCCTCTGGCAATGCAAGCTTGCGCATTCTCAACTGGTTTTATTTGCTTCATGGCTGTGCTCTACCTCGCTTTTGTATAGAGCTTTGGTTGTTATGCACTATAGGGAAAGGCGGCTTTTTCGCAGTAACATAATAGTGTTACATATGCTATTAGTTACAGATGCTATCAGTGTACCCAAATAATGAATTACACCTTGATTGCCGACCTTCTAAGAGTTCTCCGATTCTAGAGTAGACCCCTATTATGTTTCTACGCAAATAGACATTTAATTTCGGTGAAATTAAATCTTTTTCCTCGAATTTAATTATAATTTACGATTAATTAACGTCTCGGCCAAGTTTAATTGACGAGCTCGTGTAGTCGTCTGCAATGCTATTTTAACACCGAGGCTTGTAGATTCGATTCCTACACGGGACAAATATATAAATTAACATGTCTGTTTATCTTCTATCTATCTATAACTTCACGCCAGATCCATTGGGGGGTAGGCAGAGGGAAACGAGCGCCACGTGACTCGATCTTTACACACGTCACTCGCTTCTTTAAAATTCATTCGAAGATTTTATTTTTGGATTGAATTTTGAGATTGAAGAATTCTTTAAGTTTCGAACCGGTGACCAGGTGGTCAATAGGCCGGTACCTTATCCACTGGGCTATCACTGCTTGAAACATTGTAAAGGTTGAAAACAATAATACAAATATTGTAAAATACAATATTTCATTTACAATCATTAAAACATGGGTCCACCATGTTTACGCACATAAATTATTGTATACTGCTGCTTAATAACTGTTATAGCATATTAATAAGAAAGCATATGTTTGTCTGTTGTATACTGCATGCAAATTAAAAATTTACATAATTAGATATACGGTTATGTAAGCTTAGATCTAGGTTGTTTCCTAATTCTTTTAAACGTTTGTCAAGAAACTTTTGAATGTAATAGATTTATTTTGCGATCTAATTATATAATTTTCTTCTGTGTAGATGATTTATTCAGACATGTAATTTCAATTGGTATAAATATAAGATACTTCTTTTTTATACAACGTCGGGAGTTATACACGCTGCACACCTCATGGGAAGTGGTAATAGTTTTAGCCGTCTCAAAACTTTGATGCTTTCGGGATGCAAGCAAAAAGCATGTCTATAGTAATCTTTGGTGAAGAGAAGTTTAAGTAAACAAGCGTCAGATTATCCGACCACTATGACCGATTTAAAATAGTTACCAATGGTGAATACAATGCGATTCATTGTGTTTATTGAACGTGGTCCCTGACAACCACGCTCCACTTAAACCCAATCTGGGATTTCAATGGATGCATGTGTACAAAATCTTGCGCAACAGAACCATTGATAATGTCACGGAATCACAAAGCGTACGCCTACATCTGACTTATCTGCAGATCTATTGTGCGGATCTGATTTATTATATCCGAAAGTTATTTAATACGTTTATCATATAAATTGAAAGACGGGGTGTTAGCACAAAGTTCGCCTTTAATTTTAAGTTTAAGATTACGGAATTAAGATTGTATACGTTTAATCTATAATGTAGAGATGTTTAATCTATAATGTAGAGAGGACACCTCTCCTGTTTGCACTGATGGTCCAGGTAGCCTATATAAAATGTCCATTTTCACAAATGGGGTCGGTTCCAAAAACGTGTAGGGTCTCGCCCTGCCAATCCAGCGAACCAGCGGATTGCAATTCTGGACCAAAACCTCGTTGATGAATAGATTAAAGTGTACCTCGTAAGCGACGCTTACCGATCCGCCTTCGTCGATACGAATCTGAGTGCATGCGCCGATGGGGGCCGTCACACAGCGCGTAACCTGGCGGGGATACATACATTAAATATGAGATATAGATTGAATGATAAGATAAATGTGCTGATAGATATAATGAACTAGAGAGGATAAATCTTAAAGAAGCGAGCGAAGTGCGTAAGGGCCGAGTCTTATGGCGCTCAGTTCTCTCTGGGTACCGTGTAAGAGACCACCTCTAGAAGTGGATGGAATGCGGCGTTTATACGAACTTACTCTTTGTATTCGATTTAAAAAAGGAGGCGCAATGTTCGACAGAGATTTTTTTTTGTAATTGCGTATCATCCTACTAATATTATAAATGCGAAAGTTTGTATGTATGGATGGATGTTTGTTGCTCTTTCACGCTTAAACGGCTGAAACTTAAACGCTTAAAGCTTAAAGGTTCGCGTGTCACTTCAACGCTGTCGCCAATTCATGATTGTCTCACTCTTGCAATTAGCAGTGCTAAGAGAGCGTGAAGTTAACAGTGGAGGGTGCCGATACCGCCTATTAGCCAATGAGATAATTCAAGTGCAGATAGTGAAAGGTAACTGAGTACTCGAAACAGGATAGAGGTACCATTTATTCCATAAACAAACAATAATTTGTTTAGTCTATTCAAAACTTGTCCTTAACCTAAATCGAATTATAAGGGACTTCTTCCCGCAGTTTTGACGAATGACATTATTGTAATTGATTGTTTTCCGTTTCAGTTTAAAAGTTTTATGTTAAAATTTTGATCCTATTTTGTAAGTTAAATAGTAATGAAAAATCACAAATATAATACATGTATGCACTTTTTGGAACACGTGACAAACTAATGCTTTTTCACGAAAAAGTTGTCTTCAACCTTGTAAAATTCACTATCATTTTACGGGTGGAATTTCCCGATGGAAACTTTCCCGAGTAATTTTTCAGCAAAGTTCGTCTAAACTAAAAAACTAACAGTGGGTAAGCGGTCACCACAGCTTATTGACGCTCACAACACCACGAGGATGTTACTCGCGCGCTGCTAATCTTGTGACCTAAGGGTGTTTCGTCACAGTACCGAGTAATTTCTCTGCCATATCTCACCCTTCAAACCGGAACACAGCTATATAAATATTACCTGATTGGCGGTAGAAATAGGTGAGACAGAGGTATCCACGCAGACGACTTTTGTACAAAGTCTCCCTCTGGTAAGCGGTCTTAAACTAAATTAGGCCCTGATTAGGCATTCTAATACAGTTTACCCCTCGAAATCTTAGCAATTATAATGTAAACCAACACATAAATTTCGTTGTGTCTTTAGGTTGGGCACAAATCCAACCGGTTTTCCGAAACACGTGGCCGCGACGTGGCACCTCTTTATACTCGTATTTACGATACTGTCAAATGTGTTTTTTTATATCACGTTAGAAAAAATACAAGCACACTGTCCAAAGTAGTTACCGTAGCCTATGAACGATTGCAATACCGTAAATATAACTGGTTCAGATAATGGTGATAAGAAAAGTATGTATGTATTTTTTCCAATTTTTCACCGCCACCACCAGTCCAGTCAACAAATGTTCGTCCGGTGTGGTGATCGAAGCCACGATCGTTGGTGTCAAATTAGTAGTGGCTATTAACCACTGCGCCACCGAGTTCGTCAAATCGTGTTAACTGTACCATATGGTACATTGTCCGTAAGTCCTAAACGCTAGAAATTAAACCTAATGGAAACATTTGTCCAGATGAACATATATAGACCAGTTGTGAACACAGTAATTAAACATTAGTACCACTGCATTAGTCATGGTAAAGGTTAATTGCCCTGGTGGAACGCCATGAGATTAATATTGTATTAAGGGGAACGAACCCCGCTCGCCATCGGTACCGGTAATAATGAAGCCCATTAAAGATTCAAACGAATGCCGCTAGTACCGATTACTTCAGGCTATGCTTTTTAGGGTGCAACCACACTTGTGTTTATTTGAGATGGCGTATATATCTACTACTATGAGGAGGGAAAGTTATTCCAGCATTCGAGTGTTATTATTCTAGTTTTTTAGACAATACTACCTGTTTTTTTTTTCTAATATTTTTGTAAAGTTCAAATCCTATCTTGTTTAACGTTTTTTTTAATATCATCATCAACATTGCAACCAAATCACGCCCACTGCTGAACATAGGTCTTCCCCTTAGACTTCCACGGCTATCGGTCCCGTGCCACTGCCGGCTCCCTGCAACCTTGAGCTTCTGTATGAGGCCCATAGTAAGAAACCATGTTTCTGTGCCGCAAGTCTCACTGGCAATACACTAGTCGAAGACTTTCGTCTGCGGGGAGTTCACCCTCACACGCCGCAATGGTCGCGTACTGTGCGGTTCCAGAGAAGTTTTCGTCCGAGAACTCTCAAGATGTGGAATGAACTCCCAGCCGAGGTTTTCCAAGGGACTACAGCATGGAATTCTTCAAGAAACGCGTGAAGAGTTTTTTAGAGGGTCGGCGACGCATGAGTGACACCCCTGGTGTTGCAAATGCCCACAGACTACGATGACAGTTTACCATCAGGCGGGCCGTATGCTCGATTGCCACCTTAGTGGTATAAACAACAAAGCATACGGCCCACCTGATGTAAAGCGGTTACCGTAGCCTATGAACGCTGGTAATACATTAAGTTGGCGCGTTGCCACCCCTGCCGCTAACAACTGCTAACACAACAATTCTTTATACTCTTTTCAACTCTTTAGACGACATAAATTACAAGTAGGCAAACATAACAAACGGTAATGATTTCGTATCCAAACTATAACGCAATGAACTCGCCAAGTCCAACAATTATCTACGTGCTGTGCGGTTTAGTTGAATTGGAACAAGTGCCGGCGATGTGGGTCATATTTGGAATGATTCCACGCTTGTTTACATTACACTTATCTCTCTCTATACATGTCCAAATGATATCCCATTTGCCATTAGATAAGTAGATAGTGGTTAAGACAGTTACAGACGTAGCTATAATATATCGTAAGATAATGTTCTTAGCTATAATATCGGTAAGATAATATCTCAGTAGCCCTAACAACCGGCGAGCGTGGCATGAAAAGAACTATGAATCTGACGAGGTCGGTGGCTCAGTCGTGAATGACGCGACTTTGACACCGACGCTCGTGGGTTCGATTCCCACACAAGACAAACATTTGTGTGCATGAGCATGTCTGTTTGTCTTGGTCTGGATTTTAAAAGAGGGAGGGCGCATCAAAGCAGCCTGTCTGGGGAAGTACCTCCACCTCACAGAAAACCGCAGCCAATTAACAACTCCCTAGAGGGTTGTTGTGTTTCTGCGTGTGAGTGAGATCACCAGTAAGCTCCTAAGGAGTTGCTGTGTTAGCAGCAGAGGAGGCATCGCGCGAGTGATACTTAATGTATTACAAGCGTTGATAGGCTATGGGATTTGGCGTAAATTTATAGATACTCGTAGATATTCTTAACCGAAACGAATTAATATTGTTTATAATATAAAGCAAAACATGTTGGATACATATTAACAGAGAAATTGAAAAAAAATCTTGTTACTTCAATCCTAATCGAATAGGTAAAATACTCGTTCTTACGAGTGTCCTAATTGCGAGATCGGTACGGGGATTGTCCCTGAAAGATGAGAAAAATTGACAAACGACTTCTCGAAAAAGTTTCTTCGTGAACTTTTTCGAGGAGTTGTTTGACATATTTTCTAAATTAATTTTCGGTAGCGATCCTAAGTGTTCTATCCAATGATATTATAGTTTTTATAACATCATTGGTTCTATCTAAATTTTCTATAAAAATATTGATAGCGTACATATTTGTTGGATTTTTTTTTCCGGCCATATTTTTTTTATGCACCTTCCAGTGCGATATTTATGTGAATTCAAAAATTTTTTGACTCCAAACTGGTGCATAAAGAAGCATATTAAAAGTTTATGCTTTTTAGAGTTCCGTACCCAATGGGTAAAACGGACCCTATTACTGTACTCCGCTGTCCGTCCGTCCGTCTGTCACCAGGCTGTATCTCATGAACCGTGATAGTTAGACAGTTGAAATTTTCACAGATGATGTATTTCTGTTGGCGTTATAACAACAAATACTAAAAAATAGAATAAATAGATATTTAAGCCCCCCTTAAATATTGCCCATCCCATACAACAAACATGATCTTTTTGCCGTTTTTATAAATACGGAACTCTTCGTGCGCGAGTCCGACTCGCACTTGGCCGGGTTTTTTTTTCGAATATTTTCCAAAGATCTCATAAGCGTCTCAGGCAATGAACACTAAGTGATTTGTAGTTAGCTAAGTGAAACTATATAATTACGAGTATACACTTTGTTACGGTCGTCGAACACGTAGTGTAAGTACGGATCGGACCTAAGACGTAAATAATATACGTCGCTATAAAATATTCAGAACACATGAGCAAGTCAGATCGGACTGTGTGATTGACAATCAATCTGTTTGTTAATTCAACGCCTGAACCGTACACATTTGAATAAAATAAGAGGCTGCAGGGAAGGCGTTTTAATATTGACCTTGAAATTTCATGCGATTCTCGTACATACCTACTGGATACTTGGCACACCGGAGTGTGCATACAGAAACCGGTCAGCGTGAATGAAAAGAGCTATGAATAATAAAGAAGCTAGTGAGGACCGAGTCCTGCGGCACTCAGTTCTCTATGCCTGCCCTGCAAGGAACTTGGCGTGAAGACATAGAGATAGTTTATACTTTAACTTTTTATAGTTAGATACTTTAAACAGCTCGTCAAAAGCTACTATCTTTCAATTTAACCTTCTGAACTTATATATGTATGCTTCAATCTTGTTCAGTCTTTCTTTCTTTTGGTGTCGGACATAACTGCATACTTTTGTATTGCATCTATATTCTTAACATAAATTGTGAAATTGTATAAGGTTCTTTTACTTTATATCATTATGCGCCACCTACCTTTATCTATGTTAATTCTCCTTTAAGTTAAGGTTGCCTGAAAGAAATTGCATTAGCGATAAGGCCGGCTATTGTACTTTCTTATATAGACTATGTATATTTGTATATTTTTATTGGTGCAATAAAGAGTTTTGTATTGTATAGTTTAGGAGTTACGACGTTCCAAAAGAACTTTCTCTTCTTCGCGTTATCCTAATCCTATTCCATCCATCCATCCCATCCTAAACCTAATCCATTAGACTTGGCGGGGTCCGCTGCCTAAGCCGATTTGCCGAAGATACAGATTTTTATATGGAGCTACTACCGTCAAACCTCTACAACCCGGACGGGTGACCAGATCTTTCTTAGATTGGATCACGCATCTTTCGAAATATAATTTCTTGGATGTGTGGGTTCGTCACGATGTTTTCCCGTCACCGTCGAATCCTACTAATATTATAAATGCGAAAGTTTGTATGTATGTATGGATGTTTGTTGCTCTTTCACGCTTAAACGGCTGAAGGGATTTGAATGAAATTTGGCACGTAGATAGATTATGATCTGGATTAACACTTAGGCTACGTTATTTGACTCCACGCGGGCGGAGCCGCGGGCAGCAGCTAGTAAGTGATAAATGTGTACATAAATCCGAAAATACGAATTTAGTGGTACATGCCCCCGACGGGATTCGAACTGGGGACCAGTTAGTCAATATGCCGGTTTCATATCCACTGGGCTATCACTGCTCATAAAAGAACCTACTGTACATACATAGTCTACTAAAATTATATGCATCCTTTTTTTTATACCACTAAATTGGCAAACAAGCGTACGGCCTGCCTGATGGTAAGCAGTTACCGTAGCCTATGGGCATTTGCAACACCAGGGGTGTCACTCTTTCGTTGCCGACCCTAAAATTTCTTTCTTCGTCGTAATCGGATAAATAGGAAAACTTTGAGGGCAGTCCGTTCATTGGTATTTCAAAAGATTTTTTTCTCAGACACTGTTAGATATAATGAGATGAAATATGTGTCTAATATTCTAAAAATATTTATAAAACAAACCCAGTAATTAAAATATTTTTAAAATAAAAAACGACCTCTATAAATACATGGTAATACACTTATCAGTTATCACCTTGTAAAATTTCATTACCGAACCTTGACTAGATTTTGCGTGATGCATGCACAACGGAAAGGCAGAGCGACCTACATTTTTCAGATGATTGTTGTTGCTTGTATCATTTCGCTTTCTAAGAAGAGCTCGATGACGTCGTTGACCGTGTCATTCTAACCAAACACGCAGGTTAAGTAACGTCGACCGCAGCCTGTCTATGGATGAGTTTATCTATCTCGAGTTTCGGAGGGCACGTTAGGCCGTCGGTCCCGGCTGCTGTCGATAGGTGACAATCGTTAGCTAAGTCGGCGGCCCTCGGGCGGCTTGAAAACGCTGGCCTCCGCCAATCCGCATTTGAGCAGCGTGGTGGAGTATGATCTAACCCCTTCGGTTGTTTCGGTGTACCGAATTCTCCAAACAGAGGTTTGACATGGAGCAGGAGTTGGGAATGCGGGTCACCGAAAAATCGGTCTCCGAAATAGTGACGGGGCAAAGTAGACCAAAATTTTTAAAATACTGCGTCAGTCTAGCCACGGCTGTCATAGATCGGAACAAGCAGAGCAGCCCCACCTAGGACTAATGTTGTATACTCGGCTATACTCTGTATAGCCGATGGGATCGCGGTGGCTAGGTGGAGCTGTGAATCTCGCTGTCGCCCGTGGCTGGATTGACGCAGTATGGGGAGGGAAGTTTGGAAACATATGAAGATACCGGCGTTCAAAAAATGGGCATAATTATAATTTTAGAGAATAAAAGTGAAAGATGATGAAGGCAAGAAAAAATTGTGGAATGGAAGAGAGTCGATGTATGAATGTGTTTATTGATATTGTAATTTTTTTTTAAATATTGCATAATAAGTAAATATGTATTAAAAAGAGCCTTGCCCATGGCAGTGGTGCAAGTATTAAAAAAAACCCCCTTTCGGTTAAAGGGAGACCCGTATTCTGCAGTGGGATGAGTTAGGGTTGATGTGGCGTGGTGTGTTGGCTTCTGTATCGATAGAAGAATTCAGTTTTATCATGATTATAAATAAAGTTTATATACCGAGTACAGTCTCGACTCTTCTGCTACAAATTTATAATATTGTTATTTGTATAAGTATATACCTATATGACTTGCTGCTCCCCACAACTTTTCAGGAACACCGTTCCTATATGAAATCTATATGTCTGTTGTAAATCTATAATCTATTGTCTGTGTGTTCGTCTGTCGCTTTTTTCGAATATTCGAATTTTGACTTCAGATTCGGATTCAGCATAAAAAGGTAGAATAGGAATGTTCAGGAACACCGTTCCTATTTCTTAAGGAACATTGTCAAAATGGCCGAAAAATTAAAAAAAAATTTGAATTGTTATATAATTGACGAGCCAGGTGTTCCTCTGGCAATGCAAGCTTGCGCATTCTCAACTGGTACTACTTTCTTTCTTTTTCCTCGGCCTCTCGGTCGTATCGTATTGTTTAATATCATATATAGCCTTTTCCAAGAATTAGTCTATCAAATGTAAAATATTTTTTCAAAGCCGACAGATAGTAGACAAACAAACTTCCGCTTTATATATTAGTATACATATCAGATAACAGAGGATAAGTAGCCTCTAAGTATAAGTAAAGCTATTGTCGCCATTACGTATTTAATTTATTTAAAGAGAGGTAAGGCGCTGTGAAAGTATACTACAACCTCATAAAACACCTCACTTCCTACAGGGTCGTTGTGTTCCAGAGAGTGAGTGAGCTTACTAGTAAGCCCCCGGGTCGCCGTGTAAGCAACGGGGTGGCGACGCGCGGGCGATACTTCCTTTATTGTAAGGTTTATAAGCTACATAAAGTACTATACACTTTACGTTGAGTAAGCTTGTAAAGATGTATATCTTCACGCCAGGTCCCTTGCGGGGTAGGCAGAGAGGACCAAGCGCCATAAGATGCGGTCCTTACATACTTCACTCGCTTCTGTGACATTCATAGCTCTTTTCATGCACGCTCGCCGGTTCCTGGGGCTCCTGACATCACCTTCTGATAAAACACGACCAATTTGATCATGGTAGGTGAGTCTCGGTCTTTCTCGGCTCCTACATCCTTCCACTTTTACATTGTATATCTGTTTCGTCATTCTTTCGTCCCGCATTCTTTCGACATGTCCGAACCAACGGAGAATGCCTTTTCTTATCGTAACACTGACACTCTCTTTCAGACCAACTCTTTCTCTCACGTCTTCATTACGAGGTAAACATTACGTGTAAAAAGGTACTTTTCTCGTATTTCCACTGGCCTACAAAATACTTTCCAATTTGGCATTCAAACGTTGACTAGAAGATATAACATATAGGAATAAGTTCACTAAGAGCTATGAACGTTAAAGAAGCGAGTGAGGTGTGTAAGGACCAACTCATTCGACGCTTATATCGCTCTACCCCGCAAGGGACTTGAAGATATACACAGCTAGCATAAAACCGCCGTTGTACATTTTTTGTTTTCATTGTAGTGTATATCATTGTTATAGTATACAATAAAAATATAACATTTTTTTCCTAAACTAAATAGTCGTGAATACTCTGTTTACTCTTTCGGTTAAGAGATTAAGCGTTCACTTCGTACACGAACTGCGCATTTAAAACTGCGCCTATTTCGATGGAGTCGTTAGAAATGAGGTTGTTTACCTTCCTGGTATGCTGCGAGTATGAAGTGTTTTTCGTTTCACAGATTATTTCCATTACAGAGCGTATTAAACAGTGTATGTTATTGACTTAGAGTAATAAATAAACTTTTTAACGTGCTCGTAAATTGCCTCTTATTGCATGCATTGCATCGCTTTTATGAACATAATGCAGCCTGTAAATGCGTAGTATATTTTTAATTTCGGCAAAAATATATTACTTTTACTATATCTTTTAAATCACAGGCGTTAACCCCGGTCATTTGATAGGCGTGCACGGGGACATAGATCCAATGCGTAAAAAGCCCTTTCGAAAATATTGATGTAATGTATTATTGCCGCTGTGACCTGCTCCAGGGGATATTGATGGGACCATATACCCATGAACAGGTCACGGCAGGTATTGCGACTAATGTGTCGGAAATCATTGGGTATTGAAATGAGATCTGTGGGGTTGGATACATTGCTTCAAAACAATTCAAATAGAAGTCGAAAAGTTATCTGTCAAAATGTATGGATTTGAGTGAAAACTTTTTGAATCCGTTTCGTATGTGATTCCCTGGACAATGTGAACCCACTGGGGGTACCACTGGAGGGATTATTAGTATTGGGCTATTACAGAAGAGATTAATATTATTCTCTAAGCAACTCGTAATGGCTGTGTGCGTCGCTGTGATCACAGATGTCACAGCTTTGACATCGTCTACTGCGATCACGGCTAAATTATTTGGTATTCTATAAGGCTGTAAGCGTACGCGAGGCTGTTTGCCTTGTAGAATTCCAATTCCAAACGCAGCCTTGCGGCGCTAGTGTCGCACACCCATGAAAAGCGACACCAAAGAATTGCAATTTTGTGTTCAAGGCTGTAACAGCCGATGTTTCCGAGGCAGGTCCCTTGCTAGGCAGAGAGAATCAAGCGCTACAAGACGCGTTCCTACACACCTCGCTTCTTTAACATTCTTGGGTCTTTTCATACACGTTCGTTTATTCCCATGGCTCTTGACATCACCTTTGATAAGAAACACTTGGTCGTGATAGGTGAGTAATGGCCTTCCTCGGCTTCTACATCCAGTTTCACGTAGTATGTCTGTTTCGGCATTCTTTCGTCCCGCATCTCATCTCATCTTTCAACGGGGCCTTTTGTTATCTCAATACATGAGAAAGATATATTACGTCTAAAGAATCTTGACTGAGAATAATAGAATATTCAGTCATGATTCTTCAGACGTAATATAATAACAAATCATTTTATAAGAATGAATAGATATGAAAACACTCACTTCAACCTCACACGTTGGAACGCAATGGCGAACTGTGCAGTTCCAGAGAAGTTTTCTTTCGAGAACTTTCAAGTTGTGGAATGAACTCCCAGCCCTGGTTTTCCCAAGGGATTACACCATCGGATTCTTCAAGTAAGTCGGCAACGCATGAGTGGTCACCCCTGGTGTTGCAAATGTCCGTAGGCTACGGTGACTGTTTACCATCAGTCAGTATGCTTGTTTGCCACCTTAAAAATGCTCATGTTTCTCAAACTACTCTAGCGTTTTATTGTGAAACTTAATGAGCACCATTGGTTTATTGTTATGTTAAATACTTAGCTATAATATAACCAACAATGAAGTCGCACTGGTGTGATGAAGTGATACTGGCATCAGCGCGAAAATGATGTGCGAGTGGTCAACGTACGGGATGTTTGGAGCGAATCGGCCTTGTCGCTCCGGTAATCAGAAAGATACTACTCTCTGCCCACCGTTGAAATTCACGGCATTGTCTCCAAAACAACTTATTTCTAATCACACATAAATATCATCACGCCTGTCTCCTATTGTGGTAGGCAGATACTATGGAATGCCATGTGCACCGAACCAAACATACCTCCCTCGCTACTTTCACACACTTCATGCATGCTCTTCGGTTTTGGGAGCGTTTGATTTGGCCCTTTTTCAATACATCGCCAATCTACATGTGTGCGGCTAGGACGGCCTCTGCTCATATCTTCATTCACCCTTGCCTCATACGCTATCATATCATCAATCATAAACAGCAAAGTCTTTGACGAGCTCGGTGGCACAGCGGTTAGTAATACTACTTTGACACTAACGCTTGTGCTTTCGATTCCCACACATCACAAACATTTGTGTGCATCGAAGGGAATCAAAGAAGGAATCGAACCCAAGAGCTATGAGGTCAAAGTCGCGTTGTTAACCACTGCGCCACCGGGCTCGTAAAAAAGTTATTGCTAGAAGAGTTTGTTGAAACCACATGACGTGTGTATACTATCTATACTAATATATAAAGCGGAAGATTTTGTTTCTTTGTTTGTTTGTTTGAACGCGCAAATTTCTAGAATTACCAATCGGAATTGAAACCAGTTGAGAATGCGCAAGCTTGCATTGCCAGAGGAGCACCTGGCTCGTCAATTATATAACAATTCAAAAATATATTTTTTTAATTTGTTTTGCCATTTTGACCATGTTCCTTAAGAGATAGGAACGGTGTTCCTGAACATGCCTATTCTACTACTCTGTGTAAAAAGTATCGGGAATATGTCAATAAAAAGACCCGCGTAAAAGAGGTCGTTCTAATTTTTTTACTGCATGTTGGTAGCACTGTACTGATTTAGCGCGCAAAATTTGAGCGGGATCTGTCATTTAATTTGTTTTAAACTACACTTTTTGTTGGTCATAGTTTTGAGTCCTCGGCGATTTTTACAATGGAAAATATTGTTGAACAAAGAGTGTGCCTTAAATTTTGTGTTTCAAATGATATTTCATGTGGTGAATCACTAAAAATGTTGCGAAATACCTACGGCGAATCGTGTATATCGAAAACAAGGGCTTATGAATGGTATAAGGCTTTTAAAGAAGGCCGAGAAGTAGTAGTAGACTTGCCTCGTTCTGGTAGACCTTCAACCGCTACGACCAGAGAAAACATCGACAGAATCAAGAAGCTAGTGCTCGAAAATCGACGTATGAGTCTGAGAGAGTTGGCTAGTGAGGTGAACATATCTTTTAAGTCCGTCCACAACATTCTCATTGACATTTTAGGCATGAAACGCGTCGCCGCTCGACTAGTTCCAAAAGAGCTCAATTTTGTTCAAAAAGCGCAGCGAAAGCATGTCGCTGAAGACATGGTTTCCCGAGCTTCTACGGATCCGACCTTTATGAAACGTATAATAACTGGCGACGAGACATGGGTTTATGAGTACGACATGCAAACAAGCCAACAGTCTTCAGAATGGCGTCTCGAAAACGAGCCGAAACCCAAAAAACCGCGGCAAAGTCGCTCCAAAATCAAGGTGATGCTGACAGTTTTTTTTGACTACCGTGGTGTGGTTCACTCCGAATTCCTTCCAGAGGGAGAAACAGTGAATAAAGAATATTATTTAGGCGTCATGAAGCGTTTGCGTGAGAGTATCCGCCGAAAACGTCCAGATTTGTGGCAACACAACTCATGGATGCTGCACCATGATAATGCACCATCACACACAGCCATTATAGTGAAAGAGTTTTTAGCGAAAAATTCAACAAAAGTTCTCGACCAAGCACCGTATTCACCTGATATGGCTCCGTCTGACTTTTTTTTATTTCCCAAGTTAAAATTACCACTTCGAGGAAAACGTTTTGAGTCGATAGAAGCCATAAAAGAAAATTCGCTGAATGAGCTAAAGGCCATACCGCAAATAGCCTATGAAAAATGTATGGAAGACTGGGTGAAGCGGTGGAGATGTTGTATTGCAAGCGATGGGGCCTACTTTGAAGGCGATAAAATAAATTTAGATGAATAATTTGTATTTTTTGTTTTATTGACAAATTCCCGATACTTAGTACACAGAATGTACTTTTTTATGCTGAATCCGAATTTGAAGTCAAAATTCGAATATTCACAAAAAAGCGACAGAAAACACACAGACAAACATTTAGATTTCATATAGAAACGGTGTTTCTGAAAATCTTGTTTCATTTGATAACCCAATTCTTAAGGAAGGTTATAGGCTATTCAACATACGATACAACCCTTAGAATCCGCAGGCTGTAATTATTATATGAGATAACGTGGTGGAAAAATTTACAACTAAGCAATAAGCTTGACCTAAGGTAAGGTCGATGTCAATAGACGAGAACTTAGTAGGAACGTGGTCATCGTACCGAGTGCTCGAAGCGAATCGGCCTTGCCGCTTCGACAGGCAGAAAGATCGTCGTCTTTTGTCAGCATACTGTTAGGACACGCAGCTAGGTCTTTTCAATGTTGGAATCTATTGTCACACGAGTGTGTGCACACAATAAGTGGATCATGTGGACAAAATAGTCAACGCATGCATTCCTGGAAGCGAAACCTTTGTAACTTGAGAAGTCAACCTTTCTTCTATTACTGCTGAAGTCATCGTTCAGCAAACACATAATACCAATGTACCTGTAACACTGTCATGTGATATGATTTGTAGCATGGAATGATATAGATGAATAGCCTTCAGAGTACCTACGTGAAGGTGGTCAAAGCACCCACGATCGAAGCGCAACGGCCTTGCTGCTCCGGTAACCAAAAGTTCATAGACTTTTCAATGTTTTTACTGCTACGAATTATAGAACTACTAGCTACATCCCGCAACTACTACCCGCGTGTATCTCGGTGTCCATTAGGAACCGCTTTTTCTTACTTTCTTTCTTTTTCCTCAGCTTCGATTATAGATAAGATTATCTTAATATATAAAACAACAATTCCTCAAGAATTGAGCTATCAAATGCAAAAATAATTGTTCAAATCCAAATATAGTTCCAGAGTTTAGCACGTTCAAACAAATAAACAAACTCTTCGCCATTATATATTAGAAAAAATATTTACACACCATAATATATAGTGTAGTAAATGGCTCGCCGTCGTCGGTGGAGCCAAATCACATCTCCCTTGCATGTGATGCACCCTGCTGATTAGCAAACGAAGGTCTGAGGACAGAGGCGTAGAGCACGGCTAATTTGATGAGATGCCCTATAATAATTATGCTGTCGAACAATTTTTTGCGTCTGCGAGTAAGTAAAAGATACCAGCCTAGTGAGAAGTTACTATGGTATCAGTAGGGGAGGCAACGCGCGAATAATACAGTTTGTTTACATAAGTTAGGGTAAACGATAAAAAATAATTTACGCACAAACTGAGCAAAGCTAAACAAAGAATTATTCTATATTCTCTACGTACTTAAATTATACTATGGGTAAAAAGCTTTTTATGTGAATACGTACTTGTATTATCAAGATAAACTGTTCAATATTACGTGTAACCAAGGTAAAGAGACATGTTGGTAAATGTTTGTCTTGTGCGGGAAGCTAACCCACGACCCTTACATTGAAGATCAAATAGAGTAAAAGTATAATAATTACAAGTTCTTATTCACTGCGGCGAAACAATTCTCAGAAGGCAGGAATTGTTCACATAAATTAGGTATTTAATGTAAACGGACGCGTATGTAAGAGGAAAACGTTTATAAAGCCGGCATGTTTCTTAGTATTAGAAGAGCAAAAAACTTGCAATGATCTGGATGTTATTATTTGAGACGCATCTTTGTCTGATTTTGCCGACAGGTTGCATATCAAAGCAACCCGACTAATATATTTATTATATTATTTTATCTATCTATCTATAGCTTCACAGGAAGTCCCTTGCGGGGTAGGCAGAGAGGACCGAGCGCCACGTGACTCGATCCTTACACACCTCACTCGCTTCTTTACCATTCATTGCTCTTCTCATTTTACTTTATTTGGAAAACAATACAGTGTATATCATTATAAAAGTATAACAATGTAACACGAAAATACTTTTATACAGTTTTTATAATAGCTATATTAATGCCGGCCCGTAGAATTGGCGCCGGCCGGCACTCAGCCGTTAGTAATCATCATGCCGACGTTGCCATGACTGCTCCGGTCGTCTCTGCATCGGCTGCTGCCGTCGTCCTCGCGATTGCCCGCCATCTGGAACAGGAACCGCATGCACGCGTCACCGTTGCTATCTTGCACCGTTGTTGACCTGCCATGCAATTCTGTAAGAGCAAACGTCCTTACATCCTCGGAAACATCGGCTGTTACAGCCTTGAACAAAATTGCAATTCTTTGGTGTCGCTTTTCATGGTTGTGCGACACTAGCGCCGCAAGGCTGCGTTTGGAATTGGAATTCTACAAGGCAAACAGCCTCGCGTACGCTTACAGCCTTATAGAATATCAAATAATTTAGCCGTGATCGCAGTAGACAATGTCAAAGCTGTGACATCTGTGATCACAGCGACGCACACAGCCATTACGAGTCGCTTAGAGAATTGCATGGCAGGGCAGCTATGGCAGCCAGATAAACAGGCTGCCAGGTCTTTGTTTTTTGGTAGTAAATCATCATTTGACTAAGAATTTTAAATTAAGCAATTTATTGTGTAGGTATTATTGTAATAAATTAACATATTTTTAATGGGACTTGGTAATTGGAATGGTGCCATATATTTTTTATACCTACTTTACTTATCCTTAAAAAGAAATACAAATTCGATCACAAATAAAAATATATGGACAAGTTAAAATAACCGATTGAAAATGCTACGTAATTACGGATTGTATTTATAAATATCTGACTGAGGATAATGACCGGAAATGAATATGTCTTTAATTTTATCACTTGACATCACTATAGTACCGCTATACTGATATAAATTTATATATTATAATAATTAATAACACAATATTTCAAAAATAACAATTCCGAATTGCTTTTAGATTAAAAAAGAGAAATTAAATATACAAGAAGATTATATTTAAACAATATAAGATGTGCTATAAGTGGTAGAGCATAATGGCAAATAAATAATAATTATTTTTAATGCCGATTAATCGGAACCGCTACTTAATTACGCCACTAGTAGTACATTTCTGTTGCTAAGTATATTGCTTACATGTAACCTTGGTATCGGTAGTTACTTCCCACGCGGTCCGTTGTACTTATATGCCAAGAGTTTTACGAGTGACATTACGTACCTACTTAAACACTACACAGCCTTGAAAACAAAAGTTACCAATAGCTTTTCTTTGCTTCGTCGGGTGACAAACAATTTTATCATTAGGCAAGGAGATGATGCCGTTTGATCTGAATACTACAAATAAATACAGTAATCTTATTTTGACAAAAGTGTATTTGGGGGTGTAAGTGGGGTGTAATCTTTAAAGGTACTGCATCGAAACAGACCCTATATAATAATTATGCCTAATGAAGTTAATGAAGGCGGTACATATGTAATTCAAAGATTAAAATAGTACTTACTCACTCAATCTTAATTGCGTTTGACCTCCTATTAGAAATGTCAAGAATAGCTCAAAATGCCAAAGCTTAACATGCCGGTGATAAAAAAAAACTACAGCAGAGACAATGCAGACAGAAGAGACAAGACTGCGCATTTATGCCCAATATTTTTCATAACAAACTTTAGCTATGTGGTGTGAATGGTCATTTCTATGCGCTTATCGAATGTGTTTATATGAACTGAATTGTATGAATGATTCAAATGCAATTCATCTTTTTCGATGAGAATCTAAGTCCTCTAAGTAGGTAATCGTAAGACTTAAGCGTCAGATCCACGCTGCTTCATATTATACTAGACCCGCTCAGTTCCGTATTTAGTAGTAGACCCCCTAGTTCAGTAGTTTTTGAGTTTATTGCGAACAGACAGACAGAAGGGATGTGGACTTTGTTTTATAATATGTAGTGATGGTTACGAAAAGCAGATTTATGTGTTGTACGTTAATACCAATATAATTAACGATACACTTTTTGTTTGTCCACAGAGGGTGGCGGGTATAGTGAGGGAGCGCGCGGCGTGGGGCTACAGCGCGCGCGGCAGGTGACGGGCGGTCTTCGCGGCTGATGTGGGCAGCGGGCGCTTGCTGCTCGCGGCAGGCAGGTCCGTACCCACCGCCACGCCATTACCACTGGGGGACCTTGGGCAATAAGCGGCCATGGCCAGTCAACTGCCTTAACTATATATAGCCCAGCTTGCGTGATAAGCACTGCACGGTAATTTCAGATGCCTATCCAGAAACTATGTAACATTATTGCTCCGGAAAATTGTATCAACTAAAGTTTGATGGATTCATAACATGTTATATCGTGTGGTAGCACCGTAGTGTTGTAGCCAGACGAATTCTGTCGACCGTTAATGAATTCGTACCATCCATATGGAATCAAATTGAGAATAGAAAACCTTAGTCAGATAGTTCACGTAGCTGCAACGTCTTCCCACATTTGATGAACAAATAGATTTTACATTAATATTACTTCGTTCATACAGAAGAATGAAAAGATGCCACTGCAGCTACTTGAAATGAGTTGACTTAGGATATGGATTGTGCTTAGACTACGTAAGCTTGACACGAGTCAGAACTGACAAAAAAATCACCCAGGTAGTAAAATAGCTACAACAAGTTACCGTTGAAAGTTGTGACAAGCGGCTGGTCCTGGACGCTTAATGCAAGCGAGGTCCCTTAATACGCTTATATTATACTCTAAATCTTTATAAACTTCTTGCCAATTCACTTAAGAGGATTACATCGCACAACGATGTTAAATGGTGCCTTTGCGCTCTTCAATGCGAGTACGAAGGAAAAAAATGTCACTGGGAGATGATAAACTGTGAATGAAACATAACAAATTGTTTATTATTTTGAATGAAAATAGATAGGAAAATAAACAATATATTATTAGTAACAAATCGGTTTGTAGCACCAAAAAATATTATGTCGTCTCATATTTTTTTCCTATGACATACATAAGTGATGAACTGTTAAAGAGAAATTTACGTAAATCAGTTTATTTCTCGCTATTTATTTCCATTTCGTATCTAATATACCCACAAACAATACAATCTATCGTCCACTGTACTTTAAATGTAATGTTATACTTTTTTCATGTACTAATAAATACTCTACTAAGTATGTTTACCTAAACCTATTGTATTTGTTAGGATTTGAGCGATGTAATCTCATTAAAGTATCAAGGGACAGTTCACATCGATTCCTCGACAACTTTAGATGGGGTAAGGCCTCACTCTCTCTAGTATTGATCCGTACTTCAATCATTGTAACTAAATGACAAAGTACCTGGTAATATACAAGCAAAGTATTACATTCACCCTTGAAGGAAAACTTGTACGAAGGGCTATAAAATCTCCCTGTAAAATTATTTAGGTCAGAGTACGCAACTCAAACGTAAATGGACTAACTTTACATTTTAAATGTTTTCAACGATTTTAAGTAACTCGTGAAATTCAGAACTTTGAATGGAAAATAAGTAGGTATGGCCCTTTGAAGTAACACAAAATTAGCTAATTACGAGTACCTACGTATTAAGTTGATTAGCAAATTATTGGGGTCACAATATGAAGTAGCATTTTAGCTAAATATTAGGTCTAACTTCACCTGCACGTGGTGGAACCTGTCAATTTACAAACGAGGCTCTAGCAAAAGAGTGATAGGGGACAGCGAATATACAATAAGCAGCTCGACCGGGGACGTATCCTTTTAAAGGGCCACTGCGTGTGACTGAAATAACTATGTGCTCCTCAGGTGTTCTACGCAAAGCAGAAACTTACTAGTAATTCTGAGCGTCCTACGGTTGCGGCAGTGTTACTGTTTCTCATCATGAGAACCGTGTGTTCCGTTCGCACGCGACTTAGTATAAAAAAGTACAATAAAGGGTAACATTGTATAGTAGATAATGATAAAATGCTTACCTATAATTTAACCTATAATTTTCGAATCAAGGCAAATCTAATTTAAACCTGACTTAAATGGAAGCCTTGAGGCTTGCCAACTAGTACGTGCATAATACAAGGCCCTTCGTATATCACCTCCGAGTTCGTTGGCGCACAGAATTTCACCACGGTCCTTGATCTGTTTTTGTTTCTTCAAATATTGCATAAGTTTTGTTAAACAAATAAAAAAAATATCGCTTAACAACCGACCTTTGGTTGTTTAACATTTATTAACATGATACGTAGGTACAAAGGCATGTCAGAAAAAGTATTTTAATATTTTTAATACTAGGCTCAATGGAGACAGGCTCTTATTCAGTTGACATAATGAATTAATAACATAATGCTTTGCAATTGGATTGTTCACAAGTTTTATATTACTCGTAATATCACGACAAACAGCCGTAGCCGCATTCAATACACATGTTCAAATAATAAAATTTCTGAATTACCTACTTAAAACATCTTGCAGGCCCAAAATGGAGCTCATTTGACTAAATAGCCATACAATACCAAGCTAAAGGTTCATTCCTCATAACACCACCAAAAGACACCATCGGCCGCTTATTCAATCAATTAAATATAATAAGTCCGAGGAAATGTTAAAATTATACATAATCTGTCGAGCGATATAAGGATTGATACGGAGAAAGATAAACTTTTTGGTCGAGTTTCATTTATCCTTAAAAGTCGCGCAAACGTCAAGCGACAAAATTCCTAATCTTTAAAATTAAAATTTTCGGTCCGAGGCAACAATTACAGACCAACCTAGAAAAGGTTACTGGTATATTAATATTAATTGCAATAATAATAGATATATTAGAATAGTAGTTTGAATATATTATTACAATTATGTGTATAAGTACTACATGTTTCGTAGGATAGATTCTAGGTGTGTATTATCATTACCATATGCAATTTCGATTAACAATGACGAAGATGACATTACTAGGATTGCGACACGGGTGATACTGATACACCTGGTGGCGATTTTTAGTGTTGCTAAGGGAAATTAACGAGGTTGAATGAATGAAAGGCAGTAAGGAAACTGGGCATTTATTTTTTTAGCAACGAAAATAAACAGACCTATAAAGTATTTTGGTACGGTCAACCGCATATCAAGTGTAAAGTGTAAAAGTTCAATTACATTGGTCTAAACATCAAAATATTTAGCTTGATCTGCGGTTAACTGTATCTCTATAGGAACATACATGATTGATGATCTAGAGCCTTCGAATGTGTCAATTTCTATCAATCCTAATGTGTTTGTATTTTAGATTATAAACAATCAATAGCTCATTAGTTGTGCCTTTACTTTTGTACGTAATATCGCATGAGTGCTGTTACATACGCCCCACGTGCACTATTTACAACAAAAGCAATCAGGATTGTCTTCGGTCTAGAAATACGTAGTTTTTAATAAATACTTACAATTTTGCCATTGATTTCAAGACACAGTCGCATACCTGCAGTTATAATACCCATGTGCAAAATGTAAGTATTTTTAATTAGTCGAGTGATTTATATTCAAATTTATTCATTCGCTTTAAATTACTACATCGAGTCTATTCCCTCATTGAACAGTGTACTCCCAATATAAAAAAAAAATGTAAATCGATTATAAATACAATACGAGTATTTATTAACTGTACTTAACGCAGGGTTCGCTTCTTATTCAGATATGAATTATATTTTATGAAAATCAAATCATTTCTATATGCTGCTCTTATCGATTAGTGGAACAAAATTTTGATTGTTTATAATTTTTAAAATATTATTAGATTTAAAATAATTTTAAGTCATTTTTTCCTTGTTAAGCGCTTAATAAAAAAAGCATATTTTCTTCTATAAAAATTAGACTTTAGACGAAAAACAAAGCGGATTTTAAAAAAGGTTCATCAAAAAATAATCCTTGTTTGATTGTTCATCTTCAAAGACTTTTAACAAAGTATATGGCCTCCATAAGCCTTGGTCACAGCATGACAACGACGCGGCATGCTTTCTCCAATTCTTTGATTAATACTTTTTTAAGCTGCTGCCGTGTTTGTGGGGCAATAGGACGTTTCTGGATCCTATCAAATAAATCATAAATGTGTTCTTTTGGATTTAGATCAGGGCTTGGAATCAGGGCAGAGAAGGCCACTTCAACATACGGATCTCATGATGCCGTAAGTAATTTCACATCATGGTTACAGTATATAGTCTGGGTTAATTATATGTAAAAACAAATTTGGGCCGATAGCATAATGTGCAGACAAGACGTGTTTCCACCTTAATTGAGAACCGCTAACAAGTACATACGTTGAAGCCCTTCTTTTCGTGAACAATTTCACTATATTAGTTAGGGCTAGTTCAAAACCTTATGCAAAAATTTTGCTCTACTTTAAAAATCTTGTTCCCGTAATTGTTTTGAGCAGTATGTTTCTTATTCCCAATGTGACTATACTTATTGTAGTTACTTTAAAACAATATTAAATGTCAAGTACTGTATCTTGATTACATTACTTTACATTATGGATAGCATTAAAAATAAACTCTAAATTGGGATAATATTACAATATTATTTAGTTCATTCCCCTTCGTCTCGCAGACAATTTTCTGCGAATCCATTTACTAGTCAAAGTTTCGAAACGAACTTATTACAAATAGAAAGTTGTCTTAAGTGAGCCTTTTCTGAAAGAAGCAACGATAATGGATTTGTTTGTATCACTTTCATGGTGAAATGTAATAAAAAAAAGTATTTATTGTTTTCTAAAATAATCTTGTATAATACTATTTTTTATCATTCCGTCGAACCATCCTTCATTCGTTAGCTGCGGTTTTCTGCGAGGTGGAGCTTCTTTCCCAGACAGCTGCTATGATGCGCCCTACCTCTCTTGAAAACACCGAGACCAAGATAAACAGACATGTTCATGGGCACAAATGTTTGTCCGGTGTGGGAATCGAACCCACCAGTGTTGTCAAAGTGGCTTTCCTAACCACCGAGCTTTCAAATTAGGTTCGTCCGTTAGGTATCTAACTACAACAGAGTTTCCTAACTTTTCAATGTCCATGAAATTTTTTTTTGATCCTAGCTTACACCGATCCCCAAATGAACTCCAACTACCTCATAAGTGATGCCTCGCTTTTCTTCAATTAATCGCTTAAAAGTAACCACGTTTTCTTTAGTGGTCGTAGTTGAAGACAGAACTTCACGAATGTCGTCATTTAGAGAAACACGTTCGCGCTCAAATTCCTCATACCAACGACTCATAGTACTAGACATGAAGTACTTTCCTCCCAAGAGCAATTTGAAGAACAAAGCCTTATCACAGTGAAAGAGCACTTTCAAAATCATAATCTGAAACCTTTTCTCATAATTCCATATACGGACGACAAACTTTCAATGTATGATAGAAACAATTTCCCGCCAATTTTATACAATTTAAACTAACACCATTTTATGCTAAAAAGCATAGGTAACAATTTATATTTACAAATAGTGTTGTCCATGGTTCGACCAAATTTAATGTAAAAGACTTTTTGAAAGGTCATAAATATAAACATCTAGCCTCGCATCGTGAAAACGACACAAATTATTATCTTTGATGGTTTCTTTCAGATATTATAAACTTACACAACTTTCTACCTCTATAGACTGCTGATAAGTTCGTTTCGAAACGTTACTGTGACTAGTAGACTTAGAATACACAGAAAATTGTCTGTGAGCAGCCAGAAACGCAAACATTCAATGTGGGGCATGTACATGTATAAATATTATTACAAATATATACTTATACTAATGTAATTCTGTAACTATACCATACTTTTCCGCGGCCGTCAAACACAACCTCCCGCGTCTGTAATTATAGCTTGGTAATACAGCTGCAATAAACTACTGGGAGAGCTGAAACTATCACTGGTCTAACTCGGAGTTAAATATTGGCCGCTGAATTTTGTATAGTAAACATCGTGATCGCGGTTGAGGCATAGTGCACTTAGGGCGTCGCCGTCTTCATGAGCCGTGTACTGAGGCTGACGGCGGTGTGTGTTGGTAGCTAGCAGGCACTCATGCGTGACGGAGTGACTAACCGTGGCGGGCTGGTAGGCGAAGGCGGCGCCAGCGCGGCTGCGCGCACCCCCGTCAAGACCTTCCAGGCGTATCTACCGCCGGCGCATCGCACCTACAGTTGCATACACTGCCGCGCGCACCTGGCCAGCCATGACGAACTTATATCTAAGGTGAGCAATGTATAATGTATTACACGATGACATCTTACAATCATACGATTCACGTAATTTAAAAATTCATCCATCTCTTTTTAATCCCCCATATTACAATAGATCTCTTTACGATACAAACGGTTTCTGATATTGTTGTAGCGTTTAAATGAGGTCTTTAACAGTAGCCAGTGGCTTTGTCTGCTCACTGAAAATTTACATCAAATCTTTTTTAATTGGGGATAATCATACCTGATGACAAGATTGTCGCGAGCGCGCTACATTTTCATTATCATACGGTTTTAGTAAAAGAATAGTTACTGCATTTACAACAGCAGCATGGTTTTTACACGAATCGCTTGGACACAAACTATAGGTGAATGTTTTTTTTTTAAATCTGTTAATGTAATCAAGTTGCCAAAAAATACAAGTACAAATGTTAAAAAAATATATGTACATAAATTGTCTAAATTTTGTATTTAGGTTTGGTGGTTTAAAAATACTGTCCTTTAAGATTTTTTAGTATATTATTATAAAACCGGGCCAAAGTTATCTTTGACATTTGATACAATCGTGGGAAATAAAAAAAAACCTCGCAATTCGCTTTTTATAGTCCTTTGATCTTTTTGTTAAGAATTTCTCTATAATTGTCACTGGCCTAACTCAAGAGTTTAATATTGGCCGCTGAATTTTGTATAGTAAACAATAAGGAACTAATATATCTTTATTTGCTCTTGTATTTGTACGTCAAACAATCAAAACAATATTTCTGTTATTTTTATATAATAATAGGTTTGTTGTGTATATTGCTATAAGGCGAAGCCAAGTTTATCTTTGGCATTTGACACTAGGTATCTCGTAAAAACAAAAAAAAATCTGCTCGCAGTGCACTTCTTATGAATCCAAGACCATTTTGTGCAAAAAATCTCTATGATTAGCTATTATAGTTTATTTAGTACGCCGTGAGACAAAGTAAACAAATTACAAATCCAATCCAGAGACCAAATATTTTCTAACATATCTTAATGTGCTTGGAGTCTCCTTGTTCGTAGAACGCATTGAAGTAAGCATGAAATACTTTTTCTTCGGCGAATTAAAAAACAAAAACTACTCGGACACTACAACGGACAACTAAGGTTCACTCATTTACAATCCAGAACAATGTTCTGATAACAGAAATTCCAATAAACGGTGAACAGCAACACTCGCGATAACCTATGTGTCAAAAGTAAAAAAAACGTATATAATCCGGATAATACAAAAGTAATTCTCCATACTTCGTATTGTTTTATTCGTCTTTATTAACTGTTCATCTTCATTGAGAACTATAATAATGCGTTCTGAATTTTAAAATGTTTACAATTACGAAATCTTCATGGAAAAATTTACACGTATAGAGTTTTCAAATTAACGTGTATTTATATGTATATTTGTGTAAAAATGACGGAAATTATTATCGGAATTCTATTAATGACTTTATAATATTTATTTACAAGTAACATTTAAAATTTTGCCAAATGTATTGTGTTTGATAAAAGTTTATTTCGTGATAAAGATGGTTTTTTTATGGTTTGTTTAAGCCCCAGTGAATACGATTTAGGGGCCGGTTAACTCAATCTTCTTTTTTCCAACAAGGAACTAATATATCTTTATTTGCCCTTAATATCTATACCTACGTCGACCAATCAAAACATTATTTTATCAGTCTCATTTCTGTGCATATTTCAAACTAATGCATTTTTATTGACACTAGATGTACCCTAATGTAATTCTGTTATTTTTCAGTCGTTTCAAGGCAGCCAGGGGCGCGCGTATCTCTTCAATTCAGTGTGAGTATACATTACCATTATTTATTATTACCATTAACCGAGACTCTTATAAACAAACATCATATACTAATGTTATTTCTATAAGCATCGGCTATGATATGCTGAAGCGGCATGACAGATTTCATTTTCTTGAGTCTTCCTGAAGTTCGTTAAATATAATTTTACTCGTCAAAGAAATAAACAACAATGTAGATTTCTCTCGACAATACACAGCTCGGTGTAGTGCCAAACTAAACATAGCACTTACTTTGGGTACCTAACAACTGATTAACATACGTATACACTTCTTTTGTCATTTAAATATCCATTTATACAAATGTTAGTCTAGTGCGGAAATCGACCCATATCCTTGGTGTCAAAGTAGGCATCGCTAATCACTCGACCACAGGGCTTATCTAATAGAGGTAGAGCGAATCAAAACAGCCCGTTTAGTGAAGTACCTCCACCTCGCAGACATCTGTAGCCAAATAACAACTCTCTGTAGAGTTGTTGTGTTACTGCGTGTGAGTGAGGTCACCAGTAAGCCCCTAAAGAGTTGCTGTGCTAGGTGATATCGCGTAAGTGATACTTAACGTATTACAAGCGTTAATAGGCTACGGTAACCGGTGGGCCGTATACTTGAATGACTCCCGACGTAGTATAAAAAACCGTGCTGCTACTTCAGGACACTTATCATAACAAAGAAGTTTCTGAATATCTTGATTTGTTCAACACAACCTTTACACATTTCAAACACGCAAACATACTCATGTCATGTTTTTCTTTTCGCGATGTTAATGATGTCATTTCATTTGTTAGGCAACGCCGTTTCTATATGTAAAACGTTTTCTATTTTGGAAAGATTCGTAATAATCCAGTGTGATCGCTTGTTTCCCTATATTTACCTACGTCTCGTATCTAAAGCTCCCCAGGGGGCATGGGCGATTGGCCATCAAAGCGCGCTATTGAGGTTTTTTGGCTCACTTCAAAGAATCGTGGCAAAGCGTGGCCTGTGGTGTTCACACATTTGCCCATAGTTTATTTTCTCTCCGACCGCTGACAGGATAGCCCATTTTCTTGTTGCGTGCGAAAACTTGAATTTTTGATCGCCCAAAATGACATTTTGGGCGATGAAGAGACTGATAGGTTTATAGATTTTTGATTACTCATGCGGGATAAGTAATATCTTTGCGCCCGTTTTTACGGGTGATAAGTCGCTATTTGCCCATTTTAAATGTAAATGTATGTAAATTACAACATGAGTTTTGAGTAAACCGTCTGCGTCAAGTTTACTTGTCACACTGAAATGGAGTGTCCATTTTGAGTGTAACAAGTAAACTTGACGCAGATTGACGAGAAAAAAATGAATAACGCCCCTGGACCCCTATTGTAGACAACGGAATAGTTGTGTGTTTGTGTTAACACCTACGTAATAATGGCCTACGGTTACGCATTGCAAAGCTAGGCTCATCACTGGCCACAGTGTACTGGGGGCTTAATTAACCGGGACTTTGCATTATTAGACAGTATGCAATTTGGGACTTTTATAGTAGTTGCAAGCAATACACAAATAAATAGCCCCAGCCATGGCGATAATTACTTTCATGTCCACTGCAAATGTTTAGCCAGGCAGCAATGAGCTTATGCTCCATTGTGTAAACACCTACGTGATGATGGCCTACAGTTACGCACTGCAAAGGCCCATCACTGGCCACTGTGTACTGGGGGCTTAGTTATCCGAGACTTTGCATTATTAGAGAGTAGGTAGTTACTTATATATGTAGTCTTAACGCTGCCAGACTGGGCTATTTTATTCACGAAATGTTGATCTATCTGTTTATATCTCTGTTTCTTACGAGACATGCAGAAAGCATCGAGTATTACGTGCTCGCTTCTTAAAAATATTGTACGTAATTTTGATCAAAATGTTGATTACAACGGTGTTACAATGTTGATCAATATAAATGTATATATCCATGTGTATGGCTGACGATCATGCATATTTCATGTGTTACCGGTGTTCAGTCCTTCAACATTGATTATTTCAAAATTTATTTGCATTATGCAAGTGCGGCATTTACCGTTTCCGTAACGTTCGATTTCACTTAATCTCGGCAGTACAACGCTGTAAAACAGACAAGTAGATGCGTAATGCCTACACAGAATGTCCAACAGACTGCCTTAACCCTTCGAAACCCGGGTGGTCGTATACGACCGCGAAATGTATGGGAAAACGTATATAACGGGTTCTGACTGCTCAATAGTATTCTTTACTAGACCAGACTGCGAGGAGAGATTCATCTGGATTTCGTGCCAACACGAATCCGTCTGTGAGACCAAAAGACGAGGAGATTTTGTCGGGAGAATTATAATGGACGAAGGAATTCTAGCAGGAACACCGATAGCCATAACCCATTGGATAAAGAACCATACTATTAACCGAGTGGCCCCGGTTCCAATCCTGGTGTGGACTTGTGCCACTAAATTCGCGTTTTCGGATTTATGTACTGTATTTGTAATTACCACTTGCTCGTCGATGAATGAATATATGCTGAGGAAACCAGAAATTAAATCCTAATGGATTAGAAAACGGGGTAACGCCGGCAAGAAGAGGACAGGGGAATTCATCTAAGACTTAGTTAGTTTATTCGTTTTTTAGTTCAGATAATATTAGACAAGTACCATCTTTTTTTTTTTATACCACTAAGGTGGCAATCTAGCATACGGCCTGCCTGATGTTAAACAGTCACCGTAGCCTATGGACATTTGCAACACCGGAGGCGTCACTCATGCGTTGCCGACCCTCTAAAAACCTCTTCACGCATTTCTTGAAGAACTCCATGCTGTAGTCCCTTGGAAAAACCTCGGCTGGGAGCTCATTCCACAGCTTGAGTGTTCTCGGAAGAAAACTTCTCTGGAATCGCACCGTACGCGACCATTGCGGTTCAAGCGTGTGAGGGTGAACTCCCCGCCGTCGGCGAGCGGTGCGGTTATAAAAAGTAGCTGTCGGCATCATTTCGAACAACTCTTCAGAACACAACCCGTTGTACAATCGGTAGAACACACAAAGGGAGGCAAAGTCTCTCCTTAAACTTAAGGGTTCAATACCGTGTGTAAGCTTAGGATTGTCGACAATTCTCACAGCTCGTCTCTGAATCGAATCACACGGTCCAAGCTGGTATTCAGGTGCTCCCGCCCAAAGGTGACTGCAGTACTCCAAGTGCGGTCTGACTTGAGACTTATATAATATAAGTCTTTGCCCCGCACTGAAGTACTGCTTATATATATATATATATATATACTTATACCATCTCACTCGGTTAAGTACATCTTTAACACAAACCAATAAAACATAGGACTGCTCACAAAAAGCGTTGCGTTTTAGCGCATTCGATCCTACTGATCAACGGGAGGATATTTTAACCAATAAGCCGAGTCCGGGATGTTGATCGGTAAACTAGCCATTAAGACCTGCGTGCCCTACTTTACAACCCGACCCGTAGTCCCATTGTTTCTCCACAGGTTATTTAATTCGTGATCTCTAACTACATGTTACCTTGAAATCCTTCCCGGTTAGAGATTACCATGCCTTCATAAGAGGTGATAGTTCTGAAGAACGGTACCACGCAGGAGTCGCTTCGGCACCCGCGCCTCTAAGAAGTGATTCTGGTTGTTGGAAGGGTTCCTCAAGTCTCCAGTAAGACGTTCACTTGTGTTTTCGAGCAGTTGTCTAATGCCTGAGTATATATGTGTGGGAAAATCCATATTGTTGTGTTTATGTCTGATACATTGACCTTACAGTTTCACTTACAAAGTCAATGTCACGAGCGTATCATGACTCGTGTTCACAACGCTAAATTCTCTTCTTGTTTGCATAAGATCTTTTGTTGCGAGTGAATCACGCCGTTTCTCAGAGAGCCTCCGACACATCGAGTCACGCCATATATATCTCACTTCGAGATAGCCGTCGTAAATGTGTTTTTTTTATACAACGTCAGAAGCCATTCAAGCATACGGCCCACCTGATGTAAGAGAAGAAACATGATAGGTGACGCAGTGGAAAATATAAAAAAGGAATCGTTTTTTTACACGCAGGAACACAACAACCATTTAGGTTGTTTTTATATACTACGTCGGGAGGCATACTAGCATACGGCCCACCTGATGTAAAGCGGTTACCGTAGCCTACGAACGCTTGCAATAGATTTAGTAAGTATTACTCGCGCAATGCCTCTGCTGCTAACACAGCAACTCCTAAGGTTACCGAAGAACTCACTCACACGCAGAAACACAACAACTCTCTAAGGAGTCGTTATGCTGTGAGGTGGAGGTACTTCCCCAGATGGACTGCTTTGATGCGCCCTATCTCTCTTCGAAACACCCAACCAAGACATGACATGTTCATGCACATAAATGTTTTTACTGTGTGGGAATCTAACCAACAAGCAGCCCAACAAAATGACGAGCACGGTGGCTCAGTCGTGAATGTCGCGACTTTGACACCATCGCTCGTGGGCTCGATTCCCACACATGGCAAACATTTGTGTGCATGAACACGTCTGTTTGTCTTGGTCTGGATGTTTTAAGAGAGGTAGGGCGCATCAAAGCAGCCCGTCTGGGGAAGTACCTCCACCTCACAGAAAACTGCAGCAAAATAACAACTCCCTAGGGTGTTGTTGTGTTCCTGCGTGTGAGTGAGGTCACCGGTTAGCTCCCAAGGAGTTGCTGTGTGTAAGTGATACTTAATATATTACAAACGTACGGTACTCGCTTTACATCAGGTGGGCTGTATGCTTTTATGCCTCCTGTCGTAATATAAAAAAGATAAAAAAAAACAACTCGTTGTGTTCCTGCGTGTAAAAAAACGATGCCTTTATATTTTTCCGCTGCGTCACCTATCATGTATCTTCTCTTCTGCTCCAAGATTGTCCGAAGGAACTTCCTCTTTTGTTTCTAACGGGTTTTTCTCTTGGTGCAATAAAGTGTATCTATTGGTGTATATTGTGCCACATTGACTCAAGTGCCACATTCTCGTCCTTTCAGTGTGAACGTGGGCTGCGGTCCGGCAGAGGAGCGCGTGTTGCTGACGGGGCTGCACGCTGTTGCCGACATATACTGCGAGTGCTGCAAGACCATGCTTGGTTGGAAATATGTAAGTATCATTAAATATGGCGGCAGGGGAATATACCTACTGTATTTTGAGTAGCTTGGTGGCTCAGTCGCGAATAACGCGACTTTGACACCAACCCTCGTGGGTTCGATTCCCACACAAGGCAAACATTTGTGTGCATGAACATGTCTGGTGATGTCTTGGTCTGGATGTTTTAAGAGAGGTAGGGCGCATCAATGCAGCCCGTCTGGCGAAGTACCTCCACCTCACAGAAAACCGCAGCCAAATAACAACTCCCTAGAGGGTTATTGTGTTCCTGCGTGTGAGTGAGGTCACCAGTAAGCTCCCAAGGAGTTGCTGTGTAAGCAGCAGACGAGGCATCGCGCGAGTGATATAATATATCGCAAGTGTTAATAGGCTACGATACCCACTTCACATCAGGTGGGCCGTATGCTTGTATGCCTCCCGACGTAGTATAAAAAAAAAACCTAATAAGTCAGCGAGCTTGAAGGATTGGTGTCCTAGACGCAATAGTTAACTTTAACTATGACCTCAACGTAATTGATCATTGAAGAAGTGATCGCTCGATGATTATATATGTTGGTACCATAGACAAAGTTGCTCGGCGCCTTTGAACCTGTCGCACCTGATGTAAAGAGATTACCGTAACTTATGAACGCTTGGCAATACAGGAAGTTTCAACACAGCAACTTCTTACGAACTTACTACAAGACAATAACGTCTTTACGAGCTCGGTGGCGCATTGACATTGACACCAATGCTCGTGGGTTCGATTCCCACACAGGACAAATATTTGCGTGCATGAACATGTCCGTTTGTCTCGGTTTGGGTGTTTCTGACAGATGTTGGGTATATTAAAGCAACCCGTCTGGCGAAGCACCTCCCACCTCACAGAAAACTGCAACCAAATCATTACTCTCTGGAGGGTTGTTGCATAGGTGTGAGTGAGATGATACTCAATGTATAACAAGCGTTCATAGGCTATGGTGACCGCTTTACATCAAGTTGGTCGTATGCTTGTATACCTCCCGACGTATAATTATTTACAAAATCAGAATTGCTCTCAATACGATTCACAACATTGTGATTGACATGCCCAAACCAATAAACCACTTGAGGACGCATAACGGTCCTCACTCACAAAACGTAGTATTATAGCGCCTAAATATTCAAGCTATTTAAGCCTAGTGACCAGCGGGAGAATATTTTAACTAATAACCCGAAAAGTGACACGATGTTGATCTAGCCAATCAGAGCTGCGCTTCGTAATTTCTAACACAACCCCCCCCCCCCCCCCCCCACAGTCTTCTCAGTTGTCCATATGTATATTTAAATACATACCTAATTATGACAAGTGTCCTGATTATGTCATAATCAGTTGTTTTGTTCATAACTAAAGTGACATACTTAATTAATTACACAAAACTGTGTTATATCAATGTTTATTTCCGTATTTTAACACACATGATAGGATAACACGTTCTGCAACGCCCATGATAACGGTAGTACTGGTATTATTACCTCGTCGCCGTTAGCCCGTGTCTACCCAATACTGGACGTAGATGCTTCACTAATGCTTTCCGCTGGATGCTGCCCGTATCGCATCCAGCCACGACCGAACGCCCAACGTTCTTAAGAGGGCGTATAAAGCTCATTTTGTTTTTATTTAAAGTAATTAAGTTTTAGTTTATTTTAACAAAGCCGAATTTCAGACCAATTCCATAAAACACTCAATACTGGCACTGTAGAGCCATATTTATGTTTTTTTTTTGAGGCGTACTCTGTATTTATTATTTATGTACAATTCGTCATAATTTTGATTATTGCTATAAGAGGCCACAATAAGCAATATTAAAAATTTTGGTTACTTGTACATAGATAAGAAATACAAGATAGATATATTTCAAAAAAACGTAAATATGGTTCTTAAATTCAGCGTTTATAAAAATAAAATGAGGGCGCTACTTAGTATTATACGCGCTCAAGACTGTCTGTAATCACTGACACGGCAGATATAACTTCGACGTGTTGACCTTGTTATGTTTATCTATCTCGTGCTCGGAGGGCACGTTAAGCCGTCGGTCCCGGGGTTATCCATAGATGACAGTCGTTAAGCTAAGTCAGAGGCCCTCGTGTGGCTTGAAAACTGGTCTCCGCCAATTCACAATTGAGCAGCACTGTGGAGTATGCTTTAACCCCTTCGGTTTAAGGGAAGCCCGTATCCCTGCAGTGATATGAGTAAGGGTTGATGTGGGTGTTGACCTTGAGGTCGATGTCAATTTTAATTCTTCGGCGAATTTGCTCATTCCGAATTCTATCCTAGACGTTTGCATTCTAAGGATATCTAATTGTTTCAAGAGCAGCGACAGCCCAGTGGACAAAGTGCCAGCCTATTAAATGACCTGGTCCATGGTTTGAATCCAAGTGTGGTCATGTACCACAGAATTCGTGTTTTCGAATTTATGTACGTATTTGTGATTATCACTTGCTCGACGGAGGAGGAAGACATCGTGAGGCAACCCGCACATCTTTGCTTAGGCTAAGGTAGCGAACCTACGAAGCCAAAGCTTAGGACGCGACTGGTATTAACCATAATGTGATGATGATTCATATTTGTTTCAGGAGCACGCGTTTGAATCGAGTCAGAAATACAAGGAGGGCAAGTTCATAATCGAGCTGGCTCACATGGTGAAGGAGAACGGGTGGGACTAGGCCGGCGGCGGCCGGGCGCCGGACCGCGGCCCCGGCCGCCGGTGCTCCGCCGCGACATGTAGTGACGCGGAGCCGTGACGCCGCTAGCCGCCGCCACCGGGGCACGGCGTCACGCTCACGGACAGATATGCACCAAGAGTGTTCCTTCTCGGCTATAACTAAAGGTACGCGTCTGTAGAAGATGAGCCCTCGACGGCGGCTGGAGCCTTCGTGATGAAGTGACGGGCGAGTCGGTCCGCCACGCTCGCCTAACAGTGGTGTTCGCCATCGAAACTCGAGGACTGGAAATCGATACTTTCGAAGGACGCGAGTGTAATCATCACGGATGCGTAAATCGGGGAGGTTCGACAACTGTCTATTTTTATCACACTAATTAATTATTATTGGGAGATTGAACCTAACCGATTTATACAGCCGCGGCGACGGGTCGCTAAGTGTGGGTGTAGCCTTACGTGCTCCTTTCGTACTTTAGTCGGCTTCGCGCTTGAGCACCGCAGACCGCCTGCCAACGTATGTTATCGTAATACATAAGGTACCGATCTCAGCCGCCCCGCGAGCAGGGGCCGTCGGCTTACAATTTATAATTTTAATTTGTAACTTTTGTTCGGCCGACTCGGCGCACCGCGACGGGCGCTAGTACATCGTAAGTTGTCTTAGTTTTTATATTATGTACTATGCATTGTACTGTATTGAGAGAACACTAATACTTTCTCTTGTCCCCTTTAACCTGTGATAAGTATGTTAGTATAGAATTTTGAATTTCTTGATCGATATTTTCAAGAAGTTGCTCAGAGGTGTCAGACGATGTTCCTAATGATTTCAACTGTACAATTAGTTTTTTTTTTTATTTTGTGAGGTAACTAGTCGAAACGTAGACGATTTATGGGGATATCATTTCCATTGTGGTTTATCTTTGCGCCTGATTTCCGTGATTTTATTTTTCATTTAGTTTTAATTTGACATTTCGACTGTTCCTCATATTTTAATTAAATACCTTCGGGCGTTCGTGCACGCATTTAATTCGTATTTCTTCAACTATACAAGTTGAATATGCATATACAGCTGATTTTTAGTCATCGTTTAGACTTTTAGGGATGATAGTACGATAATTACAAACATTTGTGTAATAAAATTAAAATAACAATGCCTATATATTCAAAAAAAAAACAAAAAAAAAACTGTTAACTTGTATACGAAGCACAAATTTATTTTATTCGATGCATATATTTATACTATCTTGAGATATTCCTAAACATATATATATATATATATAGTATATTGTAATAAAAGCTAATAGAAGTTGTTTGTAATTATGGATGCTATTATTTCTGTAACCGTGACAGACTAAAACTCACCTGTATAATAAGTAACATAAAAGTGTGTCACGTGATGCCTCCATTTTGACGAACGGTACGAGTACAAGAGGCAAGCTGCCATTCGGTACAGTTGATTATTATTATTTTTTGACTACGTCTTTTGCAGTTCACACATTTGAGAGACAATCGTGGACGTATATCTAGATGGATAGGAACGTCGGACAGTTTTATTATTCATTTATTGTTTCCATTATAGCGTAATGATTAGTAAACATTTGTATCGTTGTATTTAACTGCGTGGTACGTACTTCATTTATAATTTGTACCATATCGCATGAGCTTTGACTATATTTTCGTATAGATGTGTCGATCGAGCCGCAGCGGTAATCTCGAACTGATTGTAACCAAACGCCGAGAAATTTAATGAACGTCCGACTTCGATAACACGGAGTACACTTTTAATGTACCCATTCTCGTATTCTATCGCAATGAAGAACTTCTGCCGTCGCATACCATTTATCAAGAGCGTTGATAACTGCCACTAGTATATACACGTTTGTAATATACATAACTATATAATAATACAAATTCATCATAAGTGACGCTCGTTTGATGTTGAAAATGTTTATTTTTACAATAACTAATAAACCTTAGAATGCTACATTAGATTTGGATTTGTTTAGAATGTAAGACGTTCGTCTATATTATTTTTATTAGTCTTAGACCCAGTTTCTGATTGCTCGTGTATCCGGCTCGGTACTGCGGAAGCCGTAAGCCGTGCCGTGGACGCGCAATCTAAACCGGCCATAAAAGACGTATTTGTGAAATAGCGAATCGACCATAGAAACACCAAAATTCTTGTAATAGTTCTATATATTAGTACTCATGTGATGCGAAATACAAAATAGAAAAAATAGGGGTGTTATTTTTGTATCGGTAGATATTTTTCTACTAATCAATAAGTGATTCATGTATAAGATCTCAAATTATCAATATTGTTTTCACGATCGAACGTGGAAGATCCAAAAACCACACCCCTTGTGTGCATTGTGCAAGCGTTTACATACAGCGAAATTCGATACTTTTCGTGTACGACAATTTGTGTGATAAACAGATACGTCTTTTTTAAACATTTATTCAGTGTAATATGATAAGGTTAATCGATAAAATGCATTGCAAGTTCACTTGTCTGTTTAATGTAATCGTATTAACTGTTATCAATGTTATCATAGAATTAAAATGTTAGGAGTTTAATTGCACAATGTTCAATGAAAATTATTTGTATAATGATAAATAACTAAAGACCACATTCAAGTGAAACGTATCTATGACATTATAACAGAATAAGTAATATAAAAATTTAGGCAGAATGCAATCGAAGTTTAACTAAGTAAGGAAACTGTATGCAACATTAGAGGGTACTTGTTTTCACTCAGGCAAAAGCGAGCAAGAATTTTCCCTTATATCTCTGCATTAAAAAAGAATATCACTGACTCCGTGACTGGACATATCCACTAATATCAATAGATGTAGGAACCTGAATTCCTACGTAGCGGTTCCTTAGGCTGCGTAGGCTTCCGGTAAGAAAGGACTTTCGAAAATCCCCTTGGAATATTGGTATACACGCGAACAAAGTTGCCAGTGACCTTTAGATACCTTGTGTGTAAAAATGGATCTGTTTACCATTCTTATATTTATCAGTGTTATCGCACTAGTTCCGCCATTCGCAAAAATGAAAATGTTGTCAAATTTATCACGTTTAACACGTAATAATATTTATTGAAATTGTCGTGTTCGCTTTTCAGTCGTGTTTATAGGATAGCCCTCCCAAAAATTTTCATCATGAACATTATGCAACATAATTATCGAAAATTATTGAGATTGTCACAGTAGTTTAGATTTAACACTCTTAGACCTACGATTTATCTTGATCTTTGAAGTTCTACATGACACTAAAATACAAAAAAATCTTGATAATAGTGTGACAAAAATTATAAAAAAAAAAACAAAGCTAGATTCTGTGAGGCATAATTAAAGTATTTTTCTACTTGAATCGTTTAGGGAAGCTGTTAGATATTTTTGGACCATTGTTAAGATAACTATGATCAGTATTCGAGGAGTGGGTAAAGAGTAATTGTTAGTTTTCTTGAATGTTGGTGGATGTGAGTTTGTGATCGTTGTCGAGATTAGAGAAACGCTTTCTAGCTCTGTAATATGCACCCGTACATATGTACCTACTGTGAAGCCGAGGACAGACGCGCATTGTATCCGTTCCTTACAAAGATCTGAACAAGATAAGGTGGACTTACATTTATAAATTGCCAACTATTCCCAAAACATTTACGGTTGACTTTTTTATTTCGACATGATAAATATTCAAACATGCATCTGTTAAAACATCAGTGTTCTTAATTAATGTTTTCTTTAAAAAAAACATAGCTATAGAAAATAGACTTTTCGTAGAGATTATGACGGTACGAATGGTTGGCACTTCACTGATGTATTCATAAGAAAACTCCCTCTTAAATTCACTTCAGCTGCTACGTCTCGTGTGTAAAAAGACGGCTGGTCTGAATGAGCACTAGATAAGAAAGTGCCCTTGTTTAGTTCAGATACTAAACAGATAATTATACGTATCTGTTCTCGGTTGATGTCCTAGCATTTCTATGACGCGCGTGTGACCTGTGGTATACATTCCATTTCACTATTCATGCATTTCGTCGTCATTACAAAGTTTGTCAAATAACATTTCATGATTGATTAATTTCGAAGACTTCATAATTCAAGGCTTCACAGAACCGAATGCAAGAATAAATTGATGAAGAAGAAGTCAAAGGAAATATAATTCGATTTCTCACTCAATGAAACTGACCTGGCGAGCTGTGTTTGTTTGATTTGTTATACTTGTGTATGACAGAACATTCAAAAACATACATTATTCACTTCCACGTTTACTTGCAATAACTATCATCACAATCACCTTTCGTCACAGTCTGACCTCGGTCGTGTTGATCTACTGCTGAACTCTACTGTCCTGAAACTTGCCGACAGTTCTCAGTAATATCAGTGTCTGGTCAACCGCATAGCAGCTCGACTTGATACGAGCTCAGACTAGGTATCCTTTGAGGATCAGTACATTTAATCACAATCCATTACATTAATATCATCTCTTCGCTCGTATTTACCGCCTAAATCACAATGATTATGAGCACAAAGCTTCCTAGAAATGCTTCGACAAAATGGTCTTGGAGTGTTAACTTATGACCAAGATTGTATGACAGCGATTTAAATGGCGTAGAAGCACTTTGGTCACAGGGCAATTTGGTCAGTAGTATAATTGGTATTTGGTCCAAACAAATATAATTTGGTCACTACGGACGAATGAATTGTCAGTTTCAATACACACATCATTAGTACATTCACACATTACAATTGAAATTGAGTCAACATACTTTCTAGATTTTTGAGCGCAACAACCAATTGGCTATTATAGTTTCTCGTCTAAATAGGCATATTCTGTTTGCTGTGTCGATTCTACTGCTATGACCAAACCTCACTCAGTATGACCAAGTGTCGCAACCCATCAAATGGTGCATTTTCATGTACATTTCGCATATTTAAAAGTAAGGTATCCAGTTACATGTTTACCAAGAAACCGCTTAATATTTTTGTATTTTCCTAGTATGTAACGAACATTATAAATTCGTGGTGTCTCTTAACGATTGTGTATGCATTATGTTATGCTATAGAAGAGTTTTCGTAAACATTTGGTTGAAATAATAAGTGCGTAATAAAACACTTTTCGTATTAAAAATGGTGTATTTATTTTGAAGTCCTTTTTTAACAAAACTGTCTAATAAAATTCTTAGCTCTAGCACATTTGGATCTTCGTTTGTCTATTTCTATATATCTAGTCGATAGGTACAAGTTACATGAAAAATCTTTTAATCTTCCTTACCTAAAGGTTGCTTTAGAATCTGAATGAAAGCTTCATATTAAAACAACAATTATTTCATTTTGTATGAGACATACACATAAACTCTCGTCTACATGAAACTACACACCTTAGAAAAGTCATCATTCTCCCTCTAACATTTTTGCTTTATCACAACAAGAACGTAAAGCGCCTGTTACATACAAGAATCTTCGCATTATATACAATAAGCATACGCATTAAACAAAATATTTGTAAACTCACAAAGTGATGGTTACATCGAACCCATCATCTATACATTTTTGGGCTAATTTTCAAAGTGCCGGCCAACAATAAAAAGAAAAGACCTTAATATAAATACATTTTATATTTTTACACGTGAAGTCGTTATGAACTAATGAGTGAAGAACCGATGGTCCTACACTCTCAAGTCCAGGCCGGGAACGCACAACTTTGATATCATAATAAAGATCTGTAACGCATTCAAATTTTTATTTTGGTGTATGTCTCTATGGACAAATTATTTCATTTCAAGTGACTAGCTGCAAACTCTGAAGTACTGTACTGATCATCGAAGACCACTAGATTCCTACAAATATCAGTAGTAGATAATATAACTTTCAGTGCAAAATGCAACTTATTCAAATTTTCATTAGCACAAGCTCATGAAAAGGCACCTAAGAGATACACAATGTTTTGATAGAACATAATAAAGGTTCTTTGTTGACCGGCAAAAATATAATGGGCGATGTCTTTATCACTGAAATTAAAGTTCATAAAAGAAATAAAACAGTAGCAATAAGAATATTACGACATGAAGTGTATCCTAAAGTATACTCCCGCTGCTAGCACAGCAACTCCGGTGTTTATTGGTAACCTCAACCAGTTGCAAGAACAATCTTGCACTATTTGGCTACGTCATCTGTAAGGTGGAGGTACTTACCCAACGGGACTACTTCGCTACCTTCCGCCAGGCCTCGTTTGTTACTTGGCAATGTTCACGGTATGCAGGTGAGATTGGTTTTAACTTCTGCGTTGATAATGGGTAATGTATACGTAAAATCTAGAAAAAGCTGTAATTCCCATAAAATGCGTGAAGACTTCAGCCAAAGTGTATAAAGAGACGGTCTTGTTTTAAAAATGTACCGTAGACTTTCCAGCAGGACTGGTCACGACGCACGAACTACCCAAGCCTGACTCGAAACCAACGTTCAGGACTTTATAACAGCTGAAGACTGGCCCGCTAGACCAGATCTGACACCCTTAGACTACAAATGATCAGTTTTTGAGGACATGGCCTGTTCGAAACGACACGCCGACATTGCGTCTCTTGAGAATTCCCTGGAGCAAGTAGTGGCTAAATTTCCTATGGAAACAGTGCATAAATCCATAGATTCGTGGCCAGACAGATTAAAGGCCTGTATCAAAGTCAAGGGTGGCCATTTCGTATTTTTCCTGAGATTTCCATAAATCATAAACATCTAAGTTTTATTAAGATTATATTAATTCATAATTATTTTTTTATACTACGTAGGGAGGGATACGAGCATACGGCCCACCTGATGTAAAGCGGGTACCGTAGCCTATTAACACTTGAGATAAATATCACTCGTGCGATGCCTCCTCTGCTGCTTACACAGCAACTCCTTGGGAGCTTACTGGTGACCTCACACGCAGGAACATAACAACGGTCTAGGGAGTTGTTATTTGGCTGCGGTTTTCTGTGAGGTGGCGGTACTACCGGCGTATCAAATGTTTGCCTTGTGTGGGAATCGAACCCACGAGCGTTGGCGTCAAAGTCGCGTCATTCACGACTGAGCCTCCGAGCTCGTCAATAAATAAATGCATATTTATTTGTAACAGAACTTATGGCCGGACTAGGTGTATTATTTAGGGGTGTAAGTGGCTCAATGTCACCTTTAGAGCCAAAGCGAACCCCACCTGCACGTGGTGCACCCTGCTCATCAACAGACGAGGCTCTGACGATAGAGAGGTAGGGTAAGTTAGCCCGACTGGCCTCACCTCACCGAAGACGGCAGCCAAATACCAACTCCTTGGATGGTTGTTATGTTCCTGCGAGTGAAGTCACCGGGAGATGAGAAATTGCTGTGTTGACAGCGGGGGTGACAACACGCTAGCGACTTTCTTTATGTTGCTAGGTTCATAGGCTATGGTAACCACTTTACATCAGGCGGACCGTATGGTTGTTTGCTATCCGTCGTAGTATAGAAAAATATATTTTTAAGTTAAATTAATGATAAATACTTGTTCTTCGGAAAAATAAACAAAATATATGAGATATATATTTAAAATAAATATTAAAGACGTACTGTCCTACTTTGCATAGTCAATTTTGCCCTAAAATTTGGATGTCAAAACTTGACAATTGTATACATGAACATGTCTGTTTTTCTTGATTTTAAGAGAGGTAGGGTGCAATAAAGCAGCCCGTCTGGGGAGGTACCTCCACCTAACAGAAAACTGCAGCCAAATAACAACTCCCTAGAGGGTTGTTGTGTTCCTGCGTGTGAGGTCACCAGTGAGCTCCTAAGGAGTTGCTGTGTAAGCAGCAGAGGAGGCATCGCGCAAGTAATAATTAATATAATTACAAGCGTTAATAGGCTACAGTAACTGCTTTAAAAAACTGTGTACGCATTGACAGATAATGCGGCACTTAGTGCGGGGGACCATGTCTGTAGCCTTGCATGGTCAGATATGATATGAATATAGAATAGCATCTACTAACTTTAGTCCTAAGCTCTTTTTGCAAATATGTACTAACAAACTTGGATCACTGTTATCTGGAAATGAAGACAATTTGAACTTACCTCAGGTGAGACGAATGCTTGTACGTCTCCCGACGTTAAAAAAAAACATTTGATAACTTCAAATTAACTTGAGCCTTTACAAAACAATACTACATTTACTGCAACTTTACTACAATGCTTCCGTTCGTTTCTCGTTTACAATTAGCATCGATTTATTTAGTACCCCCCTATAAACAACATTGTGCTCTACCAAGTAGAGCAAGCAAACTTGCTTATTCCATTCCCTTTTATTTATGCCATCACATATAACGTAAATACATTCACTTACCTAAAATACATTTCTTGTTTTATATTAGTACGAGTATTCCTAAATAGGTCACAGGATAATAAACAAAAAATATCAAAAGGTGATGTCACGGAACCGACGAGCGTAGATAAAAAGAGTTATGAATGTTAAAGAAAAGAGTATAAGTGTGTATGTAAGGACAGCGTCAGGCACTCGGTTCTCTATGTCTACCCTGCAAGGGACATGGCGTGAAGATATACATAAAATATACGGTTTTAAATAAGAATTCACTATACATTGGCAATCACAATCACCTAAAGCATACCTCGGCCGTATTTACGGTTCTAGTTGATTCATAGCGTTTCTAGCAATATTTTCTACATTTCTAGTAATTTACCTGAAGTAAACATCAGGTAAATTACTAGAAATGTAGAAAATTGTTATCGGAGGCGCCCTGATAACGAATCCTTTCGTGTTGTCTTCTTTTTCGTTCGTTCCAAAGAATTTTCCGACATCGTGCTTCTTGGAACTCATACTGGAATCTTTTCTGTACTCAAATAGGGTAATCCACGCAATTATTGGCACTTTAAGAAGTATTCTTGAAATAATTTGATATTTAATGTCGAATGGAATGATGATGGATGGAATGATGAAAATGAATAAGATTAAAATTATTTATAATGAATGTGGATATGTCTCTCAAACTTTTTATCAATAAATTACTTTCAGTCTCAATACTCAGTTATAATTAATAAAAAAAATAAAAGATTGAAGGTTGCTAAAACCCAACTACTGGCACATTCTATCCAAAGTATTGGGATCTTATTGTCTGTAAATGTAAGGATGCCAATAATTAGGTGGGTGCCAACGTTTGGACGGATTACAGAACATACGGAATATTCTTATACATTTAATGAAGGCAAAATTTATAGGAAGTAATTACATAATATTACAAGCAACTCTGATACAACTTTGCTAATCAATACGTAATCTATTTAATACATTCACACGGTCAGGGTCCGCGACGTACAGCCCTAATTATTGCGGCTGAAGAACTAACTACACCGTAACGTGAAACGAAAAGCATGTATTTTTTTAACAAACGTGAAAAGCAAGCAAGAAGTAACAATCTTACCGGTTAGTTTAGATTCACAATTTGAACAGATAGGTGGCACTGAACTAGAGATGTGCGGGTGGGTGAAAAATGAGTAGGTAAAAATAGATAGGAAATGGTAAAAAAGTGTAAAAATAATAATTACCCATTTTTACCGGGTATATATTCAAAATACCGGATAAATATTATCTGATTGGATTATATCAATTTAAAGCACTACTTTAATACAATTATACAGAATAGCAATTTTAAATCTTAAATTTCTTTAACTTTTAACTAATACTTCAAATGTTTGTTTTTTCGTTTTTGACGTCTCAGTCGAAGATAAAAATAATTTATTTGTCATTAGACCCTTACGGGCACTTAGACACGTCTTACATTCTTTAAATTAAATCATATTGTATCTTTTCCAGTTTTTTTTTTTACTTTTAATCTCTCCTTTTCTATCAGCATTTCGGAAATGACCATTTGCGAAGAAGAAATGCCGAAGAGTCTCAGAGTGCTACATAAACTACTTAAAAGTCAGTAGTAGTAAAGAATAAAACTTATTTAGAAAAAAATATTTAACATGTTAGAGTTGATTATTTACATATTGTTAAGAAAAATATAAAATATTTATATACTAAATAATAAGGGAAGGAAATTTAAATATTTTCGTGCTGATTATTTACTTGCTGTTTACAGTTGTTTATAATGTTCATAATATTCTGTGTAGTAAGCATTTAAAATATTTTCCGTTTGTTTAGAAATCAGTGATTAATTGACCAACTTTCAAAATTATTTCAAAGATATTATGCATTTTTTTTAAAAATTCTAACAATTTAATATTTTATATTTCAGTTTTTCACTACTATGTTCGGCAATTTATATAAAGATAATCGTGGCGATTGACTAATTTATACGAATTATATATTCAATCTGAAATCTTTACGGCTTTGTTTTATTTGAGAGCTATTGCATTTTTAATATATACCCGGTAAAAAGGGATATTTTATAACTTTTACCTCTTAACCTTCCTAATTTTACCCACCCGCCCATAGATATCGTTTTACCATATGTATTCACCGTTTAAAAACTAAATTGCATATCTCGCGTCTTAGTCAAGTAGTATTCACTAGATAAAAAGTTCTATTTTTAATTTTAACCAGATATAAATTACAACGAAAAACCTGTTTGAATTATTATGAATTTTTACCGTATTATATTGTTATAGTATACGTATACCGGATACATTAAAAATTGATAGTTAAAAATAGGTATAAATGGGTATTTACCGGATAAGCGCCCATCTCTAACTGTAACTGGTTTCTAGAAAATGTTTTCTTTTTATTTTTTTGGGTAGCAAAACGTCAGTTGGGGTCGCTGGTACATTATAATTAGCTGAACCACGCGACTTCTCGTATCGTAGGGGCCGCTTTTTCTACTTTCTTTTTTTTCTCGTCTTCTAACGCTCGATGTTTGAATAACATTAAAGAACTGGGCTATCAAATGCAAAAATAATATTCAAATCCGACTGGTAGTTCCAGGATTCGTTCAAACAAACAAACTCTTAACGTTTTATATGTTTGTGTACAAGAAAGATAATACAAACGAACAATCCAATACGTTTAAAAGACGGTAAGGGATCCGTTTTCGCTGAAAAGCTGGATGACACGAGCGCCTCTCGGTATGTCAACAGACAGCGACAGATCAAATTAAAACCCATGCATCTTACGTCGTAGCAGTAAAAGTGAAATTTGCATTATTTTAGCTTCCTTGACTTGACTTAATACGTTTGCGCGCGTTATGACCTCACATTTGGAAATATTTCTTCGAAATTACATTTCTAATTAACTAAATAGTCCTTGAATTCTAACTGAAGTCCATGTGGTACTCGTCTTCAGTTTTAACTTCGCGTGGCAGTGAAACAGGGAGAGGTGAGATCATCACCTCCGTTTTCAAAGCGAAGTCGGCTTGTTGAAGTTGCGCGTCTGTTAATGCTGGTAGCGCTTTGAAGAACATCTGAAAATATACAACTGAAATTAATTACGGTATTTATTATATTTATCGCTATACACAATGCAGTGCTGGTCCCAACGCTAACTTATGGAAACGAAAGCTGGGCATGGTAGAGAGAGCACGAAAGTAGGATAAACGCGGTCGATATGCGAGCGCTGAAAATTTGTGGCGGAAGGCTTGTAGACCGTATTTGTAATGATGATATTAGAAACAGAGTTGGTATAAAGAGAGGGTCGGTGTTAAAATAAGAAGAGGCATGCTCCGTTGGTTCGGACATGTAGAAAGAATGCAGGATGAAAGAATGACGAAGCAGATATACAATGCAAAAGTGGAAGGATGTAGGAGCCGAGGAAGGCCAAGACTACATACCATGACCAAATTGGTCGTGTTCTATCAGAAGGTGATGTCAGGAGCCGTAGAAACCGGCGAGCGTGCGTAAGAAAAGCAATGAATGTTAAAGAAGCGAGTGAGATATGTAAGGATCGAGTCACGTGGCGCTCGGTTCTCTTTGCCTACCCCGCAAGGGATTTGGCGTGAAGTTATATAACTCGACAAACTATGCAGGGTTAATATATAAGTTTATGAAAAAACTACAAATTTTGTAAATCAATGTGTCACGAAGGTCAATGGACAAGGCGCGACTGACGCTCGGCTGACCGACCCTAAAACGTTTTGTAATCATATGAACACAAAATTTTCAATTTTTGCATAGGTAAATACTGATAAATGCATAAGATAAATTTATAAATAATATATTGTTGTATTATCTGCTCAAAACAATAAAAACTACTGTTTTTACAGCATGAATATATTAATGTTCAGTTGTTATTTACAGTATAGTAGTTGTATGGTCTTCATTCGCTTCAAGATATGTCACGAAATATTTAAATTAAGATTGCCGAGTTAGTTCTTGCTCTTTCTTAGTATATTACATACTTTTTAAACAAGGGTAAATGATTATTTGAGCAATAAACCCAAATACATAATTTACACTTAAACAATTATTTTGGTGCCGCTGGTAATCAATTCAGTTTTGATGACTTTATTAACAACTTTTATAAGAGAGTACAATTTTTGAGTGACAATAGCGTTAAGGAATCATTTTAAAGCTATTACCGGCTAGGCTTAAAGAACTTTCTTTCGTATGTAGTTGTTTTACCTTAAATTTTTATTGATTTCCTCGTAAATGCAATGAAAAATATGGTTTCACATTGAATAAACAGAAATCATGAACTCGAGTCGCTACAATATCTCGTTTACTATGTTACCGTCCTTAATAGTACAGTGCGATGTGCGAACGAATACGGTCGCTTGACGTCACAGTCACGAATATTAATACGCGAAATGAGCGGCCGCGGCCTAGCTGCTGTGCGCTACCGTCGCTATGGGTTCCGAACAACTCAAAGCCAACGAGCTCTTGGCGTTCATACAACACGCCATCGATACTATGGACGAAGTCAGCATCGTGCGCATCTGTGAGTCTACCTTCAGTGAAGACGAGATTAGCAGTGGCAAGACGCTACTGTTCAAGGCGCTGAGCATGACCGCGGAGATGCCGTCACGCAGGAGGGATGGAGGAGACAAAAGTATACAAGACGTCATCAGTCTTTTGAAGGTGACCGATCCAGACGACGTGTCTTCCTTCGTAGCGAAAGACCTACACCAGCTGCCATCTGTCACCCTGGAACACGTCGACGTCAGTACGCTACTGACGGAAATCAGAAGCCTGAAAGCCATCTCGCTCGGTATTCTGTTAAGATTAGCTACATCAGAAACAACAATTAGTGGGCTAAGTACGGAAATATTATCTCTAAAATGTAATGTTTCCGTAAGTAGGTCACCTGAGGTCGACAACATTAACACGCGTCGTGGTGCACAGAATGCATCCGTATGCAGTTTATTGGCGTCACCGACTACTGTCGCTATGAGCAACGTACCGTGCTATGCCGCCCGCTCCTCAACAGAGCCGACTACAACTGTATACCCGTCAACCCCGCGACGTAATTACGCAAAAGCTACGCGTACCCCACTACCATCTCACCGGGAGAAGTCAAGTCGTTGCGAGCCCGCTCGTAAGGCTTTGCAACCGGGTTATCACCAGGACCAGTGCGATGAGCAGGGCTTCGCACAAGTGGACAGGAAGAAGAAGCCCTCCAAATGCAACTACTGCGGCACCGCACAGACCAGATCGTCACAACTGCGCTTGGAAATATACCAGCGACTCCGTTGTACGTTTCCAGACTACACTGGTCTACAAAGGTCGAGGAGGTTATAGACTAGGTGAAGAAGAAGACTATCTTCACCTTAGGGTCGAACAACTGGAATCTCGCCATAAAGGAAATTCCTACTAGTTCCTTCGTGGTGAGGGTTCCAACTCATCATCTGCCGACTTTCATGATGGAAGAATTCTGGCCGGAGAGAATCGTGTTTTGAAAGTTCCGAGGACGGTTGCCTAACAACATGCGCTACACGTCGCCGACTCAACGTGGAATTAGTAAGTTATGTTTATAATGTCATATATATGTTAATTTATGGTATGTGAATATCTATAGACCCGTGTTGTAAAACCTATTGTCTGAAATAAATTATTATTATATTATTGTATAATACACTACGTGTTTATCGAACTACTATATGAGTTTAGTTAGTCGCAGGTGCATTACTACCGTAACAGAAATAAGTTTGATTTTACTTACCTTACGCGTCATTAGAGACAGTCCATGCTCTCTCTTCATATGATCTTTTAAAACAGACATACGAGGATATCTGCAATTAATTAAAATAATTATTGTAGACGTAGTCTATACGTTTTACCATCATATTTCTAATATCCACTACTTAAGTAGAACATTGAATACTACGAGTATATCAACACTGCTTTCCGTGACGCATCAAAATCGCTGACGAGGCGAGATAAGCTAGGGACGAAACGAGCAGCGTGCCGCTTCCTAATAAACCGCAAGCCAAGTAACAACTCTCCGGAGGGTTGTTGCGTTCCTAGGCATGACTGAGGTCAACAGAGGATTTGGTGCGTTAGCAGTTAGAATGTAACGGTCTACGAAAGCCGCTTCACACAAGGCGAGCCGTACGCTTGTTCGCCACGTGACGTCTAAAAATTTATCTAAATAATAGAGGTGATAGTATGAATTCATAGTAATAGATACTTTGAATTGACATTAAGCCTTCATGGTGTGAAATTTTCGAGTGAAACTTTTTTCACATGTTACCTATGAGGTATTTCTTTTTAATTTCAAATTTCAATTGTTTTTTTTATTCACCTTATACGGGAAAGATGGATAATTCGAATATCCGAGTAAATTTTGAATACGAGTTCCGACGCGGAACAAACGCGGTAGAAACGGCTCGCAATATCAATGCTGCGTTTGGAGAGGAGACTGCTAATGAACGCAACGTGCGTTTTTGATTTAAACTCTTTCGTAATGGAAACTTTGTCTTCAAGAACGAACCACGTGGAAGACCGCCCACACAGGTGAATAACGTTGAATTGAAGGAGATGGTGGAAGCCCATCCGAGTCAAACTACTAATGAGCGGCATGGTTTAACGTTATCTTACCTACAATATTGACTCATTTGCATCAAATCAATAAGATAAAAAAACTTTGAAACTTGTGTTGCCTTTTTGTTTCGGTACACGTGCTATCGGTACAGTTGCACGAGATAAATTGTTTAGCTTCCTTCACAGCACCACCAGAAATAGAATAATATTTTATTTCTCTAGTTAGTACATAATATTTCTTATAAATTCCAAGATTTTACAGTTTTCTGTCACAACTAAGGATCGGCAGCCAACACCACCAGAAACTCACGGCGCAAATACAGGTATAGAAGAAAATATTGTGTTGTGAATTTGAAATTTAAACTAAATAAAATTTGAGTTGTTATTTATTTACGTGCAATTTGTAGCAAAATAACGCCTGAATCTATTGGAAAAAAATTATACACAAATAAATAACAATAGTTAACCTAGCATAAAGATGTGACTGAACATAAAAAAAATACACGACTAGTAATTATACGAGTAAATGATAAATTAGTATGATCCTTATGGGATAATAAGTCTCAAGGTTACGCGCGACTGCTGCCATTATGAATGACAGCGCTCGCTTGCAGGTTAAAACACGTTAAAGTGAAGTTTACCTCTTTGGACATATCGTACAGGCGCAGGGTGGCGGCAGGTTCAGGTGGACTCGATCGATATGCAGTTTTAAGGCAGACTTCTGCAAGTATCGACGGTCGCACAAATTGCAGGCGTGTTTACGCTGAGCTGAAAATGTAAACATAAAAACATTATCTATTTATCTAACACGTTAAGTCACTTTTTTAGGTAAAGAGAACCAGGTGCTATTTGAGTCGGTCCGTACACACTTCACTCGCTTTATTAGGCTTTACAAGCGCGCCTGTCGGTTTTTAAGATTCGTGTCATTATTTTCTGATAAAATAATCATGGTGGCAAAGTCTTGAGCTTTCTTGGCTCATAGGTTCTTCAAATTGTATATCTATTTCGTCTTTCTTACATCTCGTATTCTTTTCCAATATCTGAAGTAACTGAGCATGTCTCATCTTAACACCTACACTATTTCTTTCAGACTTTCAAACGTTTTTTTTTACATATTAGCTCAGCATAGTGGCTCCGCTTCGCCTGGTAAGCGAAAAGAGGAGCCCAAATTGCAGCGGCAACTGACAAAGGACTACAGTGTCCAGTAATTTAATAGTACGACAGAGATAGGTGTTTCCGAACTTTTTAGTACGTGAAAACTTCCTCAACAGTGGATGACATGGCATGCCTGCACGTGTAATTCTATGACAGAAGGCAGAGGGTGGGATAAGGGAAAACAGTTCTTCAGAGCACTGACCATGGTACACCATGGTACGTTTCAGAGAGAAAGATCAATTCTCTTTTTTTTAAACACACAAGTATACCTAGATAAGGATAGAGCAGCTAGGTTAGCTCGTTGCGAGTGTGCAACTCGTCTGTCACGTATTAAATTGTTAGCATTAGCGATTAGCAAAAAAAGCTCGAGAAAGAGAGGTAGGGCATAGAGAAGGCGCCGTCTACTAAGGTGAGTATGGCATCGCATAAACGACATTCTTTGTCATACTTGCAATATAATAGACTACACTTAAGTAGCGTTTATAGAATAAAACCGTAGATTTCCAAAGGGGTTGATGCCGCCGTGTAAGTCCTAAATTTCATACATCAATATGTGGTGAATCTACGTGGGTGAAAAGAAACAATATATTTGGAGGAACCCGATGGCACAGTGGTTAGCTATGCTACTTTTATATCAAGACTAGAACATGTACGTTAGTCTTAGTTTGTTCATGAGTTTAGACGCAGGGGCATTACTCCCGTAACAGTGATATGTCGTTTTGTTCTAGTGAACAAGTGTGGTTACCAGTAATCTCATAAGGAGCTGATGTGCTATCCAACAAGTGTGGCAACCTCACTCGCTCCTTTGTAATAGCTAGCAGTGTATGCTTGCTCTTCTCATGCACGCTCTTTAGTAAGTTTAGCTTCATTTAAATCATTTTTCTTGAAATTCAGAGAAAGTAACTTAGATAATCTATTCCTAGACTAATATATTACGTCGATGGTACTCAACGGACAGGAGATAAACGATTGAAAATCTCCGATTTAAACGCATGTAAGCTTTCTTTAAATTCTTTTTTCAGAATTTAAAAAGTAACTTAGCTCAATTCATCGTATTCTATCAGAAGGTGATGACAGGAGCTTTAGAAACCGGCGACCGTACACGAGAAGAGCAATGAATGTTAAAGAAGCGAGCAAGGTGTGCAGGGATTGAGTCACATGGCATTCGGTTCCCACTGTTAACCCCGCAAGGAATTTGGCGTGAAGTTATAAATAGATAGATAGAACTTAGATCAACCAATTTCTAGACTAATATATCTTACGTAGATGTGTATCCATATGCGCGACGAGAGCCGCCTTCACTTTGAACGACCGTTGGCAGTGGTCGCAGATGTACTGCGCTTTAGTGTGAGTGCGCACGTGCCGCTGTCAACAACAATATCATAATATATTGTAAAGAGGAATAGATTCATTGACCGCCAAGCCAACGTCATAGCTAACTTTATGTCACCGCGATGTATCGAGCCTCAGTTCATTTCATTCGGTCATCCATCACTTTTGCTCGAGACAGCGCGGAGAGCGGACAGGTTTATCACTGCTAGTGCGTATCGTACTTATTTCTTATTTTGTTGCCAGAAATTAATATAAGTAATATTGGGGTTATACGTTTTTCTTTTTTTTTTATCTAAATTAGTTTATTTTTGCTTTTAATGTGCAAAAATGAAGAGCGATGCAATAAAGTCGACAAACATTTTTCGTGGAAATAAAAATATGTTTATTCATTAGATCAGTGTTTTACAATTCATTTCGGCCTCCTTTTAAGTATGCATTACAAGTATTAAGAGACAAACTCGATGACTGAAGGTCAGTGACGTCGCGGATAATAACGCGACTTTGACACCAACGCTCGTGGGTTCGATTCCCATACAAGGCAAACATTTGTGTGTATGAACGAACATATCTGGATGTTTTAAGAGAGGTAGGGCGCATCAAAGAAGCTGCAGCGACTGGGGACGTACCTCCACCTCACAGAAAACCGCAGTCAAATAACAACTCCCTGGAGGGTTGTTGTGTTCCTGTATGTGAGTGAGGTCACCAGTAAGCTCCCAAAGAGCTGCTGTGTTTGCAGTAGAGGTAGTAGCATCACGTGATACTTAAATGTATTACCAGCCTTCATAGGCTACGGTAACCACATTACATCAGGTGGACCGTATACTTTATGACCCGTCGTGTGTCCCGACGTTGAATAATAAAAAAAAAAGACTGTTTATGGATTCATATTTTGAAATATATATTATAATATGTATTTATATCAATAAAGTCAAGAAACATTTTTTATGAAAATTGGAGCCAAAAAAATATATATCTTGATTATTACAGCTGCGCTACTACTACAGGGCGTATTCACAATCTATACCTAATGAAAGTTCTACTTTTGTTAATACAAACTTAATTTCGAACAAGTCATAATAATGTTTCCTAATAATCACATAACCGACTCAGTAAGTACCACACTCGCACGCAGGAACACAACAACCCTCTAGGGTGTTTGTTATTTGGCTGCGTTTTTCTATGCGGTGGAGGCACTTCCCCAGACGGTTTGCTTTGATGCGCGCTTACCTTGTGTTACGCCCGTGTACTTACGTGTTCACGCCCACAAATGTTTGTACTGTGTGGGGGTCGAACCCACGCCACGAGCATCAGTATGCACCGACCGCGTCAGTCACAACGGTGACTGATTGACATTGAATTCTCATAAAATTAAGTTCATTTCTGTAGCCTTATTTCGTGGTTAACAAAGTTTAAATTAACATACATATCCACTAGAAAGCACGTATTCTGTACAGAAGGCCGATTCTACTAAAAAAACTGCAACTGTACTGCAGCGCGGTGTGTGTCAAAATGCGTACATTTTGACGTTTCGTTAAACGTCGGTGCCGTCAGATCGCTTAACGAAACGTCAAAATGCAGTTTATTAGCAGAATCGGCTTACTTACCAACAGCGCCGAGTGCGAAGTGTAAGCTCGCGGACACACGTGGCACCGGTGCGGCCGCTCGCCGCGGTGCAGGTGCTCGTGGGCCTCCAGGCTGTTCCTACTGTAGAACACCGCTGAACACTCCGTGCACGGAAACCTGCAACATGGCTCATTTGTATATTTTAATGTGAACAAAAAGCTTTCATACGAATGTGATCCGATAGTTTTTTTATACTACGTCAGGGGGCGTACAAGCTACGGCCCGCCTCAAGGAAAGCGGTTACCGTAGGCTATGAACTCTTGCATACATTAAGTATCACTTGCGCGATGCCACCTGTAACAACTTAACACAACTTTTTTATACTCTTTGTACATAGCGATCCTTCATTTTAATGTTCTGTCAAAACTTGTCACAAAAACAAGGAAACAAGGGCAGTCTACACAGAGATCTCGTGAGCATCGCACGGTGTGCACCACGGCTGTTCTGTTCTGTGTGCTTCCGTGTGCCCTGTTGTGTTGGGCCCAGGTTGACGTCTCGCCCACCTTCTACTGCGTCCGCGGCAACTCTGACTGCTGCGGTGGTGGATCGCAAGGCCATCTCCACTGACTCCGACATCAACAGCGCCTGCGACTGTGAGCGCCTCACGGTCCTGCTTGCTGGCAGTGTTTCGCTGGACGAACCACACGACTACGGTCTGCATCTCCGTCCGAACCTCTAGCCCGAATTTATAGAGCCCGTCTTTTTTTATTAACTTTATTTGTAACTAATGTTTACAAATAAGACATTATTAAAAAATAAAGGAATATTTTTTTAATAAATTTGTTATTTTTATTTAAGAAGACCCTTTATTTGTTCAGTAACCTTACACACCTCTAAGACAGCAACTCCTTAAGAGCTTACTGGCGACCTCACTCACACGCAAACCCCTATGGGGAGTTCTTATTTGGCTGCGGTTTTCTGTCAGGTGGATGTAGTTCTTCAGATGGGCTGCTTTGATGCGCCCTACCTCTCTTAAAAACAACAAGCGGTATTATATTTTGATAATTAGAAAAATATTTCGATAACGTGGATCTCAACAGTTGTGGGATCTAGATTCTGAATTAATTCTATATCTCTATCGATATTATAATATTTCCATCCTTATTACTTTATAAATATAAAATGGCAAATGAACAACTCTGTAACACAACAGAGTATGTTTTCAGGTCCAGATCGTGTATTTTACAAAGTTGAGAGGCAAACAGGCATACTGTTTGCCTGCGACCCGCTATTTTTAACAAATTAAACACTAAAACAACAATAAACGAAATATCTTGCTTTCACGGGTATATTACAGAAAAGTTAAATATTTATGTTCTACGGCAACGGCTTCACGTCATGTATATCGTATGCTTATTCTCCAACCGACGCAATGTAGTTAATAAAAATACTTACAATTTTTTGTTATAAATCTTCTTCGGTCCCCTGCACAGAAAATAAATTCCAATTAGCAAGTAATTATAGAAAAAATATATAATAGCAATCATGAGTAGTGGTTTATGCAATTTGTGGCTGTAATAACGCCTTGTTCAAATTATATTAGTAATTTTAATAAGTTAGAAACAAATTAAACTCATAACAAGTCAAACCCAAATAACCCTAGTGATGTTTCATTCACATACAGAGAAAACTTAGGGATGTATCCTAGTATGGTTTTCATTGACTACACAGTATAATTCATAATAATTAATTAAATATAAGTATTTCTAAATTATATATAAACATCTTATTCCTTGGAAAAATATAAGACTTCAATTGTGCACGCAAGCACTGAAAGGCTTGTTTTGTCTGCAAATGAGTGTATTTTCAAAAATCAAGCAACAGGAACCCCGTTTTTACGACTTGCATTGTATGAGTTTTAAAAAGTACAAGTCAAATTTTAGGGGTAAATCACTAATATGCCGGTATATATAGTTTTCTGAAACATGCGCAAATATACTTTTGTTCGAACCGAATTATTATTAATAAATTTACTAATTTAAAACGTATGTAGGTATTCTATTTTGGAATGGCATTAGTACATTCAAATTACATACGAAAAAAATAAAGATAAAAGTGTTCGAAATTTCATATATAACAAAGAAGGAATACCATAGTGCCTTGTTAGAGTTGTTCTATTCAAATTCAAGTTTATTGTTTACTAAGCTTATTTTATTTTGCCATAGGTTCGCTTTAAGGCCGTGCGGACCGTTAAGCAGGCGCCGGTCATGGCCACCCGCCCCGTACTCCATCGTGTACAAATAGCCCGTCGCAGATACCCACGACGGGCTCCCGCTTCACGCAGCGTCGCTAGTATAGTTTTAGTCGTGCGGGTGTACAGTACGTAATGGATTACTTGATGATTTACTACTTAGCAAAGGAGTAGACAAAAGAAAAATCGACAGCCAATCGGCCCATATGTGACGTCTGGATTGTTGTGTGGAGAATTCGTTTTAATATTTACTCAACTGAGCGAAGATGAGAAGAGATATTTCAATTGAAAAAAAAATATTTTAGAATGACGACGACTACATTGGACGAATTAACAATCTTTATATAATTCATGAGACATATCCCATATAACAGGGTGAGATTGCACTCCTATAATAACACGTTCCGTGTTTTGGTTCATGGCTGTACACGCACGGCACGTACTATACAGATCACGCAGCGGCGCTCATTGACTTTCAAGAAACAGTCCCGCTCGCGTGCTCCGTGATTTGAAATTACACAAATACACCATATCGTCTGAACAGATGTTTTTCATAATTATTATAAAATCACTTATACGCTAATCAAGATAGAGATTTTAACCAATGAGCTACAAGCCTATTTACCTTCTCATATAAATAAATAAGTCTTAAACAATGCCATCGGTTGAAAACAATGTCTCGTGTGGGTGAGCCATTTAAAAAGAAAATTAGTTGACAATATGATACATACGTTTTGACAAGTGACAGGAACGGCCGACTGCGGCCTTTCCGCCCAAGGAATATTGCTCGAGCCTGGAGGACAATTCTAGCGTCTCTAGCTGAACACATCTTCTCATGCTTATACAAATTGGTTGTACTGAAAATATATGCAAAATTAACATATCTCGTGACTCACGTTGTGATGCTGAGATTTTACATCAATAACGTAACAAAAAATAAGCCATTTCTCTGATATGATGAGTCAGGCTGCATGCTTGTTGCAATTCAGCCATATACGGTTCGGCTGTGCTACCAAATTGCTTATCATCGTGAGCAATTATCGTAGCACATATAACTCTTCTTCCTCTTCGCGTTATCTTGTTATCTCATTTCTTAAGCCATTAGGGTCAGCGTCTGCTACCTAATCCTAAGGAATTCGTGATGACACTGATTTTTATAGACCTCCACAACCCAGTGGGCAAACCTCATCTTTCTTAGGTTAGGTCACACGTCGTTCGGAATATAATTTCTCGGACGTGTGGGTTTACTCACGATGTTTTCCTTCACCGTGGAGCAAGTAATATAAGTACATGTCCCCACCAGGAATCGAACCAGGGACAAGGTAATAATTCATTTTATATAATTCATAATAATAATTCATTTATTCATTGCAGAAACATGGTGTAAGATAGTTGTTACAATACTCGTATAAAAATGTGATAAAACATGCTTCGTCAAATATGACATGCAATGTATGTTTACTCTAATTCTGACACAATGAACTTATTAACATACAAAATTTAAATTAATTGAATATATCATCTGTAATTTAGAAACTCGGTAACATTATAAAATACTTTATTGTTTAGAATAATTTTAACTTAAAAGGTTTCACAATTAATATTTTTATGTCATATGGGATTTTATTAAATATTTAAACATGCATAGCTAAACAATTACTTTGAAACTGGGTCGTTCGCGGTACACAGTCCAACACCAATCTATCTGGATTCCTAGTATTTCGAGGGTATGTCTGAGATGCTTTAAGGTATAGTTCTGGATGTTCTTTGACAAAGACGCATACTTCAAATATGTGACATGGAACTGTCAACAAGCCAAGTTTCTGAAAGAGTGTTTTACATGAAGTCCACGGCGAAACCCCACGTCGTGATGTATTTTTAATTTTTGTTTTACATTACCTCTGTTTAAAAATTGTATATAATTTGTAAAAGTTTTCGATAAATTTATATGTAAATTATTTATTTCCAACCAACTTATAAGAGATTTGATTGTTTGGTTCACATCGGTCTCATACTTGTATTTTGTTGACGACAATTGAAATATCATCAGCAAACAAGGTGCATTTGTGTGAGTTAATTGAAGGGATATCGTTAATGTAGAGCAGAAATAACACTGGACCAATAACAGTTCCCTGTGGGACACCAAATTTGTTCAATTTAAATTCGGAAGAAAATGATGATACCGTATTATTTTCGTTTCCGCCCAGTTGGTTAATAACTACGCATTGCATTCTATCCTTCAAGTATGAAGAAAACAATTCCAGAGCCCGTCCTCTGACGCCAACCGCTTCTAATTTACTTAGAAGGATCTCATGGTCTACTAGATCAAAGGCCCTTGACATATTTAAAAACAATGCAGTAGTATAGTTACGGTTATTCATATTATTCAATATACTTTTAAGAAGTGAAAAAACAGCTAAAGCACTTATTTTCTTTTTTGGAAGCCATATTCATCATTGCAGATAATGTCAAATTTCTTACAATAATTTAATAATCTTTTAAGCATACATTCCTCAAACAACTTTGATATGACAGAAGTTAGGGCTATAGAACGATAATTGGCTAAATCAACTCAATTACCCTTTATGTGTAATTATAAGTATTAATTACAGTTAACTTTAATAAGTCCGGGTATAATCCGCATCCGATAGTAAATTATTCGAAGATAGGTTAATTAAGTAGATTAGAACAAATCTCATCAAAGCCTTCCGAATTTGTACTTTTCAATGATATTATTTAATTTCTAACTTCATTTACGGATACAGGCGTTAAGAACATTGAAGATCCTTTTCGGTTTATAACATTGGTATTCCTAGAGTCTACTTTCGGTTTCTGCAAATTGTTTGCTAAATTAAGAAAATAAACAGTTTGGGATCGAGAAATTAAATGAAGAATCGACGAAATGCATTGATTGAAAATCTACATTGAAAAGTCATTAACATGAAATGATTGTTAGTTGCATGGATTACTGTGAGGTGGCTGTGCTCTGTGACTTACATCTGGATGTTGTACAAAAAAAGAAGTAAATAAAAATGATTTGTTTATCAATCTACAGCCCTTTAAAATCATAAAAAGTTATTACCTTCTAAAATCAACTCCACATGCATAACACACAAGGTAACGTGTGCCATGTTTCTCCTGGTAATGGCGCCAAACAGCCGGCTCTGTTTGTGATAGGTTCCCACATTTAAGACATCTGTAATAAAATTTCATTAACTACAAAAATGTATGTCAGTCCCCAAAATATATATTTTAAAAATGTAAGATCAGTTTGAATACTAAACTGTTCTAACTTTTTTTATATAGTTATTTCATGTAAATGACAATGTTTAATTGACTTGAGTAAATCCAATTCTTGCCATGTTTGCTATACTACATGTAGTTCTTTATGAACTTTCAATAAAAGTTGTCCTGTCAAGAATTTGAACGTGTGGTGCATCTGATAAGTGATGAGTTAAATAAAAAGATTCGATGACATTAAAATTTAGAAAATTATCAGAGAATTTCATGGTCATCATTAAGTTCGTAGATATTGGTCATATAATATAGGTTGGATATATTGTATGACCTATCCCAATTATGGTTCTTTTGACTAAAAAGCTAAATGGGCATCATCCATTTCAATAGGTGTGAGATAAAGTGTAAAAAGAAAACATAGGTTTTCAAACTTTCAAATTGGTACACTGAGACCATGTCTCTTTCTACATGCCTAAATATGTTAAAATCACTCTCCTAATATGTAGAACGCATAGGAGTAAGCTTGATTACTTGATAAAGTAATGAGCAAGCACTGTTTGGTCCACATTCACATTCCCAGCCAGAACAAAGTTTTGGTCAAAGTAACACAACAATAACAGTACATTAAAACAAAGCACAACTATAAAACTTAACAAAAACGACAACTGTAACAAAACTAAATTAAGCAATAGCAATAATTATTGACAATGTAAAACTCTCACTGAACTCTTCTCTTAACAACTTAACATCTAAACGTAAGAAAATAGGATATAATCTGGATAAATTTAAAAGTTGCTAATACTTCATACATCTTATGTGTTAATTCATGTGTTCATGTTTATTGGGAACGATAATAATGTGTTCATATTTTGAGATTCACAATACAACACACAACATTTTTTTAAGTATATTTTTTAAGGTAGTATTAAAATTATTATGTTTTATAAAAATGTCATAAATTATTATTGCAATTCTAGTGATAGTAGTAACATGCAAATAACTTTATTTATGGTCTCTTTGACAAAAATATGATGTATGCCCAACTCTCACTTTGATCTTGGAAACTCTGGTTTGTGAAATAAGTATTAATAATAACTGAAATTACCTTATATCATTGATGGGTCTGTTACTTTTACACATACTGTTAACAGGCAAAGTTTAAAAACACTATCACGAGAAAAAAGTGGTATTTTGGTTTAAATGTGATGTATTTCTTTAAATAAAGTTTAAATATATTTTAAGACAAATTACATAGCACCATCTAGCCCCAGATTAAATGAACATTGAATTATGGGTGCTAGACAATTGATAATAATATACAAGTACCTTTTTTAAAAATCATACTTGTAATACACAGAAAACACCCATACATAGACAAACCTAGTGTACATGCATACAAATGTTGGTAATGTGCTGGACCCGAACACATGGCTCTTGGGGTTAAAATAGCTATTGTTAACCACTCTACCACTGACCACATCAATGGCAGAAGTTCCATTGTTAGCGCAATTATTTGAATATAATTTATGGCTCAGCTTTAGATTAAGTAACACCTGATATCAGCACCATATTTTTTTTATGAATAGCTTTACTAAAGAAGATTAAATCACTAAAATTTTAAGGCACGGAGATGCATAGTTTTTACGATAGAAATTATTGAAATTTACAATGTTTTTTCAAAGAATCGTAATAAAATCGCCATGTTTGATATAAATTATCAAAACGTTTCATTATAAGCATTAGAAACGTCAAACTCAACGTAACAATGTAGATGTCAAGTGCATTTGTAACTGAAAATACAAGAATAAACAGTGAAATGGAAATAAACATCGTATTTGTCAAGTCAATATCGCTCGTCCGCCATTTTGTTTCATTTGGTAGAATTATTGTTAAGATGATTATTATAATTTGTCAAATTTTTCAAACAAATAAAAATTTTGTAATAAGTATAGCAACAGAAATCTCAGTTCGTTAGGTTAGGTTAGAGTATGACAAACAACGCACGAGCCGAGCGAGCGAAGCGAGCGTGTAGCGGCAGCGGCCGGCTAAGTGCCAGAAGCGAATCTTTGCCATTTTGAAAAGTGTCATTATAAAAAGTAGACCAAACATACAGTTGGCAACTGTGAGATTGGGAAATAAAACAAAATTATACGAAAAGTTGGCAAATGATTATTCAAAGTGATTGTTCGAATTTGAAAGATTGTAGGTGACATAACCTCAAAAAATTAGAATGTTAATAACTTTAAAACTATGCGTTTCCGTGTTATAGTTCCCTCCTCTGGGGGTTCCTCAAAAGTGAGGGAGCAAAGCAAGCAGTAACATTCATCCTGAACAACATGGGCCATTGCATCAGAAAGTTACAAATCATATATATATTGTAACCAGGACCCAGTAGCAAGTTAATGTCAAAATTTAACCACAAATATCTCAGATATTTACATAGAAAGGTCCATATACATTTTAAATCTTTACCCTAAGTCTCTCTCCAGAAGAGTCAGTTTTAAATTGCTTTAATAATCAATTAAAATAATTAACCTAATTATATGTGACTCTATTCTGTATATATTTAACATGCACAGTGGCTATTTACATAGTTAAACACATCATTATTGTTCACATAAATGATTAGTTACAGTACAATCTCAATTACCCGAACATTGATTGTCCAGACACATTCTTCACATCTTTAATTACCGATTTAGAAATAATTTGACGGCACAACGAGACATGTTACAAGGAGTTTATTCCTGTCTCCTATGTGTAGGTACTCCCCACTCTTATTTGTTTGCGGGACAGTGTTTGTTATTGTTCCATTTTATTGGATAGCATTCAACTGATAGATGGACTTTGTTTACGTTTTACAATCCAGATTTTAGATTATACGGAGTACCCCTACTTTTATTTGATTAAGATGATTGAGATTCTAGTGTATTGATATTTGCCACCGATGAATAGTTGTATTGAATGGTACAGGGTTTTCTAAACCGCAACAATGATAAAATCATTAACACGTTAAATGCTGCTATATACCTGTTCCCGTAACGCACAAGCGTCGTCCCGTCGAGTCCCGGCTGTCATATATATGGCACTTGCTTACGACACATATATGGAGTAACAGTACCACCAGGTTTGAACCGGTTAATCAAACCACTCGACACGCAACGGGTTAAACAATGATGGAATAACATTGATATAAATAAAATATAAAAAAGATTGTATACTGTACTTACTCATACGATTTACCCTTCATATCATAGTAGCCTATTGGAGGTAGCGGCCTTTTTACAGATTTCATAATTTTCACCAACATTTCAACTAACTCTTTTGGATTTTCCCTCAATTCTGGATAATCGTTTCTCAGTTCTTCCACAAACGATTTTCGGAATACTGGTTTCCTAGGGTTATGACGCTTGTTAGAATCGCTATCAGTTTCACATAAACCATCTTCACCACAGTCTTCATCCTGTGCGTCTATATCTTCGTCATCATATCCTTCACCATCAGGAACATATTCCTCGTCATCACTATCACTTCTTTTTATTATGACTTCATACTCTTCATGTTCAGGCGTGTCACAAGAAAGATACTGACCATATTTCTCAGCTATCTCTATTAGGTCTTCCACCTTTACGTCAACCTCGTCTTCTTCAACAATCTCTTCCTTTATTTGCATTGGTTCCAGCAATTCCTGTACCGCCGCTTTTGCATTGCTCTGCGAGTTTACGTCTCCCACAATAACAACTACCATATCATCTTCAGAATCCATTTTTCAAGTTCCCTCTGTAGCCAAACTTTTAGCTAAAACACATAATTTCTTCATCAATTATTATGATGAAATAACAACTATAGATCATATTTATATTATACAAGCACAAATGTAGACAAACATTCAAAATTTCACATGCATATCATTTTGACATAGGTAGCAAAACACGAAGAAACATTTTTTCAATGCATGGCTTCGCATGTAAAGCGATAAAGGCAAAGGTCTTACAGTTAGTATACTATTTCGTTCGCGTGGTGAGGATAAATTAACTCTTAGAGCCAAGGTAAACCAAGACAGGCGTCTTACCTTTTGGTATATTTTAGCCTTTATTAACTGCTATTTATCACTTCCTTTATTTTCAGGACTATCACATAGACATGTAGACTGCCTTGACTTGTGATAAAGGTGATTCTTCTTTCCGTTTTGCAGACGCAATCGCCCATTTCATTTTTAAAATGGGAATCTAATGTTGCCCGACGTCACCGCCAAAAATAGTCTAAAATCGCCCAAATATAGTAGAGTTAGCTATTTCGAGGTTAACGCCATAATTATAACTAAACAAACCTGTGACTGTTCGGTAATTCAAATTCACAGGCATATAATGTGTCTGTGTACAAATTATATTTTGATCAATCTCAATATTTGTATTGTAATAACATAATAATGTAATTGAAAACATTATTTATTTAATTGTCATTGAAAGCATAGCAACATATTTTTTGTTTTTTGTCTTACTAGTTTATAGTTTTATTTGTATGAATATTAAGTTTGAAATTTAGAAACCTTTTCTATTATTTACATAATTACTTACATTTAATAATCTTCATTAATTTATGTACACGCATATACCGTATATCTATATTAGTATAATAAGCAGAGATAGGAATAGGCATAGATGTAATAAAATACTTTTTTATTACTTCTATGGGAATAGATATGAATTATTGTTTAAGACCTCAAAAAATATGTTAATATAGATATACACCCGAAATCCCGGGTAATCGGAATTATTAAAACTATTTTTTTAACTTATATATATACAATGCAAAAGTGGAAGGATGTAGGAGACGATGAAGACCTAGACTAACCTACGAGTATCATGACCAAATTGGTCGTGTTTTATCAGGTGATATCAGGAGCCCCGGGAACCGACGAGCGTGCATGAAAAGAGCTATGAATGTTACAGAAGCGAGTGAAGTAGGTAAGGACCGCGTCTTATGGCGCTCTGTTCTCTCTGCCTACCCTGCAAGGGACTTGGCGTGAAGATATACATACATACATATATGTATATACATTGAAAACGAGTGTGCTTAGACAACATGATTGAAGTAAAACTTCTTTGACTCCGTAGTGTGATACATACAATAGGTCTGCACTGTGTCTTAGATATATGAAACTTAACTCGCTATAAGAGAAAGAGAGAAAGAAAATGTGTGCTCGCACCTTTCTCCCCTACAGTAATGAAGGAAACGTAACTCTCTCTCTTTCTATCTTCACTAACTTATATCTCCCTCTCAAGTTCCGTTCGCCTCGCCAGATCACAATTTTCGTAACGCTGCACCCATTCACCAGCTATTTCAAAAACCTTACACTTGGTCTCTGCTAATTAATATAGGAGCCATGGCAAAGAGTGGCAGGGTTTGCCACCCGACGGAGTATAAAAGTGTCCATACGCTGTGTGATGGGGCGAGGCGAACGGAAGTTGATTCGCCTCGCCCGATCACACTTTTCGTAACGCTCTCGTTCTCCCGATCAGACTTTTTCGTCACGCATTCAACAGCTTACTCCCCAAGTCAAGCGTGCCTAAAGCAGTTTTACTTCAACAATCATATATATGATGTATGTAGTTATATGAATATAATTATGTTTAGTGTATTAGGAAAAAATATACTGCCTAGTTAGGGCTACATACAGAAATAAATACAATTATTGAATGAAGGAGCCTTATTTTATCTCGGGCACTGAAATTGCATCGCGTGCTATTGACACGACGATTTATCAGCATTGAGAATGACTCATTTTTTTATTAGAATAAGACGTACTTGCTGTACACATAATATACTACAACGTAAACTTTTACAATAATTACAAGATTCGTCCAGATTTTTTCGTTTTCGTTTATTTGCATGAATTCTTATATTTTAGCGCTTCTCGCCATACTTTTAACCTGATTTATTATAGTAGTATTTTTTTTATTTATTTTTATACTTTCTTTACCACATACGATTTTACTAATAGCATTAAGATATGTAGGACATATTATGAAATTGATTGAGTAACTTAAATAAATGTATAATTTTTTAATATGCAATGTTTATATTGTATAAAGCAAATATGTGGGACGCATATAAATATACGATCCAACTAATGTAAAGTAGTTACCGTAGATTATGATCGCTTGCAATGAAGGAAGTAAGTCGCGTGTGTTGCCATTATTGGGAAATTCACTTCCTAAATAATGTATAATTTCTTTACCGGAATCCCGAAATTTAAGGATTTTGAAAGAAAACATGATACGACCGCATGTTACAAGTATCAAAAATCAGTATACCTATTCCGTACTCTGACAATAAGAAAGTAAAATGTATTTGTTCGATAAAGGTTGTTTATTTCTTCGGATGTAGATAGTAAATCCCTGAAACGGATTATGTGATTCTGAAATAAGAAGCATATGAATAAGAGTCATTATATAAAACCACGTCGACCACGTGATTGTGAGCACAATGCTAGTTTACTTCGCGCCCTCTATTGTATTTGTATTTTATATAAGCTGGCAATACTACGACAAAATACTCAATTATACATTTGCGAGTATAAAAATTGACCCAACTCATGCTTTTTGATTTAGAACAAGGTAACTCCAAAATTTTAGTCAAATTAAAATAACTTTTTGAAGTGATAACTTCTAATGGGAGGGTAAACAGCTTCGTTACGTAACGCGTTACGGCGCCAGTCTGTCTGGCTTCCCTTTCTCTCACGCATACGGCAGTGGATTAGTTTAAGTTATCACTTCTGTCGGACGTCCCGAGACACACACGTTTAATTTTATACCACTGAGGTGATAAACAAGCGCACGGACTGCCTGAAGGTAAGCAATTACCGTAGGCTATGGATATTCGCAATACCAGGGGTATCACGCTTGCATTGCCGACCCTGTAAGAAACTCTTCACGCCTTTCTTGAAGAACCCCGTACTGTAGTCCCTTGGGAAAACCTCGGCAGGGAGCTCATTCCACAACTTAATAGTTCTCGGTAGAAAACTTCTCAGGAACCGCACAGTACGCGACCATTGCGGTTCCAGTGTATGAGACTCCCAGCCGTCGGCAAGCTGCGCGATTGTAAAACGAGGCTGTTGGCATAATATCGAACAACTCCTCAGAACACAACCCATTGTAAAATCGGTGGAACAAGCAAAGGGAAGTGAAGAGAAGTCTCTCCTTAAACTCGAGGGCTCAATATCGTGTATGAGTTTAGGATCATCGACGATTCTCACAGCTCGTCTTTGCACTGAGTTTAAAGATCCTAGCTGGTAACCAAGTGCCCCCGCCCAGAGGATACTACAGTACTCCATATGCGGTCTGACTTAGGACTTATATAATATAAGTCTTTGCCCCGCGCTGAAGTACTGTTTGGCTCTGTTTAGCACGCCAAGCTTCTTTGACGCCAGCTTGACCTTCTCTTCCAAGTGACTTCGGTACTGAACTTCGCTGAAGATCTAGACACCGAGAATCCCAATATCTCTTGGCAATGGTTAGTGGCGTGTTCTGGAATTGGTAGACCACAGCAAATGGGTTTTTTAGCGGTGAACGCGTAGATTTGTGTCTTGGTAGGATTGAATTAAACCAAGTTCTACCACACCTAGTGGGATCTGTTTATTTAAAGTACACTCTATTTCAGACACAAGCCTAACGCCTCTTTCCTCTACAAGGGAACGAGAAACCATAGGCTAAAACAAAGTCAAGCAAGCAGATCTCCCCGCGGAATCAGTATCGAAAGCCAAACCATTCAGTGCGGTGGGCATTAAAATCTCCCAAAATCACTAATTCTGGGTCGCCATTTGCAGGTACTCAAATAAATGAGCTGTGTCTGTATCACCGCTATAGGACCTGTAGAGGCACGCGTAGATTCGGGTGTGGCCACCATGATCCACGCGCACCCATAATAATGACAGGTCTTCCAGGCTATGAAGATAGCGACAACAGATATCTTCCCGAACGAACATACATACCCCGGCACGACGTACAAATAGCTGTTCAAGTTCGTACCCAGAGTAATGTAAGTAAGATGTGTCAGCCGGTGCGGATATTTGTGTCTCAGTGAGAAGAAGAAGGGTCGGCCGAGCGGTCTCGAGGTGATAGGTTACCGCATTAATGTTGAAGTGAAGTCCCTTGATGTTGCAAATATTCACATTTATTGTGGATAGGGTTGGCGGTGTAATTTTCCATTTTACGTTCTTGAGTCTTTCTTTTCGCTGAGTCGACAGAGTAGAGGATAAAAGTGCGGTATCTTCTACCACTGGACAATGAAGGTTATGCTATTTGCTGGCACGCCCCCCCTGCTACAGCAGCCGGGTCCACTCTGGTCTCTTTCTCCGGCATGACCACTACAAAAGAGATATTTCGCGAGTTAGCGGTTCAACCATTTTAATTCAGTATCATACCATTTTAATTAATTTTATATAAATATATCAATAATTAATAAAACAAATAACTTACATGTGAAAGGTAACTTCATCTTTTTGCAAACTAGAAGTGTTCGACCTCTTTTTGCATGTAATAACTGCACAGTTCGGCATTATTTGATTTTAACAGCACTTTATGATGTCACCGGGATTGTAAGACTGTTAGGGAATCGATTAAGGAAGTACTTTTTATACACGCAATGGATCACATTATCTTGTATATGGCAGAGGGAAATGAGCCTACGAACTAGTCATTTGGTTGAACGGTCTAAGGATAAAATGAAACTCGAATACGAGAAATTGCTAAAATGGAAATATTTTATGCGACTATAAAAAGTAGCAAAAAATGTCATATGTACGCGCTTCCTGCCAGTTAGGTATATGTTTGAAGCCACTTTGTGTAGGTACGAGTAAACTGCATAGCACAATAATTAGACGATGTTTGATAACTTTAATTTTTTATAATTGAGAAAAGAAGATATTATACCAAATATCTAATTTTAGATTATGTCTTTGTTGATTTATGCGGGTTTGCAGTGCAAAATTAAGTATCAGTGCATATTAAGTACTTCATTAATTTAATTAGATGTATATATTAGTTAAAATAACTTGCGCAACAACATAATATCTTAATGATGACGACTGTGACGAGACACGGGAAATACTGTCATCACACCGTTCTTCTACTACCAAGTTTACTTGTACTAACAACTGTTCTAAAGGTTGGAGAAGAAAGGAGATTACTGATGATAAGTCTCTAAATAGAATTGGGCCCAAAAATATCTTATGTACGTATATTTGTCACCAATAACTCTCATACCTAAAGTTAGAAACGTTAACGTTGAAATAGTGGCCCTGAACCCCCGATTTTAAGACATGTTCTGGTGAAATTGTGGCATAATTCACTTTCAACAATCTTCGCAAATAAATATGATATAGAGGACCTTCAATTGAGAGTCTGCTTCCCTTTATTGGTTGTAACGAGTTTTTGTCTATGCGCCGTGAGCACTTACCATTAGGTAAAATCTATGTCTGTAGGTGTAAAATATTTATATAGAAATCCAAATAAACTTTTATTTTGCTGAAATAATAACATACTCGTAATAAAGTCCCAAATTAAGCAAAATCAATTAAGAACACTTTAGTAATTGTTTTGTATCAATAACATCTAATTCGTCCTTGCATTATCTGAAATCTTGATATCTTGGTTCATAGCAGATGCATATTTAAATAAATTAGAGTCATAACTAGCCTCACTTCCTCCGTGAGTAAGTAATGCAGTTTCCTGTGCAGCTTGTTCTATTTTATCGCGTTCCTCGGCAATTCTTATTTCTCTTTCAACATTAAGTGCCTCTTTTTCTTTTGACATATTTTCCCTTAATTCCAAATTTTGTCTGTATTTGAGAAGTTCACGTGATAAATATTCTATAGGATCTACTGGTTGACACATGATGCAACTGGCTATGCATTGACGTAATACTGAGCCGACGTTCTGCTTTAAATATCTAAACTCTTCTGTTACATTGGTATCATCTGGACAGGGTTGAAAAATGTCCATGTGACTACGAATACGTACCAGGTTACCAAATCCATCAGTTTCATATTCGCTACTTGCATCCTCCTCCCGATAAATTTGTTTGCCATCCGCATTTAAATAAAAACGCCCGAAATGATCATAATGGTACTCGATGCCTTCTCGTAATTCCTTGTATTTTATAAGAATGCCAGAGGAATCCATAGTGTACTCGCTTGCCGTTGCATAAGCTTTGTAAATCCTTTGTCTTGTATTTGCCTCCACGTAGTAACGTCCGCATTCGTCGTAGAAATAAATATGCTCAGTATCATCAGTCAAAGGTACTAATTCATTATACTCGTTAGGCTGATACAAGGTAGTATCGTCTTCGACTTTATATATTTTACGGCTGTGCTCATCTATATAAAAAGTTCCAAGTTCGTCAATTCCTTCTTGTTTCATATCAGCAGCACTAAGAATTGATATAACAGACTTGTGTCTTGTTTCCCCAAAAATAGCTAAATCCCATACATAACATAGTTCCGTGACTAATCGTTCTCTCTCTTCCGGGGGAAGAGAATGATTAAAAATGCGGAGCTGGTAAAAGTCTTTACAAGAACATACTTCTTCATCGTCCACATATCCTACCTGAACCACATTCTTATCTCGAATACTTTTTATGGTAGTTTTTAAATTTTCTAACATATCCAATCTCTTTTCATAATACTCTTTTTCATACTGTAAGGCTGAAACAATGGGTGATGTTTGTTCAGTTTTGAGATGTTTAATACGATCTTCCAATATGTTTATTCTATCTTCCATTTTACTCATCTCGAGACCATGGGGCGCAGTACAACATACCAGTGAGTCTAATTCTTGTCCGTTAATTTTTAACTCCTCTAACAATTTTTGACCACTCAAAGACTGTGTAGATATAATTTCATCAATAAGATGCTGTAAGGTTTTCGTTAAATCGCCAGTCAAATGTGGTATTTTATTAGACAAGTACTTGCTTAACAGAAAAGAAATCCCATCGTTCATGTGATCTATCCATAGAAGTAATTGATCTACTAAAGCAATTAGTTTTATAGTGAACTCCCGGTTGTCGGCGTAGTTTCTAAAACATTTTAGTTGCTCTAAAAGATTTGTGGTGACCTCAGTATGCATTTCTTGAATAATTCCTAAATCAGCATATACGTCCGCTTGTTGCGTATTAGTAAGTATTGACCGATTCTTCTCCATGTAGATTAGATAATGTTTTAACCGATACCCGTTTGAATCAATGGTATAACTGATAGCTTGGTATACTTCTTCTCTTGACAATTCACGTAATACGCGCTTCTTAAAATTATCCAATTCATTTATGTAGTGTAGCCATTGTAAATGGTAATCTACGATTATATCTATTATTCTATTTTTAGAGCCTTCATAAAGCGCAGATCGTAAATCACACATGATATTAAAAAATATTTCAGAATAATCTTTTTTTACTATGTACACGACAGGAGTCTCATACATATTTTTAATTTCATTGGATATATCAAATAAGATGGCTGCGTCTTTTTCTTTCTTTACTATTTCTTTTTCGTCCATTTCATAAAAATTTTTAGTTCTTCTATTCTTTGTATTAATTAATATTATTAAAAGTTCGTGTAATTGTTTACTGTATTCATAAACAGGTCTTTTTGTTTTATTTGGCAGCTTATTGTCAAGAAATCTTTTTTCTCTGTTGTCGCCAATAAAACAAAAAGATCTTAAATAATATTAAAATGAAATACACTATCGTTGATTAAGCTAACTAAGAAGTATCTTGTTTAAGTTCACACATGAGTTTACTGAAATGAATATGATATTTCAACTATTAGATCAAGTGATTGCTGGAATTTTTCAGTAAGTTTTGTTGCTTCAATCATGCAAGCAAAAGGTTTTAGATCAGACATATTTTGTACTAAATGTAGATACAAGTATATATCAGGAGTACCCCTAACTCTATCAGCGAGCTCCGATGAAGCTTTCTAAGCGTTTTCGTCAATGTTTCCATGCCTGACTGACGGATCTACCTGTTGAATATTTTCCGAATCTTCAAATCATTAATAGTTAGGTATCAATTTACCCAGAGAAAAAGAAAATAAATTGGACTTACAACTTTTACAAGCAGTGCTTCGGCAAATGAATCTATCATGTGTTTCTCTTTCTTGGTTTCATTCTTACCTCTCTGACCGGTTTCAATCAGTAAAAATCGACGATTGTAGATCTGACTGGTGCGACGTCAACGTGGGTGTTTCACAAGGTAGTGTGTTAGTGTCACCACTCTTATACTCTATTTTTGTTAATGGCGTTACATCATATGTGTCTTCCTCTATTCATTTGTACGCTGATGATGTCCAAATCTATACAGCTGCCTCTCTTCAAGACTTTTCAAACGCTACAGACGTTATTACGTCAGATATCAGCGATATTGCTATTGCAATGGGCAGAGAACTTCGGCCTAAAAATTAATGCGATAAAGTCACAATGTATCGTAATAGGCAGCCCTCACTTCATTTCCAGGTTCGAATCAGGAAGATCCAAATATTGTTTACAACGGTATAATAATTCCTTATTCTTCTACTGTAAAAACCCTGGGAATTGTTATGAATCAGACACTATCTTGGGGACCCCAAATAAATGTCATAAGCCGCAAATTGCTCTCTTCCCTTCACTCTCTGAAACGCCATCAAAATTTTCTTCCAACGGAGACTCAGTCTCTTCTCCTGCCGCTCCTTGATTATGCTGATGTAGCCTTTCTGGATCCGTCCGAAAATTTACTGGATAAATTGGACAGGCTTTAAAATCAATGTGTCCGATTTTCGGATTTGTATTTGGTCTTCGCAAGTATGACCATATTTCTCAATTTCGACAGCAACTTAACTGGCTACCTATAAGGCTACGGCGTAAAATCCACATTCTAACCTTTCTCTATAATGTTATTTTTAATCCTTCTTTTCCAACGTACCTCCGTAAGACGTTTCGTTTTCGGATCATGGACGAGCGTATACGATGTAGCCAAGACCCCATCTTGAAGGTGCCTGACCAACACGTTCGGGAATTCTTATACCGTGCGTGCCGCACGTCTTTGGAACGTACTTCCGCTCGAGATAAGAGCTTCGCATAGGTACCATAAGTTCTTTTAAAAAACATCTAAAAAACTTTTTCAATACTTCTGCGAGACATTGAACTTACATTATGTATTATTTTTAATCAATTATATTAAGCATTTGTTTGTATTCTATCGTTATCCATTAGTGTGTATATATGTATCTGTTCCCGTGTGTGTATACATTTGAGTGTGTATATGCATATGTACATTCAAAATTCAAAATTATTTATTTATCAGCCTTACTGTGCTAAATATACATATTGCTGAGACCCACCTAGTAGACTTATTAAAGCCTGTAGCAGGGGATCCCGCTCTTCTTCCTCCTAAATTCTTAGTAAGTACATATTAAGGCTAAACTATGGATTATAAATATAACTCATTAACCTAATACAGTAAGTAGGCGTGTGTATGTGTGTGTACGTGTACGTTAGTAGTGTGTTTGTGCGTGTGTGAGGGGGGGGGGGTGAGAAAGCAAGATTGCGAGGGAATTAAATTATGCGAGAGTATGAGATAGAAAATGTGATGTCAGTGTGTCCTCAGCCCTACGATATATCTTGGGATCGGAGTCGACTAGTCTTCAATGAAGTGAGCAGTACATAAATGAATATACTTGAAATTCCTTTCTACATTTTCTTAAAATATGTTGGCATCAATTTAGTTGATATGTTAACCTTAGGAACCCAAAAACAATGGTTGGCTAGATCATATATATATGATACATTCATTCACACCATAGTAAGTCTACCGCCCGCTATTGCGCACCGACACCGCGACACCTCGCCGCGTGATAAGCTTATCGAAAAATAATAATAATGCCGTCGTGCGTAGTGAAGAGCAGTCGGAACCATATTGGTACAATTAAAAAAAGCCAAGGGATTACTTTTTATATGTAAGCAAGTAATTTTTCTGATTAACTAATCGTTTTCACTTAAATTAATTTTTGAAAACAATAAATCTACCGGTGTTGCCATAACTCACATTTCCAAATTAGCGTAAAAGTGTGGGAGATCACTTTTCTTTTGTTCTCTTGTAATTCTTACTTAATTCAGATACCTAATTTTGTTTAAACATACATATAAACTAACATCCTATCCCCTTTAATATTTTTTTAAATTTCCATCGTCAAACAATAAGAAGGTACAAATCATAAGAGAGTCCAGAAAAGAAAGCGGCTTGATCTAGATCCAGTGTAATATGTATGCAGTATACATTTTGAGGAGTGTGAGGAGTGGCTGCCGTCTTCTGTGAGATGGAGGCACTTCCCGAGTCAGGCTAACGTGCTCTACCTCTCTTTTGCCAGAGCCTCGTCTGGTCATTAAAATTGGTGTATTTGTTTGCGCATTTTTTATTTCAAATAAGTATGCATCTGTTTGTCCTACATAATAAAAGGAATATGCAATGTTATATTTCATGTGTTTAATTTATTTTCATCAATACCTATTTTAAACAACACAAGTTACAAATCACCGGTCCATAAAATTCGAGTTTCGAAGACGTAACGAATCATATAATTTTTTATTTATTTTTAGTTAAAGAAATGGGAAATTTTCTTCCATCTGGCAACCCACTTGACACTCGCACATAGTTACACGTAGACAGAGTATACTCTGTCTACGTAGTTACATGTCGCCATTGTGGTGCTTCAGTTGTTTCTCAGCGAGATTCCGTCTGACTTTTTTATTACGTCTAGAGCACAGCTAGAGAAGTATGGGTTGAGTTGCATAGTTTGTTTGACGGTGAAAAAATAGATCGAGCTTATAATCTTTACATGCAGTTTTTCAGTTACAAGCAGGATCCGACTGATGATGTAGCGACAAAATTGAAGAACATTTGGTGTGATCTAAATACAGAACTGAGAATCAATGAAGATGCTACTAATAGTACACAGCTAGAACTGTTTCTCATCTGTAAAATTTTGGACACATTAAATATAAATAAATAAATATTGTCGGACAAATTACACAGCGCCACCAAGCCCCAAAGTAAGTGAAGCTTGTGTTATGGCTACTAGACAACTGATATACATACAACTACATTTTTTTTAGGTATTATACATACTTATTATACATAGAAAATACACAGACCAAGACAAACAGATATGTTCATGTACACAAATGTTTGTACTGTGTGGGAATCGAACCCACGAGCGTGGGTGTCAAAGTAGCGTAACAGCGCATTTCACCACTGCGCCACCGAGCTCGTCAAATTACGTTACATTAGACGAAAGATTCTTTCCTTTCCTTTCGAGTTGGTTACTGTTAAGTATGCTGTTAAGTAAGAAACAGAGAACAATTGAAAGTCTGACAAGCCAGCTTTGCGCATTTGAAAGATCATTAAAAGACAAAGATGATATAAGTCAAGAGGCTCTTGTATCTACACGAAAAAACTGTTGAAGAAGGTGTTTTGAAGGTTGAGAAAACTAGTTCAGCAAATCAGATTGCTGACATTTTCACCAAACTTGTACCCAGACCGAGACTGGTTAATATGTGTGCCGAGCTAGGACTGAACAAAGCAGCGAACTTAAAAAGCATAGAAGCAGCAATAACGTTTCAAAAATGACCCAACGAAAAAGAGGCCGGGCTAGGCGGGGCTTAGAAATGAGGCCGCGCGCCTTGACAGTCGGTGTTACGCATAGAAGCAGCAATAACGTTTCAAAAATGACCCAACGAAAAAGAGGCCGGGCTAGGCGGGGCTTAGAAATGAGGCCGCGCGCCTTGACAGTCGGTGTTAGTCAGTCGGCTTGAAACAACGACGTGTCAGTCTGTCAATTTGTGTTTTTTTCAAGATTTTTCGTAGTAATGCCTTCTTGTGTCGTCAAATGGTGTGTAAATAACACTACCAGTAATCATAAATGCTCAGGAATCACATTTCATAGGTAAGTGTAGTTCAGTTTGTATTTTATTAAATTCGATCTATTTTATAAAATGGCCTTACTTTCGTGGCGCGTACATGTCGCCACATCGAGTGAACTCGTGTCTCGATCGTGCGAAATCGCATGCAGCCAATCATCGACAAGAAAATTTTGTCTACATTTCTATGACTCCTTTGTACCATAAACAATTATCGTAAAGTGCGGCTTATGATTTGGTGGTAAGGCATATTTTTCGCTAACTGCATTTTCGAGAAATGATGTTTTGGTTTCAAATACGAGCGCGTCATTGTTTTGGTGTCGATTATGCACTATGAATTTGTTCTAAATTATCATTCTATGCTTTTTAAGTTCGCTGGAACAAAGCATAATTTCAGAGAAGCATCCGATAAGGGAGAGTGTTACAGTGTTACAAACTGTTTGAATTTTTGGAAGCTTATTTTTTTTAATTATCTAGGTTGCCTAGCTACGGTTGTTATTCCTTTCGTCGGCGTTTTTTTCTTCGATTCTAATGTTAAATAAATACACCTATATCTTGAGGAAGAGGATATCAATCATATCTTTTTTGCTTGCAACAAATACGATCGCCGCCCATTTTTAAATTCTCTCATTCGTTATAAACACATGTTTCCTACTAGTGTCGAGTGTATAGTGTCATCTCTAAACCCATTTTATGTAAATGTAATTTCAGACTTCATTTCATTAAACAATATTAAACTCTAGAGCAAGAATAGTCTGTAGATGATGGTCTTACAGTATTATGTACTTAGTTATAAATAGTTTATATGTAAATAGATGTAAATAGGTAGTTCTTTTTGTTTTTGTTTCAGGTCCCGAAGTAATGCACCTCCTGAAAATTCCAAATAATAGGTTTCTTTTCGTGTATATTATATACTTGACGTTGCCATAAGAGAAAAAAAAATACACCTTTATTTATTTCGTATATTTTATTAATCATCTAGATTCCACTCAGAAATTAGCTCCGCTATTAAGTATAAAGTAAAGAATTAATTTATACTATTCAAATAAGAGATAGAGAGATTGGGGAGATTAATTGGAAAATTTACTACCGAAGAATCCTATTTATATTAAGATATAGATCTGTTGAATACATGCTAAAATGGTTTCCGTAGCTAAATAATTTCTACGAATAATATTGCCAAACAGGCGGCACGAAAAGGGTAATAAACCACAGTGTCCTTTGACCGGTAGCTCTTGTTAGCGAATCTAAGGACTAGTAGTAGCAGGTAAATAAGTATGACCTATATCTACCTATTATAATAAGTATCACTGTTGTAGGTTGAATAAATTTACGGCAATGAAAGTCACAGAAGTAACCTTAAAAATATACCTACTTAAAGGTTAATAATACATACTTAGTTAATGTTTTGTTTTGACACAAGTATATTGTGTCAATACTTGTGAGATCTACACGCAACTTCAATTTCGGACTTCTTCCCGCGGTTTTGACGAGTGACATTGTTGTTTTACTTGAAATTTTTACAATTCAGTATAAAATTAGTTTTGTGTGACAATTTCGATAGCATTTTGTAACATACGTGCTAGTGAAATTATACAGTAATGAAAAAACTCAAATATAACACGTTTATGCACTTTTTGGAAGACGTGAATAAGTTCATCAAGAACACCTTGTAAAAATCACTATCGTTTTACGGGTGGTATTTAAATTGGGTTGATTGGGTCTGGGTGCCCTTCCCAAGTATTTTTTCAGCACAGTTCCTGAAGCTGGAACATAGAATTAAGATTTTCAAATGGTTCTAAACTGATAACTTGGCTGTATGGGCTAGATCCCTTTGCCTTTCCCCTCGGGGATAAAAGGAACAAAAAAAAAAGCAACTTCAATTTCCTTCAAGGTTTTCAAAGTCTAGTGAATTATTTATTGTTATTGAAAGTAGCTGCTTTATCAATTAGCTATGTGTAATGTAGTAAAATTTTGTTTGCAATAATGAGTCTCACTAGTGGTTACACCACGTATTCATCAAAGTCATTAAATATTACTTCTGCAGTAACAGCATTGGAATATAGTTTGCAACAAAGTTTATCACATCTGAAAGGTAATTTTAATTTTGTATTTTTGCAGCGATGTTTATTAACCTATGATAAATACCAAATTGAGGGGTGAAGTAAAACGAATAATGGGAATTGATTATTCAAAATCTTATTGGAATAAAATGTGTATAGTTACAGTTTCACCAATCCACTAGATTGATGAATTTGGCGCCCTTTTTTAATACCCATTTTCTTTCTTTCACAGAGGTACCTACACATATAACTTATTTTCTTGCAAGTAAAAATGTATACAATAAGCTAAATATGGTTTCGATATTTAATAATTGTCTTTTTTTTATTCAACGTCCTGCGTCCAACGGCCCAGCTGATGTAAAGCGGTTACCATAGCCTAACTGAACGCTTGCAATACATTAAGTATCACTCGCGCGATGCTACCTCTGATGCTAACACATCATTTCCTTCGGAGCTTTCTGATGACCTCACTCACATGCAGGAGTACAACAACCCTCTAGGGAGTTGTTATTTTGGTTGAGGTACTTCCACAGACTGACTGCTTTCATTCGCTTTACCTCTCTTGGTAGATTAATATTTTGGTTTAACTTTCCCAGACCTGGTGGTGGAGTTTGAAGTATTGTGCGTTAATTCGGAAAGTTATAAATCACAGTGTATTGAACAAAAGGAGAAATGTCAAAGGTTGGTATTTTATTTATCAGGCTTGCTAAATGCCTAACAGGAATTTAGTAGTTTGAGGATTTAAGTAGACATACTGACTATAAAACTAAATTTAATGCTACTTCTAAATTTACTTTTCTAGATAGAAAATTTCAGACATAGGTCTCAGTTGTCAGTACTATTTGATTTATAATCAAGCTCCATGGAACTTAGTGTGCTCAAGAGAGTGGAGTATTGCCTCACTGTTCAGCATGAGCAAAGAGTTTTTATACATTCTAGGAGCACACAAATGTAGTAATATAGTACTTTCTGCAGGAGCTCCAGGCTACCATCTAGGATAACTTACGGACTAAGCTGTGCAAAGATCCTAAGTTTTTAAACAGTATTGAGACCTCAAGTTTAACAAGTCTTTACCTCTCTTTGTGCAATCCACAATTTGTATAAGGTGTTGTATTCCTAAGAGAGTGCATGTTCATTCTACAAACTAAGTAGTTGCCATTAGCAATGTTAATTACCCCTACACACTGGCATGGCATTGTTTACATAGTTCTGGAGTAGTTTCCTAGATTGTAGAATGCAGGTTGCTGTGATTTACTCAAGCTACAACATTAGGTTCTTGTAAAAAGGCATGGACAAGTTTTCGCATGGTTGACCTACAAATGATGCCTGTAGTATTGTATGTGATCATAGGCCATATGAAGTGCTTAGCATCAGGCAGACTGTATGTTGGTTGACCACCTAAATGGTATAAAAAAACTGAAACGACAAGCATGCATGGAGAAGTTGATAAATGTAGAACAAACGAAAGGGGTATGTCTGGCATGTCATAGTGTCTGCCTATCTATAGTACATTTTTTTTTTATACAATGTCGGCAGGCATGCAAGCGTAGCAAGCACCTGATGTTAAGCGGTTGCCAAAGTCTATGAACTCTTGTAATACATTGAGTATCACTCACGTGATGGTACTTCTGCTGCTAATACAATAACTCCTTAGGAGCTTACCGGTGACCTCTGGCGGCCTCTCCTGGTACTCACACACAGGAACATAACTCTCCTGCGAGTTGTTATTTGGCTGCAGTTTTCTGTGTGGCGGAGGTACTTCCCCGGAGGGGCTGCTTTGATGCGCCCTACCTCTCTTAAAACAGCCAGACCAAGACAAACAGTCGTGTTCATGCACACAAATATTTGTCCTGTGTGGGACACAATCCCACAAGCGTTGATATCAAAGTCGCGTTATTAACTGCTGCACCACCACGCTCATCATACTATCTCTGCATATAGTAATGGGAGATTGCCGTAATGGTAGTATGTATGTATATAGATGGCAGTGTTTATGTTTTCGACTTCTTTCTTTTTCTGCATTTACTTATACTTGTGTATTAACATTTTAGTAACAGTTGTCAAAGCTCGGAGATATTGAAGAAGGTGATAGATTCCAAAAATGAAATTATACAGTTGGCAGGTTAGTTATTTAATATCATATCAGAAGTAAACAGTAGAGTAAGATATATACTTCTTAGTAGTGCTATTATTAATATTACTGCATTACCACTGATACAGTAATGCCTCTAAAGATGATGGTGAATCATTTACATTGCTTAAGTGGTTTTTTTCATAGGTAAAATTAACAAATGTGCCATAAGCATATTCTCACTTTGCTCAATCACAAAAACACAAAGAACTCTTCGGGAATTGTTATTTGGCTGCGGTTTGTGAGGTGGAGGTACTTCCCCCTTAATTAGGACGGAAAAAGTTTATACAAACAGTAACTTGATCATGCAAATTAAATTGCTGTAATTTGATGTTGATATATCAAGATGAATGTCCAGTGATAACTTGAGGCATAAGAACGTGGTCCCTAACTATTGATCTCACATGTAACCATGTGATTGCACAGCAAGCGAGGAGAGAAGCATGCTCGGAGTTTTTATGAGAGATATATCAATTGAGTACGTCTGTAGTGGACTAGAATTAGACGTGGCTCTAAAGATTAGTAAAGTGAAGTGACAGATCTCATAGCACAAAGATCCCATGGACAATGGGGCAGAAAGATTATTGGATGACGACTATGAATCAGAAATCGCAGCGTAGGTTGGCGCCCCACACAATGTAGCTATGATCTGGAGATGGTTTTTTTTTATACAACATCGGGAGGCATACAAGCATACCGACCATCTAAATGTATAATGTAATAATGTAAAAGTGTCACTTGTACGATGCCACCTTTTCTGTTAACAGCAACTCCTTAGGAGATTACTGGTGACCTCACTCACACATAGGAACACAACAACCCTCTAGGAGGTTGTTATCTGGCTGCGGTTTTCTGAGTTGTAGGTACTTCCCCAAGGGGTCTACTTTGATGCGCCCTACCTCTCTACAAAAGACAGTAAGTCTTGTAGGGAGATAAGCAGCTCATGATCAATCACTGTCGATATCTAAGAGGACTATGTTCTGCAGTGGACAATCTTCATCTGAAATAATGATGATCAATTTGAGAGAAATTATTTAAACTTTTTAAATGTTATTTTCAGCATCAGCTCTGACAAAATTAAATGAAACTAAGAACTTTAAAATAGTTGATGATATTTTTAAAATTTTATGTGGTGAAACTCGGAAACCATCTCCTGATAAAGTCAACTTAGCGAAGGTGAAACAGGAGCCAGAGTCGTTAGTTTACACGCCAGAAAAAGAGCTCATAACAATTCCAACTGATCTGTCAATTAAAGAAGAGTCTTTGTTAGAGATTGAGGGTACTCCTGGACGCACCAGTCCTATTATACCTTCGAGAAAACTGCCTGTACCTGCAAACAGTTCATCAGATTTAAGAGATAAGAAGAAATGTCCACCCAACTGGTAAGTAAAAGGTTTGAGTAGAAAACTTATAGTAAACTAGCTGTGGCCGCTGTATAGTAAACTAGCTGTCGTCTGCTTTCCGCGACCGCGTGCTAACGCTTTCGCTTCGGTGCCCAGGGTCCGCTACGTTTATTGGATTTATAATTTGCGATGATAGGAATCCTGGAGATAAAAACACTATCGCCTGCAGCAGAGCCAATCAAAAATTCAGCTTCTATTATTACGCTTTGCGTTAATCTCGGTCGCATTATACGCTTTCGCTTTGAAGCCCAGGGCCCGCTTTCCGGCTTTTGCTCCTTTACTTCGCGCGGTCTTTGGCGTCCCATATAGTGAGATCATTGGCACCTATGTCATCCCTCTCTACGGGAAGGCACCAATTTTTAGTTCTTATCTAGTGTAGGCTCAAGAACCTACACTAGATAGGAACTAAAACTTAACTACTAATTAGTTATTGCTTGCTTAATTTTAAACATATTAACTACTATTAACTATACACACAGACAAATATTTGGGTGCATGAAAATGATTGTTTGTCTTGGTTTGTGAGTTTTTAAGAGAAGGTAGGGTGCACAAAAGAAGACCAATTTGAAATGTATGTTCACCACACATAAAATCGCAGCCATAACAACTCTCTAGAGCGTTGTTGTGTTCCTGCAAGTGAGTAAGATTACCAGTAAGCTCCTAAGTAGCTGCTGCTAACTTTTTCAAGATGGGCTATCAAATGCAAAAAAATAAAAAATCAGAATGATAGTTCCAGTGATTCGCGCATTCAAACAATCGAACTCTTTCACTTATATATTAGTACTAGCTGTGCCCGCGACTTCGTCCGCGTGGAATTGAACAATAAAGTTATTTTTCAGTTCGTAGAGTTTACGGTAACTTATTAATAAGCAGAGTAAAATAGCGAACAGCAAAATAATAATAGATAGATTCAGGCGTTATTTTGCGAAAGTCAAACTTACATGCAATTCGATCCAACCTGCTTTGTGTGCTTCCGCCACCAATTAACGGTTATTCCAAATCTACCATCGATAAATTATTGCGTAAAAAGACGAGTAGTATCGTTAACAGACTATTGTACGCGGTTCCATATATTTCGACAAATAAATACACTGCGAGTTTGTCATACATGGGAAAAATCACTGACAAAATTGTTCACATATTTAGAAAAAATAACATACATGTTGCTCTCAAATCCCATAATTCACTCAAGTCACTTTGTAGCACTAAAGATAAAATCCCGCCCAATAAAAAATCCGGCGTCTATAAGCTGTTCTGCGATGAATGTGAACACGTTTATATCGGGCAAACTGGTCGTAACTTTATAACACGATTTCACGAACACCTATCGGCGTATAAAAACAATCGCCCAGAAAGGTCACACTTCGCCGAGCATCTCATAGACAAAGGACATAACTTATCCCCCACTAATACATATCAAATTTTACACACCATAGACAAAGGTTTAAAACTAAATATTAGGGAACAATTAGAAATTTATAAACATAAAAATTCTAAAATTACTCTCATGAACAAACGGACTGACGTAAACCATTCCCCACTATTAAATATCTTTTCGCTCACACCATCCACCCCCACCCTCAATTCAATATAAGGGACGGCACTGCGATGGATTTGTCACTTGTAGCATGTTATTCTTACGATTAACGTCTACAACGCCTGATGATGCCTCGTGGAGAGGCGATACACGTGTCGCAGCGACGACCAGGCCAGTCGTGGCAGCGACGGTGGTGGTGGGGGCATGCGGATTCTGTTCCAGATGGCGGACGACCGCAGCAGCCGAGGCAGAGACTACCGGAGCAGCCATGGCAGCGTCGGCATGTAGCACGCATTAACAGTAGAGGGTGGGTGCCGGCCGGCGCTAGGCCGCATGAACTAATTGGTGGCGGAAGCCCACAAAGCAGGTTGGATCGAATTGAATAATAGATATTTATTATGTACTTCGTCCGCGCAGAATAGTTTTTTTTTTATTATTTATTTATATTAATAAAAATAAATAAAATTTCTGAAATAAAAGTAGCCTAAGTTACTCCTTATTACATCAGCTATCTGCCAGTAAAAGTACAGTCAAAATCGGTCTAGCCATTTCAGAGATTAGCCGGAACAAAAAGACGTCTGTCTCTGTATTCTATTAAAAATTCCTGCACTGCAACTACGCGTATGCTGCACTGCAACGACACTGCAACTACGCTGCAACTGTGCGTATCCTGCAAATGAACTACCTAACACCTGTCTAATAAATTGGATTTTTACTTAATATTAACTTCTGTAGTTTCAAGCCCCATTACCCTTGATTGCCGGCGTGGAGGTATTTCTGAAAACAAGCTTTACTTAATCATATATTTCCACAAACATCTCCCAGACCAAACAAATGTTTTGTAAAATAAATCTGAATATTAATTTCACTTCCCAAAAGTTGCTCAAGAGTAACGTTAACAAAACTGCAAGTAAACTCCTTCAAAACTTCTGTCACCGGTATACAAATGTCAAAACAATTTATCAGAATATGATTATATTGCAGGAAACATGCAGGTGCAGTGCAGGTTTTTTAACAGATTAGCTAGTCACTGCAGCATTCCTGCAACGTCGCTGCTGTCAGATCGCTTAACAGAATACCGAAACGTCAAAATAGTACACATTTTGACACACGCCGCGCTGCAGTGCAGTTGCAGTTTTTAGTAGAATCTGCCTACTGTATGTTAAAGAAGCGAAGAGAGGTATGTAAGGTCCGCGTCTTGTGGCCCTCGGTTCTCTCTGCCTACTCAACTACTGCAAGGGATCTGGCTTGAGGATTATTTTCAATTTCCAGGACAACACCAGAATCGAAAGCAATCAAACTGTCGTTTCCGTCACCGGCAAAGGGCAAAACTCGCTTGAAACAGTCCCGATTGAATCTTATCAAAGTTAAACAAGGCAGCAGTATTGATATCACTTCTTCTCCGGAGTTCTCCGGGGGTTGTAGGGTGACTCGCGGCGAGGGTGTTGGATGTGTGCAGGTAACTTTATAAACACGTATTTTTTAATTGCTCGGTGGTGGACTAGTTAGCAATGCTACTTCAACATCAACATTTGTGGGTTCGATTCCCACACACAAACATTTGTGTGCATGAAGATGTCTGTTTGTCTTGGTTTTGATATTTTCAAGAGAGGTAGGGCGCTTCAAATTAGCCCGACTGGACAAGTACCTTCATCGTACAGAAAATCGAAATAATATCTTCGTGGATGGTCGTTTTGCTCCTGCGAGTGAGTGAGGTTATCAGTAAACTCCTATGAAGTCACTGCCTCATCAGCCGGATTGTCAACGCGCGAGTGATACTTTATCTATTGCAAGCGTTCGTAGGCTACGGTAACTGCTTTACATCAGGTGGACCGCATGCTTCCCGACGCTTTGACGTCAAAGTAAGCTTTATTAACCACTGCGCCGCCAAGCTCGTCAAGATGCTGACGAAAATATCAATTTGCTGATGACTGACGAAAACTTTTGTCTGTCTGTCTGTTTGTTTCGGGTAGTCTCCGAAACGACTAAACTGATTTTGACAGGACTTACACTGGCAGACAGCTAATGTAATATAGGCTTCTTTTATTTTACAAGAAGAATTTGGGTTCCGCATGAAAAAATAAATCCATGAAATTGTAAACAAAATCCAATTCTACGTGGATGAAGTCCCTGGAACCGATTTAGAAAAGAGAAAAGATTTAAATAATAAGTTATAGTACTACATATATATTAATTTACTTGGTTCGAATGTCATAAAGTCATTTTCGTAATGTCGTCATTTTGTTGAGTGTGGTACACAGTATGTGTGCGTGGTCAGTCTCCTATCAAAGACCTAATCTCGCGCTGGTTTTTCTTCTTGGGCGTTATCGCGTTTCTTAATCCATTAGGATTAGCAGGGTCCGCTACCTAAGACTAAACATTTGTAGAAGACACTGATTTTGATATGGAGTTGACAAGCTCGGTGGCTCAGTCGTGAATGACGCGACTTTGACACCAACGCTCGTGGATTCGATTCCCACACAAGGCAAACATTTGTGTGCATGAACATGTCTGTTTGTCTTGGTCTGGATGTTTTAAGAGAGGTAGGGCGTCCGGGGAAGTACCTCCACCTGTCAGAAAACCGCAGCCAAATAACAACTCCCTAGAGGATTGTTGTGTTCCTGCGTGTGAGTGAGGTCACCAGTAAGCTCCCAAGGAGTTGCTGTGTAAGCAGCAGAGGAGGCATCGCGCGAGTGATACTTATTATATCGCAAGCGTTAATAGGCTACAGTACCCGCTTTACATCAGGTGGGCCGTATGCTTGTATGCCTCCCGACGTAGTAAAAAAAAATGGAGCAACTGCCGTCAGACTTCCACAACACAGAGGGAAAATCAGACATCTCTGGTCATTGTAAGTATTTAACTATTTATGTAACAGTTATTTACTTATAATTGATTTTGTCTCTAGTTATATGTTTGTCTGTTGGTATATTATTATGTAATATTAATCCGCTAGACCAACACTTCATTTTTTATAAAATGAAGTTGTTTCTTTTGAAAATGCACCTAAATGTGCCCTTATTAAATTGTGTAATGGTAATAAATATACATGATCTACGTGACAACACAGTTATAACACTATTAATATATTAAAAACAAACTGTCACTTGCTCGGAGGTGAAGAAAAACATTGTGACAAAACCCGCGCGTCCAAGGAATTATATTTGGAAAGACGTGTTACCTAACCTAAGAAAGGTCTGGATTTCCCTCTGGGTTGTGGAAGTCTAATGGCAGTCGCCCCATGTAAAAATCTGTAGGTATCTACGCCAAATCCTTAAGCTTAGGTAGCGGATTTGGAAACGGGATAATGCTAAGAAGAGAAAGAGTGCTGTACGCTACGTGATAACACAGTTATAACACTGTACGTTAAAAATAAAACTCAGATATGTTTGAGTGTTTGTTCGTTTGTTTGCAGCCATTAATCAAGAAGGAATCAATTGAAGACGACACTATACTCCCTTCACCGACGAGTGGACCTACAAATTTTACTATTTTGTAAGTACAGTTTTTTTTTATAGCATTGCATGAGGAATAAGTCCGATTCTATCCTTTAAATCAACATCATTTCAGTCAGGGAATATCTTTTAAATTTACAAAAAAGCTGATGAATCATGTATCTCATAAGACTATATATACTCAGTATTTGTTCATAATAATATTTATCAATAAAAATATTGTTACTATGTACATACATGAATAATAATAATATAATAACACTAATTATCATATTTATTTATATATTAATACCGTTACACATTATGAATAGGCTTGTAATGTTATTGTTTACTCGATGTCAGGCACCTCTTTTATTAATGGTGTCCACAGAATACCAGCGTCGAGGCACTTCGTGCCGAGACATTATGCTGAGTGGAGACCTATTTGGTACACACACTGTAATTTAGCCCTAAGTTTCAAATTTATGTAAATTTTTTGTGTTGCCAAATAAACGTTTTTCTTTCTTTCTTTCTTAGGCCATCAACCGCTGAATATAGGACTCCCCCTCAGACTTCGATCTATACTGTGCTGCTTGCATCCATCAGCTCCTTCCGACCTTAGCCAGATCATCGCCCCAACGTGTTCTTTAAATATCCTACTGATACTAACGCCAAAAATGTTTTCACGCAGAAACTGCGTATGGTATTTAGATGAAATTTAGAACATAAAGGAGTATGTTTTAGATTAACACAGGTGGAGTGACCAGTACACGAGGCGAGCCATTTTAAGTTGTGTAACAAACTCCCTGCCGAGATTCTCTTGTTGCTACAGTATAGTACAGTGCTAAACATGGCGGTCGTGTTTTTACAATTTGTTATCTATATCTTCATACTATTTGTGATTTACACGGAGGTCCGATAAGATCGTGTAAATCACAAATAGTTAATTTAGAGTTAACATTGGTGGTATTTTTTTATTCATCAAATCGAGTATTGTTTCAAAGATGTAGAATGTTTTAGCGTCACTTATGTTGTTCTATGGGGTCTCTAATGCGGTTCATAAATCTTAGGAATTGTTTTGCATCTTTGTCTACTAGACTATACTAGTTACTACTACTACTACTTACTAGCCAGTAAGTGCTGCGCGTTCTACTTTACACCCTTATCCGTAGTTGTGAATTGAGTTACTAGGCAAAATCAGTCTCATCGATTTTCCTAGGTTCGCATATGTTATTTTCTTTAGGGGTATACAGATTTCTTAATTCAGTTTCTGCTTTAAACTATAGAAAGATCCCGAATATCTGTATTCCAAGATGTTAACATGGTTTCAAATGTATGTTACATGTTCACAGATATAAAAATATGTCTAAAAGCAGTCCAGTGAAGTTCAAAAAGCCGTTAGATGAACTAGAAATGGAGAATAATTTGAAGAATAGGATATGTGACAAAGAAAACAAAGACACCAGCGCCACTGATATGGAAGAATCGATCAAACTCTTACAACCAAATAGGTATTAAAAAGTATTATTCATTATTGTAGTAAAACTTCTTTACGCACGCTTGACTTGGGGAGTAAGCTGGTGAATGCGTGACGAGAGAGTTACGTTTCGTTTAATGCTGTATGTTTTTTTAGTTATAAATACGTCGTAAATGCTCTAGAATGGCAATACAAAAGGAAGGTAATTGCCCAACTCGCATTCAGTTGTTCACGCTCTCGCGTCGCAACTATACGTACTTCCCCGCAAAGCATAAATCTCTTAAGATATATATTCATCACTTTCCTGTCGTAAGACAGGTATGCCCTATCATTTGTCTCTTTGTTAGAGCAAAGTGTCATCATAAATAACTGTACGTAGATATAGTACCTGCGCCATTTTAAAATACAATAATGTTGGTGTATAACGTGTCTACCATTTGATACGTCGCTGGTCTTACGTGCTTAGTGAACCTACCGCTTATATGTCTTGACTGTGTTCAATGAGCTATGATTTTCAGACATAAAAGCGACCTTAAACGCAAATCGCCGAAGATACTTCAGAAATGTGACGAAGATGCAACGCACTGTGAAACGTTGTGCGAGGGAAACGAAAGTATATCGCTATTACAACATATTAAAATTCTGGAAACGAACAAGCAGCAGGATAAAAATCAATTGTGCAGGTACACATCATTATACAAATCAGGGGGATGGAATAAAATATACAATGTTTGGTTGTATGGGATCATAAATACCTTTTTTTTTTTTAATTTATACAATGACGAGCTCCGTGGCGCAGTGGCATCGCTCGTACACACAGGACAAACATTTGTGTGTTCTAAATTTAATGATGACCTGTATGTTATGTTACTTTATTTGCCCATTTTACAGTAAATATTTCATTAAAAATATATAATAAAAATATGCTTCACATGTCGTAAGCATATTTTTATCGACCATAGACGTAAGAGGAAAAAGCAAAAAGAGTAGGTATGTTTTTCATAGACACTTTCATAGTACTGTTTGTTTTTATCTCATGGAACGGAGTACAATTACTTTTAAGTTTAGGCATTTCAATGCTCGACTGTGTACATGAACATGTCCGTTTGTCTAGATCTGGATGTTTTTATGAGAGGTATATATATGCGTATCAAAGCAGCCCGTCTGCGGAAGTAGCTTAGCCTTAGCCTATGAATCACAATAATCCTCCATTTGTTATTTTGCTACATTTTTCTGTGAGGTGGTTGTACTTCTCCAATTGCGCTGTTTTTTTCGCTCTACCTCTTAAAACACCCAGTCCAAGACAGACATGTTCCTGTACACAAATGTTTGTCTTATGTGGTAATCGAACCCACGAGCCTTAGCGTTAAAGTAGCCATTGGTAACTCGACCACCGGGCTCGTCGAAATTTTGAACAGCTTATATTCCGAGTCGATATTTAGTTGTATTTTGAAAATGTTCAAGAACCATAGGTACTTGACGCGGAGTCGGCCGCGGGTAGCAGTTTTAAATATAGCTGTACTTTACCTCGTGTATCAATGATAGCCTAGTAGAAAATGAAACGGCCTATTAATCGACTAGTCGCTAGTTCGAATCCTAGTGTGAGTATGCACCATTAAGTTCGCTTTTTCGGATTTATGTACATATTTGTAATTATCACCTGCATGGTGAAAGTCAACATTGTGAGGAAACCCGCTTGTCCAAGAAATTAATTTCTAGACAAGGAGGGCGCATCAAAGCAGCCCGTCTGGGGATATGTCTCCATCTCACAGGCAACCGCAGCTAAATAACAACTCCTGCGAGCGAGTGAGGTCACCAGTAAGTCCCTAAGTGGTGTTACCGGCAAAATGCACCACACGAGTGATACTTAATATGTTGTAAACGTTAATAGGCTACGGTTTGCTCGCTTTTCGTTAGATGCTCAGTATGCTTGTTGCTTCCCGACGTTGCATAAATATATATAACGAAAGACGTGTGACCTAACCTAAAAAAGGTCTAATTTCCCCGTGGAGTCTAGAGGTTTGACAACAGTCGTTCCATGTCAAAATCAGTATCTTCGCCTAATCCTTAGGCTTAGGTTGCTGATCCGGTCAATCCTAATGGATTGGGGAAGGAGTAACACTAGGAAGGAGACCCTACCCCGCTTAGCTTGTTTTTTATCATATTTTATTTCTTTCAGTCCCACCAAAAGACTACTAGAAGAAAATAAAAACATTACCAACGTACAAGATGACGATATACACATAGACTCGAGCATGTCACTTCTGAGTCGCGAGTTGAAACCGGCCAAATTGTCACCAACAGAAGACAAGGTTAAAAGGTAAATTACTGCATATCTGGTGGTGTATAGACATACATTTTTGATATGAAACATCTATTGGGGCGCCTATTACTATACGCGGGCCGTATGGGGAAGCTCAAGGTCGCTCAGTGTGCTATGGATAGAGCTGTGCTCAGGGCTTCTTGCGTGATAGAATCAGAAATGAGGATATCCGCAGTAGAACTAAAATAACTGACATAGCCCACGGAATAAGCAAACTGAAGTGGCGATGGGCCGGCCATATAGCTCGTAGAACCGACAACCGCTGGGGAAGAAAGCTTGTCGAAAGGCGTCCCAGTACTGGTACACGCAGTGTGGGACGACCCCCCACTAGATGGAGCGACGACCTCAAGAGGTTTGCAGGGAGTCGATGGATGCAGGTGGCAGAGGATCGAGACGAGTGGCGCTCTAGAGGGGAGGCCTATGTTCAGCAGTGGGCGAGTACAGGTTGAAATAATGATGATGATTAGCGCCTTAGCAGTAAAGTCGAACAGTAGGCCGTGACGGCAAATGGCATGACACTCTCATGCCGTCATGCCCCTTTACGCCCCCACTCTCGACTCCCTTGCGTGGTGCGTGCGTATACTAGACACTCCGTTGCTTCTGCATGAGCTGTCTACTATATAAGTCGGATGGTTTCTGATTTTTATTTTGAATATTCACTAAGATGTTTCACATCTGCCGGGCGCCCCGTGACGGCCACTATTTTTTTTTAATAGAAAATATGTGTATACACTACCAAACATGAAAAATGGTGAAACAAACCTAAGGATGATTCAGGTAGGCCTTGCGGGAGGTTTTACTAAATATTATTCTTAGCAGTTACCGTAGGAAGTAAAGTGGAAGGATGTAGGAACCGAGGAAAGCCAAGACTTATCTACTACGACCAAATGCGTCATGTTGTATCAGAAGGTGACGTCAGGATCCCTAGGAACCGGCGAGCGTGCATTGAATGTTAGAGAAGCAAGTGAGTTATGTAAGGATCGAGTCACGTGGCGCTCGGTTCGCCTGCTTACCCCGCAAGGGATTTGGCGTGAAGTTATAGATAGATATTATTCATATTTATTTTGGTCACCCTGAATAATATTTTTTTATTTTAATTCATTTAAAAATAGTCACTAAAAGTCTTATTGGCACTACAGAATACTATTATATACGCTTTTAATAACAGGAGAGTACCAGAGTGCATAGAGCCAGTTTACAAAGAGCCGACTGTGAGGAAGAAAGCTGAAAAACGTGCCCTACCCGGCTGGAGCTGTGACGAATGTAAGCTGGTAAGTGTTTTCGTAACTCGGAAACTTGTGTAGAAGGCAAAGCTGCCCTCTCTTTTACCAGTGCCTGTAGCGTTCTACAATTGAATCTATTTTATGCCATTGTATCGTAACTTGGGTATGAATCTGGTGCTTCTTCCCGCACTTTTGACGAGTGACATAGTTGTTATACTTGAAATTTTTACAATTCTGTATAAAATTAGTTTTATGTGACAATTTTGATAGTATTTTGTAACATAATGGCAGTGAAATTATACAGTAATGAAAAAACTGAAATGTAACACGTTTATGCACTTTTTGGAAGACGTGAGTAAGTTCATCAAGAACACCTTGTAAAAATCACTATCGTTTTACGGGTGGTATTTGAACTGGGTTGATTGGGTCTAGGTACCCTTCCCAAGTATTTTTTCAGCACAGTTCCTGAAGCTGGAACATAGAATTAAGATTTTCAAATGGTTCTAAACTGAAGACTTGGCTGTATGGGCTAGATTCCTTTGCCTTTCCCCTCGGGGATAAAAAGAACCAAAAAATATATATAAATCTGGTATTCCATTCTGTACCTATACGACTATTATTGGTGTTCACGAACATTTCTGTTTTGTCTTGGTCTGAGTGTTTACTGTGTTATTTTAGTAACATTATCTTTCGTGTTTTATCAGAAGATGATATCAAGAGCCGGAGCAAGAGAAACCGGCGAGCGTACATAAGAAGAGCTATGAATGTTAAAGAAGCAGTTGAGGTGTATAAGGACCGACTCATGTGGCGGTTGAATGTATCTACTTACCCTTCAAACGTTTTTTATCCTTTAAGTTACAGGATAGATTATCTTATTAAAAGCTTTGCTTAGTCTGTTCTAGATGTTCTGATAATCAAATAATTTACATTAAAAATATATTTTTTTGAACGTTGTCGGGAGCTAGTCAAGCATATGATCCACCTCATATAAAGTGGTTACTGTAGCCTATGAACGCTGGTAATACATTAAGTGTCACTCGCGCAATGCCACCTTTGCTGATAACACAACAACTCCTTAGGTGTTTACTGGTAACCTCATTCACAGGTAAGAACACGACAACCCTCCAGGTAGTTGTTATTTGGGCGCGGTTTTCTGTGAGGTGAAGGTACTTCTCCAGACGGGCTGCTTTAATGCGCCATACCTCTCTTAAAAACACCCAGACTAAGACAAACAGACATGTTGATGCACACAATTGTTTGTCCTGTGTGGGAATCGAACCCACGAGCATTGGTGTCAAAGTTGCGTTATTAACCGCAGCGCCACCGAGCTCGTCGGTAAGTAATTGCTAATTAACTTTTTATAGTTATTGCATGGGTCAAAGAGGGGTGGATTATTTCTATGCATATAAAATATTTTTTATACTACGTCGGGAGGCATACAAGCATACGGCCTACCTGATGTAAAGCGGCTACCGTAGCCTATTAACGCTTGTAATATATTAAGTATCACTCGCGCGATGCCTCCTCTGCTGTTTACACAGCAACTCCTTAGGAGCTTACTGGTGACCTCACTCAAATGCAGGAACACAACAACCCTCTAGGGAGTTGAAGATAAACAGACATGTTTATGCACACAAATGTTTGCCTTGTGTGGAAATCGAACCCACGAGCGTTGGTGTCAAAGTCGCGTCATTCACGACTGAGCCACCGAGCTCGTCATGTAATATCAATCAATGTTATGTAAATACGCTGTATCATTAATTCAGACAAGAATTGTCACTCGCCACTAACGCAAGCAACTCTGAAGATCTTACTGGAAACATCTTTCATCCTCAGGAATACATAACTCCAGAGATTCATTTCGCTGACATTGGAGAACTAGTAACTCTGTACGTTCGCCTTCTTGTGTGATTGCCTAAACTAAGTGCTCGTTTTTGACGAGCTCGGTGGCGCAGCGGTCAATAACTTTGACACCAACGCTCGTGAGTTCGATTTCCACATCATGTCTGTTTGTCTTAGTCTGAGTGTTTTTGTGGAGGTACGACGCATCGAAGCAGCCCACCTGGTGAATTATCTCCTCCTCACAGAAAACGACAGCCAAATAATAACTCCATGGAGGGTTCTTGTGTTCCTGCGTATGAGTGAGGTCACCAGTAAATTATATTTCCTAAGGAGTGATACTTTAGGTTCAAGCGTTCAAAGTCTTCGGTGACCGCTTTATATCAGGTGGGCCGTATGCTTGTATGCCTCCCGACGTATAAAAAAAAGTGCAGTAAGGCCATTAGCGAATGAACTATAAATTTGAATTTCTTATGCCGCAGTTTTATGACGAGCTATACAAGGACAATCCAGAAATGTTAGCAAAGAAAATGGAAGAGTGCTCCAAGCACCGCGGCAAGCACAACCCGCAGCGGCCGAAGACGCCCCCCGGTTTCTGGAACCCGCGATGGGAGGTCCCCGAAGACACGGAGGAATTCAACAGGCGGAACAATGCTGTGTGATTGCGTTAATTAATAATTATTTACATATGTTAATGTGTATAATTCGGGTATTCTGTAGTCAATTCCAAAACTTCCTACTCCTACAAATTTCTTCTGATTAAATTCGTTGTGAGTTCCTAGGCAGCTGTAGTTTAACCCCCGGGACAGCAATGGACTTCACTGTTCATTGCCTTTTTGTTGGTCGCCGCTGTTAATTCTGGCTACACAGAAGATACAGTGGTGGGTATGAGTGGTGGGCCTGTCCCGTATCCTGTACAATATCTAGGCAATGTATACAATACTGATTCAAGCTATGTATCAAATATTGTGTATATCTTTGTCTATTACATTAGGTGTTGCCATCAACAACCAACAATGTTGCACGCCCCTAAATACATTACCTAAAGCAACCTTACTACCGTAAGTACTTAAATTGTGTAGTACCCTACCTTCTACACAACGTTAATTACTTACGGTAGATAGGTAGTTAGCTAACAGCAAGGAAATACAATTCAAAAACCTTTTCTTGCTCAAAATCAACTTTTAAGAAATTATAAATTTAAAAATCACAAACATTGACGCCAAAAACAAGCCAACAATTTCTAATAGGTCTTGGACAGGGTATGAAATAAGTGATATTATATACATTACCTCAACATTTTAGGCATTCTATACAAGTAATCTGGTATTTTATACAAAACCGGATTGTACAGATTGCCGGTAACATATGCACAATGCAAAGTATCTACGTGTGTGCACTCAATTACTGGCGTGTAAAAAAGGGTTGACCTGGCCAAATTAAACATAACCTAACATATAAAAAACTAAGTGCTCTACATTTAAATTAAATCTTAAGAGGGGTACGGCGCATCAAAGCAGTCCGTCTGGGGAAGACCTCACAGAAAACCGCATCCAAATAACAACGCCCTAGAGGGTTGTTGTGTTCTTGCGTGTGAGTGAGATCACCAGTAAGCTCCCAAGGAGTTGCTGTGTTAGCAACAGAGGAGCATTGCGTGAACGATACTTAATGTATTACAAGCGTTTTCATAGGCTACGGTAACCACTTTACATCCGGTGGACTGTATGCTTGTATGCGTCCCGACGTAGTATAAAAAAATATATTAAACATAACCTAACATACAAAAAAGTAAGTGTTCTACATTTAACCCCATTAATCCCTTACCCGCAGTTACTGGGTAGGACCAGCACGCCACGCTTACACATCTCGCTCACTTTAATATTCATAAAGCTTTTCATGCATCATCGCCAATTTCTGACGTCACTTTCTGATAAAACACGACCTTCTTCTTGGCCTACTCGGCGTATCCAGACTTATAATTACCACCGTCCATTGTATCATGATAAAATTCCCTATACGCCTTTGGGGCCTCGCGGGCACTTAGACACGTCTTATATTTCTGAAATCAAATCATTACTTTTTAAGTAGTAGCACATCGAAAATTACCATTAAAGAAGAATATACGCCTGCCTCCTGTTCTACAATGAAACCATTCAATCAACATACAATGGGACAATTCCTTAAGATGACATTCCAGAATTTTTTTTGAAGTTACCGTCGGTAATTGAGCGTCAGGATTTTTTAAAGTTTATTAAAAACATTATATAAATACATAATAATAATAACCATTTATTTCAGACTACAGGTTTTACAATACGGGTCCAGAGATAAATACCTTAAATTAAAATATATACGAAAATATAAACTAATTACTATAATATAGGTACTGTTCTAATTTTAGTTTGTTCCATTTATAATAATAAATTATAATTCTATTAGACTAGCCATATCAATTTTAACCCTGCTTCACTATAGTTCGATATAAACTTCTAAACTTCACAGGATTACCCGTTAGCTAATCTGATTTCATGAAAATCGGTCCAGTCGGAGCCCATAACGAACATATACATCGAATTTTATGTATCTATCTATCTCTAACCTCACGCTAAATTCCGCACGGGGTAGACGTCGCCTCCGAGGGACGCCCTAACCCGCACATCGGTGCGTTTTCGGGCCAGAATTGCAATCTAATCGATTGGCAGGGGTCGTTTTTCGATTCATAATTCGAAAATAAGATTCCAACTCTGAGATTGTATTGGGTGACAGTTCAAACTTGATGTATTCATTTTACGGACACTCTCGTCCACTGTAAAAAAAAACGAGGTTTTGCATTGTTTACTGATAAAATATACATAAATGTTCATTTGTTCAAATAATTTGATTGACCTAAACTAGTTTGTGTGCTTCTAGCACCAAATAGTTTTTTTTATACTACATCGGGAGGCGTACAACCATACGGCCCGCCTGATGTAAAGCGGGTACCGTAGCCTATTAACACTTGCGATATATTAAGTATCACTCGCGCGATGCCTCCTCTGCTGCTTACACAGCAACTCTTTGGGAGCTTACTGGTGACCTCACTAACACGCAGGAACACAATAACCCTCTAGGGAGTTGTTATTTGGCTGTGGTTTTCTGTGAGGTGGAGGTACTTCCCCAGCTGCTTTGACGCGCCCTACCTCTCTTAAAACTTATAACTGTTCGTGCTAACTAGCGCCGACCGATACACCCACTACCGTTAGTAGATCCATGGCTTTTCTGGTCGTATCTTGGGATTGCTCGCCATCTGTAGCTGTAACTGGCTCCCACCGCCGTTGCTGCCCTGCCTACTCTGGTTGTCACTACGTTGGCTGCTGCGGTAATATTTGTGAGATTGCATATCTCGTACAGGAACCACATGCACCCGCAACCGTCCTGACTACTCTGATCTCTGCGACACATGTTTCGCCTCTGCCTCCTCCATCCTCAGGCGCTGTAGATGTAACTCGTTAGGACAACTTGCTACGAATTGTCTTGATTGCGATTACTTTTAATTTTTAAGTCGATGATTTAGAATAGGGAAGTATTTATAAATCGACCAGACATTGAACCACCAGTGAAACGCGTGGCTAGTATTACCTGATGACTAGATTATTTTTCATATATATAGTCTAATTTCATAGACCACCGTTACGGAAAAAATATACAGCGCTCTTTATTATATAAGGTATTGCCAACGGTGTGTATTTAGGTATAACAGGGTTAACGTAAATTATCTGAAAAGGGAATAATATATATTTAATAAAATCTGTCTGTAGTCTACATACGTAAGTCTGTGTAAGGAGGTCAGAAAATATATAGGCAAGGGGTTTACGGAACAAAAATGATTGGAAATCTGAGCTATAGATGAATATATGAAAGACAAGATTTGTAATAAATAGAAATTACAGGAACCAACATAAAAAATATATGTAGATAACTAGTCTGGTCATAAATACTGTTACATAGAAACATTTCTTTTTTAAAACTCTAATTATTTTGAATTTGTGAGGCGTTTATTATGTTATAAACTTCTTTCGATTTCCCGCTTTCCCGCCGTTTTACATATTTTTTTCGTGTTATCAAATTACAATATGGAATGGGGTGTTAAAGAAAATAGGATTGCAGCGATTGCCGTGCACAAAGTGGGTATGGAGCCGTCGGTCATATTCAAAACACTTCAAAGCCTTATGTTCGTATATCGTACTATCGACAGATATGCCAACATTTTTTTCTGATGAAGACCGTAAAATATCGGAGCGACCGCGTGCTGTGTTAGAACTACAAAGGCTGTTAATGCTGTTTAAAACAGAATTCGCCAAAACCCCATTAGGAAACAAAAAATCTTATCGCGAGAAATGAAGATTCCCGCTAGGATTCTGTCGCGTATAATAAAACAAGACCTGAAACTCGGCGCTTATCGTGGATATACAGAACATGCCCTAAATCAATCCCTACAGTTAAAGAAAGTGGATCGATCATAACGCCTTGTGTCCCGATACGCAGGTGAAAGGCACAGAAATATCTTATTTACTGATAAAAAAAAATCACGATTGAAGAGCACTACAACTCTTCAATCGTGATTTTTTTATTTTATTTTTTTATATTGGAAATAGTGCATGTAGTGTGTGTAAATCTACACATTCGTGGCCAGACAGATTAAAAGCCTGTATCAAACCCAACAGTGCCCATTTCGAATAAAATTATTTTTATTTTTTGCTGAGATATCCATAAATAAAATATGTATGTACATATGAGTTTTAATAAGATGACATTACTTAATAAAAAAAAAATGCATATTCATTTGTAACAGAACTTATGGCCGGACTAAGTATATGTATCTATTTCTGATTTTAATATAATAAACAACATAATAATGAGGACCTTCTGATAAAATAATAGGGTTAAATAGTTATTTAACCCTATTATTTTATCAGAAGGTGATGTCAGGAGCCCCAGGAACCGGCGAGCGTGCATGAAAAGAGCTATGAATGTCACAGAAGCGAGTGAAGTATGCAAGGACCGCGTCTTATGGCGCTTGGTTCTCTCTGCCTACCCCGCAAGGGACTTGGCGTGAAGATATACATACATACATACATATTTAACCCTCCTCTCCTGTACTTTGCTGTGACCGTACACATTAAGTAATGTGATACTTATTATATATTTTTCTAAACATTTGTACTGCTATAGAATACAATAAATATTGAAATTGAATCTTAATGATCCGAAAAATCTTCTCGTCCAGAATACCTCGATGCTTCAAGATGAAAGTTTTCAACCAGCGTGTGTTGCCAGTGATGACTTACGGCACAGAAACTTGGTGGTTTCTTATATAGCCCTCATAGGGAAGCTCACAACATGCTATGTATACAGACATGCTCGGAGTTACTCTGGGTCGGTGTGGTGGGTTACTCTGGTTAAATTCAGGAGTGAGTGTATTCGTAGCGAAATTCCATTCGTAAAGCTACCGATGTGTCTAAGGATCAAGGTGTCAAGGATCTAACTCGAAGAACCGATGGCCGCTCAGATCAAAAGCTTCTCGAACGGCGACCACGAACCGGAAAACGCAGAATAAGACGACCGCTCTCACGATGAACTAACGATCTGGTGAAGATCGCAGGGAGCCGATGGATGCAAGCGACATAGGACCGATTGTTATGTAAGTCTTATGTTATGTTCAACAGACGTCCTTCAACCATCAAACGTATTATGTTGCTTGACACCTTGGACATGATAAAGTTAGAACACAACATACGAAATCAGTCAGGGCCATTGACATGTGAGATGACGTCACTTAACGGAACTCGTTAAGTATTTCAATACGCATCTCGCTGTCATTAGCATAGTCTTAATCGCAAATTATAAACGCGATGAGTTCTAATTTCTATTCGTATTGTAATATCTGTTTTTTTTTTCTCTGAGATATACTGTATATCCAAGGCAAAACCTTTTTATTTTACCTGAACCGTTAAGGAATAATTAGAAGCCATTAAATATATGAGTATAGGAACTGTCTTGTTCAAATAAAAAAAACTGTACATTGATACTGCTAAAAAGATATGGCAGCGAGAACCGAGCGCCATAAGACGCAGTCCTTACAACCTCACTCGCTTCTCCAGCATTCATAGCTATTTTCAGGAGCTCTAGGAACCGGCGAGCGTGCCGGTTCCTAGGGCTCCTAACATCAGGTTTTGATAAAACATTACCGCTTTTCGCATCATATATTTGTTTCATAATTTTTTTCGTATTGTTTTTTTTATACATGCCCAAACCAACGGATTTTTTCTTATCTTAGCACGGACTCCTATCACAAATTTTGCGCAATATTTGCATGTCGATCGCCTTTATTCTTATTTCATCTTTTGTTTAACATACCTAGTTTTCATTTCCTTTAGTTAGCGTAGGGTTGCCCCACTGTGTATAGCGAGCTGTTATATTACTTTGGGCTGCCTACAAGTTTACTCTATTCCCACTGCTCCTTGCACTTATTGTCTCTCCACATCGGCAGTGCACCTTCCATCCCATCTAAAAGCGCCTTCAAGATACACAATTTCATTCACTTCTTCCAACACTACATTATTAACGATAATTCTTGTGTTCGTTCTGGTTTCCTTTCATTCAAATATTACTAGTCTTTAAAACAAAAGTCAATCGCCACGTGGTGCATCCCGTTCATTAGTGAATGAGACTCTGCTAAGAACGGTACAGCATAGAAGCGATATTTAAAAGGCTGACTGGGGGAGTATAGACAACGACAGATCAAGTCCATAAATCAATAAACCACTTGCCTGCGCATGAAGGCGCCCCGCGCTCACAAAACGTGTTTCAGCGCCTAAATATGTCAGCGATTCCAGCCTTTTGATCAATGAGAGAATATTTGAAGAGAAAAGCCAATAACTTCTTGTTACACAGATTTAGTTGCCAAATATAAGATTTATAAACGACAAGCTCGGTGGCGCAGTGGTGAAACGCGCTGTTACGCAACTTTGACACCAACGCTCGTGGGTTCGAAATGTTCGCACAGTACAAACATTTGTGTGCATGAACATGTCTATTTGTATTGGTCTGGGTATTTTCTATGTATAGTAAGTATGTATTTACAAAAAAAAAAAATATTTACGTATGTTTATCAGTTGTCTAGTACCCATAACACAAGCTTCGCTTACTTTGGGGCTGGATGGCGCTGTGTATTTTGTCCGACAATATTTGATATTAATAAAGAATTAGTTACGTATAGAAAAAAATTAAACGATTATATTGTAGTGATTAGAAATCTCGGTATCCTAACCTACCACTTAATAATTGAGACTAAGCAACAGGGAGTATTATATTCTTTGCTAAGCCAGGGTTCCTTTATGTAAACAATCAATCACATTACATGACAACAAATTACCATTTTTCTGTTTAACAAAATAGGTACAGTCTTATATACAAAAAGTTTTTAATGTAATAAAAACAGGTAGCGCATGTTGGCTCACCACACATATATTATTACGAGTAATTAGTTTTTAGGGTTCCGTACCCAAAGGGTAAAGCGGAACCCTATTACTAAGGCTCCGCTGTCCGTCCGTCCGTCTGTCACCAGGCTGTATCTCATGAACCGTGACAGTTAGGTAGTTGAAATTTTCACAGATGATGTATTTCTGTTGCCGCTATAACAACAAATACTAAAAAATAGAATATAATAAATATTTAATGGGGCTCCCATACAACAAACGTGTTTTTTTTTTTGCCGCTTTTATAGATAATGGTACGGAACCCTTCGTACGCGAGTCCGACTCGCACTTGGCCGATTTTTTTTATTACGTTTCTCCGTGATCAAGAAACTAGCCAATTAGAGCTGCGCCTTTCACTTTACCCCCCTATTCGTAGCGGAGAATTGAGTAATTACCATTATAACATAGGTCATACGGAACGGAACATAGGTCTCATCAGTTCTTCGAAGGTACCTAATTACCTTCATATATACGCCCTTACTTCTTACCTCGTAGCAGAGAAGGTTTTAACCTTTTTTAACCCCCAACGGAAAAGAGGGGTGTTATAATAAGTTTGATGTGTGTATCTGTCTGTGGCATCGTAGCTTCAAAATGGATGAACCGATTTTGATTTTGTTTAAAAGGGGACTTAATCGACAGTGTTTTTGTGTATATCATTATTGATAATTAATGATAATAATTGAATAATAATGAATGATAATAAATTTTGTTACTTTTTATAGGTTATTTTTGCGTCGGGGGTTTTTAAATTTTAAATTTAATCTTTACTTGTTAATGGTTTTTTATAGCATGTATCGTATATGACATACGTCATCCATGTTATCTAAGACCTTTTTAAGAGAGGTAGGGCGCATCAAAACAGCCCATCTGGGTAAGTACCTCCACCTCACAGAAAGCCACAGACAAATAACAACTCCCTGGAGGGTTGTTGTGTTCCTGCGCGCGAGTGAGGACACCAGTAAGCTCCTAAGGAGTTGCTGGGTTAGCAGCAGAGGTGGCATCGCGCGAGCGGTATTTAATGTATTACCAGTCGTAGGCTACGGATACTACTTTACATCAAGAGGGCCGTATGCCTCCCGAAGTCGTAAAAAAAAAATGATTGTAGCCAAATAAGAATCCCCTAAAGTATACATTTTTACACATCAATTGAAAAGTATAGTGCAATAGTACACTCCTTTATCTCGTGTTTTGCATTATTTTAGTTTTATCTAATAGATTAAACGTTATCTTAGCAAAGTACTCCACTAAGCCTAGTCAACTAAAAATGGTGGGTTCTACTAGCATAGCATTTTATATGTAAACAGGCTATGTACAGCTTCACGCTAAATCCCTTGCGGAGTAGGCGGAGAAACGAGCGCCACATGACTTGGCCACATCTCACTCGCTTTTTTAACATTCGTAGCTCTTCTCATGCACGCTCAGTTACTAGTGCTCCTGACATCATCTTCTGATAAGACACGATCAATTTGGTCGTGGTAGGTAAGTCTTCTTACTTGGCTCCCATATCCTTTTTATTCGCGTTGTACGTCTTTTTTTATACGACGTCGGAAGGCTTACAAGCATACGGCCCACCTTATGTAAAGCAGTTACCGTAGCCTATTAATGCTTGTAATACATTAGGCATCACTCGTCCGATGCCTCCTTTGCTGCTAACACACAGCAACTCCTTAGGAGAACACAACAACCCTCTAGGGAGTTGTTAATTGGCTGCGGTTTTCTGTGAGGTGGAGGTACTTCCCCAGAAGGGCTGCTTTGATGCGCCCTACCTGTCTTAACATCTGTTTCGTGATTCTTTCTTCCTGCATTATTTTTACATGGACCAACAGAACACGCTTCTTAGCAAAATTGGCTTTGTTAAACTTGTCTGCGCAACTATAACTAATGAAAATTTTTCTTTTATACATTTTGAATAATATCTTCACAAGCTGTAAAATATCAGGGAGGTCAAAAAATCATGAAATTCGTGTGACGTAATTTATAGATCGCCCCAAAGCAAGAAATTGTGCCAAATAGGAGAGTAATCTTATATATTTAAAAGAGCAGTTTGTATTATGACAGCCATAGGTAGGTATGCTATAACCTAACAGCTATGAACAGTGTAAGGATCGCGTGTTTTGACCGCCCAAGCGTATTCACATTGCCTCGTAGCTTTATACTTATTAGAATCGGAGTCGAAAACTTATCAAAATGTATGGAATTTGAGTGAAAACTTTTCGAATATGACTTTCTGAGGCAATGTCCAACAAATCTCTGACTAGCTTGAAGGGGCCAGGCGTAGATGAATAGAACAAAATACATACGTTTATATACGTATACTAGCAGATGTGCCTACGAACGCACCACGACTCTGGTAAGTATAAGCTAGTAAGTCCCATTTAAGGAATGTCGATGAAGGCGATTCCTAAACATGGCTAGTAGGTAGGTACGTTCATTGCCATGCAGTTGGTCAACATGAGAATTCGATCTTCACGTAGATGGAATAAAACGCAAAATTATATGTTCTCTTTTCACATCTTAAGGATCTCTGAACAGGAACTGTTAAGTTACACGATTTATGCCCGATTATGCCGTGACCGTGTGTTACCTTCGCAATGTTAAAAAAATACGCATTATATCTATTAAACAATTAGCTACCCAGGATTTATACAAGTGTATTATTCTAGATTGAAATTATGAAACTAATTAACTTTTTGGAAAGAAAGAACAAAATCAAACAACCTGTCTTTGATTATAATCAATAATAAAATAAGTAATGTAAGTTTTTGTATTCCATTGCTAGTTCCAAGAAAGCGTTGGATAAAATTACGTCTCTATTTTGCGACGTGCAGTCGTCTGAAAAGAAAGTAATATAATATATACCATATACAAATATATACGATACACATATTTATATATCATATATACTTCATAAATACATATCGAACAACTCGCCTTGCTATCATTCAGGGTGTATTACCGCCAACATTGATGTATGGCAGTGGAACATGGGTATGGCAGAAGCTTGACGAGCTCGGTGGCTCAGTCGTGAATGACGCGACTTTGACACTAACTCTCGTGGGTTCGATTCCCACACAAGGTATTTTGTGTGCATGAACATGTCTGTTTGTCATGGTCTGGATGTTTTAAGAGAGGTAGGGCCCATCAAAGCAGCCCGTCTGGGGAAGTACCTCCACGTCACAGAAAACCGCAGCCAAATAACAACTCCCTAGAGGGTTGTTGTGTTCCTGCGTGTGAGTGAGATCACCAGTAAGCTCCCAAGGAGTTGCTGCGTAAGCAGCAGAGGAGGCATCGCGCGAGTGATATACACACATCAAAAGTGTCTAGGGATCAACATATATTTTTGCAATAACTTTTCTCCTGATTGATATTAATTAAAATTTTCTTTAAGGATTCATCAAATAAAGTGTTTTCGTTTGTCTACAGTAACGATAAACCAAGTCACCTTTGCATTAATAAAGAAATTTGCCATTTTCATAATAAAGGGATTTTTGACATTTGAACCACTAACATTAAAGTTCGAAAAAAAGACTGAAATAACAGTTTTCTTTAAAATTTTATTGGGTAACTTAAACAATTAACGTTATTATGGAGCGGCGACGTCATTTAAGCAGGGAAGAAATGCTCAGAGTCGTGGGAATGATAGAAGCTGGTTCCCGGCAACGTACTGTGGCTTTAGCTCTGAATACAAGTCAGAGTGTTATCAGTCGACTTTGGACACGTTACCGAAGCACTGGTACCGTGGCTGAGCGCCATGGAGGACGGTATCGCTGCACCACACGGAGACAAGACCGATACATTCAAATCACAACTCGAAGAGCTCCAACAATAACCGCCATGATGTTAGCCGTGACGCTTCATCACTCTTCAGGGAACTTAATTAGCGACCAAACAGTCAGAAACCGCTTGCATGAAGTGAACCTTCATTCCCGAAGCCCGCTAAGGGTACCACCTATAGCAATGCACAATCGTAGGATTCGATATCAATGGGCTCTTGAACACAGAAATTGGGCAGAAGAACAATGGCGTTTCGTGTGCTTTTCTTATGAGTCTCGTTTTGGTATGAGACCGGATACAAGACGTATACGACACTGGAGAACCCCTGGACGCCAACAGCGATTAAAATCCTGCCAGGAAGTCCATCCTTATAGTGGTGGAACCATCATGGTATGGGCGGGTATTTGGATCGGCGGAAGAACTGAGTTGATTTGGATCAGAGGCAACCTCAACGCTCAAATTTATGCTGAGACGATTGTATCAGACGTCATCGTTCCTCTACAAGTGCAAATCGGTCCCTTATTTCAGTTAATGCATGATAATGCACGACCGCACACCGCAAGAGTTGTAAGACAGACTCTCGCCGCAGCTAACATCAATGTCATGCCCTGGCCTGCTCAGTCGCCAGACTTGAACCCGATTGAGCATGCATGGGATATGCTACAGAGAAGAGCTCTGCCGAATATGGAGGGTATCCAGTCGCAAGAAGACCTTTTTTTGTTGTTGCAACAAACATGGGCGGCCATTCCACAGCGTGATTTGGATGAACTCATTTTGAGTATGCCAAACCGATGTTCTTGTGTTGTTAGTGTTCGCGGTAGAAACACGGATTATTAATTGTTTAAGTTACCCAATAAAATTTTAAAGAAAACTGTTATTTCAGTCTTTTTTCCAACTTTAATGTTAGTGGTTCAAATGTCAAAAATCCCTTTATTATGAAAATGGCAAATTTCTTTATTAATGCAAAGGTGACTTGGTTTATCGTTACTGTAGACAAACGAAAACACTTTATTTGATGAATCCTTAAAGAAAATTTTAATTAATATCAATCAGGAGAAAAGTTATTGCAAAAATATATGTTGATCCCTAGACACTTTTGATGTGTGTATATATATATATATATATCTCAAGCGTTAATAGGCTTTGGTATACTATGGTATATTTACATCAGGTAGGCCGTATGCTTGTATGCCTCCCGACGTTGTATAAAAAGAATGTTGGTGCCCTAGCCCTGATACGCATTGAGTATTTTTTTTCAATATTTAGACGAATTTCAGGGTCACAACACAACCCAGGGTCAGCAATGTGCAATCCTTGCTATTGCAGGCGTTCATGAACTTCTACAATTGCGTACCCTCAAGCAGGCCATATGCTTGTTTATAGCTTACTAGAATAAAACAGTTATAAACATGTTTAATTTAACACTTGTGTAAATAAAACGCAACTACCTACATACAATGTATTTGTACATAGTATATAAGTTTATAACATATTAATGTTAATTAATTACACACTATGTGATAAATTCAATATATAATGAACGAGTTAACCCTTCACCCTGTCCTTAGCTCCAAAAGGATATCGTTCAGTGACCCCTTTCCATGTGCATACACTTTAACCCAAAGATTATTCCAATGAAAGAAACGTGGGCTTATCAGCGGCATGCATGTGCACCCTCTTGCACCCTACTGTCGGCGCCCATGAGTACAGTCCTTTGTCACAGGGGACCGTTATAGGTGGTGATCTTAACGGTCACGTGGGCGAGGCGTGGGAGGAATTTGAGCGTGTTCACAGTGGATACGGCATGATGATGATGAGAGGGATGGGGCAACCAAGTGGCTAGCGGCCAGATCTTCTGAAGACGTAGACCGTAACGCACATTTTTTTTTTAAATATTGTTGTACAAATTACGTAGCGCCATCTAGCCCCAAAGTAACCAAAGCTTGTGTTATGGGTACTAGACTACTGATAAACATACGTATATATTGTAAATATATATTTATTATACATAGAAAATACCCAGACCAAGATAAACAGACATGTTCATGCACACAAATGTTTGTACTGTGTGGGAATCGAACCCACGAGCGTCGGTGTCAAAGTAGCGTAACAGCGCGTTTCACCACTGCGCCACCGAGCTCGTCGAATATAGAACCGCGATACGAGTCACTAAACGTGGTATAGCCAGGGCCAGACGAGACCATTTACAACCTATATACGATAAATTGGAATCTTATGAGGGGCAAAAGCTCATCTTGTAGTTGGCTCGTTATAGGGTCAAAGCGGCACAGGATATGTCCAAGTCCCGCTGTAACCTATTATGCAAAGACTTGGCGGTGAAGGAGTCCCAATAGTGTTAGATATTTGATAAACCGTGGTGCACGGCAGTTGAGCTTCACTTGACTACCCATCTCTTTGAGGTTTTAAATGCCTTATTTGTCATATTGCTGTCTCTCACTTTACCAAGAGGGGAAGTCAATTCCAAAACTTCCTACTCCTACAAATCTCTTCTGATTAAATTCGTTGTGAGTTCCAAGGCTGTAGTTTAACCCCAGGGACGGCAATGGACTTCACTGTTCATTGCCTTTGCTACCTTTCCACCGAGTCTCCTGCAAAAACGCCACGGTCACCTTTCGCCTGGAGAGCACATCGGCCAGCTCTCGCGCGTCCAGTCAACGTGCCAATGTTCCAGGTCGCGTCTTTATCCGTGTCCGCCCATTGCACGGTAGCCCTTGTCCACTAACCTAACCGTGGCACAAGATCTTTTATTCATCTTATTGATTTGCCTTTTAATGTAGCTGTAGCTGCAAGACAACATGGTTTGAACTTACAGGCGCATCGTCTTCGACACGTGGCAATAATCCAACTAGTCGCTCCACTTGGTCCGTCCCGTTCAGGCGAAGTTCAGGTGTCTATTAATTGTAATTAGTTAACTTTAAAGAATAAATAATTCATACAATGCGAAAGTGGAAGGATTTAGGAGCCGAGGAAGACCAAGACTAACCTACCATGACCAAATTGGTAGTGTTTTATCAGGTGATGTCAGGAGCCTTAGGAACCGAGCGCGCATGAAAAGAGCTATGAATGTGCAAGAAGCGAGTGAAGTGTGTAAGGACCGCGTCTTATGGCGCTCAGTTCTATCTGCCTACCCCGCAAGGGACCTGCCGTAAAGATATATACATACATACAAATAAATCATGTTCTCTCTGCCTACCCTCCAAGGTATTTGGCGTGAAGTTATAGATAGATAGAATAATTCAGTGCACAGTGACTTTATTTAATGCTTAAACACATAGATTAACATCCCCTAAAGTAGCTTTTACGGGAGCGACTGCCGTCCGACCTCCTAACCCCTAGAGGAAAGCCGGCGCCAGAGCCTCGTCTGTCAAACAGTTGCACCAACTAGCAGGTGAGGTTGACTTAGGTCCCGAAGATGTTGGTGGAACCCGTATACCCTGTAAACTCTACATTCTTCACCCTTCCTAAACCATACACATACACCTTACTCCCAGACAAATGTGCTTTTTGTTTAATCTCATGGTTTTCCGTAGAATATTACATCACAGGATCGAAGGTATAATGTGAAACTTACTTTGTGTAACTGATTCATTTCTAACCATTTCTTATATAATCTATCTCTCGTCTCGATGGAACTAAATATACAGATACCCTTCAGTACAAGTCGCTCACGTCCCCTGCTATTCAGAAAACAATGTTTCAAGTACCTCGGCAGTAGTGTTGAACAGTCTTTTATCTTACCATTTTTATGTTATATCACTATAAGCCAGTGGTTCTTAACCGGTGGTACGCGGACCGCACACCCGCAATGCCATTGTTAAAATAAGACAAGAACGGGAATTTGACGCGGGTGAAGTTACGGAACATTTGCTAGTAATAATTATTAGAATGAATGTTGATGATTTTTGGAAGGCAATTTCTTTTCCAATGATTGGAGAAGTGCTACGTTACTTAATTTTGTTTTATCTATGCGAGCATGAGTTCTTCCTGCTTCTAATACATAAAAACAAGCAGCGAAATTGCTTGGATTGCATCCATATGCCGACATACATGTCTGATTGGACTAACACTGAACCAAGTATTCAAAAGTTTGTAAAGAATATACAGTCACAAAAATCACACAAAAGACCTTTGAACTTTATATATGTTTTGTTTAAAAAAAAACAACAACAACAGTTGGTGGTCCATGGCAAGACAGAAATTTGGTCAAATGGTCCTTCGTCACTGAAAGGTTAAGAACCACTGTTATAAAGACATTGAAACGCTATATTTCTAAGTCTACTGGTAATACCAGTCGCCTTACCGGTAGACTTATAAATACAGATATGGATAGGCCTCCAGTACTTAGTTTATATTACTTGAATAAAAATATACACAACGCCCTGGCTTAGTACCGATTAACAATTCCTACAGTAACCCTATGCACCACACTGGTAAACAATATGCCATCATACCAAATATAGAAGAGACGTAGCCGGATTGTAGTTGTACTTTCATCTCACAATAACCATAGTTAAATGACAACTCCCTGGAAGTTCATTATGTTCCTGCACATGAATGAGGTTACTAGTGAGCTTCTGAGGAGTTGCTGTCTTAGCAGCAGGGTCGGCAACAATTATATTTATATTTTAGACTATGGTAACCACAAACCACATCATGCATGCCTGGTGCACAAAAGTCACCAAATGACTCCAATTACTCAAGCACAAGTTGTTCCCAGCTTAACTGCACATATAACTAAAGATATTATTAGAACAGCCTGTATAATAGATGTCCTCAGGGAGGTTGCCTGCACGAATGCCATCAAATGACAAATTATTGATATGCAATAGCAAGTGTGTTTGGGCAACATTTAATATTGTGAAATGCTAGCATTGGTATCTAACTATTGGTAACCAGCGTAATAACTGAATTATTACTGGTTTGAATCCTGATGCTATACTACTGAGTGTTTACTGACTTGTGTACATATGTCATTTGCTAGGCAGTGAAGAGAAAATTGCATATTCAAGAAATTATATATCAAAAGATTTGATTTGATATGGAGTGACTGCTGACGTGTGATAACAAATCAGTATCTTTGCTAAATCCTTTGGTTTAAATAGTGGACCTCTCCAATCCTAATGGATTAGGAAATGGATAACACTCTGAAGAAGCATTGATATCCATACTATCAGAGCAGCTGCCACCAATAACCAACCTTCTGCTTCTGGAAACCCATATACACAAACCCTCGGGCAAACTGTATGGTAACAACTTTAATAGACTTTAATGATTGAAGATTTTAGTATCTCTGTGTAGTGGAAGTCCTTGATAAAAATATGTGTACAAATACGTAAGCAATATCTACCCAAAAACACAAACATTTAATACATAATATACTATAATTATAAATAATGTTACATCGAGAATGCACAGCTCAAGAAAGTGCATGTTGTGAATCGATATACTTGCCAACAATTACATGACTTGCTAAATCAACGTGTGGGAGTAAGACAAAGCAAGAACAACATTTGGAGAACACCTTTTATTTATCTCAATAAAACAGAATATTATTATGTTAAAAAGGACAAGTATATAAAATGAAAATTAAGGATTAGAATTTTTAAACTATTGCATAACTTTACAATAAAACAAAGTATCTGTAAGGTGTCATTGTATGCACATCCAATAACACTGCAATTCCCCGATTTCTAAACACTTTTTCACTTTTTTTGGATGTTATTTTCCATATCACGTTTTTGTTTACAAAGAATGAATTTTGCATTTATTAAAAAATAGTTCATTTAAAGTTATTTGAACTGAAAATTTATGGTTACTTTGATATACATCATATTTTAATTCTACAACAAATTTACACAAGAGCCTATGAGAGTTTCTTTGCTTTCTGGTAGAGAGTATCAACAACCTTGCTCATATGATGGATGGTCTCAAGCACTGTCTCATAGGTCTTCTCCAGCGGGGATTCGTCAAACACTATCAGAACGCCTTCACCTTGGTCAAGGATACCATTTAACTTCTTATCCAGAATCATCTGAGATAGTTTCTTCTCTACTTGTACTACGGGCAGACGAATACAGCGGGCCACGTGGTCAACTTGAACACGCATGTACGGCTCAACAATTCGACATAAGTTCTGTTCCAACATTGTATCATAAAGAGCACCAAGATGAGCTCGAACTACTGCATCCTCTTCCAATTCGCGCTTGTATGTCTTTAGTGCAGCCTGAAAATCTGCAAGTGACCTTTTGTGAGAGGCAGTTGCAACGGCTCGCATCGCTTCGAGTTCTTTGCCTGCGTATTTAAGTGCCGCCTTACTGCCACACACAGTACCCACTTCCTCTGCCTGACTCAGCATAATTTTAGACAGCAACATGTACTTCAGAGCTGTTAAAGCTTTTGGACTATCAGCACCGTCATATCCTTCAAATGCTTCATAGAAATATGAGTAAGCAGTTTTGAAATCCCTCTCATCAGCTGCATGAAGAATGCCAGACTGTAGGTCGAGAGCAGCCTGCATCTTAGGAGGGCAATATATTGCATTTGCTGTTGTTCTAGCTGATGTCAAAGAGGCACGGGCTTTAGGCAAATTGCTAAGTGCATGATAAGTTTTACTCTCTAACAGTAGAACTTCAACTAGTAAATTTTTATCGTCCAGTTTCTTCAGCTCTCTAAGTAGTGCAGTGGCCAGATCCAAGGCTTCCGTGTACATTCCAGTGTCGAAGTAAAGTGCGATGAGTCTCGCTTCGAGAGACTGTCGGAGGAAGGTACGGCGCTCTTCTTTTGCCCATTCTATGCACTCTTTACACAGTTGTACCTCGATACCGATCCCCGCCTCCAAATCCAAGAAAAAATCAACCAACGAACGCACTAATTTCGCAGCTTTTGCTTTACTTATGAGGCTAAGGAAAGGCCTAGTTGCTTTGATCAATTCCGCCAATTCCTTTGCTTTACCTTCTTTTTTATATTTCTCTCCGAGGTTTAGGATACCCTGTTCCTTAGCTCTTATGTTCTCTTCGTCATCCTCGGGCACTTCGCCAGCGCTAACCATTTTGTCGGTCATGCGGACGTCTTCGTCTCTGTTCGTTGAGGAGACGCGTGATCTCTCGAATAACATCGCTCCGGCCATGATGAGTATATTTATATGCTTACACTATGAAAATATGCTAGGTTGATAGTAGAAGCACACTAAAACAACTTCACTTTTCCTTTGTAATTTTGTAATAATCGCAAAGTCATCGAATAGACGACCTCTCAGAAACAATTTGTAGACGCGGACAGGGTTACCATAATTACATAAAAACAAATTTACTTTTCCCACAAACAATTTGTAGAAGTAGGCTGTGATACCATACACGAATATTAATTTTCTACTACGTAGACGAGCATTTCCAATTTTCCATAGTCAACAGGAAGTATTGGAACTGGAAACTAAGCGGAATATTGAAAAATATATATTTACTATGCGACACCTGCTTGGCACAGCTCTGGTATATAAATGGTGGCTATAGGAAGAATGAACCTTATATTTCAAACAGTACGTGCAATTTCAAACAGTACGTGCAAGAACGCGAGTGCATGTATTGTGACAAAAATATATAACTGCTATGGTATTTTCTATGTATAATAAGTATGTATTTACAAAAAAAAAATGTATTTACGTATGTTTATCAGTTGTCTAGTACCCATAACACAAGCTTTGCTTACTTTGGGGCTAGGAGGCGCTGTGTAATTTGTCCAACAATATTTATTTATTTATCGACGCACAACTGAATAGATAGAGGAATTATGTATAGCAAGAGCGTAGCCTTTTATTCAGGTAGTGACATGCTAAGAAATACTAATAAAATATATTGTGCATGCTAGTTACGAGGACATGCAATCCTAGTGAAACGTTTGATACAGAAATTGAAATATTTGTTTTAAAAATACTAATGTGATACTGATGAGTCCGGTAGCGGTATGATTTGCGATAACTACATTAACACCAAAACTCGTAGTTTCGTTTCCCACACTGGATGTACGCATGAATATGAGTGGTCGGGGTAAAATATTATACCCCGACCGCTTACGTAAGGTAGGTGGTAAGCTTGTGTACATACCTAAGCATGTATGTATGCTCGTAAGGTCACCTACGGCTATGTTTGCATGTAGAGACGTACGAGAGGGCCGTGCGCAACGCGTGGGACGTACTTACGTAACGGACAGGAGGCGGCTTCGCCTCAGGTAGGGCGTAGGTTGCTCGTCGTAACAGAAGGATTACGCGATGTTTACGACATAATGTTTAATTTATTGTTATGTGCATATTTAATCATGTACGGCGACCTTTGTTGAAGTTACAAGCAATGCCGATGCTTTCCTTGATTTTTCATAAAAAATATTGTACCCACGACTACGATCTACGATTACGATAAGAGATAATAATGAGAATTATAAAATGAGTAGAAACAGTTATAAATATATATGAGTCAGTAATTTATAATTATTTAATTTATAATTACTATATTCAAAGATTAAAAATTGATTACACATATGTATGAATATACAATAAATCATTGTACTGTTACAACATATTGACCACATATTCCCCGGTTCGAATACTGGCGGCGGCATGCCACCACTAAATACGCTTTCCCAATTTATGTAGATATTTATCACTTATTTGGTAGCGAAGCAAAAGCATCGTGAGGACACCTACACGTCTAAGAAGTTATATTTCGAAAAACAGGTGGCCTAACCTAAGAATGATCTGGTTTTCCCTTTGTGTACTGAAGATCTGACGGCAGTCACTTCAAAAATCGGTGTCTTATGGCTGGCAGTGGCTTGGGTAGCGGTTCCCGTTTATTTTAATGTATTAGAAAACGGTGTAACGCGAAGAAGATATGGTATGTAATTGTACAAGTTTATATTATCTACTTATTGTAACATATAAATGTCTTTGGCATTGAGCTACGTACAAATAATAAGTCAGGAACTGTAACTCAGAACAAATTCCTCACAAAAAGTGACGCTACCTGAAACCAAAACGACGTATGTTCAAATTACGAATCAATTTGGTTACACTATACACGTGCCTAGTGATTGGTTTAAATTCAAAACAAGAGCACAAGATTGGTTCGCGCGCAGACTGCAATGCCAATGGTAGCAGTTCAGTCATAGCAGCGTGGACGATGTTATGCTATAAGTGAAAAGGAACAAATATATAATAAAATAATATTTTTTATGCTATAAAATAAATAGATTTTTTTTGTTAATTTTTGTTTTTGTTTTAATTACAATTATTTGATAAGTTGTTATACATACGAATGGATTCTAAATTGGTATTTAAATAGAAAAGTGAAATAATGAGGACATAATATGTATGTATGTAGTCAATTTATTGCACAAAATAAATAGAACTAATTAAACAATATAATTTAAATGCAATGGCGGACTTATCTCCCTACATGCCAGCCATAGCGTAACATAGTTGGTAGGAATTCCACTACGAATAATTATTTATGACAATATTATTTTGGCAACCCGTATAGCCTAGTTAGCAGTATAGCTATCTTCTGCGCATAGGTCCTGGCTGAGTAGTTATTTGAACGTCGAGTTTAATTATCCTTCTTATTCAAGCGGTAAATCGTGGTTGCATCCGCTACGGAGCCTGGAGTCATAGTAAAATCAAATAAGTAGGATATCTTCATAGATACCGAACGCTGTTTGTATGTGTGCCCGCCCGTACGTATGCGTCGTCGCATACACACACTGACAAAATTTATCGCTGCTAAGGTACGCCAGTCATGGCTACGCCGCCGTGCGTAATACCGCCCGCGCACACGCACGCTCCGCCGCAGCTGCGTAATAATTTGTACGTGTACCTACCTACCTATTTTAACTACAAATTCGTAAAGATGGCTAAAAAGTAAAAAGATTTTATTTCTGTATCAATCGTGTAATTTTGTTAAAAAGTTACAGATATCCTACAGGGGGGGTCATGTGCCAGAAGCGTGCTCGTTCGCGACCCCTGCCAATCAGTCGATTGCAATTCTGGACCGAGAGCGCACCGACGTGCGGACTAGGGCGTCCCCCGTAGGCGACGCGCACCGATCCGCCCCCGTCGGTGCGAATACAGCTGCATGCGGCGGTGGGGGCCGCCACCCACCACGCAGCGCCAATTCCGGCGGGACGAGGGGAGCCGAGTGCCGCATAGGCACGTGGAATGTGAGAGGTGGATTGAAAGATAAGATGAATGAACTGATAGACGTAATGAATGATAGACGTTTGGATGCTTTATGTGTGACAGAGACTAAGCGCAAGGGGAGCGACACCGATGATCTGCCCGGTGGTATGATGGCCCTATGGTCTGGGGTAGACCGTGACGATCATGCCAGTGCTGGTGTAGGTGTCGTACTCTCCTCTCGCTTAGCCACTGGTGTAAGAGATTACTGTTTGGTAGGGCCTAGACTTCTCTGGGTTCGTATTAAACTGGGCATCACGCGAGTATTTTTGGTTGCAGCATACGCTCCCGTAAGCTCAGCGTGTGCTCAAGAACTGGAGAAGTTTTGGGAGTCTGTGAGGGATGTTCTGGACTTAGTTGAAGGGAACGAAAGAGTGATTATGTGTGGAGACTTGAATGGATGGGTTGGGACCAAGCGATACAGCTATGAAGCTGTTCTTGGTCCGTATGGAGATAAGAGAGCGAACGAAGCAGGTAAGTCTATACTAGATTTATGTATGGAACGAGGCCTCCTCGTGTCGAATACTTTATTTCATCATAAGGATATTCACACGTATACATGGAGAAGAAATGATCAAAAAAGTGTGATTGATTTGATTTTAATAGATAGACGTCTCCGAAATGTTTTAATGGATACAAGAGCCTTTAGAGGCCCCACTCTTGAGACGGACCACTACCTGGTGGTAAGCCGGTTTGTGGGCCTTTTTAGGAAGTGGAGGCACTGGCGAGTGCGTATCCCTTTCGGAGATCATGAAAGGATAATGAGCGAAAAATTGCAAGATGAAAGTGTAAGGAGAATGTATGTGCATCTGGTAAGTGAGAGACTTGCAAATGCAAGCCTCTCCGACTCAGATGTGGATGATTGTTGGAAAGTTTTGAAAGAAAGTATGGTGGATAGTGCAAAAGAAGCTTGTGGATGCGCAAAGAGACGTAAAACAGCGAAAGGAGATGCCTGGTGGGATGCGGAGGTTGAATCCTCCGTAGCAAGAAAGAGGAAAGCGTGGCTGGATTACGTATCATCTTTGCCTTTAAATGAAAATATGAGAGAAAAGAAGAAAGAAATGTACCGTCTATGCAAGAATGAAACCAAGGCTTTAGTGAAAGAGAAGCGTGAAAGACAAATTATGAATGAGGAAGAGAGGCTGACGAAAAACTTCGAGGCAAATACCAAACTCTTTTGGAGAGAGGTAAAGAAGTCTCGGAGTGGTTCGTCGGCATCCAGAATGGATAAGATAAAGTCTAAAGCTGGTGTCATTCTTGCCAACACTCAGGAGGTGTTAGAACGGTGGAGTGAATATTTTGAGGAAATGTATGAGTATGCCTCGGACGCTGGCAATGAGAGTGAGTCGGATGCTTACTCCACGTTGACAGCGTCCGACGAAGGCATAACTATGGATGAGATCGAATGGTCGATACGAAGCTTGAAAAATGGAAAATCAGCGGGAATTGATCTGATCACAGCTGAGATGATCAAATTAGGTGGCACTTACGTCCGGGACGCCTTCTGGTACCTATGCAACCTATGCTGGAGAACTGGAAGGGTCCCAATGGACTGGAGACGCGCAGTCATCGTACCCTTGTATAAAGGCAAGGGATCACGCATGGACTGCGCCAACTATAGGGCCATCAGTTTGATCAGCTTAGCAGCAAAAGTATATGGAAAGGTGATTGAAAGGAGAATGAGGGTGAAATCCGATGAAATGCTGTGGGACGCACAAGGAGGTTTCCGAAATGGAAGGGGATGTACGGATCAAGTTTTCTCGCTCCGCAATATCGTAGAGAAGCATCTGGCCATAGACCGGAAGGTTTTCTGCGGTTTTGTGGATCTTGAGAAAGCCTTTGATAGGGTTGTGCGAAAGGAACTGTGGGACATATTGCCGAGATATGGGATTGACGGTTCACTGCTCCGTGCTGTGCAGTCCACTTACAAGGATTGCTCAGCATGTGTGCGGATAGACGGTGGCATGTCACCCTGGTTTGATGTCAAAATTGGTGTCAAACAGGGTTGCATGCTATCTGCTAGGCTGTTTATCCTGTATCTCGATAGTTGTCTGCAGAGAATAAGGTCAACGAATGTGGGATTGCGCATGGGTGACCAAGTGGTGAACTGTCTGCTGTATGCAGACGATGCCGTGCTATTAGCAGATACACCATCTAAACTGCAAACACTGGTCACAGCGATGAAAGACGACTGTATGGAGAAAGGCTTACTACTGAATGCGAAGAAAACAAAGATAATGGTATTTGAAAGAGAAGAATCCAGAACTAATGTAAGGATTACGATTGATGATGAAGTGTTGGAACAAGTGGATGAGTTTGTATATCTTGGATGCGCTTTCAGCAGGGATGGAAGGTACACCGCAGATGTGGAAAGACGAGTGAGTGCTGGGAATAGTGTGAATGGAGCGTTGGGAAAACTTCTTGGCAGTAAAATCCTGAGCCAGAAGGCACAACTCGCTATACACAATGCAGTGTTGGTCCCAACGCTAACTTATGGAAGCGAGAGTTGGGTATGGCAGAAAGAGCATGAAAGTAGAATAAACGCGGTTGAAATGCGAGCGCTGCGCAAAATTTGTGGCGTAAGGCTCGTAGACCGTATTCGCAATGATGATGTTAGAAATAGAGTTGGTCTGAAAGAGAGCGTCGGTGTTAAAATAAGAAGAGGCATGCTCCGATGGTTCGGGCATGTAGAAAGAATGCAAGATGAAAGAATGACGAAGCAGATATACAATGCAAAAGTGGAAGGATGTAGGAGCCGGGGAAGGCCAAGACTTACCTACCATGACCAAATTGGTCATGTTCTATCAGAAGGTGATGTCAGGAGCCCTAGAAACCGGCGTGCGTGCATGAGAAGAGCAATGAATGTTAAAGAAGCGAGTGAGATATGTAAGGATCGAGTCACGTGGCGCTCGGTTCTCTCTGCCTACCCCGCAAGGGATTTGGCGTGAAGTTATAGATAGATATCCTACAGAAAAAAGTACTTTTAATGCCTATCATTTTAGGCTACTGTAAAAATATTAAATTTACGAGTATAAAGATTATAATTTTGATAAGTGTAGTAAATGAAAAAGTAGAAAATAGTTTAGTGTAAAAACAAATTGGTGCGTGTACTTATGTACGCGTGTGAGAAGTTATAGTTAAACCTGACGTTTCGAACGCTTTGCAGCGTCCGTGGTCGCAGGAAGACTAAGGTGATATTTGTCTTACATTAGTTATTCAATTATTACATCTACCGACATGGATGGATTAATTATATATGTTCCGATTCACACAAAAATAGCTCACATTATCCGAACGTTTTTTTTGTAGATCTCTGGGTTTGTGACTTGATTATTTTTAGGACTAGCGGCTAGCGAATTGTTATTTTGCTGCAGTTTTCCGTGAGGTAATAACGTCACTCACTCGCATGAACACAACATCCCTCCCGGGAATTGCTATTTGGCTACAGTTTTGAGCATATTTTTGGAGGGTTCCAGGGAATTGTTATTTGGCTGCAGTTGCCTGTGAGGTGGTAACGTCACTCACTCGCATGAACACAAAACCATCGAGGGATTTGTTATTTCACTGCAGTTTTCTGTGAGGTAGTAACGTCACTGATTCGCATGAACACAACATGCCTCCCGGGAATTGCTATTTGGCTACAGTTTTGAGCATATTTTTCATGACTTAATGAGCGTTTTAGCGGGCAGCTTAAACATGTTCTTTTACAGGGCAGCTTCAAACTTTTGTGTTACAGTATCTTAAAATTTCACTCATCATTTTTTTTATGACGCGCCTAAAGAAGTATAGCTTCAATACAATTTCATAATCATTTAATTTTATTTGAATAAATACATGATTCAGTAAAGTCACGTTTGAATAAATCCTATTTCAACTGTAACTTTTCAAATCACTAAGCAGGTAAAATGACGTAGGTAATGAAAAATTGTAGTCAGCTCCTGGTCTATGTACAAAAAATAATTAAGAAAAACTTTGTATTATAGATCCCTGATGATTCCTCTACAGGGGAAAATTGTTTTGTATATGGATAGACTATGCATTTTTGACGATTGTATAAACTATAAGCGACATCCCTACGTGTTTAGGTTATTATCGTTCGCTAGGGGTTCGAGTCGGCCTACTTATTTGTTTCTACTATGCTGGAGTACCTAGAGTGGGTTACATATTGATGTGACGAGAGTCCAGCTTATATTGGAGTGACTACCGTGTGGCCCTTCTGTTATTTATGGTCTGACCTCTGTAGCTGACGTCTTTCTAACCTAACTGCAGCTATCCAGTAATTTTGACGAATTAAATCGGTAGGAAAATTAAAAGTAAACAAAATAAACAAAATGTATTAGTTATAAAAATATATTTGATAATTTTATCGTTTTAAATATTTTATCAACAGTTTGGTTGAGGAAAGCAGCTATAATATTGTTTTTTACCAATGCCGTTAATTTAATTTCATTGTTTCGCATGACATCTATGGAGTCATAGTCTTGAAAGCCTCATTTTCGTCGAGGGTACCGAAGATATGATATTCATAACAGTACATATTCCTCCAATCCATGCACGTTTTGGTCTATTGTCCAACAGGTGAGCTATTGAATTTAACTGATTCACTATTTCAGTGCATCGCACCGTGAGGGGTTCTAACAAGTTATGGCATTTAAGGTTTGTTTACATAATCTAGCAATCCCTAATGCAGTGTTGATGTTATCTATGTGCGGCGTGATATGTCCAATGGTATGAGTACTGGAAATCTCATATAGAAAAAATCAAATCCAAACTTGTGTCACTATCAGGCCTAGTAAGGAGTATCTCTAAATTTATACCCCTCCAAATTCGATACACTATCTATAACACGAAATGTATATTTGTAAGTTGTCATTGTAAGT